>LR738715.1:447232101-447271522 GCA_902687465.1 Secale cereale | reverse complement strand
CTTTTCGGTGTCAAGTATTTATTCCTTAGACCATGAGGTTGTACAACTCCCGGATACCGTAGGAGTACTTTGGGTGTGCCAACCGTCACAACATAACTGGGTGGCTATAAGGTACACATCGGGTATCTCCGAAAGTGTCTGTTGAGTTGGTACGAACCGAGACTGGGATGTTGTCACTCCGTATGACGGAGAGGTACCTCTGGGCCCACTCGGTAAGACATCATCATAATGAGCTCAATGTGACTAAGTAGTTAGTCACGGGATGATGGATTACGGATCGAGTAAAGAGACTTTCCATGACGAGATTGAACAAGGTATCGGGAATACCGACGATCGAATCTCGGGCAAGTACCGTACCGATGGACAAAGGGAATAACATACGGGATTGAGTGAATCCTTGACACGGTGGTTCAACCGATGAAGATCATCGAGGAACACGTGGGAACCAACATGGGTATCCAGATCCCGCTGTTGGTTATTGACCGGAGAGTGTTCTCGGTCATGTCTACGTGTCTCCCGAACCCGTAGGGTCTACACACTTAAGGTTCGGTAACCCTAGGGTCGTAGAGATAAATGCACGTGGAAACCCGAAAGTTGTTCGGAGTCCCGGATGAGATCCCGGACATCACGAGGAGTTCCGGAATGGTCCGGAGGTAAAGATTGATATATAGGATGTCCAGTTTCGGCCATCAGGTGATCTCCGGGGGTCACCGGGAGCGTCCCGGGACCATCGGAGGGGCCCCGGGGGTCCACCGGGTGGGGCCACCCATCCCGGTGGGGCCCCTAGGCCGCAAGGGGAAGTGTCCAGCCCCTCTGGGCTGGCGCACCACTAGGGGCCCACCTCCCCATGCGCCTAGGGTTAAAACCCTAAGGGGGAGGGGGGCCACCACTTGCCTTGGGGGGCAAGGACTCCCCCCGGCCGCCGCCCCCCTGCAGATTGGATCTGCAGGGGCCCTGGCGCACCCCCTAGCCCCCTATATATATGTGGGGAGGGAGAGGGCAGCCGCACCCTTGCCCTGGCGCCTCTCCGCCTCCCGTCACACCTCCATACTCCCACGCAGGGCGCCCGGCGAAGCCCTGCTGCGATCTCCACTGCATCCGTCATCACGCCGTCGTGCTGCCGGATCTCTGACGACTTCTCCTCCCCCCTTGCTGGATCAAGAAGGAGGTGACGTTGCTGCACCGTACGTGTGTTGAACGCGGAGGTGCCGTCCGTTCGGCGCTAGATCATCGGTGACGAAGAACGCGAAGAGTACGACTACTTCATCCACGCTTCTTCGAAAGCTTCCGCTTGCAATCTCCATAACGGTATGTAGATGCACTCTCACTTGCTCGTTGCTAGATGTCTCCATAGTTGGATCTTGGTGAAAGCGTAGAAATTTTTTGAATTATGCTACGTTCCCCAACAGTATCTCAGTTGCCTCACTCTGAACCTGTCCTTCTTTTTCAGAACTCTGGCCCAGAGGGCGGCAAAGAGAGCCAAGGCCCCAGTGATTGTCATCGAGGACGAGCCCGCCGCGACGGCAGGGGGTGCGCCTGAGACAAGCTTGCCGGACCCGGCGACTGATCTTCAGAGTAGCCCCCAGCGCAGCCCCCAGCGTAAGTGTGGTTCATCTTCTGCTGTTAGGCGCACGTGGGCGCTTATTCTTCACTGACGTCTTGTTCGTTGATCCGTGTAGGACCAGAGCAGCAGCACCAGGAGCGCCAGGAGACCGCCCCCGACGTGCCGCACGCTTCGACCACACCGCCAAGGGGAAGCCCTCCGGCAAGGGAGAGTCGTCCGCCAAGGACGAATTCTCCGCCAAGGGCGAATACTCCGCCTAGGGTGAGTTCTCCGGCGAGGGATAGCACTAGCGGCCCTCCGCCGGCGGGAGCTACAATCACGCCGCCGAGGGAGAGCTCCCCGGCAAGAAATCTCACCGAGGAGCCGGCCCACGCAGGTAATCTCTTTGCTTCAAGCTCCCCTGGGCTTTCCTTCTTTGGATGCTTCTTTTTTGGATATTTGCTTGACTGTTTTTCTTTCCTTTTCTTCCGTCAGACCCATCCGCAGCCGAGCCAATGGAGATGGAGGTCGTTGCTGACGACGCCGCCGTTGCCGAAGAAACGGTCGGCGTAGACGACCCCGCCGGCGCAGAGGCCGCCAAGGCTGCCGCCGCAGCAGCCGGCGAAGGGGCTGGCGATCGCACTGACGGCCTTGAGGCCGCAGGAGCGCCAGGCGCTACACCGACCGCCGAGCCCTCCCCCACCGCTGCAGCCCCCAGCTTCGACGAGCCCGAGCCAGGCGCCTACTTAAAGGCCGGCGACGACGTCTTCATCAAGGTTCCCTGGGCATCGAGCTCCAGGGCACCAGTCGAGGGAGAAGTTTTCGACGGAGAAGTGCTTGCCTCCGCCGGGCTGACGCTCGTGGACGCGCCAAGCAGCAGCTGCGTAAGCTACTGTCGCTCTACCGCGCCCGGCAGGCCAAGCTAGAGTCTCGCGAAGCGCTGGCTGCCAAGGCGGGGGCCGACATCGAGAAGCGTGCGGAGGAGCTCCGGGCCATCAACCAAGCGGCTCTCCGGTCCTTGGCAGAGGAGAGGGAGCAGCTTGCCGGGGAGCAGCAGGCCTTCATCCTTGAGAAGGCTGAAGTGGAGGAACAGCAGCGGCTTGCCGCTGAGAAGCTGTCCACGCTGGAGGGTGAGCTGGCGCAGCGGAAGGTCAACCTCGACAGTCACGAGGAGGAACTTGCCGCGCGTGAGCAATCACTTGGCGGGGCCCTCCAGGAAGCAAAGGATGCTGCCGCGGCCGCCGAAACTGTCAAGAAGGATCTGGAGGCAAGGGTGACGCAGCTGGAGGCCGACCTCAAGGCGAGAGGCGAAGAGATCACCGCGCTCAAGCTTGAGCGGGATAAGGACGCCCACAGCCACACACAGCTGCAGGTCCACCTCGCCGAGAAGGGCAAGGAGCTTGCCGCCGCGACAAATTCCAATGCGGATCTTGAGTTGAAGCTAACCACTTTGACTGAGACGCTGGACGGTGCCAAGAAGCGGGAGGCGGCCCTGAAGTAGGAGGTCAGGGCCGAGAAAGCGCTGCTGGAGAGTGCCGCCATTACCCAGAACAACTTCAGGGCGACCGTCGAGCACTGGACGGAGGGTCTTGTGAACGCCGTCGTGGATATCGACAAGGAGCTGGCGCAGCTGGGGGCGGAGTATCTCGGGTACTCCACCGACGAGAACCTCCACCCCAGCGCCAAGCTCACTCTGTTCTTCAGAGGCGTGGCGATGGCCCTCCAGCAACTCCGGGAGAAGATCCCAAAGCAGCTGGCGGACGAGTAGCGCAAGCTCTGCGCGAGCGCCCTGCAAAAGGTGTTGGTGAAGGTGGCCTTCCGCAATCCGGGCCTCAACCTCACCAACGTCCTCAGGTCCCTGCCGCCGGACGCCGACCAGGAGGCGCTCAAGGCCCTTGTCGCACCCATTGTGGACAAGGTGAGCGGAATCAGGAGGGTCGAGGGCGATCGCGCAGATTAGGCTGTTCATTTTCTTCTTTCCTTGTCGCTGTTAATCATTGTAATGCCCAGGATGGAGTTATACCTCCTACGTGTCGAGGCACGACTTAAAGGCATAAATCCATCCTAGAATGATCTCAAGTTTGGTAATCTTTGCACAACTCATGTAAAAGAGGGGATAGTAAACAGAAAATAGTTGGCTTACACTCGCCACGTCACAGAATTACAGTACAAGTCTCAAACATCATACATTAAGAACATCACAACCCTCTAAGGGCAAAATCCAAATGTCAAAGTACCAAACTTAGATAAATAAACCACAGGCGGATCGAATCCTAGTAAGAGTCTCCACTACTGATCGTCCGGGTATCGCACATAGTACCGACTACGCTCCTCGTCGTACTCCCAATCCAGCTCGGTGCCATCACCTGGATAGCTCACAACTGGACCTGCATCTGGTGTGTGAAGTAACTGTGAGCCACAGAGGACTCAGCAATCCCGTCTCTGGGTAACAAGACTATTTAAGCCTTTGGGTGAGGATAAGGCTGAAGAAAAGAATAAGTGACTGCAGCAGCAACTAGCATCTAGCTTACGTGAGTGAGAGCGAGAAGAGAAAGCCTCGGCGAGAAGTGATCACGAAGTGATCCTAGCTACAAGCTCAACAAGCATAACCCCTCCGTGTTCAACTCCCGAATCCCTATTCGGAAATTGACAGTCACGGAACACACGCTGGTAGTGTATTAGTAACATTGTGTCAAGTTATCTCCAACCGGAATTAACAAGCTCCCATCTGCCACATAACCGCGGGCACGACTTTCGAAAGTTCAAAACCCTGCAGGGGTGTTCCAACTTGACCCATTACAAGCCCACGATCCGCGGAGTCGCAACTCCAAAGTGGGAAGACCCGAGTATCCTCGGAATCCCGTGCTCAAGATGTACCGAACTAAGGTAAGGCTAATCCAGCAAATCCTCTCGGCGTGTCGACACCCTGATAGTAGCCGCGCGTATCTAAGTCTCAGGACACGACCGGATGGGCGATTCTACAGGTTTTTACCAAACCTCGAGTTTCCTTGAGGTGGCCCCGCAGACTCCCCGTTTCGGACCAACACTCATGTGGAGCACTGGCCCGGGGTTGTTGATTAAGAAAGAGGGTTAATTACTCCCTATGCAAGTTTAGTTTGTTATTAGGCAAATAGTACCAATGTTGGGACTTGCTGGAAAAGACTTAGCACTTAGCGGTTTATCGAGGGGGTCCCATACACCCCAACCGTGTTAGGAACGCATAAACAAGGAACATAACACCGGTTTATACGGATCCTAACGGCATGAGTGGAACAAATCACCAAGCAAAAGGCTTAGCCTTCCACCCTTGCCAATATATAGATGATTTCATTTTAAGCATTTATATAGTGTGATAAAACCCAACCAAACTTCAACATGAAGCAAGCATCTTCGATCTTCACCTGCAACTAACAATGCTATAAGAAGGGCTGAGCGAAGCGTACTTAGCCAAGCAACGGTTTGCATAGGTAGGTTGGTTAAACATGGCAATTGGTTACAAGTAGGAGGCTGACAAGAAGATCATGGGCATCGAGGCAAAACTATAGATCGAGACTACTAGCAATAGGCAAAGATAGTAATGTTATCGGGGTTCGGTCATCATGCCTGAAGAGAAGTCGTTCGGATCGTAAGAAGGGTCCTCGTGCTCAACCTCGTTGGAAACCTCGTGCTCGTACTCGAACTCAGACTCAGCTTCCGGCTCTAAACAAAACAATCACACCAAGCACCAATCAACAAGATGCAATGCGCACTCGGAAAAGATGAATGCATGATGGATGCACTAAGGATGCACACGGAGCACGGAAAAATATCACTCAAGCAAATCACCTCAAAACATCATAACAATCTGATATTATTAATCTACGCAGAAAATCAATCAAGTTTGATATAAGATTCGCTGAAATCGGAGTTACGGGCTAAAAGTTATGCCCGAAACAAGAATGAGCGAAAGCTGAAAATTACAGCAACATAGCAACTTCGGAGCTCAAAATAATTAAGCTACAGCACTCAAATATCATGGCAAAGGACATGAACACAAACTAGACATATACTACAGCAACTAAGTCCAAAGGTGCACCCCCAACGGAGCCACGGATCAATAGCAATGATCTTGGACATATTGAACTTGACAATAAAATTCTGGCAGCAGAATTTTATTGAAACTTTGGAGCAAAAGATAAACATGCTACAGCCACTTAAATAGACATGTGAGAACATGGATGGAAAGACAACAATATATACTACAAGGAACAATCAATATCCACTCCAAAACTATCATGCTTTGTCCTAGAACATCACACGAACATGGCATCAGAACGTTACAGATTTCAGACTTAGTGAAAAACCACCAAGTCCTAAAACAGCAATATCATCATGGCATATAAAAGAGCATGTTTAAGTCACCTCGAAACTAAACATGGCAAGAGGCAAGCACCTCATCAAAGTACACATGAAGGTGATCCCGAAACACACAAGCATGCATCATAGAGGTGAACACAACGATAGCAACGAGCTCAACAAGATGGCATTCCATAACAAGTGAAACAACATCACAGCCACATGGCACTTTGCAACGATGATAACAAGGCAATAATAAATCTATCATGCAACCTATCACAAGCAACACGTAGAGCATGGCAAGACGAACACGTGGACGTGTCATTTGCATCAATCAGATAAACGAGCTAAAAGATATCACATGGCAAAGGTGGCATAAAAATAACACATAGCAGCAGTTTATATCATGATGCACTCTTGCAACAGCAAAACAAGCACCTAGATGACCTCTAACATGCATGACAACAACAGGTAAAACGTAGAGCAAGTCTCCACGAACGTCTGGACATGCTACACGCGCGAATCGGAGCAACAGTCAAAAAGTTAGAGCAGATCTAAAACAGCATCAGCACACAATTATTCTGGGACTTAGGGAAAAAAAGGTCTACCTCAATGGATCTGAACAGGAACGGGCTCAGGCCGGTGGAGAAGTGGGCCTGGCGAGGAGGCTGCGGCGCCCCGCACGGATCTGGCCCGCGGCGGCGGCGAGGCGTGGCCCGGTGGAGGCGGCTGGCCCACCGGCGCGGAGAGGCGGCCTGGAGCGGACTGGGCCCAGCGCGGCGGCGAAGCTGGGCCGCTGGCGTCGGCTGGCGGAGGGGGAGACGGGCCGCTGCGGAGGGAGTGGGCCTCGGGAGGCAGCGGTGCGGGGCCCGGCTGCTGAGCGGGGCGGCGGCCCGCGGTGGCGCGCGCGCGGCCTGGCACCTGGCGGTCGCGGTGGGACGAGGGAGGCCCGGCTGCGGAGCGACTCGGTGGCGAAGGAGGGCGTAGCTGGGCCCTGGCGGTGCGGGGAGGCCCAGGCGGGCGACGGTGGAGGCGCTGGAGGGCCTGGCGCCCGAGCGGAGGAGGCCTGGCGAGCCTGGAAGCGGTGCGCTGGCGTCGAAGGGGACACGGCGATGTGGTCCTGGATCCTTCGATCCAGTGGGCTGACCTGGCGGCTCGAGCGGAGGGAACGGGCGAGGCGCTCGCTCGGTCGCGTTGACTCTGGTCGGCGAGGCCGGCGGCTGCGGAGGCGATCGAGGGAGCTCGCCGGATCGGCTGGTTCCCTCGGGATCCAGGAGGATTTTGGGATCTGGTTTGATCTGAAAGAAAAGAAAAAAAATAGTGGAGAAGGGGAAGAAGATAGGGAAGCCAAAATAGACTAGGAGGGTCTAATATATAGCAGTTTTTCTAGGGTTAGGGGGATTTAGGGGCGCTAGGAGCCCTCCGATCGCGATCCGACGGATCCGATCGCGGGGGTAGATGAAAAAGGCCTAGGAGGAGATAAAAGACTGCAGAAGGGGTGTTTCCGGGACACGAAGTGAAGGCACTTTGGACCCACACGAACAACGGATGGAAAAGCCAACGGAGTCCAAACGAGACGAGATTTGAGAGGCGGGTTGCACACAACAAAACAACAACACACACAACCACCTCGCGGCACACCGGTAACGTTACACGCCCGAACAACAAAGTAGGCCTACGGGACGTCACGGACACGTGAGGGAGCTCCGGAACGCGAAACGGACAACGGGAAGAAACACGCGGAACCGGATGCAACCGTCAACACGAATGCAATGCGATGCACATGTCTCCATGATATGAATGAATGCTACACACTCCCACAACAAAACGACGAAAACCCGAAAGACAAGAACCCGGAATGGAAATAGATGAAGCCGGAGATATATTATATACCCAAAAGGGAAAGTATTACATCCGGGGCATTACAAACTCTCCTCTACTACAAAAAGATCTCGTCCCGAGATCTAGGACTGGAAAAAGGAAGGGTACTCGGAACGAAGATGATCTTCTTGTTCCCAGGTAGCTTCTCGGTCGGTGTGATGTGACCACTTGACTTTCAGAAACTTGATGGACTTGTTGCGGGTCTTGCGTTCGGTTTCTTCGAGAATGGCAACTGGGTGCTCTCGGTAGGACAGATCTTGTTGAAGATCAATCTCTTCAAACGGAATCATGCGCTCAGGTGCCTTGAAGCATTTGCGAAGTTGAGACACATGGAAGACATCATGAACATTTGCGAAGTTTGGAGGGAGCTCAAGCTGATAGGCTAGATCGCCTCTTTTGCCAAGAATCTTGAAAGGTCCAACGTATCTAGGAGCAAGTTTTCCTTTGATACCGAATATTTGGGTGCCTTTCATCGGAGAAACTCGGAGATAGACATGATCACCGATGTCGAAAGCCAAATCACGATGCTTGCCGTCATAGTAGCTCTTCTGACGCGACTGAGCGGCCTTGAGATTCTCACGTATGACTTTGCACATTTCTTCGGCTTCTGAGATCAAGTCATTGCCAAGGAGTTGGCGTTCGCCTGTTTCAGACCAGTTGAGAGGGGTACGGCACTTTCTGCCATAGAGAATTTCAAACGGTGCTTTGCCTACACTTGCTTGAAAGCTGTTGTTGTAAGAGAACTCGGCAAATGGAAGGCAGTCTTCCCATTTCATACCGAAGGAGATGACACAGGCTCTGAGCATGTCTTCTAGAATCTTATTCACGCGCTCGACTTGACCACTAGTCTGAGGGTGAAAGGCAGTGCTGAACCTGATCTTAGTGCCCATGGCGGACTGAAAGGAGTCCCAGAACCTTGATGTGAACAAGCTTCCACGGTCTGAGGATATCACTTGAGGAATGCCATGTAGGGACACAATTCTGGAAGTGTACAGCTCTGCAAGTTGAGCTGCATTGATTGATTCTTTGACTGGAAGAAAGTGAGCGACTTTGGTAAGCTTGTCAATCACCTTTGGGAACAACGAGTCTGTCCTCGAAGAACAAGGTATCTCTCTCATCAACATGGAAGCACTTGTATTTTGGAGTGCCCTTTGCAATCCCATGTTTCACTTTCTTCACCATGGTATCAATGAGCTGAGCCTCACGGACTTGATCTTCGAAGGTAGGAGCAATTTGGAGATTTGCAAGAAAACCCTGCGGAACAACTTGGAGGTTGAGTTTCCTGAATGCTTCACAAAGCTCAGGCTGGTATGGCTTGATAAGAAGGCTGTTGCAATATGCCTTTCTGCTCAAAGCATCTGCAATCACATTCACCTTGCCAGGAGTGTATTCGATGCTGGGATTGTACTCTTGGATCATTTCAACCCAACGAGTCTGGCGGAGGTTCAGATGCGGCTGTGTGAAGATGTACTTCAAGCTCTTGTGATCAGTGAAGATGTCGACCTTTCTGCCCAACAACAGATGTCTCCACGTAATCAGAGCATGTACCACAGCTGCTAGCTCGAGATCATGTGTGGGATAGTTCTTCTCACTTGGCTTAAGCTGACGAGAAGTGTATGCCACAATTCTCTTATCTTGCATAAGCACACCACCAAGACCTTGAAGAGAAGCATCACAGAACACTTCATAGGGCTTGGATTCATCTGGAGGAGTCAGAACTGGAGCTGAGACAAGCTTATCTTTGAGAGTTTTGAATGCCACTTCACACTCTGGAGACCAAAAGTATTTGACATTCTTCTGAAGCAGGTTGGAAAGAGGCTTGGCAATCTTGGAGAAGTTCTCAACAAACCTTCTGCAATAGGTGGCAAGACCCAGAAAACTGCGGAGCTGCTTGACGTTCTGAGGAGCTTCCCAGTTGACAATTGCTTCAACTTTCTCGGGATTAACCGCAATACCGTCAGCTGAGATGATGTGGCCCAGGTACAAAACCTTATCGAGCCAAAACTCGCACTTGGAGAACTTGGCTTAGAATTTATGCTCTCGGAGTCGATCAAGAACCAGACGTAAGTGCTTTTCGTGATCTTCTTCATTCTTGGAAAACACCAGAATATCATCCAGATACACAAGCACAAACTCGCCAGTATAGGGGTTGAAGATGTAATGCATCATCCTTGAAAAGGTAGGAGGAGCATTGGCGAGACCGAAGGACATGACGGTATACTCGTATGAACCGTAGCTCGTTCTGAAGGCCGTCTTGGGAATATCCTCCTCGCGAATGCGAATTTGATGATAGCCCATTCGGAGGTCAAGCTTAGAGAACACTTTAGCTCCTTTGAGCTGCTCAAAGAGTTCGTTGATGTTGGGGAGCGGATACTTGTTCTTAATCGTCTTCTTGTTCAATGGCCGGTAGTCAACACAGAGACGCTCCGTGCCATCTTTCTTCTTGACAAATAAGACGCCACAGCCCCACGGAGATGTACTAGGCCTAATGAGACCCATACTCTCCTGCTTATCAAGCTGCTTCTTCAATTCCTTCAATTCATCCGGAGAGAGCTTGTACGGACGCCGGCATGCTGGCTCAGTGCCCGGCTCGAGTTCAATGACAAACTCCACCTGACGGTGTGGAGGCATGCCTGGAAGTTCTTCAGGAAAGACGTCTTGATATTCGTTCACCACCGGAATTTGAGATATGGCATTAATTTCGCCCTTATCATTAAGAGAGAAAAGCCGGATAGTGTTATCCCTTGAAGGAAAGATAATCACATCTTCATCAGAATGAGTCAACTTGACTTCCTTCTGAGCACAATCAATATGAGCATCGTGCTGAGAAAGCCAATCCATTCCGAGGATGAGGTCGATGTCAGAATTACCAAGAACCACCGGTTTAGCCATAAAACGATAATCTCCCATGCGAAAAGAAACATCCGGAGCATAGACACTAGAAGTCATAATCCTGCCCGGAGAAACAACTTGCAACTTCTGAGGCAAATTTGAAGTGGCAATATTGTGCTTGGATGCAAATGGTTGAGACATAAAAGAGCATGAAGCACCCGAATCAAATAACACTTTAGCTGGAAAAGAGTTAACTGGAAGGTTACCCAAAATGACATCAGAAGAAGCCTCCGCTTGTGCTGCATTCATCAGATTGATCCTTGCTGCCTTTGGATCATGCCTGACAATAGCTGAACTCACAGGTGGAGGAGGAGGAAGACGCTTCGGATTCGGACATGTGTTGGCATAGTGACCTTTCTGAGTGCATTTGTTGCAAGTCACTTCTGAGAGAGGACGGAAATGAGAGCCACTTGACTTGGAGCCTTGAGACTGAAACTGCTTCTTCGACTGGTTGCTTGGGTTGGGTGGGTGGGAGAAACCACGACCACTAGAGTTCTTGTTGTTGGAGTTGTTGGAGTTGTTGTATGGATCTCGAATCACTGGAGGAGGAGGAAGCCAGAATTTCTGATGCTTCGAGACCATCTGAGACGACGAGGATGTGACGCCCGAAGACCAACGTCCCAGAAGATCCCAGAAGATTCCAGAAGATTCCAGATGTTCCGGGTTTTCCCCTTGTGTTTCTTTTGCGCTTGTGTTATTTATTTTGCATTGCATCATGTCATCATGCCATCATGTCATATTTTCTTTTGCATCTCAACTTAAATAAATTGTGTGGACCTTCGGTCCATTTAAATCGAGGGAAGGTGACTTCTCTTTATAACATAAAAGCCTCTCAATATTTTTAGGGAGCTATATAAATAAATATTCCATTCGTTGGAATTAACCCAACACACTTGCATAATTTCTTCATGCCTATTTTTCGCCTCGAGTTTCTCCATCTAGACCCTCTCTATATTCTTTCCCGTTTTTCGAGGTTCTTCCAAAAACCCTCCAGCAATTTTATTAAATTCCTTACATTTTTTTTGCGAGTCCAGGAATAATTGCCCCTTGTCCAAATTCTTTTTGTAACCTTCCTTTCTTATTTTCTTTTGGACTCTCCCTACTTATTTTTTTTCTGCAAAGATCATAGGAGGAAAGAAGGCCCAAACCTCCCTCCAGCCTCTGGGCCTCCTCCTTCCCCCCAGCGGCCCATTTCCCCACCTAGGCCCACCAGGCGCCTAAACCCTAGCCCCGACCGGCGGCATGCCCGCTCGTCCCAGTCGCCCCTCAGCCGCCGCTCGATTCCCGACCCTAGCCCGCTACCTCGCAGTCCCCAGCATCCCGCATCCCCTCGACCCTTCCCAGCGCGCCGCACTCCTCCTTTCCCCTCGCAGCCCTCACCAGGCTCCCCTCGATCGATCTCCTCACAGAGCCCCTCCTCCAGCCGTGCGCCTCGCCGGGGCGATGCTCCGCGGCGGCCACCGCACCGGAGCTCCCCGAGCTCCGCCTCCCTCCGTCCTCAGGCCGAGGCAGTGCCTCTGCCTCCTCCTCGCGTCGGCAGGCCGCCCGCGGCCACTGCCTCGCGCCGCGCGGGCCCTTCCGCCCGTCCCCTGCCTCCCCTTCGTCGCCAAGACCTCGCTGTGGTCTCCCTCTTCTCGTCTCCCTCCGGCCGTCCCAAGCTCTCCGCGGCCAGGCTCCTTCCTCACCGCCCCGCGGGCCAGGACCGCCGCGCCCGGCCTCGTCCCTCCTGGGCGCCGACCGCTTCGCCAGGACAAGCAGCCCGACGCGCCTCCTCCCTCCAGCAGCCGGCGAGTAGCTGCTGCAGCCTCCTTGCCTCGTCTCCTCTTCTTCAGCGACCGGGTTCCGTGCCTTCAGCGCCATGGCTCCGTCCTCCAGCCTCGGCCAGGCAGCAGCCTCCTCGCCGTGTCCGAGGCCTTGTGTTTTGTTGTTGTTGTAATCGCAAGACCTTGCTGCTGTTTTGTTTTGCCAAGTCCGACGACAAGTGCTCCGGTACCGTCGCAAGTATTGAGACCAGCGAGTCCGAAGACACCAAGTACCACGACGTCGACGACCTCGAGAACGACTACATGAACGAGTACGACTACATGATGAGACGCCAAGTACCACTACGATCGGCGATGCGACAAGTACCTCGACACCGACCCGAACATCTACGGGAAAATGAGCTCGTGAACCACTACCGTCGACGAGGACCGTCAAGTACATCTACGTGTTCCTTTACCGACGCCGATGACTTTCAAGTTCGACTACCGTCCCCGACACCAAGTACCACGACACGTGACGTGAACGCCTACCGTCGCCGAAGCCCCGTGTACCACTACTTCCCTCTACGGAACGGCTACTTCCTCTTCGGAAATGTGAACCACTACTTTCTCTACGACCTCGAACCCCTCCAAGAACGATGGTTCCGAAGGTATAACCCCGAGACGATGACCCGTGTGATGCTTGTGTTGTATGAGTTGTTACCCTTGTGTGCTCCGTGCCGTTTCGACCTTTTGTCATGTTCCTCGGTTGCCTCGTCGCCGACTCGTGGGAACCCGGTAACGGGATCGCCCCACCTTTCATCTCGTTTGACTCGCTCACGCCATCTTTCCTTTTGCACCGGACTCTCACCGAGTTACCGGAACCGAGGTGTTGCGTTGCATCATTTCGGATCGTTGCCGTGGCACCCTTCTTCCACCACGGTGACAATACTTCACATCCTCTTAAGTCAACCTTTAATTAATAATTGCATAAACTTGATCATGTCATCCGCATCATATTAACAACATTATATATGTGTGAATTGTTGTTGCTTTAATAATTATTAAACATGCTCATGGGGATTTTCCGGATATGTTGTTGTTATTCTCCGGCCTCATTTAAATTGCCTAGTTAGTGTAGTTTTATTATGCTTCACCTCTTGCCATGCTAAAAACAATTAATCTTGTCTTGTTAATATCGAGAGTCAATTAAATAATTAATTGTGGTGTTTCGTCAATATGCAACTCGTTGCATATTGAGCACCACTTAACTTGTAGTATTTGTTTGTGCTCTTGCCATGCCTTGCATATTTAAACCGGACATGCATCATACTTGGATGTGCATCGTATGCCATGTTTATGCTTGTGTTTTTACCGTGTTGTTTCTTCTTTCCGGTTGCTTCTCTTGTTAGCTTCGGTTTCGTTCCGGAGTTGTGAGGATTCGCTCGACTGTGTTGCTCCGTCTTCTTCATGGATCCGTTCTTCTCCCTTGTGGATTCCCAGGCAAGATGATCATACCCTTGGATACCTTTACTACCATTGCCATGCTTAGTTGTCTCGATGCTATCGTTACATGTCGCGATACCCATCTTTTATGTCAGCCTCTCCTTGTTGCCATGAAACCTCTAACCTTGACACCTTCCTAGCAAAACCACTGTTTGGCTATGTTACCCGCTTGCTCAGCCTCGCTTGCTCAGTCCCTCTTATAGCGTTGTTAGTTGCAGGTGAAGATGAAGTTTGTTCCAGGAGGGAACTTGTTATTGTTATATCACAATATCTATAATTATTATTAACACACCTATATACTGGGCATGGGTGGAAGGCTTGGCCTTTTGCTCGGTGTTTTGTTCCACTCATGCCACCTTAGGCGCCGATAGACCGGCATTATGTTCCTTGATTTTGCGTTCCTTACACGATGGGTGGATGGGGACCCCTTGACAGTTCGACTTTGAATAAAACTCCTCCAGCAAGGCCCAACATTGGTTTTAATTTGCCTCATAATAACAACTTAATTAATTAATTAAATTTGCATAGGGAGTTAGCGCTACCCGAGGATTCTTAATTCTACATAGCAGGGGGGGCCAGTGCTGATGGTGTTGGTCCCAAACTAGAGTCACTTGCGGTACCACCCAGTTATCTGGGGTCTTCGGTACTGTACGTAGCGCTCATCCGGACGTGGCCTGAGACGAGATACGCGCGGCTACTATCAGGATGTCGGCACGCCGGGAGGTCTTGCTGGACTTGTTTTACCATTGACGAAATGTCTTGTGCTACCGGGATGCCGAGCCTGATCGGTTTTCCCTAAGATAAGGAGTGATGATATTATATTTATCACTTCAGCTAATCGTGAGAGCTTGTGATGGGCTAAGTTGGAACACCCCTGCAGGGTTATGATCTTTCGTAAGCCGTGCCCGCGGTTATGTGGCAGATTGGAATTTGTTAATGTCCGGTTGTAGAAAACTTGGCAGATGATCCGAAGTAAAGCACACAACTGTGTGAGTAACCGTAACTGTCTCTTTTCACTTTGAGAAGAGAACACGGTGGGGTTATGTTTGAACATATGTAGTTAGGATCTTTAGCGATCACCTTTTGCGACCGTTTGCATAGATGCTCATCTTATTCTGGTACTCGTAAGTTAGCCACCATATATTACTTAGCCGCTGCTGCAACCTCACCACTTTACCCCTTCCTACCCGTAAAGCTTTGCTAGTCTTGTTACCCATGGTTATGGGATTGCTGAGTCCTCGTGGCTCACAGATACTACAACACCAGATGCAGGTTCAGCCGAGTTCGATGCAGGAGCTGGTTCAAGTACTTCACCAGGAGCTCGATGAAGAGCGTGGCCGTTTGTTTGTGACGTTTCGCCGATCAGTAGTGGTTTCTACTAGGATTCGATCCTGACCTGTGGCTTTATGTTGTTTTGGTATCTTTCTTTTGGATCTTCACCCGTAGTCGGGTTGTGATGTTGAATGATGATTTGCTTATGTAATGTACTGTGTGAAGTGGCGAGTGTAAGCCAACTATCTTCCTTTGCAATTTAATCCCTCTTTTACATGAGTCGTGCAAAGATACCAAACTTGAGATCATTCTAGGATGGGCTTATACCTTTAAGTCGTGCCTCGACACGTAGGAGGTATAGTCCCACCCTGGGCATTACAAGTTGGTATTCAGAGCCTTCTCCGACCTAGAAGCCCCCACTGATTGATCGAATCGTTGACGGTTGAGTCTAGGCACACACAGGAAAATATTTTGAGTCCTATATTATATCGGAGAGTAGGATTTCTTTGCTTCTCATCCCCTTTCACTCTGGTGAGGACTCCTGACGTCTACTCTTGCCTCTTCTACTTTCAAAAATTGCACCAAATTTTTTTTAGGATCCCGCGAGTATTCTGGGATTGTTTCGATGTTCTTGTGACAAGGATATTGTTCTCGATGCCTCCTGTTACCGAGGAGTGGAGCTTCGGGGTATTGTTGTCACAAGCATATCGCGGCAGTACTAAATACTTAAGACGGCCGACATCGAAAATCTCTCCTATACGGCCAGTGGCAAGATAACCCCGACATCACCCAGTACTGGGGAGGTAGTTCGAGAGTATTGCCATAGCTTGTTATAGTGGATGCTTTTCGAAGGTCCGAGGTAAACAGTTTCCGAGAAAGACTGGTTATGTGTTGAAGGATGGATACACCTGGATGTTGGTTTAGAGTTGATTGCGCGGTGCTTCCCGTGTATCCCCAACACCTGATTGCATAACTGGAAACTTTCGGAAATCTATAGGTGGGTTCATCCAGTAGTTCTAGGCATTCTTCCAACGGATGCTCGATATGAAGTCTGGGGTTCTACATTGAGTGAAGTGGTTTTATGGACTTGTTCTGATCGGGAGTTGCATCTTAAAGGGTCCTTGGCTATGCTGATCCGGGGATTGCAAAACCCTTTTGTAACACGTTCCATGAGCTTTCAGCACGAAGATGTCGAACGAAGCTTCTATCTTGTATTTGTTCTATCTGATCCTTGTTCCTTTTTATTTTCCTTTTTCTTCTCCCAAGTGGCTTCTCGTCAAGCTGATGTACCTGCGGAATTCATTCGTTCAAGTCTCTGTTCGAATGATATTGTGAAGATTAGGCTGCTACACATCTATCCTTGTTTTTGTTTTGATTCTGGTATTCGAGTTGCTTCGATGTCAAATGTTGATTCCATACCTTTTCCTTATCGGTGTTCTCATATTTCTATGGGAGTGCTAGTCCTTCTTGATCATCAAGATCTTCATGTTAATCCTTTTCAACCGGTGTGCCTTCTTTTCAAGTTTTTTCCATACGGATATCGTTGAGAAATCTGACAATTTGTCTGTTTCATTCATTCCAAGTTGTCTTTGTTTTCCCCACCCTCCCACCCTTCTTCTTCTTGGAGCCGGAATTCTTAAATGAAATATCCATTTTATTAATGTGATGTTTTTTCATTCTTTTCCTTCAATGTTCTTATCCGGTGCTTTATCGTGAAGATGCTCAAGAGCTTGAAGTTCATCATTCTTTTGTTCTCAGATTCTACCGGTGGATGTAATTCAAGATTTCGGTGTTGATCTTATCCTTTTCCTCTTTTCACAATGCTTTCTTATTCAGGTGCACCAATTAATAATTCTCCTCTTGCTATCCATATCCGGAGTGCTGAAGATTCATAATTCCATTCTTAATCCGTTCAAGCTATTTCTGAGGATTGTCATCCTATTCAAGCCATTTAATTCAACCGGTGCTATATCTTTTAAGCAATCTTTCCCAACGGTGATTTCTTTTGAGTGGGCCCTAACCCACAGGTCTTTTCCCAGGATCTTACCTGACTCTTCTTTTCCGGAGTTATTCTCAAATTCTTTCAAAGTGTGACGTAAGAATGATTTCCATCAGTCACATGCCTTCTCCAAGATCGCTTTCAAATTCTTTTTCATCATTGGTTCAACCTTTTTAATTCTTCATTCCGGAGTGCCTCAACAATTCTTATGGCATTTCTCATAGTCTTCTTAGATTTTGGAGACCGGAGAAGTGTTCTCTTAAATCTTGACCGTTCTCTTGATGAGTTGTGGTTCTAGCTTCATGCCATCCTCATTATCATTTTGATTGTGAGGAATTCTTTTCATACCCATCCGAAGCATTTCATGAATTCTTTTCGTTGTGATCCTCCGAAGGCCATCATTTCAGAAGATTTCTTCGTTCTTAGTTTTCAACTTCGTTCTCCAAATATTCTTCATTGATGTCTCTTCGTTCGTCTCCATATTCTTACGGTGGTTCTTTCAAGTTACCCTTCCGTTGTTATCGTTTTAATTCATTTGTTCTTTTCACAATCCTACCGGTGGTTCGTTGAAGATTTACCCAAGCTTGTGCTAGATCTTTCTTTAATTCTTTGCAACGAGAATAAGTAGTATGCCAAATCCTTTGGTTGTCATCAATTTTAATTGGTGAAGGAGATGCATGACATAATTCTTATTCTTATTCCTTCAAGGGGATTTAATTCCTTCCTTCGGAGCTTGTTCATCATATCATATTCTCGCTTCTAAGTCCTTCATCTTGTTTTCCGGAGCTCCAAGTTATTTCAATTATATCATTTCAAAGCTCCAGCTAATTCATCGCAGGCCTTTGAATCTTATTCTTTTCATCTTTCACTTCTCATGCTTTCATTACCGGAGTTCTTCATGGTGGTTCATCATGTTTAATTCATCCTCGAAGTCTTCATCAAGATTCTTGTTGGAGCTCAAGCATTCTTCATCTTGCTTTCCAAGTGCAATTCTTTCTACCTTATCTTTTCAGATGGTGTTATGTCATTTTGACAATTCCTTCATGTTTCATGATTCACGAGTTGTCAGGGATGAGATATTTAAACCCATCTTTTTCTTTGTTCAGGAGATCTTTCCAACCATTCAATTTATTTGTTGGAGTTATTTTGGGTTGTATTTCACCTAAAAGCTTTCCCTAAGGATTGTTGCTAATTATGGTGCTTATAATGACCCAAGTTCTTCATTTACCATTCCGGTGAAATAAGTTTATCGTCTCCTTGCTGATCTATCCAATCAATGTTTTCCGTTAGTGGCTGGTTGCCACCTCATAATTTCTAGATGTTTTCCATAAGCCCACATGAAGCTTATTCGTTTCGTTGTTGATTTTCAATCAACTCCGTTCAGCCCTTCTTCGTAAGGATGTTTTTCATATTCATTCGTGGGAGAAGATGTCATTTTTCTTCTTCGTTCATTTCTTTCATTGACCTATATTCTATTCTTCCATTCCGGAGGCATTGTGATGTTGATCTCTTTGACCATCATCTCGTTTTTATCAAGATCATGTTCTTTTCCTTTGTTTATCTATTTAACCGGAGTGTTGTATTTTTCATTCAAGTTCTGTCATCTATCTAGTTTTGCCTCTCTTTTCAACCGGAGTGCTGTCTGAATCTTTCTTAACCTTGTGCCATTCTTTTAATTGTTTCGGAGGCAATATGTTGCTGTTTTCATCAAGTATCATCTCAACTTGCCAAGTTCCTGTTAATTCCTTCCATTTAAGACGGAGTGCTGTCCAAATTCTGTCATTCTTATTCCTTGGCTATACCATTGCAGTTTCATATTCTTTTGGTTCCTAAGCTCTTGTTCCATGTCTTTCAACCTTCAAGGTTCTCGTAATGTTCCTTGTTCCTTTTTCTAACGGAGTGTTTGCATATTCGTTCATCTCCGTTGCATTCTTTCCTTCAAGTTTGTTCAACCTCTCAAGGTTCTTTGGATTCACTCGTCTGTCAAAGAAGCAACTTTGTTTTTACCACTTCCTCTTCCGTTTTTACCCGGTGATATCTCTAGGATCTCGGGTCGAGATCCTCTGTTAGTGTGGGAGAGTTGTGACGCCCGAAGACCGACGTCCCAGAAGATCCCAGAAGATTCCAGAAGATTCCAGATGTTCCGGGTTTTCCCCTTGTGTTTCTTTTGCGCTTGTGTTATTTATTTTGCATTGCATCATGTCATCATGCCATCATGTCATATTTTCTTTTGCATCTCAATTTAAATAAATTGTGTGGACCTTCGGTCCATTTAAATCGAGGGAAGGTGACTTCTCTTTATAACATAAAAGCCTCTCAATATTTTTAGGGAGCTATATAAATAAATATTCCATTCGTTGGAATTAACCCAACACACTTGCATAATTTCTTCATGCCTATTTTTCGCCTCGAGTTTCTCCATCTAGACCCTCTCTATATTCTTTCCCGTTTTTCGAGGTTCTTCCAAAAACCCTCCAGCAATTTTATTAAATTCCTTACATTTTTTTTTTGCGAGTCCAGGAATAATTGCCCCTTGTCCAAATTCTTTTTGTAACCTTCCTTTCTTATTTTCTTTTGGACTCTCCCTACTTATTTTTTTTCTGCAAAGATCATAGGAGGAAAGAAGGCCCAAACCTCCCTCCAGCCTCTGGGCCTCCTCCTTCCCCCCAGCGGCCCATTTCCCCACCTAGGCCCACCAGGCGCCTAAACCCTAGGCCCGACCGGCGGCATGCCCGCTCGTCCCAGTCACCCCTCAGCCGCCGCTCGATTCCTGATCCTAGCCCGCTACCTCGCAGTCCCCAGCATCCCGCATCCCCTCGACCCTTCCCAGCGCGCCGCACTCCTCCTTTCCCCTCGCAGCCCTCACCAGGCTCCCCTCGATCGATCTCCTCGCAGAGCCCCTCCTCCAGCCGTGCGCCTCGCCGGGGCGATGCTCCGCGGCGGCCACTGCGCCGGAGCTCCCCGAGCTCCGCCTCCCTCCGTCCTCAGGCCGAGGCAGTGCCTCTGCCTCCTCCTCGCGTCGGCAGGCCGCCCGCGGCCACTGCCTCGCGCCGCGCGGGCCCTTCCGCCCGTCCCCTGCCTCCCCTTCGTCGCCAAGACCTCGCTGTGGTCTCCCTCTTCTCGTCTCCCTCCGGCCGTCCCAAGCTCGCCGCGGCCAGGCTCCTTCCTCACCGCCCCGCGGGCAAGGACCGCCGCGCCCGGCCTCGTCCCTCCTGGGCGCCGACCGCTTCGCCAGGACAAGCAGCCCGACGCGCCTCCTCCCTCCAGCAGCCGGCGAGTAGCTGCTGCAGCCTCCTTGCCTCGTCTCCTCTTCTTCAGCGACCGGGTTCCGTGCCTTCAGCGCCATGGCTCCGTCCTCCAGCCTCGGCCAGGCAGCAGCCTCCTCGCCGTGTCCGAGGCCTTGTGTTTTGTTGTTGTTGTAATCGCAAGACCTTGTTGTTGTTTTGTTTTGCCAAGTCCGACGACAAGTGCTTCGGTACCGTCGCAAGTATTGAGACCGGCGAGTCCGAAGACACCAAGTACCACGACGTCGACGACCTCGAGAACGACTACATGAACGAGTACGACTACATGATGAGACGCCAAGTACCACTACGATCGGCGATGCGACAAGTACCTCGACACCGACCCGAACATCTACGGGAAAATGAGCTCGTGAACCACTACCGTCGACGAGGACCGTCAAGTACATCTACGTGTTCCTTTACCGACGCCGATGACTTTCAAGTTCGACTACCGTCCCCGACACCAAGTACCACGACACGTGACGTGAATGCCTACCGTCGCCGAAGCCCCGTGTACCACTACTTCCCTCTACGGAACGGCTACTTCCTCTTCGGAAATGTGAACCACTACTTTCTCTACGACCTCGAACCCCTCCGAGAACGATGGTTCCAAAGGTATAACCCCGAGACGATGACCCGTGTGATGCTTGTGTTGTATGAGTTGTTACCCTTGTGTGCTCCGTGCCGTTTCGACCTTTTGTCATGTTCCTCGGTTGCCTCGTCGCCGACTCGTGGGAACCCGGTAACGGGATCGCCCCACCTTTCATCTCGTTTGACTCGCTCACGCCATCTTTCCTTTTGCACCGGACTCTCACCGAGTTACCGGAACCGAGGTGTTGCGTTGCATCATTTCGGATCGTTGCCGTGGCACCCTTCTTCCACCACGGTGACAATACTTCACATCCTCTTAAGTCAACCTTTAATTAATAATTGCATAAACTTGATCATGTCATCCGCATCATATTAACAACATTATATATGTGTGAATTGTTGTTGCTTTAATAATTATTAAACATGCTCATGGGAATTTTCCGGATATGTTGTTGTTATTCTCCGGCCTCATTTAAATTGCCTAGTTAGTGTAGTTTTATTATGCTTCACCTCTTGCCATGCTAAAAACAATTAATCTTGTCTTGTTAATATCGAGAGTCAATTAAATAATTAATTGTGGTGTTTCGTCAATATGCAACTCGTTGCATATTGAGCACCACTTAACTTGTAGTATTTGTTTGTGCTCTTGCCATGCCTTGCATATTTAAACCGGACATGCATCATACTTGGATGTGCATCGTATGCCATGTTTATGCTTGTGTTTTTACCGTGTTGTTTCTTCTTTCCGGTTGCTTCTCTTGTTAGCTTCGGTTTCGTTCCGGAGTTGTGAGGATTCGCTCGACTGTGTTGCTCCATCTTCTTCATGGATCCGTTCTTCTCCCTTGTGGATTCCCAGGCAAGATGATCATACCCTTGGATACCTTTACTACCATTGCCATGCTTAGTTGTCTCGATGCTATCGTTACATGTCGCGATACCCATCTTTTATGTCAGCCTCTCCTTGTTGCCATGAAACCTCTAACCTTGACACCTTCCTAGCAAAACCACTGTTTGGCTATGTTACCCGCTTGCTCAGCCTCGCTTGCTCAGTCCCTCTTATAGCGTTGTTAGTTGCAGGTGAAGATGAAGTTTGTTCCAGGAGGGAACTTGTTATTGTTATATCACAATATCTATAATTATTATTAACACACCTATATACTGGGCATGGGTGGAAGGCTTGGCCTTTTGCTCGGTGTTTTGTTCCACTCATGCCACCTTAGGCGCCGATAGACCGGCATTATGTTCCTTGATTTTGCGTTCCTTACACGATGGGTGGATGGGGACCCATTGACAGTTCGACTTTGAATAAAACTCCTCCAGCAAGGCCCAACATTGGTTTTAATTTGCCTCATAATAACAACTTAATTAATTAATTAAATTTGCATAGGGAGTTAGCGCTACCCGAGGATTCTTAATTCTACATAGCAGGGGGGGCCAGTGCTGATGGTGTTGGTCCCAAACTAGAGTCACTTGCGGTACCACCCAGTTATCTGGGTCTTCGGTACTGTACGTAGCGCTCATCCGGACGTGGCCTGAGACGAGATACGCGCGGCTACTATCAGGGTGTCGGCACGCCGGGAGGTCTTGCTGGACTTGTTTTACCATTGACGAAATGTCTTGTGCTACCGGGATGCCGAGCCTGATCGGTTTTCCCTAAGATAAGGAGTGATGATATTATATTTATCACTTCAGCTAATCGTGAGAGCTTGTGATGGGCTAAGTTGGAACACCCCTGCAGGGTTATGATCTTTCGTAAGCCGTGCCCGCGGTTATGTGGCAGATTGGAATTTGTTAATGTCCGGTTGTAGAAAACTTGGCAGATGATCCGAAGTAAAACACACAACTGTGTGAGTAACCGTGACTGTCTCTTTTCACTTTGAGAAGAGAATACGGTGGGGTTATGTTTGAACGTATGTAGTTAGGATCTTTAGCGATCACCTTTTGCGACCGTTTGCGTAGATGCTCATCTTATTCTGGTACTCGTAAGTTAACCACCATATATTGCTTAGCCGCTGCTGCAACCTCACCACTTTACCCCTTCCTACCCATAAAGCTTTGCTAGTCTTGTTACCCATGGTTATGGGATTGCTGAGTCCTCGTGGCTCACAGATACTACAACACCAGATGCAGGTTCAGCCGAGTTCGATGCAGGAGCTGGTTCAAGTACTTCACCAGGAGCTCGATGAAGAGCGTGGCCGTTTGTTTGTGACGTTTCGCCGATCAGTAGTGGTTTCTACTAGGATTCGATCCTGACCTGTGGCTTTATGTTGTTTTGGTATCTTTCTTTTGGATCTTCACCCGTAGTCGGGTTGTGATGTTGAATGATGATTTGCTTATGTAATGTACTGTGTGAAGTGGTGAGTGTAAGCCAACTATCTTCTTTTGCAATTTAATCCCTCTTTTACATGAGTCATGCAAAGATACCAAACTTGAGATCATTCTAGGATGGGCTTATACCTTTAAGTCGTGCCTCGACACGTAGGAGGTATAGTCCCATCCTGGGCATTACAGAGGAAGAGTGAACAGCATCTCGAATTCTCTTCTTAGAAGCCTCCATCTTAAGCTGAGCTGCTTCTTGTTTCAAAGCCATGTTATAGAACTTGTCGAATTCATCCGGCTCGAACAAAGTGAGAGCAAGCTGAAGTTCATCTTTGAGACCTCCACGGAATTGATAGATTTTACTCTTAGCATCAGGAATGTCTTGCTTAGCATAACGAGCGAGGTTTTGGAACTTGACATTATACTGATAGACTGTCATGGAACCCTGCTTCAGGTTGCGGAATTGCTCACGCATACCCTCGATGACACTTGTCGGAATGTGGTGCGAACGGAAATCCTTGCAGAAATTCTCCCAAGAGATCACTTGACCTGGCCTAGAGTCTTTGTACTGCTGCCACCAATCAGCTGCTTGATCTTTCAGTTGGAAGGCTGCAAACTTCACATAATCATCTTCCTTCACGTTACTGCACTCAAAATGCTTCTTTATGTCGGTCAACCAATCCTCAGCATCAAGAGGGTCGACACAGTAACTGAAAGCTTTAGGATTGTTGGCCAAGAACTGGTTGAGAGTAGCATGGTGCGGCTGGTTGAAGAAGTTGCCTTGGTTCCCTGGAATACCCTGATTAGCTTGATTAGCTTGCATCATCTGCATCATCTGCATCATCAACTGGGTGTTCTGAGCTGTAGTCTGCATAATTGCTCTCCAAGCCTCAGGCGGAGGAGGAGGGGAAGGAGGATGATCTGGGACCTCTTCCACCTCTGGGTTAGCGTTGGGAACCTTTTTCGGAGCCATCCTGTAAGAGATGACCACGAATCAGCAATTGATTGACAAAAGGTATAAGCTGAATCAATGGAATGAATTGCAACAAGTCTTCACAATAATCATTCGAACAATAAGAACGAATGAAATCATCCGAACAAGAGGAACGAATGATATTCTCAGTTAAATGATAACATCAATCTTCACGAGAAGCCACATAGGGGACAAAATGGAAAAAAGAAAACAACAAGGTACAGACGGGAACAAACACAAGAGAGGAGTTTTGTTCTAACATCTTTGTGCTGAAAGCATATGAACGCGTTACGAAAAGGTTTTGCAATCCCCGGATCAGCATAGCCAAGGACCCTTTAAGATGCAACTCCTGATAGTAACATCGGTCATATAACCCCTTCACTCAATGTCGAACCCCGAACTCACTAACCTGCATTCGTTGGAAGAATGCCTACGATCTACTGGATAAAACCCACCTATAGATTTCCGAAAGATTCCAGTTATGCAATCAGGTGTTGGGGATACACGGGAAGCACCGCGCAATCAACTCTAACCTACATCCAGGTGTATCCATCCTTCAACACATAACCAGTCTTTCTCGGAAACTGTGTACCTCGGACCTTCGAAAAGCATCCACTATAACAAGCTATGGCAATACTCCCGAACTACCTCCCCGGTACTGGGTGATGTCGGGGTTATCTTGCCACTGGCCGTATAGGGGAGATTTTCGATGTCGGCCGTCTTAAGTATTTAGTACTGCCGCGATATGCTTGTTACAATGATACCCCGAAGCTCAACTCCTCGGTAACAGGAGGCATCGGGAACAATATCCTTGTCACAAGAACATCGAAACAATCCCAGAATACTCGCGGGATTCCTAAAAAAAAATTTGTGCAATTTTCGAAGATAGGAGAGACAAGAGTAGACGTCAGGAGTCCTCACCAGAGAGAAAGGGGATGAGAAGCAAAGAAATCCTACTCTCCGATATAATATAGGACTCAAAAAGTTTTTCAGTGTGTGCCTAGACTCGACCGTCAACGATTCGATCAAACAGTGGGGGCTCCTAGGTCGGAGAAGGCTCTGAATACCAACTTGTAATGCCCAGGATGGAGTTATACCTCCTACGTGTCGAGGCACGACTTAAAGGCATAAATCCATCCTAGAATGATCTCAAGTTTGGTAATCTTTGCACAACTCATGTAAAAGAGGGGATAGTAAACAGAAAATAGTTGGCTTACACTCGCCACGTCACAGAATTACAGTACAAGTCTCAAACATCATACATTAAGAACATCACAACCCTCTAAGGGCAAAATCCAAATGTCAAAGTACCAAACTTAGATAAATAAACCACAGGCGGATCGAATCCTAGTAAGAGTCTCCACTACTGATCGTCCGGGTATCGCACATAGTACCGACTACGCTCCTCGTCGTACTCCCAATCCAGCTCGGTGCCATCACCTGGATAGCTCACAACTGGACCTGCATCTGGTGTGTGAAGTAACTGTGAGCCACAGAGGACTCAGCAATCCCGTCTCCGGGTAACAAGACTATTTAAGCCTTTGGGTGAGGATAAGGCTGAAGAAAAGAATAAGTGTCTGCAGCAGCAACTAGCATCTAGCTTACGTGAGTGAGAGCGAGAAGAGAAAGCCTCGGCGAGAAGTGATCACGAAGTGATCCTAGCTACAAGCTCAACAAGCATAACCCCTCCGTGTTCAACTCCCGAATCCCTATTCGGAAATTGACGGTCACGGAACACACGCTGGTAGTGTATTAGTAACATTGTGTCAAGTTATCTACAACCGGAATTAACAAGCTCCCATCTGCCACATAACCGCGGGCACGGCTTTCGAAAGTTCAAAACCCTGCAGGGGTGTTCCAACTTGACCCATTACAAGCCCACGATCCGCGGAGTCGCAACTCCAAAGTGGGAAGACCCGAGTATCCTCGGAATCCCGTGCTCAAGATGTACCGAACTAAGGTAAGGCTAATCCAGCAAATCCTCCCGGCGTGTCGACACCCTGATAGTAGCCGCGCGTATCTAAGTCTCAGGACACGACCGGATGGGCGATTCTACAGGTTTTTACCAAACCTCGAGTTTTCTTGAGGTGGCCCCGCAGACTCCCCGTTTCGGACCAACACTCATGTGGAGCACTGGCCCGGGGTTGTTGATTAAGAAAGAGGGTTAATTACTCCCTATGCAAGTTTAGTTTGTTATTAGGCAAATAGTACCAATGTTGGGACTTGCTGGAAAAGACTTAGCATTTAGCGGTTTATCGAGGGGGTCCCATACACCCCAACCGTGTTAGGAACGCATAAACAAGGAACATAACACCGGTTTATACGGATCCTAACGGCATGAGTGGAACAAATCACCAAGCAAAAGGCTTAGCCTTCCACCCTTGCCAATATATAGATGATTTCATTTTAAGCATTTATATAGTGTGATAAAACCCAACCAAACTTCAACATGAAGCAAGCATCTTCGATCTTCACCTGCAACTAACAATGCTATAAGAAGGGCTGAGCGAAGCGTACTTAGCCAAGCAACGGTTTGCATAGGTAGGTTGGTTAAACATGGCAATTGGTTACAAGTAGGAGGCTGACAAGAAGATCATGGGCATCGAGGCAAAACTATAGATCGAGACTACTAGCAATAGGCAAAGATAGTACTGTTATCGGGGTTCGGTCATCTTGCCTGAAGAGAAGTCGTTCGGATCGTAAGAAGGGTCCTCGTGCTCAACCTCGTTGGAAACCTCGTGCTCGTACTCGAACTCAGACTCAGCTTCCGGCTCTAAACAAAACAATCACACCAAGCACCAATCAACAAGATGCAATGCGCACTCGGAAAGGATGAATGCATGATGGATGCACTAAGGATGCACACGGAGCACGGAAAAATATCACTCAAGCAAATCACCTCAAAACATGATAACAATCTGATATTATTAATCTACACAGAAAATCAATCAAGTTTGATATAAGATTCGCTGAAATCGGAGTTACGGGCTAAAAGTTATGCCCGAAACAAGAATGAGCGAAAGCTGAAAATTACAGCAACATAGCAACTTCAGAGCTCAAAATAATTAAGCTACAGCACTCAAATATCATGGCAAAGGACATGAACACAAACTAGACATATACTACAGCAACTAAGTCCAATGGTGCACCCCCAACGGAGCCACGGATCAATAGCAATGATCTTGGACATATTGAACTTGACAATAAAATTATGGCAGCAGAATTTTATTGAAACTTTGGAGCAAAAGATAAACATGCTACAGCCACTTAAATAGACATGTGAGAACATGGATGGAAAGACAACAATATATACTACAAGGAACAATCAATATCCACTCCAAAACTATCATGCTTTGTCCTAGAACATCACACGAACATGGCATCGGAACGTTACAGATTTCAGACTTAGTGAAAAACCACTAAGTCCTAAAACAGCAATATCATCATGGCATATAAAAGAGCATGTTTAATTCACCTCGAAACTAAACATGGCAAGAGGCAAGCACCTCATCAAAGTACACATGAAGGTGATCCCGAAACACACAAGCATGCATCATAGAGGTGAACACAACGATAGCAACGAGCTCAACAAGATGGCATTTCATAACAAGTGAAACAACATCACAGCCACATGGCACTTTGCAACTATGATAACAAGGCAATAATAAATCTATCATGCAACCTATCATAAGCAACACGTAGAGCATGGCAAGACGAACACGTGGACGTGTCATTTGCATCAATCGGATAAACGAGCTAAAAGATATCACATGGCAAAGGTGGCATAAAAATAACACATAGCAGCAGTTTATATCATGATACACTCTTGCAACAGCAAAACAAGCACCTAGATGATCTCTAACCTGCATGACAACAACAGGTAAAACGTAGAGCAAGTCTCCACGAACGTCTGGACATGCTACACGCGCGAATCGGAGCAACAGTCAAAAAGTTAGAGCAGATCTAAAACAGCATCAGCACACAATTATTCTGGGACTTAGGAAAAAAAAGGTCAACCTCAATGGATCTGAACAGGAACGGGCTCAAGCCGGTGGAGAAGTGGGCCTGGCGAGGAGGCTGCGGCGGCCCGCGCGGATCTGGCCCGCGGCGGCGGCGAGGCATGGCCCGATGGAGGCGGCTGGCCCACCGGCGCGGAGAGGCGGCCTGGAGCGGACTGGGCCCAGCGCGGTGGCGAAGCTGGGCCGCTGGCGTCGGCTGGCGGAGGGGGAGACGGGCCGCTGCGGGGGGAGTGGGCCTCGGGAGGCAGCGGTGCGGGGCCCGGCTGCGGAGCGGGGCGGCGGCCCGCGGTGGCGCGCGCGCGGCCTGGCGCCTGGCGGTCGCGGTGGGACGAGGGAGGCCCGGCTGCAAAGCGACTCGGTGGCGAAGGAGGGCGCAGCTGGGCCCTGGCGGTGCGGGGAGGCCCAGGCGGGCGACGGTGGAGGCGCTGGAGGGCCTGGCGCCCGAGCGGAGGAGGCCTGGCGAGCCTGGAAGTGGTGCGGTGGCGTCGAAGGGGACACGGCGATGTGGTCCTGGATCCTTCGATCCAGTGGGCTGACCTGGCGGCTCGAGCGGAGGGAACGGGCGAGGCGCTCGCTCGGTCGCGTTGACTCTGGTCGGCGAGGCCGGCGGCTGCGGAGGCGATCGAGGGAGCTGGCCGGATCGGCTGGTTCCCTCGGGATCCAGGAGGATTTTGGGATCTGGTTTGATCTGAAAGAAAAGAAAAAAAATAGTGGAGAAGGGGAAGAAGATAGGGAAGCCAAAATAGACTAGGAGGGTCTAATATATAGCAGTTTTTCTAGGGTTAGGGGATTTAGGGGTGCTAGGAGCCCTCCGATCGCGATCCGACGGATCCGATCGCGGGGGTAGATGAAAAAGTCCTAGGAGGAGATAAAAGACTGCAGAAGGGGTGTTTCCGGGACACGAAGTGAAGGCACTTTGGACCCACACGAACAACGGATGGAAAAGCCAACGGAGTCCAAACGAGACGAGATTTGAGAGGCGGGTTGCACACAACAAAACAACAACACACACAACAACCTCGCGGCACACCGGTAACGTTACACGCCCGAACAACAAAGTAGGCCTACGGGACGTCACGGACACGTGAGGGAGCTCCGGAACGCGAAACGGACAACGGGAAGAAACACGCGGAACCGGATGCAACCGTCAACACGAATGCAATGCGATGCACATGTCTACATGATATGAATGAATGCCACACACTCCCACAACAAAACGACGAAAACCCGAAAGACAAGAACCCGGAATGGAAATAGATGAAGCCGGAGATATATTATATACCCAAAAGGGAAAGTATTACATCCGGGGCATTACAATCATGTTATGAAAACAGTCTATTAGAGCTGCGACAAACTATCTTTGTAATATAACTCTATTTTGGGTAATGGTTGCATTGTTATTTCCTTTACTTGATTCCTTTGCTTTGTATGTTTTTACCCTACGCTTTTAGGGAACTTGCCGGTGTAGGCACCCTTGCCACGAGCGCTGAGTGCGGAACTTCAGCAGCCTGCTGGCGGTGCCGTTGCCGACAAGAAACCTTGTCGCGACTAGTTGCAGCACACTTAAGTTGTTGAGCGGGCTCGGAAACAAAGTAAGGGCGCGACACTAGTCGCAGCACACGTAAGCTGTTGAGCGGACTCGAAACAAAGTAAGGGCGCAACTAGCCACGAGTTGGTTCCTCCGCGCACAGGTTTTCCATACAAAGTGTGGTCGTTCAAGGAAAATAACTCAAAAATTTAAAATTTTGATTGCTCAAACTTTGGCAACTTAGCTTTTGTGTCGTTTGCTTCCCTGCAAGGCGAAACTTTCTTGAACGGCGCTTGGTCCATACCACTATCTTCTCCTCCCCCCCGGCAAACTTGTGCGCGAGGGAACCTTCCTTTGCTTGAGAAAAAAAAGAGGAAGAGAAAATACAGATATGGAGCCTTTTGGGCTCGTTATTGCTTACCGGGGGTAGGTGCTGCACAAAGTGTTAGATAACACATGCAAAAAAATAGAAAGCATGAAATGACAAGATGTGCGGGGTACATAAGCTTTACTGATGCACGGGGTCTGCGCCCGGCTTTGTACAAAGGATTACATGCAATAGCGGCAAGACTTGTACAAAAGGTGGTTGCCGGAGCGGATCACGGCAACCGCGCCTTACGGGTAAAACTTACGAAGATGCTCGATGTTCCAGGAGTTGCTCACCGGAAAGCCATCTTCGGTCTCAAGGCGGACAGCGCCGGGCCTAGTGACTCGTTTTACCCGATAAGGGCCTTCCCACTTCGGCGTCAACTTGTTGGAATTCTTGGCGGACTGAACGCGCCGAAGAACAAGGTCGCCTTCCTCGAGACTCTCGCGTTAACTTTGCGGCTATGGTAGCGGCGCAAAGCTTGCTGGTATCGAGCAGCTTGTACAACAGCCTGAAGACGGTCTTCCTCAAGGAGCAGCGCATCGTCTTGTCGCAGCTGCTCTTGCTCGAGCTCATCATAAGCGAGCACTCGAGGTGACCCGTATACGAGTTCCGTGGGGAGAACTGCCTCTGCTCCATAGACTAGAGCAAAGGGTGTCTGTCCAGTGGCTCGATTTGGCGTCGTCCTGATCGACCAAAGAGCCGCCAGCAGCTCCTCGATCTAGTTTCTTCCGCACTTGTGCAGCCTGTCGAAAGTTCTGGTCTTGAGGCCACGCAACACTTCAGAATTTGCCCTCTCCGCTTGACCGTTGCTTCTTGGGTGAGCAACAGAAGCGAAGCAGACCTTGGCGCCAAGATCTTGGACGTACTGGATGAAGGTGCGGCTCGTGAATTGCGTACCGTTGTCGGTGATGATCCTGTTAGGGATCCCGAAATGGCAAAGAATTGATCTGAAGAACTTGACTGCAGACTGTGCGGTCACCTTTCTCACTGGTTCCACTTCTGGCCACTTTGTGAACTTGTCGATCGCAACGTACAAGTACTCAAAGCCCCCGGCTGCGCGGGGAAAGGGGCCGAGGATGTCGAGCCCCCAGACCGAAAATGGCCAGGATAAAGGGATCGTCTGGAGAGCTTGAGCTGGCTGGTGTATCTGCTTGGAATGGAACTGGCATGCTTCACACTTGGTTACTTGTGCAGTTGCATCCTGGAGGGCTTCCGGCAAAAAGAAACCTTGCCGGAATGCTTTGTCGGCAAGTGCTCTTGTGCCAATGTGGTGACCACATATGCCTCCGTGTATTTCTGCCAATAGCTTTTGTCCATCTTCCCGGGGAATACACTTCAATTTCACACCGTTGAGTCTTCTTCTGTACAGCGTGTTGTCAACAAACTGGTACATACTTGACTGCCGGGCTACTCTTTCTGCTTCTTCTTGCTCTTCGGGAAGTTCTCCTGTCTGAAGGAAACGGACAATCTGCTGTGCCCATGCTGGAGCTTGTGGCTCGGCAGCAAGGACTAAAGGCACATCTGCTGCTGCGAGAACATCCGCTTCTACGGCGAGAACCTGTGGTTCAGCCGGAGCGCGACGTTCCCCGGCAAGCTTGCCGGAGCAAAACTTGTCGGGAGTGTCTACTTCAACTGTACAAACCCTAGGGCTTGCAGGAGCAGACTGCTCCTCAGCATTCTTGGTGTTGATCTTGGGGACCTTCTTGGCGGCGGCTTCGGGAAGCTCTGCCGGAAAATAGTCACCAGAAACCAACTTCCTCTTCTTGCTCTGTCCAACTGATGGTGTTACAGACGATTGAGTCAGCTTGAGCCCAAAGATCCCTGGTTCCACAGGTAACTTAAGTGCAGCGCATTTCGACAGGCCGTCGGCGATGTCGTTTTGAGCTCTTGAAACATGCTCCATCTGTAGGCCGTCAAAATGGTCTTCAGGCTTCCTCACTTCATCAACGTAGGCTTCCATCAATGGACTCTGATAATTCTTGTTCACTTGGCGGACGACAAGCTGCGATTCACCCCTGACAATCAGCTTCTTGATCCCAAGGTCTGCCGCAATCCTGAGACAGGCAAGCAAACCTTCATACTCTGCAGTAATGTTTGTCGCTTGCTCCTTGGGAAAGTGCATCTGGACTACGTACTTGAGGTGCTCTCCGGTGGGTGCGACAAGCAGCACGCCAGCCCCGGCGCCTTGCAGCGAAAAGACACCATCAAAGTACATCAGCCACTCTTTGCTTGCTTCCTTGACGGGGATGCTCGTTTCTGGAATCTCTTCGTCTGGTGTTGGCGTCCACTCTGCTATGAATTCTGCCAATGCTCTGCTCTGGATGGTTGAAGTGCTTTCAAACTTGAGACCAAAGCTTGACAGTTCCAGTGCCCACTCAACAATCCTGCCTGTTGCTTCTAGATTCTGCAGTATCCTCTTCAGCGGAAAGCGAGTGACAACTGTTATCTCATGTGCTTGGAAGTAATGGCGCAGCTTTCTCGAGGCCATGAGAAGGCCGAAAAGCAACTTATGCACACCAGAGTACCTTGACCTAGCCCCCTGCAGAAGGGAGCTGACAAAGTAAACTGGGCGCTGCACCATTTTCTTCCGCACCTCTTCTTGCACCTGCGCAGATCCATCTTTGTCGGGACCAGAGCTTGTCGGGGAAGCCCCCTGCTTGTCGCTGGATATGCTTGCCGCGGTTGCTGGCTCATCGTCTGCTTCCCTCTCCGCTACTAACGCAGCACTAACCACTTGATTGGTTGCCGCTAGGTACAGCAGCAACTTCTCTCGTGGCTTAGGTGCGACAAGTATTGGAGTAGAGGACAGGTACCTCTTCAAGTCTTGCAGCGCAGCCTCCGCTTCCGGAGTCCATTTCATTGGACCTGGCTTTTTCAAAATTTTGAAAAACGGCAGGGCGCGCTCTGCTGACTTAGAGATAAATCTGCTGAGAGCAGCCACGCAACCGGCAAGTCTTCGCACATCCTTGACGCGCTTGGGTGCTTCGATCTGCTCGACGGCCTTGATCTTGTCGGGATTGGCTTCAATTCCCCTCTGAGACACGAAGAACCCGAGAAGCTTGCCGGAAGGTACTCCAAACACACATTTCTCGGGGTTGAGCTTGAGCTGGATCTTGCGCAGATTTACAAAGGTTTCTTCTAGATCTTGAACCAGGGTCGCCCTGTCCTTGCTCTTGACCACTATGTCATCCATGTATGCTTCTACATTTCTGTGAATTTGTGGCTCAAAGGCTGTATGGACCACCCTTGCAAATGTTGAACCTGCATTCTTCAAACCAAAAGGCATCCGTATGAAACAGTATGTGCCACATGGAGTGATGAATGCAGTCTTCTCTTCATCCTCTTCTGCCATGAAGATCTGATGGTATCCTGAGTATGCGTCAAGAAATGAAAGCAAGTCACATCCGGCCATGGAGTCAACAATCTGGTAAATGCGCGGCAAGGGAAATGGGTCTTTGGGACAAGCTTTATTCACATCGGTGAAATCGATACAAAGCCTCCATTTCCCGTTTGCCTTGCGCACGACTACAGGATTGGCCAACCACGTAGGATGGAGCACTCCTCTGACAGGGCCCGCTGCTTCCAACTTCTTGATTTCTTCTGTGTTAAATTCTTGGCGCTCCACTGCTTGTTTCCTAACTTTTTGCTTGATGGGCCTCGCATGAGGACAAACGGCAAGCTTGTGCTCAATCACCTTCGTGGGAACACCGGGGATGTCAGACGGTTGCCATGCAAACACGTCGACGTTCGCCCGCAGGAAAGCAACGAGCGCGCTTTCCTATTTAGGGTCAAGCGTGGCACTGATGGTGAAGGTACCACCAGTGCCGTCCTCCTTGGCGGACACCTTCTTGGTTTCTGACAGAGCTGCCATCGTCTTCTTACACTTGCCGGTGGAGCTCGATGGTGCGTCCTCGATGGTAGCGCAGCACTCTGAAGAGGTGCGCTTGCCGGAGTGGGCATCAGAGCTCTTGCCGGACTTGGTCTTCTTCCCTCCGGGGGCTTCAGCGGCAAGTGTCTTGCGGTCTGTTGCGGCTGCTGCTTCCCGGTAAATTTTGTCGGTGCAGATAAGGGCATCCTTCTTGTCGCCAGGGACAGAGATGACGCTTATCGGGCCTGGCATCTTGAGCATGTTGTACGCATAGTGAGAGGCTGCCATGAACTTGGCGAGTGTTGGACGGCCAAGTATCCCATTGTAAGGCAATGGGAAATCGGCAACGTCAAAAGTGACCCTCTCAGTCCTGAAGTTCAGCTCGCCGCCAAATGTCACTGGCAACGTGATCTTCCCCTTCGGGTTGCTCCTTCCCGGGTTGATTCCTTGGAATGTGCCGGTTTCTTCGAGCTCGCTGTCAGGGATCTGGAGTTTGTGGAGCACAGCTGAGGAGATCAGGTTCAAGCCGGCCCCGCCGTCAACTAACATCTTAGTGACCCTGAGGTTGCGGATGGTTGGTGAAACCAACATCGGCAAGCACTCGACCGCAGTTGTGCGGTCAGGGTGATCCTCAATGTCAAAGATGATAGGCGTGCTGGACCATTTCGAAAGTTTGCGCGATTCGACAGGTGGTTCTGCCGCATTGACTTCCCGCACCCACTGTTTGAGTTGGCGGTGTGAAGTATGCAGAGAAGCACCGCCGTCAACGCACAAAACCTCTGTGGCTTTCTGAAACTCCTGCTCACTGGTCTCTCCATCATCCATGTCTTCGTCGTCGTCATCATCTTCATCCTTGTCGCGGCCGCGGGGAGGTCTGTCTCCTTGTCGCTGTTTGGCCTTGCCGCGGCGTCCTCCCCGGCCGTTGAATGGCCGCTTCTTGCTGGATCCTCCATCACCTCCTTGGGCCTTCTCCTTGTCGCGTCGCTCATACTCAGCCTTCTGCTGCTCGACGAGCTGTTCGACCCTCTTGCAGTTCTTGAGGTCGTGGCCCTTGGTGCGGTGGATCTTGCAGTACTGCTTGTCGGTGCCGTCCTGCTTGTCGGCGGCCGCCACAGCCTGGCAGTTGGTGCATGCAGCAGTTTCCTTGCCGGAGCTATCAACTTGGGCTTTCTTGGCGCCACCTTCCTTACCGGACTGCTCAACGACTAGCACCTCTTTGTTCTTCTTCTTCCTATTGTTCCGCCGCCGGCTTTTCTTTGCCGGGGCGGCATCCTCACTGTCAGATCCCCCTGCTCCTGTATCCTCTCCGGGGAGTTTCCTCCCTTCTTCAGCACGTGCACACTTGTCGGCCAGGGCGTACAGCTTGCTGACGTCCCTGATCTTGCACATCGCCATCTCCTCCCTCATCCTGCGGTTACGCACGTTCTGATGGAACGCGCTAATAACCGCGGCAGGGTGGACGTCGGGATGTTGTGTTGCACACGGCTGAATCTCTGGATATACTTGCGCAGGGGCTCTCCTTCCTTCTGGGCGAGCAGGTGAAGGTCACTCTCCTGGCGATGAGGTTTGTGGCCGCCTGTAAAGGCGCCGACAAACTGATGGCACATGTCTGCCCAAGAAGAAATGGAGTTGTCCGGCAAGTGCATGAGCCAGGACCTGACGTTGGGCTTGAGCACTAGCGGGAAGTAGTTGGCAAGGATCTTCTCGTCTCGCCCCCCAGCAGCTTGCACTGCGATGGTGTAGATGCTGAGGAACTTCAACGGGTGCGTCTTGCCGTCGTACTTCTCCGGCACGTCTGGCTAGAAATTTTTCATGCTCGGCCACTGGACTTGCCGCAGCTCACGAGTGAACGCAGGACAACCTACCGCGTACGGCAAGTCGCCTGGTCCCTCTGGCACCTGCATGTCGACAGTGAGCCCAGCGTGCTGGTCTGACTGACGCCGCGCTTCTCTTCGGCGCTCAATGCGAGTACGATCGTCTTCTTGTCGGCGATCTTGAAGAACTTGGCGCTGATCGCGACGTGCTCGCGGATCCGACGACGCGGTGGAGTCGCTGTCGAGGTTGACCCGGCGAGTCGGCGATCTTGGCCTTCGGGGCGGAGAGTGCACGATGGTTGCACCCCCGGTAGTCTTGTCGCCATCGGCCTGCACCTGGCTGACTTGCCGCGGCCGCGACGTGCTCGGCTGCTGCGGAGTGTCGCCGTTGGCGAAGGCGATGAGACTCTGAATGGTGGCCCTCCAGTCGTCGGCCTTGTCTGCCGCTGGAGGGAAGTCTAGGAGCAGTTGAGCTCGTGCTAGAGCTTCTGCTGGAGTGGCGGGTAGCGGTGGCGAACGGTGCGAGGAGCGGGATATGCTCGGACTTCTAACTACGTTAGAAGGAGCAGCATCCCGTCCCGGCGACCGTGCCTTGCTCGTGCCAGCATGTTGGCGCGTATGCTGGTCTTGAGCGTCCCGAGATCCGCCAGCTTGACCCTGGCCCAGCAAGCGTATGGTACCTTGAGTACCACGACGCTGCCGATCCCGCGTCTCCTGAGATGGGCGCGGTGCATGTACGGACGCCGAGGTCTTGGAGTGCGCCCGGTCGTCGTGGGAGCCGGCTACGCCGCCGATGGGCAGCGCAGCCTTGTCCTTGGACTTGGCGGCACCGTGAGCTCCCTCGTCGACGTCCGTTCTTCCGCCGGTGTCTACCCCACCAACAGTTGGCTCCGGCGGTGGTGGGATTGACGCGGACGGACCTGCTGCCTCCGAAGCGTTCTTCTTCGGCGGCATGTTGATGAAGATGATGGAGATCTTGCTCGTGTGACGCCGGATCGGGTTCACACAACCTCGACGCACCCCTACCTGGCGCGCCAAAGATGTCGGGGAAACTGATCCACCCACAAACACCTATGGGACCGGAGCCCCTTTTCGGTACGGCAGGGGGCGGAGGTAGCACAAAGAGCGGATCGAGGCGAGCACATGAGCAGTTTACCCAGGTTCGGGCCGCACAGATGCGTAAAACCCTACTCCTGCTTTGGTTGTTGTATTGAGTTCTTGGCTCGGGAGCGCAGGGAGCTACAGTACACTCCAGCGGCTAGCAAGACCGAGCGCGAAAATCCTTGATTCTCTAACCCCCCTCTACGTTGCGCATGGGCCTCCTTTTATAGGCTCAAGGGGTCACCGACAGGTGACAACGCAGGTGAGGGTAAAAGTGTAAAAAGAGTGGTAGTTGGTACAGTGCTTGTACAGTGTTCCATACCTAACCCTGACGGCAGGGGACAAGGGCATTAAATGCCCGTCGCCGTCGCCCAAACAGTGCAAAAAGTGGCCGTCAGGGGCGCCACCGTCCGCCACGACGGTAGCCTTGTCATCGCCGCTTGCCACCGTGTACCCCTGGCTGCACAGCCTTCCGCCCCGTGCGCCTGAAAGGTTCCCAGAGCGACTCGTGGGTGGATGCGCTGGAGTGCGGGTACTGAGTGGAAGCTTGCCGCGGCAAGCGCCTTGCCGCGGTTGCTATCTTGTCGCTTCCGGGAGCTTGTCGCTCACCGGGCCTTGCCGGGACGCGTGGCGCGTCGCGGCAAGTTCCTTGAGGTGCCTTGGTTGGCCCTCCCGGCAGGCTCCTCTTGCCGGGGTCTTGTGTCTTGGGTGATCTTATGCCTTCAGTGGCCTTCCCGGCAAGCTCCTCTTGCCGGAGCCTTGTCTCCTAGGCTTGGATACTTTGTTCTTGAATGGCTCCAAAGGAACCACGGAGGACCTTGGCGATCACCTGGCAAGCCTTGCTGCGGGACGCTGCGACTGCCCGTGCACAAGTTCGGGATACTAAGGGTACCCCTACTTTAGTACACCGACAAATATGCAGATAATTTAGTATGAAATGTTAAATTATAATTTTAGTGATTTTTACAGTAGAGAATGATAAGGTTTTGAGTTGGTTTACACTAACTTATTTCACGAGTTCTTGCAGAGTTTTGTGTGGATGAAGTTTTTGAGTTTTAGGGAAATCATGGTATGAAAGGAATTAAGGAGACTCAAAAGGTCAAGCTTGGGGATTCCCAAGGAATCCCAAGGTAATATTTCAAGAAGTCTCAAGCATCTAAGTGTAACGCCCCGGATACATCCGCCGATGGTCGTTACTCCTGGCGGGATCTAGACTCGCCCCACGGATCAAGACTAGTTTTTTCTGTGCACTTTGTCCTCACTCGTGCGCACCCGGGAGAAACTTCCCAGTCGGTCACCCATCCTAAAATTACTCCAAGGTGAGCACGCTTAACTTTGGACTTCTATCTGAATGGACTTCCCAAAAAGAAGGAATTCCTTATTGATATGAGTAGTCTATCATTCCTAATAAGCCGGGCTATCACATACACCCCCACTCAGAGGAACCTACGTCCTCGTCGGGCCACAGAAATGTTCCCTCTTGGCACATACGTCCATGCATCCAGGCCGGCATATATGCCATGACGTGTGCCACGACGGGTCACAAACATCATGCACAACATGACCGCGCACATGTCCACAAAAATTTGTGTTACCACGAGGGTCGGCTCTGATACCAACTTGTAGAGCCCAAGATGCGATTATATCCCGATCATGTGATGAATTCATGATTGGGACACAACCGCATTTCGAGGGCTTAGCAAGGTGGATATCATTACAACATACCATGTACTGATAGATGAGAATAAGAAATACAGGCTTACACTCGCCACAAGTTACAACTTGAATACAACCATACATAAATACATGGCAATAATCATACAGAAGAGCAGGATCCGACTCTGGATGAAATCAAACGAAAAAGAAGAACGACGTCCACCCTACTAATCCCAGGATCCCGACAAGGAACCCACCCTTGATCGAAGAAGAAGAAGAGGCAGAAGAACTCCAAAAGCAAACATGCATCGCTCTCACGTCAGATCATCGCATTACCTGTACCTGCAACTGTTGTTGTAATAATCTGTGAGCCACGAGGACTCGGCAATCCCATTACCATGGGTATCAGGACTAGCAAAGCTTAATGGGTATGGAATGGACAAGTGGTGAGGTTGCAGCAAACGACTAAGCATTTAGATGGTGACTAACTTACGAGTGCTATAATAAGAAAAGAAACTACGCATAGCGGTCGCAAACTAGTAATGATCAATAAGTGATCCTGAACTACTTGCGAGTCAAACATAAACCCCACCGTGTTCTCTTCTCGAACTCACTTGAAAAGAGACGGTCACGGTTACACACACGGTTGGTGGATTTTACTTCGGGTTTACTGTCAAGTTCTATACAACCGGATATTATAAATTTCCAATCTGCCACATAACCGCGGG
>LR738715.1:447084011-447232091 GCA_902687465.1 Secale cereale | reverse complement strand
CAACTGTTGTTGTAATAATCTGTGAGCCACGAGGACTCGGCAATCCCATTACCATGGGTATCAGGACTAGCAAAGCTTAATGGGTATGGAATGGACAAGTGGTGAGGTTGCAGCAAACGACTAAGCATTTAGATGGTGACTAACTTACGAGTGCTATAATAAGAAAAGAAACTACGCATAGCGGTCGCAAAATAGTAATGATCAATAAGTGATCCTGAACTACTTGCGAGTCAAACATAAACCCCACCGTGTTCTCTTCTCGAACTCACTTGAAAAGAGACGGTCACGGTTACACACACGGTTGGTGGATTTTACTTCGGGTTTACTGTCAAGTTCTATACAACCGGATATTATAAATTTCCAATCTGCCACATAACCGCGGGCATGGCTTTTCGAAAGATTAAACCCTGCAAGGGTGTCCCAACTTAGTCCATCACAAAATCTCACGACCAGCGAAGGAAAACCCTCTATTCCGAAACAACCCGATCAAGCTCAGAATCCCAGTTCACAAGACATTTCATCAATGGTAAAACAAGTCCAGCAAGACCACTAGATGTGTCGACACCTCGATAGGAGCCGCGCGTATCTCGTCTTAGGCCACGATCGGATTGTCCTAACTTCCGGTATGCCAAATCCAGAGTTGCCCCTGGCGGTCACCGGTGGTTGACAGGTTTGGACCAACACTCATGAGGAGCACTGGCCCGCGTTGTTGCTTAAGAATCCTCTGGTGCTAGCTGGTCCCTATGCAAGTTTTAGCTATTATTAGGCAAATAGTAAAACCAAAGTTGAGCCTTGCTGTAAAAGTTGTATTCAAAGCGAACTGTCAAAGGGGGCCCATAAACCCCGACCGTGTTAGGAACACAAAATCAAGGAACATAACATAGGTTTAATGGAAACTAGGGCGGCAAGAGTGGAACAAAACACCGGGCAAAAGGCCGAGCCTTTTCCACCCTTTACCAAGTATATATGTGCATTAATTAAATAAGAGATATTGTGATATCCCATGATATCCATATTCCAACATGGAACAACCTGCAACTGCACCTACAACTAGCAACGCTATAAGAGGGGCTAAGCAAAGCGATAACATAGTCAAACAACGGTTTGCTAGGAAGGTGGAAAAGGTTGAGACGGACTCGAGAGAGTGACTTAGATAGATAATGTGTGGCTAAGAGAGCGAGGCCACTCCTAGGCGACTTCTAGGCGACTCCAAGGCAATTTGCGTCGGTGGCCACTCCGGCCCCGGCGGCCACCCAACCCCCTGCCGGTGGCCACTCCGGCCACGGCAGCCACCCCCCAAGATAGCCCCTTTTGACCTTAACTTTGATTGTGGCAAGAAGTTCCAAGCGGATATGAGATCCAAGTGTGGACACCCATTGGTCTTCTCGCTGGGCTTTCGATAAAGGGAGTTCACCCTAGTGGTCTCTTTCTGCCGAGCATCTTTCAAGCTTGATCCTCATACGGTTAGTGTCTCCCTACATGCTATGTTTGCGGGTTATGCCCAAGGTTTTAGGGTTCATCTTCTTGAGGACAGATCTTTCAAGTTCTCGATAGCCTCCAAGTCTATGGGTTTTGAGATCTACAATGCGGGTAAAATAGTGGAAAAAGAGTTTGAGATGGTTTTCAGTCTTTGGAATTTTGGTGGCCCAAATTGGCGTAGAGAGGAGCTTGCTTTCTATGCTGAGCAGGACAATGCTTGGACTCTTGTTGGTAGACATGGCAAGGCTCTGACTCCCAACTCCGACAATCGCCAGAGTAGTACTCCGGTTAATCGGTGAAAGTGTTGTATATAGACTAGGGGGGGTGAATAGGCGATTTTTAGGAAAGTCTTCAAAACATGGAAGTTTCAAAGACAAACGATAGAACCGATCCTATTTATATGCAGCGGAAGGTAGACTACACTAGACAAGCCATAGTCAAGTATTCAATAAAGTGAAAGCATGAAGACTAATAGCAGCTAGGCAGTATGGATCAGGATGGAAGATTGAATGAAGCCAATCAGAACAAGTAGTCACACAGTGAAGTCAAACAGATATGGCAAGAAGGCAATGACTTCACAAAGAGAGACAGTAAGTAAAGAGAAGGAAAGGATAGAACCAGTAGCTTGGGGAAGACAGTGATTTGTTAGACCAGTTCCAGTTGCTGTGACAACTGTACGTCTGGTTAGGGATGCTGGGATTCAACTCAGAAGACCGCGTCTTCACCTTATTCCCCTTGAGCTAAGGACACCTAGTCCTCGCCCAATCACTCTGATAAGTCTTCAAGGTAGACTTCCAAACCTTCACAGACTTCGTTCACCGACGATCCACAATGACTCTTGGATGCTCAGAACGCGACGCCTAACCGGCTGGAGGAAACACAGTCCTCAAGTGTAACAAGTCTTCAGGTCACACAGACAGAAAGACTTCAGTGATGCCTAACACTCTTTGGCTCTGGGTGTTCGGGCTTTGTCCTCGCAAGGATCTCTCTCTCAAAAGCTTCGGAGGTGGGTTGCTCTCAAACGACAAAAGCCGTGTAATAACTCTGAGCAGCTACCAATTTATGGTGTAGGGGGGTGGGCTATTTATAGCCACTGGGCAACCCGACCTGATTTGTCCGAAGTGACCCTGGTTCACTAAGGAACTGACACGTGTTCCAACGGTCAGATTTCAAACACATGCGGCAACTTTACTTGGGCTACAAGTAAAGCTGACTCATCCAGCTCTGGATAAGATTTGCTCTCATTGTCTTCGCTCGAAGACATAGGATTTGGTTGAGCATCACTTTAGTCACTCTGACTTTGTTCACTTGGACCCCACTTAACAGTACGGTGTTCCTATGACTCAACAAAGAAGAAAAGGAAACAACGAAACATCTAAGTCTCCGCGCTCCATAGTCTTCACACAATGTCTTCTCTCGTCATAGTCTTCAATATGATTATCTTCATATACCACCATTGTCGTCAATGTCTTCATACATTTTTAGGGTCATCTCCGATAGGTAAACCAAATCAATGAGGGACTACTACCTGTGTTATCCTGCAATTCTTACAAACACATTAGTCCCTCAACCAGGTTTGTCGTCAATACTCCAAAACAAACTAGGGGTGGCACTAGATGCACTTACAATCTCCCCCTTTTTGGTGATTGATGACAAACTGGTTGAAGTTTTCAACAGGGATAAAAGTATGTGAAATTGTAAAGGATAAAGGTATTGTCGTCATAAGTAGCAAAAGGCTCCCCCTGAAGATGTGCATATAATTAATTTTCTTTTGAATGCAAATGCACATGGTAGGTTGTACTTGTGGAGATCCTCTTCAACTTGTGAAGACAATTCATCATGCACAATTGATATGTCGAATATAATGATATGCATAATGAGAAATGGACGTCTACAAAATGACTAAGTGCGGAATATATCGTAGCACATGCGGAATTTATCATCGCATTACAGAGTACTAGAAAACGTAGCAGACGACCATCAAGTTTAAGTGTTACAACTCAAAGAACCAAATGTAGCAAAAGCGAGAGTTGTAAACACTAGGCAAAATATAAAGCACCCGCCCATATGGACCTGCTTGAAGACTATCAACTCATATGCTATCAACTCATATGCTTCTCCCCCTTTTGTCAGTAAGGACCAAAAAGGGTTGAAGACATAGAGCCTCTACTCGTTCCCAGTTGGAGCAGGAGAAGATGCAGGGTCGGCGTTGGTGTTTGGCGATGCAGAAGTAGTTGGTGCAGTGTCGACACGCGCTGAAGGAGGAGGTGGTGAGGTAGCATCATCTTGATCATCGATCACCCTGGCATCCACCGTTGCAGCGAAGGAGGAATAGTCAGAGTCTTCAAGAGACGGAGGTCGACGCAAAACATCATTCCTTGGGGGAGCTCTTTCTGTGAAGCCATCGTCTTGAAGATCTGCTTCGGCACTCAGCAAAGTCAAACTCTTCCATGACCTCCGACAGGTTTCATGAGCAACAAAGGCATTCTTGGTGGCAAGGTTGCGAATGCGATTGACGTCCACCAAGAGGCTTTGCATCTGACGCTTCAGCCAGTAGTGATGCTTATCTTGTTTCTGATGTAAGGCAACGAGAAGCTCTCGGTCATTAAGAACACGAGATCGCTTCCGAGGCCTTTGGGCAATGGTGCTCTCAGTAGCTTCAGTCTCTGCATGGCGAGGTAAGCGAGTACGTCCAGCCAGAGGATAAACGCGAGAGACCGCAGGAACTCCTTCAATGGGCTGAGTGAAGCTTTGGTGATCAGCGTCATGAAGATTAACAGGCTCTTTGGCAGGCTCTTGGTATATGGCTTCAGCTGACATATCAACCTCGGGCAAGAATATGTGATGGTTGCGAGCAGAAGGCCGATAGTTGATAGCAGAATGAAGCTTGATGAGGCGCATAATCCATGGAGCATAGAATTTGAGTCCAAAAAGATCAGAGCCTGACACAGCCAACTGCCTGATAAAGAAATCTTGAGCATTGAAGGTGATGCCATTGAAGATATAGAAGACCAATGTCTTCATTGTGCCTTCAAGCTTGGCTGATGAAGAGTGTCCTTTGACAGGCCATAGAGTTCGCCTGATGATATGATATATGGTGCGTGCCAGATACTCAAGGTCTTCAACAAAGAACTCTTTTGGTTATTCAACATCGAGCGGCAAGGGCTTCATCATGCTTAGCATTTGGCTCATGTTGGGCTTGGGCTTCTGAAAGATACTCTCCAAGGCTTCGCTGTGTAGTTGACAGCCAGGTTCATATATTTCTCCTGGAGTGGGCAGACCAGTTAGCTCAATGAGGTCAAAGGCTTTGGCTTCATGATGGACATTGCATGTCATCCACTCAAGGATCCATGTCTTCGGATCCCTGATGTAACCGCGAATGTGGAGGGTTGCATAGAATTGCAGAAGCAGCTCTTCATTCTAGTGCTCTTTATTAGTGACAAAGTTTAGCAGGCCAGCATCACGGAAGCAATCAAGAGCTTCTTCAAGACAGGGCAATCCAGTAATGGCTTCTGTGTCAAGACGCATATGAGGGAAGATGCTCCCTTGATCATAGAGTACTCGTGAATAATAACTGCGTTGTTGATGGCTCCAGAACCTATCTGATGAAATCCTTGGTTTGGAGTAGGGGTTCTTGGCGCTATCAAAGAAAGTGGTGTGCGCAGTGAAGCCATTTGCATTGAAGGACCCAGACGAAGTGGCAGTCCCTGGGAACCTTGGCAGTCTTGGCTTGGGCTTCTGAACCTGAGGCATGTGCTCGACGTGGTAATCATATTGAGGACCAGCAGCAGACGGACCAGCAGCAGGCGGAGGAACCAGAATAGGCCATCTGACAGAGATGAGCTGGTCATCTTTGTCGTATACTTGCTCGATGGTGTGTGGCCTTGGAGGCGGAACAGGAGCAGTGGCATTGGCTTCGGGCAGCTGAATGACGTCAGGTGCAGCACTGGCTTCAGGTGCCATCACTTCAGGCACCATATTGACTTCAGGTGCCACATTAGCTTCAGCCATGACAACATCATTGGCTTCAGTGGTGGTGGTGGCAGCCTTAGAATTTGTAACCTCCACTTCAGGAGCTGGAGGGTCGGACACGTTCTCCTCGAGAACAGGGGGTGTGGCAACACGTGCTTCATCTTCTCTTGGTTGTTCTTCATCGGCTGATGCAGCCGGAATGTCTTCAGCCGCTTTGGCTTCAGACTCAGGGACGTTCACGGTTGGAGAGGCTTCAGGAAACTCTTGTTGTGAAGCAGTTTGGTGCACATCTCCTTCTAGAACATTTGATGGATCGACTTGAGGCCTTGGTCCTTTGCGAAGCCTGTAGAATGCTGGCGACGCTTGTGGAGATGGAGTTGGTTGGGCCTTAAAGTCTTCATCTTCAAGCACCGAACTAGTGACTTGAGTTGGGGGAGTAACTGGTGATTATTGTGGGTGATCAGCCCATGAGTCATCCTGAGCTATTGGCGTCAATGGACGACCAATGCTGATGCGTTCGCTGTTCGTGAGAACAGGCGATGATACCATATTATACTCGATCTGAAGAAGGACTTCATCATCTTCAACATTTTCTTGAGGACCAATGTCTTCAGCTGCGGTGGGGTCAACAGCTGGAATGTCTTCATGGGCCTCTGTGGGAGCAGGCACATGCACAGTCAGACGGCGTTCTTGGTTTGCAGATGCAGGACGAGCAACAGAGATTGGCTCGACGACAAGGGGCTCTGTGGGAGTAGCCTGGACCTTCTTGATTGTGCACTTCTTGGTGGGTGGAGCATTGGCTTCATCAGTGGTGTTCTTGGTTTTACGCTTGCGCGCTTCAGTTTCAGCCACCTTTGTCTTTTTGAGCTCTGAAGCAACTGTGGGGACCTTTGGCGTCGTGCCTGTCATGCTAGCAGGGAAGACAATGCTAGGTTCTTCCTGCCTTGATTCTTCAGCTTGGGCCACATTTGGCTTCTTCTTCTTCTTGGCAGCCATCCTGGGGTCGATGCCAGGATGCCCAAGGGCCTTGCGCTTTTCAGCTTCATTGTAAGCTTGAACACACTTGGTAGCCAAGGCCTTGATGTGCTCACGAGAACCTTTTGCTTCTTCACGCCTCTTGTGAAAGGCTTCCTTGAGCTCATGCATCATGACTTTGAAATTCTGGACTTCTTGGACGCTGAGCTTGGCCACATGCTTCTTGAACTGAGCCTTTTCATAGTCAATCTTTTGCTTCAGCTCAACAATTCTCTGAGCAAGAGCTAGCTCAGAAGCAATGGCGCCATTGAAGGAGATGCTTAGGCCAACTCGAAGTTGCAGATCGTCAAAGCTGAGGTTGGGGGTGTCAAACCACTCATCAATGAAGTTGTTCAATACTTCCACGTCAAAGAGGGGAAATCATTGAATATTTCTGCATCTTGCTTGCTCTTGATCAATTGCTCAAGAGCGTCATCAGCTAAATCTTCATCAATTGACAGATCAATGGCTTCATTCACGTTCTTCGGAACAGCATCAGGAGTCAGAGCTGGACTAGGGTTGTGCAAGGGTTTCTTCCTTAGCTGCTTGCTCTTGGATATGCGAGAGTGCTCTTCAGATTGCACACTTGGTGCGGGTGGAGCAGTGGCTAAGGGCTTCACTCTTGAAGCAGTTGGTGGAGTGGTCTTCGAAGCCTTGGATTTCTTCTTCTTCTTTGGCTTCTGAAATGCAGGCGCTTCATCAGAATCAGCGTCGTCTGCAGGTTGATCCACATCCACCCCTTGAACCCTTATGTGACTGATGAGACCTTCTAAGTTGTAGAAGGGCCCAATCAGATTAGGTTCAGCTTCGCGCGTGCCATCGGCACGAAGCGCAGAGGGGCCCGGATTGAAGTCTAATCCCCAAGTCTTCTTGTTTTCCTTGGCCGAGTTCTTGGCATACCGAAGATTGCGCTTGAACAGATTGTCGTCGCGACACCATAGCAGTGATGATGGGTCGGCATCTGCTGGTTGTGACCCACGGACCATGCAGGGATAGAAGCCTTGAGCAATGGCTTCAGCTTGGGTTCTGGGTGGAAGATTCTTGTACAGAATGTCTCCCCATGGTCGCTTGATAGCATTCTTCTCCGCATACTCTTGGGTCACAAACCTGTACTTGAACCACTGTTCTGCCCAATATCTTCGAATCCATTGGATTCGAGTCTTCCTCTGATTATAGTCCTCCTCTGGATCAGTCTTGTACATTTCAATGAGGTCAGGAGGCAAATCTTTGGAGGTGTTTCCAAGGCGCTGTCTGCCACCCTTCCTAACAGATTTCTCAGTTGCCATTGGATTCAAACTAAAAGGCTTCAAACTGAAAGGCTTCAATGCAGTCAAAGGCTTCCGTCTGCTAGTTAGACAAGAACTGGCTTCGGGAGAATGAATGTGACAATGCAAGAATTCTGCAAATGAATGCAAACTATGAGAACCAAGGGATTCTCCCACGGACATGTACGTGTGACAACATTAGAGATGCGACGGAAGGGGAAGAGGTCATATGCATTCTCAGAAGATTTTGAAGATAAATCTGTTTTGAAGACATTGACCTCATAGCGCGAAGACATTCACTTATATGTAGAGAGTTGGTTCCAGATTTGTACGAATCCAAGAATAGGTACAAGTGAGGAATCTAACTATGTATGAAGCATAAGTGAATATACTAGGCGAGTATGAGATGCAGACAGGATAGATCCAAATATGTGGAGACAGAAACTTCTTATGGTAAAACAGATGAATCTATTGGATCAAGAAGACGGTAAAAAGAGAGTTTTAATTTACCACACGATGAACTGCTAGACGGAGGATGCCGAGCAGTTCGATCTTCCGTGCCCTAACTTGGCGACAGAGGACACCTACGGCGGCGGCGGAGAAGACGATGTCCGCGGCCAGCGTCGACGAGGTCGCGGCAGCGAAGCGCTTCGTCGTCGGCGTCGTCGAGAGCTAGCGGAGGCGCTAGGGTTGGTCGAGGTGGAGAGGTGGTAGAAGAGTTTTTGACCATGATGGGACGGGCATTTATAAGGATGGGAGACGGCACAACGCAATTACGTAGGTGCCCCTGGCTGTTCACATCTGAGGGACAAGTGGCGGACATGTAACACATTGGGAGTTGTCCCACGATCCCACCTACGCCTGGACTATCGGGGTGGTCGTTCCGGCTTCTCCGGGTTTCAGGCATAAAGGATTGAGCATTAAAAACAGATTTAAAGTTTGTCTCTGTATTTTCTGCTGACAAGGACGCAGAGAAGATATTCGACGATTCCAAAAGAATGCATATGATTTGGATAGATAGAGTTTGAGGTGAGAAAGCATAGAGAGGTTAGGGTCCGATCACATTCACTTAGTTCAAAAGATTCAAATAAGAAGACATAGCTATAAGTGAATGTTGTAGAGGACAGAACACAAGTCTATATATGTCCTATATGAAGATAAACCAAATGCGAAGACTTTGCAAATGTAACGCCAAGAGAAACACTTCAAACAAAGATTTGGTGGTGGTGTTACCCACCGTATAGGAAGTATTAGACCCAGACACAGCGCACAAATATCGTGGTGCTCCGAAGTAAAATTCCATGTTAATATATTCACACTCAGAGTGTAAGTCTTCATTGATTGAAGATATACTTCACTTCGTGTGTTGCACATCTAAGTCATCAATATGCATAAGTGTTAGGATGTGTGCCTGATTACAGGACATTTGAGGATTCTAAGATATTTAGCTCACACCGCAACTTGCAAAACCTTTTCTCATCCAAGGGCTTTGTGAAGATATCAGCCAGTTGCTCTTCAGTGTTGACGTGTATGATATCAATATCTTCCTTCATGACATGATCTCTGAGAAAGTGATGACAAATTTCAGTGTGCTTTGTCTTCGAGTGCTGAACTGGGTTGTTGGCAATCTTGATGGCGCTTTCATTCGCAATAGAGTGGCACATGCTCAGATGGACACCATAGTCCTTGAGAGTTTGCTTCATCTAGAGAAGTTGAGCGCAGCAAGATCCAGCAGCAATGTATTCAGATTCAGCAGTGGAGAGTGATACACAGTTCTGCTTCTTTGAAGACCAACAGACAAGTGATCGACCCAAAAAGTGACATGTGCCTGATGTAGACTTGCGATCAACTTTGTCACCGGCATAATCAGCATCTGAGAATCCAACTAGATCAAACTCTGAGCCCTTTGGATACCATAATCTTAGTGTTGGGGTGTAAGCCAAATATCAAAGAATTCGCTTCACAACTAAGTGATGCGACTCCTTTGGTGCCGCTTGAAATCGAGCACACATGCAAACACTAAGCATAATATCTGGCCTAGATGCACATAAATAAAGTAAATAACCAATCATGGAGCGGTATACCTTTTGATCGAAATCTTTACCATTGGCGTCGGGACTCAGATGACTTTTAGTTGGCATAGGCGTCGTGTATCCTTTGCAGTCTTGCATACCAAACTTCTTCAGGCAATCTTTGAGGTATTTCTCTTGAGATATGAAGATGCGGTTGCTTTGCTGACGAATTTGAACACCAAGGAAGAACTTCAGCTCACCCATCATTGACATATGATATTGCTCTTGCATCATGTGACCGAACTCATCACTGTATCTTTTGTCAGTGCAGCCGAAGATAATGTCGTCCACATAGATTTGGCAGACAAACAGTTCACCATCATATGTCTTCGTGAAGAGTGTGGGATTCAGGGAACCAGGTTTGAAGCCTTTGCTCTTCAGGAAGTCTTTGAGTGTGTCATACCAAGCACGAGGGGCTTGTTTGAGGCCATACAATGCCTTGTTGAGCTTGTATACCATATCAGGACATTTTGGATCTTCAAAGCCAGGTGGTTGTGCAACATACACTTCTTCTTCAATCTTTCCATTAAGAAAAGCACTCTTCACATCCATTTGATACAGAAGGATGTTGTGATGGTTTGCATAGGCTAGCAGTATGCGAATAGCTTCAAGCCTAGCCACAGGAGCAAACGTTTCATCGAAGTCAATCCCTTCAACTTGAGTGTATCCTTGAGCAACGAGACGAGCTTTGTTTCTGACAACTTTACCATGCTCATCTTGCTTGTTGTGATATATCCATTTTGTGCCTATTATGTTGTGCTTGCGAGGGTCAGGACGCTTGACTAGTTCCCATACGTTGTTCAGCTCAAACTGTTGAAGCTCTTCTTGCATTGCTTGAATCCATTCAGGTTCCATGAAGGCTTCATCAACTTTCTTGGGTTCAGATATTGATACAAATGTAAAGTGCCCACGGAAATTTGCTAGCTGTGTTGCTCTTGAACGAGTGAGTGGACCAGGTGCATTGATGCTGTCAATTGTCTTCTCAACTTGTACTTCATTTGCAACACGAGGATGAGTTGGACGAAGATTTTGCTCTTGCTGGTCATTGTCATCATCAGGAGGATTGTCTTCAAGCTGAGCATTGTCTTCAGGTTGATTAGGAGCAGAAATGATGAGTTCCTCGTCAGGTTGTGCTTCAGAAGGCATGATTTCACCTGTTCCCATTAGCTTGATAGATTCACTCGGTGGAGCTTCATCCAGCACATTTGGCAGGAACTCTCTTTGTGAGCCATTCGTTTCATCAAACCGCACATCCACAGTTTCAACTACTTTATAGAGAAAGATGTTGAAGACTCTGTAGGAGTGTGAGTCCTTTCTGTAGCCGAGCATGAAACCTTCATGTGCTTTTGGTGCAAATTTTGACTTGTGATGTGGATCCTTGATCCAGCACCTAGCTCCAAATACCTTGAAGTAACTGACATTTGGCTTCTTGCCAATAAGGAGTTCATAGGACGTTTTCTTCAGAAGCTTATCAAGATAAACACGGTTGATGATATGGCATGCAGTATCAATAGCTTCGGGCCAGAACTTTCTTGGTGTCTTGTATTCATCGAGCATCGTTCGAGCCATCTCAATTAGGGTTCTGTTCTTGCGCTCTACGATGCCATTCTGCTGAGGTGTGTACGGAGCTGAGAATTCATGAGTGATTCCCATTGTATCCAGATAAAGATCAAGGCCGGTATTCTTGAACTCAGTTCCATTGTCACTTCTGATATGCTTGATCTTGACGCCATAGTTGTTCATGGCATGGTTGGCAAAGCGTCTGAAGACATCTTGTACTTCAGTCTTGTAGAGAATTATATGCACCCATGTGTATCTTGAATAATCATCAACAATGACGAAGCCATAGAGACAAGCTGTGGTAGTGAACATGGAGTAGTGAGTAGGGCCAAATAGGTCCATGTGAAGCAGCTCGAAGGGTTTGGATGTCGTCATGATTATCTTCGAGGGATGCTTGGCCCTAGTCATCTTCCCAGCTTCGCAGGCACTGCACAGATGATCTTTCTTGAACTTGACGCCCTCGATGCCTACGACGTGCTTCTTCTTCGCGAGAGTGTGCAAGTTCCTTATGCCAGCATGTCCTAGCCTCCGATGCCAGAGCCAGCACTCTGAAGCTTTTGCTAGAAGACATATGGCCATCTGCGATCCAGCTGAGAAATCTACCATATACAGATCACCTTTCCTGTATCCTTCAAAGACTAGAGACTTGTCAGATTCCATTAGTACAAGGCAATGATATTTTCCAAATATCACAATCATGTTTAAGTCACAAAGCATTGAGACAGACATTAAGTTGAAACCAAGGGATTCAACAAGCATGACTTTATCCATGTGCTGATCCCTTGAGATTGCAACTCTACCCAGACCCAATACTTTGCTTTTAATAGTATCAGCAAATGTAATGTGACTCTTGTTAGATGGACGTAAGGTTGAGTCCATAAGAAGACTTCGATCTCCAGTCATATGATTTGTGCATCCGCTGTCCATAATCCATTCTGAAGTCTTTGGAGTCATACCCTACAATGCAGTTAGGGGGATAGGCTTCACCAATAGTCAATGTGAAGCATAAACATTTGACGTACAAGTGGATTATGAAAGCTTAGATCCAAGTTAGGACAGATAGGATGATTGGCAAGAGATTCAGGAACAAAATATATAGTAAGACCATTTGGGCATTTGATCTTGCGCCCTACAAGTTGTGTTAGGTCCCCAGCAATAGCATTAGACGCCTTTGATTTTCGGCTGGAGACCTTTCCCTGCAAGAGAAAGTTAATTCTTCTTAACCACCCACATCTTCAGGGGTGGCTCAGAAGCAATGAGTCTAAGAGCAGCATCTGAGAATGTTGGCTTTGGAGCCCTAGCAAATAGTCTTGCAGTAGGAGAATAATACTCATAAGAATAAGCAGAAAAGTTCTTTGTTTTGTGAATATAGCGGTTTGAGGAAACACGCTCATATTCATGGGTCTGAGTATAATTTCCCTGCAAAACATTGGCGTTAGGGTGACTCAGGTGAGTCCTCTGTCTGTATGAAGCCTTAGGACCATATGAAGCCTTTGGTCTCGGGTTTGTCTTCTTCCCAGGTGGTGTCATGATGACATTTACTGGAAGCTTCTCAAGACAACCTTTGGGAACCCAGACCTTCTTCATAGGTGGCCCGTTCCTGCAGTTAGTACCAATATACCTGGCAAACACTTCATCGTTCTGATTCTTAAACAGTTTATAGTTTGCATCAAAGGATTCATCAATGACAATAGGATTAGCACAAGTGAAGCCAGATAAGGTAGACGGATCCACTGAAGGTTCCTTTGCAGCAACCCATGTGGCTTTGGGGTACTGCTCGGGCTTCCAGTATGAACCATCAACATTCATTTTCCTCTCGAACCCTACACCCTCTTTCCTAGGGTTTCGGTTCAGAATCTTCTTTTTGAGGACATCACATAAGGTCTGATGCCCTTTGAGGCTTTTGTACATCCCTGTTTCAAGCAAAGTCTTCAACCTAGCATTTTCATCAACAATAGTAGTGGTATCCTCAACAGAGGGGTTAGTTACCACATCAGTAGTTGAAGATATTGCAACAGTGGCAGCAGTAGAACATTCAGCGACAGATGTAGCATTATCACGCTCAATGCATTTTAGACATGGTGGTTCAAATCCTTGCTGAGCGGAGCTGATCAGTTGTGCGCGGAGTGACTCATTTTCCTTTTGAAGATCTTCATGAGCCGCTTTCAATTTCTCAAGTTCTCTCTTCCTTTCAAGGTAATCATGGGAAAGCTTTTCATGAGTTTTTGAGAGCGATTCATAAAGACTTTCAAGTTCCTCGTACTTAACATGAAGATTTTTTACGTCTTCAATTAAGGACTGAGAACGGGTCATTTCCGCATCCAACAGGTCATCGCTTTTGTCTAACAGTTTTTGAATATGTTCCATGGCTTTCTGTTGTTCAGTGGCAATTTTAGCAAGTGTTTTGTAGCTAGGTTTGGATTCACAATCTGAGTCATCTTCAGTGGAAGTTTGAAAGTAAGCATCGCGTGATTTTACCTTGGCACCGCGTGCCATGAAGCAGTAGGTGGGAGCAGAGTCGTCGTTCTCATTATCATCAGTGTTGGTGACGGAGCCATTGTCTTCAGTGTTGAAGATGGACTTGGCGACGTAGGCTGTGGCTAGAGCCAGACTTGCAGCACCAGAATCGGACTCCTCCTCAGACTCCACCTCTGCATCTTCTGAAGCAGACTCCTCTTCTGAATCCATCTCCTTGCCAACAAACGCACGAGCCTTGCCAGATGAATTCTTCTTGTGTGATGAAGACTTCGATGAAGACTTGGAAGAAAACTTTGAGGACTTCTTCTTTTTCATGTCATCAGAATCATATTCCTTGCTCTTCTTTTTCTTCTTCTCGTTGTCCCATTGAGGACACTCACAGATGTAATGACCAGGTTTCTTGCACTTATGACATGTTGTCTTCTTGTAGTCATGGGTAGAGGCTTCATCATTTCTTGAGCTGGATCGTGAAGACTTTCTGAAGCCTTTCTTCCTAGTGAATTTCTGGAACTTCTTCACAAGCATGGCAAGCTCCTTTCCAATGTCTTCAGGATCATTAGAACTGCAGTTAGATTCTTCTTCAGATGAGGAAGCAGCCTTTGCCTTCAATGCACGAGTTCGGCCATAGTTGGGACCATAGATGTCACCTTTCTCAGATAGTTGGAACTCATGTGTGTTAAGCCTCTCTAGTATGTCAGACAGATCGAGAGTCTTGAAGTCAGCGTGTTCTTGAATCATCGGGGCAAGAATGTCAAATGAGTTGTCAAGTGATCTCAGGAGTGTCTTGACGATTTCATGCTTGGTGATCTCAGTGGCGCCAAGTGCCTGAAGCTCATTTGTGATGTCAGTGAGGCGATCGAATGTGTGCTGGACATTCTCATTGTCGTGTCTCTTGAAGCGATTGAAGAGGTTGCGAAGGACACTGATTCTTTGATCTCTCTGGGTTGAGACGCCTTCGTTGACCTTAGAGAGCCAGTCCCAGACTTCCTTCGATGTTTCCAGAGCACTCACACGACCATACTGTCCTTTAGTCAGATGACCACAGATGATATTCTTGGCAGTGGAATCCAGTTGAACGAGTTTCTTGACATCAGTAGGGGTGAGACCTTCACCAGTCTTGGGAACGCCGTTCTTGACGACAAACCAGAGGTCCACGTCAATGGCTTCAAGATGCATGCGCATCTTGTTCTTCCAGTAGGGGTATTCAGTACCATCGAAGACGGGGCACGCAGCGGAGACTTTGATTATCCCTGCAGTCGACATAGCTTAAACTCCAGGTGGTTAAACCGAATCACACAAAACAAGGGAGTACCTCGCTCTCATACAAATTGAAAGTGTTGTATATCGACTAGAGGGGGTGAATAGGTGATTTTTAGGAAAGTCTTCAAAACATGGAAGTTTTGAAGACAACCGATAGAACCGATCCTATTTATATGCAGCGGAAGGTAGACTACACTAGACAAGCCATAGTCAAGTATTCAATGAAGTGAAAGCATGAAGACTAATAGCAGCTAGGCGGTATGGATCAGGATGGAAGATTGAATGAAGCCAATCAGAACAAGTAGTCACACAGTGAAGTCAAACAGATATGGCAAGCAGGCAATGATTTCACAAAGAGAGACAGTAAGTAAAGAGAAGGAAAGGATAGAACCAGTAGCTTGGGGAAGACAGTGATTTGTTAGACCAGTTCCAGTTGCTGTGACAACTGTACGTCTGGTTAGGGAGGCTGAGATTTAACTCACAAGACCGCGTCTTCACCTTATTCCCCTTGAGCTAAGGACACCTAGTCCTCGCCCAATCACTCTGGTAAGTCTTCAAGGTAGACTTCCAAACCTTCACAGACTTCGTTCACCGGCGATCCACAATGACTCTTGGATGCTCAGAACGTGACGCCTAACCGGTTGGAGGAAACACAGTCCTCAAGTGTAACAAGTCTTCAGGTCACACAGACAGAAAGACTTCAGTGATGCCTAACACTCTTTGGCTCTGGGTGTTTGGGCTTTGTCCTCGCAAGGATCTCTCTCTCAAAAGCTTCGGAGGTGGGTTGCTCTCAAACGACAAAAGCCGTGTAATAACTCTGAGCAGCCACCAATTTATGGTGTAGGGGGTGGGCTATTTATAGCCACTGGGCAGCCCGACCTGATTTGTCCGAAGTGACCCTGGGTCACTAAGGAACTGACACGTGTTCCAATGGTCAGATTTCAAACACATGCGGCAACTTTAGTTGGGCTACAAGTAAAGCTGACTCATCCAGCTCTGGATAAGATTTGCTCTCATTATCTTCGCTCGAAGACATATGATTTGGTTGAGCATCACTTTAGTCACTCTGACTTTGTTCACTTGGACCCCACTTAACAATACGGTGGTTCCTATGACTCAACAAAGAAGAAAAGGAAACAACGAAACATCTAAGTCTTCGCGCTCCATAGTCTTCACACAATGTCTTTTCTCATCATAGTCTTCAAAATGATTATCTTCATATACCACCATTGTCGTCAATGTCTTCATACATTTTTAGGGGTCATCTCCGGTAGGTAAACCGAATCAATGAGGGACTACTACCTGTGTTATCCAGCAATTCTTACAAACACATTAGTCCCTCAACCAGGTTTGTCGTCAATACTACAAAACCAACTAGGGGTGGCACTAGATGCACTACAATCGGTCAAACAGATCGGTCTTTGAGAGATTATCGGGTCCCATTCAAGTTGAGAGTGATCATATGGGCGACTTGATTGCCTCTAATGGTTTGGACCCATGTAGGTCCCTTATTACACCCCAAGTCAATATGCAAAGTCAACGTGCTCGTAAGTACGTGACATGCTATGCATGCGGGGAGCAGGGGCATTACGCGCGAAACTTCCCGGTTCCAAATCTCCCTGGGCTTTGGCCCTTTATCCAGTTTGCCACTTTTCTGAGCCCACCAGAACAGGCCTGGGCTGAGGGCGAGGTGGAATCTTGGTTCCATTGTGTTGGGCCAGCACTCCCGATTCGGCAAGTCTCGTCATTTAAGGAGCTGGTCAAGGATTTTTTTTCCAAAATTCCAGCCGAGACCCATGCTCGTCTCCTCGCATTCCACTCCACCTACCAACTATGTTTCACCTCCGCCAAGCTCGCCAGCTTCATCGTCGTCTCCGGTGAGAGCGGTGGTACTCCACCAGCCAGTCGAGCTGGCCATGGCCAACATTCCTATCGACTCGCTTCTGTTTGTCCCACATGGTTTTCAAATTCAGGAAGTAGATGTAAGACATGGGGTTTCTAGAGTCATCCTGCTGCACCGGCCTCATCGACTTGAAGACTGGGCGATTACTACCATCAATCCACACCCGAATGAGGTATTCTTCCCCAATGTTCGTGAAGTTCTTGAAGAGTTTTTGCAAGGAGTGGAAGATGTAGGGTTTAGAGAGATTCAGCCATGCCCTTTTGGAGAAGCTTATATTCAGTTCGTGCATGTGCGAGATAGGGACAAATTAATCAGACAAAGCCCCCACCCTTTCGGTGATGTTTTTATCTCCTTTACCATGCATAACCAGGGTAGAAACTGTCGTCGCCTACATTTTAATGGCACTTGCTGGCTGTTGTTTGTTGGTGTGCCTTTTGACTACTGCAACACTGAAGATGTTTCTGCTGCAATCTCAAAATGGGGCCAAATCATTAAATTGGGAAGAGAGGATGCTTTGAGAGGGAAGATTTTGGTGAAAGCTCGAGTTACGGAACTTATAGATGTTCCTAAGAGTATCAGATGGTCCAAAGGCGAAGTGTTTGGGGAAGATTCTTGGTCCTGTTCTGTTAAGATTTTGTGGGATGAGATGCTGGGTGGGGGCCATGCTGATGAAGACCCATTCCCTCCTCCTAGGGTGGACCCACATTGTGTACTCCAACAGGCCAATGATTTCTCGGGGTTTCAACCTGTGCCAATGCACCATGACCAGGATAACAACAATCAAGCTAATAATGATGACTGGGATGAGTGGGATGATCAGGAGGAGAATGCACACTGGGCCTTCCCACAGCAAAATCCACCAGCTCCTGTGCAGCAGCAAGTTGAGATCCCAGTGATGCCTGAAGATGGTGCACCTAACAGTAGCATCACTACTACTGTTTCTCTTTCAGAGGGTTTCTATTCTATCACTCATTCTGCTAGTGAAGAGGTTAATCAGGGTGCCCCAGCATTCCCATGGGGCTGGGACTACACAACATTGCCCTGGCTTACCAGGCAGACCCACAGGAAGCAGAGCCAGCCATTGTAGCCAACTTGGAACTGGTCATCACCCAGCAGGGGCCAGATATGCCTCCTGAGGTTTTGGAGCAGTCACTTCATGCTCAGGCCCCAATTTTAATCCGACAACCTGTGGAATTACCACACATTCCCCAACCTTGGTTGCTGCTGAACATAACATAGAGCAAAACTCTAGTACTAATCTTGTAAATAAGGAGGACACTGCATCTCCTGCTCTAGTAGGTGCCACTACTGCCAGTGAACAAGCTAATGTCCCAGAGATGATGACTGGCATGAGCTCAATATCTAAGATGACTGTTGTTGGAGAGGAGGTGAACAGTACTGCTCTAAAAGGAAAAGAGAATATGCCCATAGAGTCTGCTGTAATGGTTGGAAACTCTTCACTTGGTAACAACAAAGGTACTTATGGTCCTCACTCTTCACCCTCTTCACCTAATTATTTTTTATTTCAAAATAATTGCTGAAGCTCGTGCTCTGCATATTATTGATGGTGCTTATTTAATCTTTGAAGAAGGTCTGGACCTCTGGATTCAGAACTTTGCCCCAGCTACATGGGGTGCAGTTAATACTTACAAGATTGAGATCCCAGTAAGTTGGTTTAATTTCAAAATCCACCTTCTGTTAACACCTGACAAGTTTGTCTGGGTTATACATCTATTGAGATCTAAACTATGGACATTGTTGACTACAAACTGTCACTCTGAAGAATCTATCACTTTCCACATACCTGACAATTGCATAACATCTCAGGCACCTTGTTGCAAAGAAATAATTCAGGGAATTGGGAAGGAGAATGTAATGCCCAGGATGGGACTATATCTCCTACGTGTCGAGGCACGACTTAGAGACATAACCCCATGCTGGAATGATCGCAAGTTTGGTATCTTTGCACAACTCATGTAAAAGATGGGGATGGAAAACATAAAATAGTTGGCTTACACTCGCCACGTCACACAAATACAATACATGTCTCAATCATCATTCAATAAAACATCACAGCCCTCTAAGGGTAAAATCCAAATGACAAGATACCAAACATAATTTAAATCCACAGGTCGGATCGAATCCTAGTAGAAGTCTCCACTACTGATCATCAGGATAACGAACATAGTATCGACTACGCTCCTCATCATACTCCCAGTCTAGCTCGGTGCCATCACCTGGATAGCTCACCATCGGACCTGCATCTGGTGTGGTGAAGTAACTGTGAGCCACAGAGGACTCAGCAATCCCATTCCCGGGTAACAAGACTATTCAAGCCTTGGGAGAGGATAAGGCTGAAGAAAAGAATAAGTGTCTGCAGCAGCAACTAGCACTAGCTTACGTGAAAGAGTGCGAGAAGAGAAGTGCCTCGGTCGAGAGATAATCACGAAGTGATCCTAGCTACAGCTCAACAAACATAACCCCGCCGTGTTCAACTCCCGAATCCCTATTCGGAAATTGACAGTCACGGTACACACGCTGGTAGTGTATTAGAACAATGTGTCAAGTTATCTACAACCGGATATTAACAAGCTCCCATCTGCCACATAACCGCGGGCACGGCTTTCGAAAGTTCATAACCCTGCAGGGGTGTTCCAACTTGGCCCATTACAAGCCCACGATCCGCGGAGTCGCAACTCCAAGGTGGGAAGACCCGAGTATTCTCGGAATCCCGTGCTCAAGATACTCCGAACTAAGGTAAGGCTAATCCAGCAAATCCTCCCGGCGTGCCGACACCCTGATAGTAGCCGCACCTATCTCGTCTCAGGCCACGACCGGATGAGTCATCCTACAGGTTTTTACCAGACCTCAAGTTTCCTTGAGGTGGCCCCGCAGTCTGCTCATTTCGGACCAACACTCATGTGGAGCACTGGCCCGGGGTTGTTGATTAAGAAAGAGGGTTAATTACTCCCTATGCAAGTTAAATTAGTTATTAGGCAAATAGTACCAATGTTGGGACTTGCTGGAAAAGACTTAGCACTTAGCGGTTTATCGAGGGGGTCCCATACACCCCAACCGTGTTAGGAACGCATAATCAAGGAACATAACACCGGTTTATACGGTTCCTAACGGCATGAGTGGAACAATTCACCAAGAAAAAGGCTTAGCCTTCCACCCTTGCCAATATATAGATGATTTCATTTTTAAGCATTTATATAGTGTAATATAACCCAACAAAACTTCAACATGAAGCAAGAATCTTCAATCTCCACCTGCAACTAGCAATGCTATAAGAGGGGCTGAGCGAAGCGTAGTTAGCCAAGCAACGGTTTGCATAGGTAGGGTGGTTAAACATGGTCATGGTTACAAGTAGGAGGCTGACAGGAAAGACATGGGCATCGAGGCAAAACTATAGAGCGGAACTACTAGCAATAGGCAAAGATAGTAATGTTATCGGGGTTCGGTCATCTTGCCTGAAGAGTTGTCGTTCGGATCGTAAGAAGGGTCCCCGTGCTCAACCTCGTTGGTAACCTCGTGCTCGTACTCGTACTCGGTCTCAGCTTCCGGCTCTACACAATACAATCACACAAGGCACAAATCAACAAGATGCAATGCGCACACGAAAAAATGATGGATGCATGATGGATGCACTAAGGGAGCACACGGAGCACGGAAGAATAGCACTCAAGCAAATCACTTCAAAACATGATAACAATAGGAGATTATGAATCTACACAGAAAATCAATCAAGTTTCATATAAGACTCGCTGAAATCGGAGCTACGGGCTAAAAGTTATGCCCGAAACAAGAAATAGGCGAAAGCTGAAAATTACAGCCACATAGCAACTTCGGAGCACAAGATAATTAAGCTACAGCACTCAAACACCATGACAAAGAGCATGAACATAAACTAGACATATCCTACAGCAAATAAGTCCAAAGGTGCACCCCCAAAGGAGCCACGGATCAATAGCAACAAGCTTGGACATATTGAACTTGACAACAAAATCCTGACAGCAGAATTTTATTGAAACTTTGGAGCATAAGTTAAATATGCTACAGCCACTCAAATAAGCATGTGAGAACATGAATGGATAGACAACAATATGTACTACAAGGAACCATCAAGAATCACCCCAAAACTATCATGGTTTGTCCTAGAACAGCACGCGAACATGGCATCGGAACATTACAGATTCCAGACTTAGCGAAAATCCACTAAGTGTTAAAACAGCAGTTTCATCATGGCATCTAAAAGAGCAAGTTTAATTCACCTCAAAACTAAACATGGCAAGTGGTAAGCACCCCATCAAAGTACACATGATGGTGATTCCGAAACATACAAGCATGCATCATGGAGATAAACACAACGATAGCAACGAGCTCAACAAGATGGCATTTCATAACAAGTTAAATAACTAAACAGCCACATAGCACTTTACAACGAGGATAAACATGGCAAGATTAAATCTATCATGCAACCTAACACAAGCAACATGTAGAGCATGGCAAGACGAACACGTGGACATGTCATTTGCATCATTCGGATAAACGAGCTAAAAGATATCACTATGCAAAGATGGCATAAAAACAACACATAGCAGCAGTTTAAATCGGGATGCACTCTTGCAACAGAAAAATAAGCATCTAGATGATCTCAAACATGCATGGCACAATGGAATGAATCGTAGTGCTAGTCACCACGAACGTCTGGACACCTCATTTGCGCAAAACGGAGCAACACACAAGAAGTTATCACTAATAGAAAAATGCATCAGACAAGCAAGTAATCTCAGGGACTTAGAAGGATTTGGAATCAACCTCTCAGGCAAACAGATCTGGAGTCAACGCGGGCTCAGAAGCGAAACTGGCGTGGCCCGCGGGAGGAAGGGCGGCTGGGCCCGCTAGGGTTGGGCGCGGCCCAGCGCGGCGGCCCAGGCGGCTTCGATCGGCAGGCCGGCTGGCTCGCGGCCAGCGGGCGAAGGGAGAGGCTCGGCCTCGGTGGCCCAGCGGAGGAAGGGGCCTGGCGGCTCGGCGGGGAGACGATGGAGGCCCGGGAGGAGGCGAATGGCGCCTGGCTGGCGGCCCGGCTGGAGAGGCGAGGGCCTGCTGCGCGGGGGGTCGCGGCCCGCGGGATCGGGGCGCTGGAGGGAGGTCGCCCAGCTGGCGGATCGGGGAACTGGGCCTGGCAGCTGGAGGCCTTGGCACCGGCGGCTGGATGGGGCCTCACGCCGAGGGCGGATCGGCGGCCTGGAGAGAGGGATCCAGATCGGATCGAGACGAGGACGCCCTCGTTCTCCTGGCCCCGATCGAGGAGACCAGCGGCGGCGTTGACTTGAAGGAAAAACCGGCGGGTCGGCGTTCCAGGAGGCTGGAGGGACTCGGGGCCGGCTGGATCCAGCGGCCCCTCGCCGGATCTGGCCGGAGGTGAGGTGGAGAGGGCGCGAACTGCGGGATCCGGCCGGTGGGGATGGTGAGGTGAGAGGAGGGTGGTTTTCCGGCGAGGAGGTGGTATTCCGGCGAGCTTCGGCGAGATTCCGGCGGAACTCCGGCGAAACTCCGGCGAGGTGGTGGCTGGAGGAAGGGGATGAAGTGGGGGCTAGGTTTTCCTTGTTTTGGGGCACAAATTTGGGGGAGTGGACAAATATATAGGCACAAGTAGCTAGGGTTGTCCAAATGGAGTGCGGTTTTCGGCCACAGGATCAGATTTGGATGGCCTAGATGATAGAAGTGGCTAGGAGTGGTTTGGTGGGCTGTTGGAGGGGTGCCTTGGGCCTCAAAGTGGAGGCACTTTGAGCCCACACGAATAACTGTTGGAGGAGCAAACGGACTCGAAACGCGACGAGATTTGACAGGCGGGTTACACACATCAAAACACCAACACACGACAAGTCTCGCGCCAAACCTGTAACGTTACACGGCCAAACACCAAAGTAGGCCTACGGGACGCCACGAACACGTGAGGGAGCTCCGGAACGCGAAATGGACAACGGGAAGGAACGCGTGGAACCGGATGCAACCGACAACACAAATGCAATGCGATGCACATGACTATATGATATGAATGAATGCCACACACGCACACAACAAAACGACGAAAAACCCGAAAGACGAAGAACCCGGAATGGAATAGATGGAGCCGGAGATATATTATATGCCCAAAAGGGAAAGTATTACATCCGGGGCATTACAAACTCTCCTCTACTACAAAAAGATCTCGTCCCGAGATCTAGGACTGGAAAAAGGAAGGGTACTCGGAACGAAGATGATCTTCTCGTTCCCACATAGCTTCTTGGTCGGTGTGATGTGACCACTTGACTTTCAAGAATTTGATGGACTTGTTGCGGGTCTTGCGTTCGGTTTCTTCGAGAATAGCAACGGGATGCTCTCGGTAAGACAGGTCTTGTTGAAGATCAATCTCTTCGAACGGAAACATGCGTTCAGGTGTCTTGAAGCATTTGCGAAGTTGAGACACATGGAACACATCATGAACATTGGCTAAGTTGGAAGGGAGCTCAAGTTGATAGGCTAGATCGCCTCTTTTGCCAAGAATCTTGAAAGGCCCGACGTATCTAGGAGCAAGCTTTCCTTTGATACCGAATCTTTGGTGCCTTTCATCGGAGAAACATGGAGATAGACATGATCACCAATGTTGAATGCCAAATCACGATGCTTGCCGTCATAGTAGCTCTTCTGACGCGACTGAGCGGCCTTGAGATTCTCACGTATGACTGTGCACATTTCTTCGGCTTCTGAGATCAAGTCATTGCCAAGAAGTTGACGTTCACCTGTTTCAGACCAGTTGAGAGGGTTACGGCACTTTCTGTCATAGAGGATTTCAAACGGAGCTTTGCCTGCACTTGCTTGAAAGCTGTTGTTGTAAGAGAACTCGGCAAATGGAAGGCAGTCTTCCCATTTCATGCCAAAGGATATGACACAGGCTCTGAGCATGTCTTCTAGAATCTGATTCACTTGCTCGACTTGACCACTAGTCTGAGGGTGAAAAGCAGTGCTGAACCTGATCTTAGTGCCCATGGCGGACTGAAAGGAGTCCCAGAACTTGGAAGTGAACAGACTTCCACGGTCTGAGGAGATAACTTGAGGGATGCCATGTAAGGAAACAATTCTGGAAGTGTACAACTCTGCCAATTGAGCTGCATTGATGGATTCTTTGACTGGAAGGAAGTGAGCGACTTTGGTAAGCTTGTCAATCACGACGAAGATAGGATCATTCCCTCTCTTGGATTTAGGAAAGCCAGTGACGAAGTCCATTTCAATGTGGTCGAACTTCCACTCGGGAATAGGAAGAGGTTGGAGAAGACCGGCTGGACGTTGATGTTCTGCTTTCACTCTTCTGCAGACATCACATTCATTCACGAATTGGGCAATCTCCCTTTTTCACGCGTGCCCACCAGTAAGATTGCTTGAGATCTTGGTACATCTTGGAACTGCCGGGATGAATGGAAAGGAGAGAATCATGTGCTTCTTCCATTATGAGCTTCCTGAGATCACCTTTGGGAACAACGAGTCTGTCCTCGAAGAACAAGGTATCTCTCTCATCAACACAAAGCACTTGTATTTAGGAGTGCCCTTTGCAATACCATGTTTCACCTTCTGCACCATGGCATCACTGAGTTGGGCCTCACGGACCTGATCTTCCAAGGTAGGAGCAATTTGAAGATTTGCAAGAAAACCCTGCGGAACAACTTGGAGGTTGAGTTTCCTGAATGCTTCACAAAGCTTAGGCTGGAACGGCTTGATAAGAAGGCTGTTGCAATATGCCTTTCTGCTCAAAGCATCTGCAATCACATTCGCCTTGCCAGGAGTGTATTCAATGCTGGGATTCTACTCTTGGATCATTTCAACCCAACGAGTCTGGCGGAGGTTCAGATTCGGCTGTGTGAAGATATACTTCAAACTCTTGTGATCAGTGAAGATGTCGACTTTTGTGCCCAACAACAGATGTCTCCACGTAATCAAAGCATGTACCACAGCTGCTAGCTCGAGATCATGTGTGGGATAGTTCTTCTCACTTGGCTTTAGCTGACGAGAAGTATATGCCACAATTCTCTTATCTTGCATAAGCACACCACCAAGTCCTTGAAGAGAAGCATCACAGAATACTTCATAGGGCTTGGACTCATCTGGAGGAGTAAGAACTGGAGCAGAGACAAGCTTTTCTTTGAGAGTTTTGAATGCCACTTCACACTCTGGAGACCAAAAGTATTTGACATTCTTCTGAAGCAAGTTGGAAAGAGGCTTGGCAATCTTGGAGAAGTTCTCGACGAACCTTCTGCAATAGCTGGCAAGACCCAGAAAACTGCGGAGTTGCTTGACGTTCTGAGGAGCTTCCCAGTTGACAATTGCTTCAACTTTCTCGGGATTTACCGCAATACCGTCAGCTGAGATGATATGGCCCGGGTACAAAACCTTATCGAGCCAAATTTCGCACTTGGAGAACTTGGCATAGAACTTATGCTCACGGAGTCGATCAAGAACCAGTCGTAAGTGCTTTTCGTGATCTTCTTCATTCTTGGAAAACACCAGAATATCATCCAGATACACAAGCACAAACTCGCCAGTATAGGGGTTGAAGATGTAGTGCATCATCCTCGAGAAGGTAGGAGGAGCATTGGCGAGACCAAAGGACATGACTGTATACTCATATGAGCCGTAACTCGTTCTGAAGGAAGTCTTGGGAATGTCTTGCTCGCGAATGCGAATTTGATGATAGCCCATTCGGAGATCGAGCTTAGAGAACACTTTAGCTCCTTTGAGCTGCTCGAAGAGTTCATTGATGTTGGGGAGCGGATACATGTTCTTTATCGTCTTCTTGTTCAATGACCGGTAATCGACGCAGAGATGCTCCGTGCCATCTTTCTTCTTGACAAATAAGACACCACAGCCCCAAGGAGACGTACTAGGCCTGATGAGACCCATACGCTCCTGTTCATCAAGCTGCTTCTTCAATTCTTTCAATTCTTCGGGAGAGAGCTTGTACGAACGCCGGCATGCTGGCTCAGTACCCGGCTCGAGTTCAATAACGAATTCCACCTGACGGCGTGGAGGCATGCCTGGAAGTTCTTCAGGAAAAACGTCTTGATATTCGTTCACCATCGGAATTTGAGATATGGCATTAATCTCGCCCTTATCATTGAGAGAGAAAAGCCTGATAGTGTTATCCCTGGAGGCGAAGATATTCACATCTTCATCAGGATGAGTCATCTTGACTTCCTTCTGTGCACAATCAATGTGAGCATCATGCTGAGAAAGCCAATCCATTCCGAGGATGAGGTCAATGTCAGAATTACCAAGAACCACCGGTTTAGCCAGAAAGCGATAATCACCCATGCGAATAGAAACATTCGGAGCAAAAATATTAGAAGTCATGCACTTGCCCGGAGAAATTACTTGCAACCTCTGAGGCAGACTTTGGATGTCAACATTATGCTTGGATGCGAATGGTTGAGACATGAAAGAACATGAAGCACCCGAATCAAACAACACTTTAGCAGGTATAGAGTTAACTGGAAGGTTACCCAAAATGACATCAGAAGAATTCTCCGCTTGCGCTGCACTCATCAGATTGACCCTTGCTTGCTTGGGAATATGCTTGACAATAGCTGTGCTCACAGGTGGAGGAGGTGGAAGACGCTTCGGGTTCGGACATCTGTTGGCATAGTGACCTTTCTGAGTGCACTTGTTGCACACCACTTCTGAGAGAGGACAGAAATGAGAACCACTTGACTTGGAGCCTTGATACTGAAACTGGTTCTTCGACTGGTTGCTCGGGTTGGGTGGATGGGAGAAACCACGTCCACTAGAGTTCTTGTTGCTGTTGGAGTTGTTGTATGGAGCTCGAATCACTGGAGGAGGAGGAAGCCAAAATTTCTGTTGTTTCGCAGCCAACTGAGACGATGAGGGAGAGTGAACGGCATCTCGAATTCTCTTTTTAGAAGCCTCCATCTTAAGCTGAGCTGCCTCTTGTTTCAAAGCCATGTTATAGAATTTGTCGAATTCATCGGGCTCGAACAAGGTGAGAGCAAGTTGAAGTTCATCTTTGAGACCACCACGAAACTGATAGATTTTGCTCTTAGCATTAGGAATGTCTTGCTTAGCATAGCGGGCGAGGTTTTGGAACTTGACATTATACTGGTAGACTGTCATAGAGTCCTGCTTCAGGTTGCGGAATTGCTCACGCATACCCTCGATGACACTTGTAGGAATGTGGTGAGAGCGAAATTCCTTGCAGAAATCCTCCCAAGAGATCACACGACCTGGCCTGGAGTCTTTGTACTGCTGCCACCAGTCAGCTGCTTGGTCTTTGAGTTGGAAGGCTGCAAACTTCACATAATCCTCTTCTCTTACGTTACTGCACTCAAAATGCTTCTTTATGTCGGTTAACCAATCTTCAGCATCAAGAGGGTCGACACAGTAACTGAAAGCTTTTTGATGTAGGGTGGAACCCTATGTGGCCGATCTTTCACGAAATGGAGGGGATCCCACGATGAACACGAAGAACACAAAGGGGAATCACGAGGGAAACACTCAAGAACAAGTCCAATCACACATCCACTAGACAATCAAACATACAAGATCACAAGATACATGAACAACAAAGGGAAAGATACATGGGTAGAGTTCATCTCCAAGAGGAGGTCTTGAATCCATGAAGGATCTTCCCGTTTAGGGGTCTTGAATCCAAGGTGGATCTTCTCCGTAGAGGGGCCGCGGTCTCTCTCGTGGAGTAGATCCGGGATGGATGAGCAAAGCTCTATCTCACGTATGAGCTAAATCATTGCTAACCCTAAAATGGTGGAGGTCGAGGAGTATATATAGTCTAGTACACGAAGGGGTAAGTAGATGGGGGGATACATGGGCCTCGGGCCCTGTCCATGCACGCAGGCAGGCGCCGGATGTCCGGCTGGGGGCCGGATGTCCGGGCTCTCATGAGACGCCGGATGTCCGGGGCGGTTGGCCGGATGTCCGGGCTAGCAGGGCCAAGTCTCGGGTGCGGTTCTGTTGCTGGCGCCGGATTTCCGGGCTGAAGGCCGGATGTCCGGGCTGGCGCCGGATGTCCGGCAGCTGTAACTTCAGCCGCTCCGTCTTCTTTCGTCTTCTCTTCCAAGCTTCCCTTGCGGATGGTGTAGGTGATCCTTGGCGCTTGCACTCCTCCTCATCATCCGTGAAGCTCCGACAATACCTATGCATGCACATGAGAGGAGTGTCAAGTAGTATACCATCCTCGAAGGGGTCAAGTGAACACGTGTAAAGGAGATGATTCACCTTTTTGTATGAGAAGTAGAGGTCGCCCGTGTCACTTGCCAAGCAGACTCTTGCCATGGTGGTGTCCATAGGATGCTCCGCATCATCCCCTCCCCCTTGGGAAAGATCCGACCTCGGATCGAAAACCAAATCACCATGGGAGAGAGGTGGCGTCGTCGTGTAGATGTGGACGATCACGAAGTGCTCATCATCTTGAAGCTCAACATGGGCACTCTCCAATGTCTCACCGTCTAGTGATTCCTTCAAGAGGAGAAAAGACAACAAACACTTGGAAAAACAAATGTGGTTAGCGTTAGTGCAAAACCAAACATTCAAGAGGTGATTTACCAAACAAGTGTTGTCATCAAGCATAGCATAGGGCGTGACAAAGGGTTGTGGCATGGCATTTAAGCACATCAATTGAGCACAATCAAGGTCATCATGGAAACAAGCATGTAAATGTGAGGTAGAGATGCACATATGTGTGACAAGAGAATAAGCATCTACCTCATGGTCATAGCAAGCATGCATAAAGCACTCCATGAAAGGTCTATGGTAGGCATAAGAATCATTCACAACACCAAAGAAAATGAAGTGTCTAAACACAAGGGTCAAGTGCAAGACAATCCAAGCATAATGCGCATAGGGTGTAGTGAAAATCGAGTGGTACTCAGCACAATAGAAATAGCAATTGTTCATCATGTGTGAGGCCAACAAGTCAATCATGTGACAAGCAATGGGACATGGCATATGTGAAGAGATGATATTGTTGCAACCAAGCACATGATAGGAGCAAGTAATCCACAAGTCGGATGCAACACACAAGGCATATATATCATGATGCATGGAGATGTGTAAATGGTAAGTCGAATCAAGATCTCTAACATGTGTGCAAAGTGTCATGGTGCAAGCAACACAAGTAGTGTGATCCACAATATGCATGCACATGGTTTTTGGTTCCTCGAATGAGAAGGATATCACCTTGAAAACGTGTCCTTGAGCATCCTTCACAATGCCGAAGCACAAGCAAGTGCGATGTAGAAGCGTCGTGTTAGAAAGTGGTTCGCTCTCAAGAGCTCGAATGGTCAACTCACGTGAAGTGGAAGTCGACACATAGTCCAAGTATCCTACACATGCACACAACAAAAGGAAGAACGTATGCGCATGGTAGATAAACACATCATCCATCATGATGGTTCTCTTCTCTTGCACATAACCATTAGAAGCAAAAGTGCATGAATAATATGGTGCAACAATGGCTATATTCATGGCACTAGGCATATGGTGCAAGGAGGTAAGACAAGCATGCTTCACAAGAATGATGTCATAATCTCCAAATAAATGAGAGAATGCTATGGGGGCAATCTCATTGGCAAGACTAAAACAAGTAATATCAATCATGTGCAAAGCATGGCAATGGTTGTCATCAACCGTATGAAAGGAGCAAGTATGAATCGTCGATGATGCAACATAAGCAAGCATGATGATCAAGTTGTGCAAACTAGTGGAGCGAAGATGCAACACACTAGGAGAAGGCATGGCAATCATGTCATGTGAGCAAATAGTGGATATAGGCAATGCACATGACATATCGCAAGCACGATCACAAATCAAGGTCAAAGCATCATAATAGGCATGGTGTGCAAAGGAATCATGGCAATAACAAGTGATATCTCCACCAAGCTTGCAAATACACATACAAGTATGAGAATCAATCATCATGTGTAATGCAAAGCATGGGTCACAAATGCATGGCAAAGGCAAAGGGATTGACATATCATGCAATGTGAACATGGCAATATGGGCAAATGATACATAACGAACAATTAGCCATAACAATGTGAGTGCCATGTAGAAGGAATGCGTGAAGTGTTTGCGCAAAAGGAGCGGTGGGAAAGACAATCCACGATATCCCAAGTCATCGTTGCTCTCTAGAGCTCTTTTCATCAACTCGTGCGTTTGTGAAGTTGACGAGTATGGATGGGTACCTACACAAAAGAGACACAAACCAAAGAAATTGTGTGCGTGGTAAATGTACACATCATCCATCATGATGTGTATGTGCACGTTAGAGTTAGCACAAGATAAGCATGTCTCAAAGAAATTTGATGCATGGTATAAGAACATGTCATCCATCATGAATGAATAGTTATTGTGTATAGCATGATGTGGATGCAAATTGAGCATACAATTATATGGCACATCTATAGCATGTTCATTCATGGGGAGCATATTGTGCACACAAGCATGGGGATCATGCAATGGATGGGATGGGTCAAAATCTCCTAAAATGTATGAGGAAACTATGGGGGTCTCCTCATAAGCAATATCGGAAGGATAATTTGGAGAAGTGTAACAACATCCAAAACAATGCATGTCGGAAGCTAGGTAATCATGGCATGGCATATGATGGATATGATGCAAAGGAAGCATGTCAATATCATCACAAGAAAAACAAATGCCAATAACCATGGGCTTGTCATCTATGCCATATGTGCAAATTGGGTTTATCTTAATGGCATATGCATAGTTACTACGATGAGATTGCAAATATGACATATTGTTGATCTCATGCATAGCATATGACAAGTCAAGCGGATTGTCAAACATGATGTGACCGAGAGAATTATCACAAGAAATCCTATGCAACATGGCATCACAACTAATAGACTCCACATGGCAATCATCAAACTCATCATCATCGCATGGGGAAATCATACTAGCACGAAGCATGGCAATAGGTGGATCAACATCATGCAAGCAATCAATGTCAACATAGTCCACTAGTGGGACGAGAGCATCACCTTCACCTTTCTTACCTTTCTCATTCCACTCATGTGGTGTAGGTGAGGTGGGAAAGACCAAATGGTGGCCATCATCATCAACTTGATGGAACCATGTGGGGGGTGCATAATATTCCACCATGGCCATCGTCTTGTCCAATGGAAGGACGAAGTTGTCGAGAATCGGCGCGTCATCATATGTGCGACCTAGCACCAAATGAGAAGGCACAATAGAGGTAGAGGTTAAGTCGTTAGTGTTGAAATTGGCCTCACATGCCGTACCAACTATCTCAATCTCTCTATGTGGTGGCTCACTCACTCCCTCAAGGTAGGTGCACTCAAGCTCACATATGATGGAGTCACTCATCTCACTCAAGTGGTGGGGGTTGTGGCTCTCCTCGCATGGGAATTGGGGCAGCTCATCATATATGGGGCTAGTGGTGAACTCGCACTCACTCTCAATATGGTGGCACAGGTTACTCAAGTCATCATACATCGCCGTGGTCGAAGGGAAAATCCCATGCTCAACCATCTCGTCACCGTCGCCGTGGATGAAGGCCGAAGATGGCACAACATCACTCTCGCCTCCTAAGATGGAAGCATCATCCTTGCTCGTCACCATGTCGTTCGCCTCCAAAGCTTGGTCCTCGAATGGCTCCGTAGTCATAGTCGTCGCCGCACCGTCTTGAAAAAGAGTCGAAGTAGACTCGGCATCATCAATGCCACAAAGATGGATGGCGGTGGAGTCGAACTTGGGAGCATCGTCTTGGAGCTCGTTGGGCTTGGACATCGTGGTGGTACTACCCTCATGCTCGTTGTCTTGGAGCTTGGTCTTCGAGAAGTTTGCTTGCGGTGGAGAAGCCTTGGCCTTCATTAGTTCTTGTTCCGCCTTGAGAGCACCAATGTAGTTGTCGTCGAGGGACTTGTAGTTCTCAAAGAAGATAGTCTTGTAGACGTCATTGTGCAATCCCATCATGAAGTGGAGCTTCATTGAAATGGGGTCGTCCACGCCGGCACGTCGCAAGGCATTCTTCATCTCCTTGAAGTACTTGTCGATGGACTTGGATCCTTGAATGGTGTTCTCCAATTGGCGTAGAAGTTGTTCCGTGTAGGTGGGAGGCACGAACTCTCTTCGCATAGCTTTCTTCATCTTGGGCCAATTCACGTTGAAGCTCGTCGAAGGTGTGTGAAGCCACCATGTGGACGCGTTGTCGTGGAGGTGTCTTGTGGTGCACTTCACTTGATCTTCGTAGGGAACTTGATGTAGCTTGAGGTAGTCGTCCATCTTGCGCTCCCACTCGAGATACTCCTCGGGGTCTTGAGTCCCATAGAAAGGAATCTCATGGTCGTTGTCGAGGTCGTAGTAGCTCGTGGTAGTCGCGGACTTGAGCTTGGGGAGCTTCTCTTGATCATAAGCTTGAGGTGCTTGTGGGCGAAGATGCCGCATATCCAAAGGCGAAGATGCCTTGAAGTCGCTTGGCGAAGATGCCAAGGTGTACGGTGAAGTCATTGAGCGGTTGTTGGTGTTGAGCTCTTGACCTTCACGTTTTTGTCGTTGATGGTGTCGATGCCGATGAGATCTTGCCGGAGATGGTAGCTCGGAAGGATGTGCACTTGAGCGTCTTCTCGAAGATGAGGGAGACCTCTTGTGGTTCTTGATGAGGGCTTTGAGCTCCTCCATTTGAGCATCCATGTTGGCGCACAAGTTGTTCGTCATGGCATCAAACTTGTCGTCGTTGTTGTAGACCGAAGTAGATGAAATGCTTTTCCTATCCATCACAAGACTCGAGCAAAGGTGAGTAGGAGATGAGATAAACAATACCAAGTTACCTTTTCTGAATGTTGAGGATGTATCCCGTTTCACTCAATGTGAAATGAAAGAATAGTGGAATTGGTACCTGACTTGTTCACTCACACCTATCAAGTAAAGCTTTTCGAGTGGCTCGGTGAGGATAGTGGCACAAAAATTTGATGCAAAATGTTAGCAAGAGTCAATAAAGTTGAAAGAGATTCACAAATTCGCAAGTGAAACAAGTAGACCAATAGCAATATGGGTGGCACATGGAAACACACGCACGGATAGATAAATGTGGTTGTGCAACCAAGGATTGAGCGAAAAATGTGGAATCCACGGAAAATGCTCTTGTCGCACAACACTAGAGAGACGCTAGCCGATTGCTCAATAGGCGGATACGAACTTGTGCACTCCTATATGAGACAAAATGTAGCGACTTCCTACCACAAGTATGCTATGTATATGATGTTCCGGTGCTTTTAGCACAAGATGATCAAGTATGATATGATATGATGCGATGCTATGCCTCTTGCTTACAAGCTTCTTTGTCTTTCTCCTTATGCTTAAAAGCTTATTCTATTATTATTTTTGTATATGGCCACGATGCACAAACCAAGATAGCAATTGTGTATATGCGGGAACAATCTTGTGACACAAGGGATGATATGATGATACCAATATGATATGGTATGTATGCAATGGAAGGCGGATCGATGATCACTAATGTGCACAAGTAACGTTGCCGGCAATACTCAAAGGCTAGTCTCGATAGTCAAGTGACGCAAAATGGGCTAGGGGTTAACAATGCAACTGCAAGGGGAATATAAAATGATGTCGTCGAGGTTACCGTCCGAGTCGATAATGAGAGGCGGTGTTCTTGATGTAGACCCGTTCCTAATTAGCCGAAACACCTTAGGAAACGGAAAAACCACAACTCAAAATCTCAAGGACAAATGTCAAATGGTGGTAGCGGACAAGCGGTGGTGGTTGCAGAATTGTTGGTGGAAACCCAGTCAAAATGGGTTATGGTGATGGAAGTGTATGAAGGGCTATACACGTTGTCGGAGTTGAAGTCACGGTCCCTACGTAGCCGAAACACCTTAGGAGACACGAGCAACAACTCAAACAAGCTCACACAAAATTGGGTTAAGTTGGAATGGCTATGTATAGTGGACAAGGTTATGCGGAAGTGGTAGTGGTGGTTGATGAAGAAGCAATTGTCCCTAAGTAGCCTAAACACCTTAGGAGACTCAAATCACTACTCAAACAACCACAAATGGTATGGGAACAAAATTGGTTAGGTTGCGGAAGTCGGTGGTGGTTATGCGGATGATGTGGTGGAAGCCCTAGGCAAAGATGCCAAAATCCACAAACTATGATGGAGTCAAATGATTATGGTGGTATTTTTGTGGTATGGGGTATGTCAAGAGCTTCAAAACGAGCTCAAGAACGTCGAAGTCAGAGTTCGTATGAATTAGTTATGGACAAAACGGTGAAACGGAAAAGTCTGAATTCCCAGGGGTCGGACATCCGGGGTCGGGTCCGGATTTCCGGGACCTGATGTCGAGAAACTTGCGCGATTTTGCCCTCCAGGAGCCGGATGTCCGGCCCGAAGATTCCAGATCTGAATCGGGACGAACTTTTCGAATTGGGGGCGGAAATTGATGATTTGGGGCTCAGAATTTGAGAGAATTTGTGGAGGAAAGATGGGGAAACTTGGGGAAATGCTAGATCCACTTGAAACCAAGCAAATCCACGGATCAAAATCAACAAAACATCATCTAACCAACATATCACAAAAAATTTTGGGGCTATTTTTGGTGGGGAATTTTCGAAATTGGGGAAGAACACAACAAAACAAGGCTAGAAAACGGTGGGGAGGCTCCAAATTCGTGAGAAACCGTGGCTCATGATACCATATGATGTAGGGTGGATCCCTATGTGGCCGATCTTTCACGAAATGGAGGGGATCCCACGATGAACACGAAGAACACAAAGGGGAATCACGAGGGAAACACTCAAGAACAAGTCCAATCACACATCCACTAGACAATCAAACACACAATAATGCGGAGCATCACAAGGTCATCCCCATGGACCCTCCTTCACCTCCTCAAGTGCCTCAAGGACCAATGACACGTGCTCGTGCTAGAGCTTTCGAGACCGAGGTGACGTCACTCCTAGCCCTACTTCCTTACGAATCTTGCGAGACATGGTTGCTACCTCAAACGGATGTGCTTTGTGTGCTCAGGTATGAAGAAGACCACTTTGGAGAAGGGCGTGAAGATGGACAAGTCCCCAAGTTCACGGACGAGGTGATGCATCAAGAAGGGCAGAAGGAAGTTCCAGGCCCCGGACATCCGGCCCCCTGGCCCGGACATCCGGCCCCTGGACGAGCAGCTACAGAAAGCCACCAGCCACAGGAGCTACAGGGCCCGGACATCCGGCCAGGGCCCGGACATCCGGCCAAGCATGGCCCGGACATCCGGCCTCGGGCCCGGAAATCCGGCGCCTCTGTCCAGAGAGCACCCGAGACTCGGCCTCCTCAGCCCGGACATCCGGCCCTTCGCCCCGGACATCCGGCGCCCCGCGAAGTCCCAGACATCCGGCCCGTCGCCCGGACGTCCGGCTCCTGATCTGCCTACGTGCAGCCCCTGGGCCGAGGCCCGTGTACCCATTCGCCCCGTAAACTATATATACTCCTTTCCGCATTCCGTTTAGGGTTAGCTGTGGTTTAGCTCATTTCTCAGACTTGTGTGGATTTCTCCCACGAGACCGTGCGCCTCTACGGAGAAGATCCACTACGGATTCAAGGCCTCCACCTCGGAGAAGATCCTACGGGATTCCAAGACCTCCTCACGGAGAAGACTATCCTTGTATCACCATCGTTGACTATGGATCATGTATCGCACTATGTATCGTGGATCTAGCGCTTGTGTGATTACCTTCGTGTTGATTTGAGCGTTTCCTCTTGTGTTTTCCCCGTCTTCCTCCTTGTGTTCTCTGTGTTCATCGTGTGACACCCTCCAAAACGTGAAAGATCCGCTGATTAGGGTTCCACCCTACATCATCTTGGTATCAAGAGCAAGGTTGATCACGATTTTGGAGCCCCACACCCTGTCTTCTAACTTGTTTTTGTTGTGTTTTTCCCAATTTCGAAAAATTCCCCACAAAAAGAGCCCCAAATTTTTTTTTTGATCTGTTGATTTGGCAAGATTTTGTTGACTTTGTTCCATGGATTTGCTGTGCCACGTGTGGATCTAGCTTTTCCTCCACTTTTCCCCAATTTTCTTCCGCAAAATCCGACGAATTTTGGCCCCAAAACCACCGTTTGCAAGGAGTTCACCCTGGCATCGGGCACCCCGGACATCCGGCACGTGCCCCGGACATCCGGCCTGGCCCGAACATCCGGCCTCCCGCAGCCACTTTTCCACCAACACACTCCACCTTGCACACCTCCACCACCATTTTCGTTCGGTAACACACCCATCCTTTCGCATACCACCACCCCTTCGGCAACCACCATCGCTTACCCGCTCCGAGTTTGGAAAGTGTGTCTCCCTTTGCCTTGGATACATGAGTTGTGGTTTCACCGTTTCCTTGGATGTTTAGGCTACCTTGGAACGGCAAGACTTCGACAACACCATCGCTCAACTTCGGCAAGGACGGTAACATCGACGACACTTCGCTCATTCTACCTTGCAATTGCATTGTCACCCTATGAACCATCTTTGCGTAGCTTTCCCATTGAGACTAGCCATTTGAGCATTGCCGGGCCACGACACTTGTGCACATTAGTGATAGTCATAGATATTGCATACTACATCATTGTGAGTAACACCACATCATCTTGGTATCTTGCATATCTCCGTGTGCCACAAGAGTGCTCCGCATACACAATAGCTACCTCGATCCGAGAAGCATGCATATGTGCCCAAAGAAGGAGCTCACAAGCTTTTAAGCAAAAGAGCCACCAAAGCAAAAGACAATAGCATCATACGCCTTGCATCAAAGGAGATCATACATCATAGCAACATCATCTTGTGCTCAAGCATCGGCACATCATACACTCATAGCATACTTGTGATAGATAGTCGTTACGTTTTGCCTCTTATAGGTCGTGCACAAGTGTGTATCCGCCTATTAAGCAATCGGTTAGCGTCTCTCTAGTGCTGTGCAACACGAGCATTTTCAGTGGTTTTCCACATTTTCGCTCACCCTTGGTTGCACAACCACATTTATCTATCCGTGCGTGTGTTCCGTGTGCTACCTTTCTAGTGATCTACTTGTTGCATGAGCAAATTGTGAACCATTTTCAACATCATTGAGTCACTTTGACGATTGCATTGAATTTGTGCCACATCCTAACCGAGCTCCTCTCAAATCTTTACTTGTGTAGGTGTGAGAATCGACACGAAGTGATACGAATAGTGCTATTTCCGGGTTGCATTATCGCGTGATCATTGATCCATTTTCAACCTCGGTTAAGGTACATTGATATTGTCTTCTCCTTTTCTCCCACTCACATACTTGCTTGTGATGATGGATAGGCCAAGTACATCTTCCAACCCGATCTTCGACGATCCTCAAGAAGCGAACAACTACGTCACCAAACTACATCTATTCAGTGTCCAACGAGCCCTACATCAAGAGAGTGAGGCTATGCGTGAATACATTGGTCAAGTCGCCGAGGACGCGCGCCAATTTGAAGCAAGGACAAAAGAACAATTCGACACCATCAACACCAACATGACTACCCAATACAACGAGCTCCGGACATTGATAATCAACCGACGTTCTTCCTCAACATCTTCTCAAAGACGAAGCCGCTCAAGTCGACACTCCGACTCCACGCAAGACTCAAGTACACCTACGTCCAACACTCTTCGTCAAGCCGCACGTCAAGCTCGACATGACCACCGGCATCCTCTACATGACAAGAGTTCACAAGAGCTATTCGACGAGCAAGAAAACCGACGTCGTCAAAACCAAGCTACACTTGAACAAGCACAAGAACGGCAACGACTACGCCAACAACAACAAGAGCGAGCGCGTCAATATCAAGAAGAACAAGACGCCGAGGCTAACCGCCAAGCACAACAACGTCGAGAAGCTCAAGCTATGGAGGCGCAACGTGCTTTACAAGATGCACATCGCAATGTGGCAGCCCGCACTCGACACACTCGTCAAGATGAGGATTTCCTCCGCGATGAGATGCAAGAGAGGCACCATCAAGCAAGAATGCAAGAAGAAGCTCCTCCTCAAGCGCGCCAACAGCAACAACCCCAACAAGAACATCTACATCCTCAAGAGCAACAAGATATGGTCAACCACCAAAATCGAGATCGCCCTCCCAATAGGCAAGGAAATAATGACGAGCATCGCTATGGCAAGCTCAAGTTCACCATGCCAAAGTTCTCCGGAAGCATCGATCCCGAAGACTATCTCTCATGGGCATTGAAGGTTGACAAGATATTTCGCCTTCACAACTTCGATGAAGAGAAGAAGATCTCAATGGCATCCCTTGAGTTCCAAGACTATGTTCTCATTTGGTGGGAGCAAATTATAGAGAGAAGAGAAGCAAAAGGCGAACCTCCTATCACCACTTGGGCTCAAATGAAGGAAGTTATGAGAGCAAGATTTGTGCCTACACACTACAACCGTGACTTGTTCAAGAAGCTACAACTCCTCAAGCAAGGAACCAAGTCCGTTGAAGAGTACTACAAGGAGATGGAGATTGCTATGATAAGAGCAAACATCACGGAAGATGAAGAGCAAACAATGGCGCGATTCTTGAATGGACTCAACTATCCCATCAAGAAGATTGCGGACTTCCAACCATACAACAATCTCCTCGAGCTAGTGCATCAAGCAACCAAAGCGGAGCGGCAAGTTCAAGAGGACTACAAGTACTCCAAGTTCAACTCCAAGAACTTCGGCTCCTACAACCAAGCTTCAACGACTTCGGCTACCACTCCTACCTCTACCAAGCCTTCTACAACCTTAAGTGACAAGTCAAGTTACAAGAATGCGACTACATCGAGTCGTCCACCTTCTAACAACAACTTCAAGCCAAGAGTTTCCTCAACTCCAACTCCTACCGAAGACAATAACAAGATGAGCTCCATCAAATGCTTCAAGTGCCAAGGACGAGGCCACAAGTCATTTGAGTGCAAGACCGTTCGCACCATGATCATTAACGACGACGGATCTTATGACTCCATGAGCGATGATGAGATGGAAGCACTTGAGCATGTCGCTATGCATCGCCAAGTCAATGAAGAAGAAGACCATCAAGTGTTTTGCGACAATGACTCAAGCCCCAACCTTGTTGTCTCCAAAGTCTTGACACTCCAACATCAACAAGATGACGACCAACGATGTCATATTTTCCATACGAAGGCCGTCATCAATGGACGCTCCGTCAAGGTTATCATCGATGGAGGAAGTTGCCACAACTTGGCAAGCGAAGAGCTATGCGACAAGCTTCATTTGGTCAAGACGAAGCATCCTCACCCCTACAAGGTCCAGTGGCTCAACGACGCCGAAATTCTTCGAGTCGAGCACACCGTGCAAGTCTCTTTCAAGATTGGCGCCTACGAGGACACTCTCGAATGTGATGTGATACCCATGTCCGTGTGCCACCTTATTCTTGGACGTCCATGGCAATATGATCGTGGAGTCACACACAATGGACGGACAAATCACTATCATTTCAAGATGAAGGGCAAGGAATTCGTGCTCCGACCAATGACTCCAAGTCAAGTAGCCGCCGACAAGCTTTTACCTACCAACCATCGTGGAGAGAATGGTGAGAGAGCGAGCCACCAAAAAGAGAGCGAGAGCCACAAGCCAAATATGAGCGCCTCCACGATGAGCGACAAGAAGCAACTAGTCCTATTTGCCACCAAACGTGAGATGAGAGAAGTGTGTGAGAACCCATCGAGCGTCTTCCACCTTGTGCTTTTATGCAAAGGAGAAGCCAAGCCTACTAACACTTCACCACCTCCACCTTTTGTGTTGTCTCAATTGTTGCAGGAATTCTCGGACGTGTTTCCCGATGAGCTACCACCGGGTCTACCTCCACTTCGCGGAATCGAACACCGCATCGACCTCATACCCGGTGCTCCACTTCCAAACAAGGCTCCCTACCGCGTCAACCCCGAAAAGGAGATACAACGGCAAGTGCAAAAACTCATCGACAAAGGTCATGTACGTGAAAGCTTAAGCCCTTGTGCCGTTCCCGTTATCCTCGTGCCTAAGAAAGATGGAAGTTTTCGCATGTGTTCCGATTTTCGTCCGATAAACGCTATCACAGTTAGATATCGTCACCCTATTCCACGTTTAGACGACATGCTTGATGAACTATGTGGTGCCACAATTTTTTCCAAAATTGATCTTAAAAGTGGCTACTACCAAATTCGCATTCAAGACGGTGATGAGTGGAAAACTGCTTTCAAAACCAAGTTCGGGTTATATGAGTGGCTTGTTATGCCAATGGGCTTATCGGAAGCACCCGGCACATTCGTGCGTCTTATGCACTTTGTTCTTCGACCCTACATAGGTGTCTTTGTCGTGGTTTACTTTGATGACATTCTAGTCTTTAGCAAGTCGCTTGAGGAACATGTTGACCATGTCAAACTAGTTTTGCAAGCCCTTCGCAAACAACAATTATATGCTAATATGGAGAAATGCACTTTTGGCGTTGACAAGGTTGTCTTTCTAGGATTTGTCGTTTCTTCTCAAGGTGTTCACGTTGATGAAACTAAAATTGAAGCAATTAAAACTTGGCCTCAACCAAAGAATCTCATGCAAGTGCGTAGTTTCCTTGGTCTAGCCGGTTTCTATCGACGTTTTGTGAAGGACTTTAGCACCATTGCTATGCCTCTACACGCTTTGAGCAAGAAGAACGCACCCTTCATTTGGGGTCCTTCGCAAGACTCAATGAGCTTAAGAGCTTGCTCACGCACGCACCACTTCTAGCCCTACCAAACTTTGACAAACCGTTTGAGATTCATTGTGATGCTAGTGGTACCGGCATAGGTGGCGTGCTAATGCAAGAAAAGCGCCCAATTGCGTACTTTAGCGAGAAGCTATCGGGAGCGCAACTTAACTATCCCATCTATGATAAAGAGCTTTATGCCTTGGTGAGAGTTTTACGTGTTTGGGAACACTATCTTAGACCTCATGAATTCATTCTTCATACGGACCATGAGACACTAAAGTATCTCAAAGGTCAAACTAAGTTGAACAAGCGTCATGCTAAATGGAGTGAGTTCATTGAGTCTTTTCCCTATGTCATCAAATACATCAAGGGCAAAGAAAATGTTGTGGCGGACGCGCTTTCCCGCAAATGCATGCTTGTAACACAACTTGAGTTGAATGTGATTGGCTTTGAGCATATTAAAGATTTATATAAGCATGACCCTTTCTTTGCAAATGCTTATGCTAAGTGCTTGACTCACACTTCTTGGGAACATTACTACATCAAGGATGGATATCTTATGAGAGCTAACAAACTTTGCATTCCCGAGTCTTCGCTTTGTTTGCTCCTTTTGCAGGAATCTCATGGAGGAGGACTCATGGGACACTTTGGACGCGACAAGACGTTTGCTACCCTCTCTAAGAACTATTTTTGGCCCAAGATGCTTCGTGACGTCTCACGCCTCACCAACCGATGTTCGACATGCCGCAAAGCTAAGTCCAAAGCTCAATCTCATGGTCTTTACATGCCTCTTCCTATTCCATATCATCCATGGGAAGACATAAGCATGGATTTCATACTTGGCTTGCCTAGGACTCAAAATGGCAAAGATTCCGTGCTTGTGGTGGTAGATAGATTCTCCAAAATGGCTCATTTCATTCCTTGTAACAAGATCGACGATGCTTCACATGTTGCCACTCTCTTTTGCAGGGAGATACTTCGTCTTCATGGCGTGCCCAAAACGATCGTGTCGGACCGGGACGTCAAGTTCTTGAGTTACTTTTGGAAAACACTATGTGCCAAGCTCGGAATCAAGCTACTCTTTTCTTCGGCGTACCACCCACAAACGGACGGCCAGACGGAGGTGACGAACCGCACGCTTTCCACTCTTCTTCGTGTGTTGATCAAGAGGAACATCCGGGAATGGGAGCATTGCTTGCCCATCGCCGAGTGCGCCTACAACCGCGCAAGACATTCGACCACCGGCAAGTCGCCATTCGAGGTTGTCTACGGCTTCAACCCGTTGTCACCTTTGGACATTCTACCTCTACCACTACAAGAGCGCATCAACATGGACGCAAGTGCCCGTGCGAGCTATCTCAAGAAGGTGCACGAAGATACAAGGGCCATGATCGAGCGACAAGTCCAACGTCTCGCCACCAAGCTCAACGTCAACAAGGCACCAATGGTGTTCCAACCGGGAGATCAAGTTTGACTTCATCTTCGCAAGGACCGCTTCCCACACAAGCGCAAGTCCAAACTTCTACCTCGCGCCGACGGACCATTCAAGGTGCTAGCTCTCTACAACGACAACGCCTACAAGATCGACATCCCGCGAGACAAGTACTCCGTGAGCGACACCTTCAACGTCAAGGATCTCTCTCCTTTCCATGGTGATGAAGATTTCGATCCGAGGTCGGATCTTTCCCAAGGGAGGGGAGATGATGCGGAGCATCCCAAGGTCATCCCCATGGACCCTCCTTCACCTCCTCAAGTGCCTCAAGGACCAATGACACGTGCTCGTGCTAGAGCTTTCGAGACCGAGGTGACGTCACTCCTAGCCCTACTTCCTTACGAATCTTGCGAGACATGGTTGCTACCTCAAACGGATGTGCTTTGTGTGCTCAGGTGTGAAGAAGACCACTTTGGAGAAGGGCGTGAAGATGGACAAGTCCCCAAGTTCACGGACGAGGTGATGCATCAAGAAGGGCAGAAGGAAGTTCCAGGCCCCGGACATCCGGCCCCCTGGCCCGGACATCCGGCCCCTGGACGAGCAGCTACAGAAAGCCACCAGCCACAGGAGCTACAGGGCCCGGACATCCGGCCAAGCATGGCCCGGACATCCGGCCTCGGGCCCGGAAATCCGGCGCCTCTGTCCAGAGAGCACCCGAGACTCGGCCTCCTCAGCCCGGACATCCGGCCCTTCGCCCCGGACATCCGGCGCCCCGCGAAGTCCCAGACATCCGGCCCGTCGCCCGGACGTCCGGCTCCTGATCTGCCTGCGTGCAGCCCCTGGGCCGAGGCCCGTGTACCCATTCGCCCCGTAAACTATATATACTCCTTTCCGCATTCCGTTTAGGGTTAGCTGTGGTTTAGCTCATTTCTCAGACTTGTGTGGATTTCTCCCACGAGACCGTGCGCCTCTACGGAGAAGATCCACTACGGATTCAAGGCCTCCACCTCGGAGAAGATCCTACGGGATTCCAAGACCTCCTCACGGAGAAGACTATCCTTGTATCACCATCGTTGACTATGGATCATGTATCGCACTATGTATCGTGGATCTAGCGCTTGTGTGATTACCTTCGTGTTGATTTGAGCGTTTCCTCTTGTGTTTTCCCCGTCTTCCTCCTTGTGTTCTCTGTGTTCATCGTGTGACACCCTCCAAAACGTGAAAGATCCGCTGATTAGGGTTCCACCCTACATCACAAGATCACAAGATACATGAACAACAAAGGGAAAGATACATGGGTAGAGTTCATCTCCAAGAGGAGGTCTTGAATCCGTGAAGGATCTTCCCGTTTTGGGGTCTTGAATCCAAGGTGGATCTTCTCCGTAGAGGGGCCGCGGTCTCTCTCGTGGAGTAGATCCGGGATGGATGAGCAAAGCTCTATCTCACGTATGAGCTAAATCATTGCTAACCCTAAAATGGTGGAGGTCGAGGAGTATATATAGTCTAGTACACGAAGGGGTAAGTAGATGGGGGGATACATGGGCCTCGGGCCCTATTCATGCGCGCAGGCAGGCGCCGGATGTCCGGCTGGGGGCCGGATGTCCGGGCTCTCATGAGACGCCGGATGTCCGGGGCGGTTGGCCGGATGTCCGGGCTAGCAGGGCCAAGTCTCGGGTGCGGTTCTGTTGCTGGCGCCGGATTTCTGGGCTGAAGGCCGGATGTCCGGGCTGGCGCCGGATGTCCGGCACCTGTAACTTCAGCCGCTCCGTCTTCTTTCGTCTTCTCTTCCAAGCTTCCCACGCGGATGGTGTAGGTGATCCTTGGCGCTTGCACTCCTCCTCATCATCCGTGAAGCTCCGACAATACCTATGCATGCACACGAGAGGAGTGTCAAGTAGTATACCATCCTCGAAGGGGTCAAGTGAACACGTGTAAAGGAGATGATTCACCTTTTTGTATGAGAAGTAGAGGTCGCCTGTGTCACTTGCCAAGCAGACTCTTGCCATGGTGATGTCCATAGGATGCTCCGCATCACTTTTGGATTATTGGCCAAGAACTGGTTGAGCGTAGCATGGTGCTGCTGGTTGAAGAAATTGCCTTGATTCCCTGGAACACCCTGATTAGCTTGATTAGCTTGCATCTGCTGCATCATCTGCATCAACATCTGGGTGTTCTGAGTTGTAGTCTGCATAATCACTCTCCAAGCCTCAGACGGAGGAGGAGGGCAAGGAGGACGGTCTGGGACCTCTTCACCCTCTGGGTTAGCGTAGGGAACCCTTTTCGGAGCCATCCTGAAAGAGATGACCACGAATCAGCAATTGATTGACTGAAGGTATAAGCTGAATCAATAGAATGAATTGCAACAAGTCTTCACAATAATCATTCGAACAATAGGAACGAATGAAATCATTCGAACAAGAGGAACGAATGAAATTCTCAGTTTAATGATAATAACAATCTTCACGAGAAGCCACATAGGGGACAAAAGGTAAAATAAGAAAAACAACAAGGTACGGATGGAAACAAACATAAGATAGGAGCTTCGTTCTAACATCTTTGTGCTGAAAGCATATGAACGCGTTACGAAAGGGTTTTGCAATCCCCGGATCAGCATAGCCAAGGACCCTTTAAGATGCAACTCCCGATCGGAACATCGGTCATAATACCACTTCACTCAATGTAGAACCCCGAACTCGCTAACCTGCATTCGTTGGAAGAATGCCTACGATCTACTGGATAAACCCACCTATGAATTTCCGAAAGATTCCAGTTATGCAATCAGGTGTTGGGGATACAGGGGAAGCACCGCGCAATCAACTCTAAACCTACATCCAGCTGTATCCATCCTTCAACACATAACCGGTCTTTCTCGGAAACTGTTTACCTCGGACCTTCGGAAAGCATCCACTATAACAAGCTATGGCAATACTCCCGAACTACCTCCCCAGTACTGGGTGATGTCGGGGTTATCTTGCCACTAACCGTATAGGAGAGATTTTCGATGTCGGTCGTCTTAAGTATATAGTACTGCCGCGATATGCTTGTGACGACAATACCCCGAAGCTCAACTCCCCGGGACACTACCACAACCCCTAATGTCAGGAGGCATCGAGAACAATATTCTCGTCACAAGAACATCGAAACAATCCCAGAATACTCGCAAGATTCCTAAAAAAAAATTGGTGCAATTTTTGAAAGTAGAAGAGTCAAGAGTAGTCGTCAGGAGTCCTCACCAGAGAGAAAGGGGATGAGAAGCAAAGAAATCCTACTCTCTGATATAATATAGGACTCAAAATATTTTCAGTGTGTGCCTAGACTCGACCGTCAACGATTCGATCAATCAGTGGGGGCTCCTAGGTCGGAGAAGGCTCTGAATACCAACTTGTAATGCCCAGGATGGGACTATATCTCCTACGTGTCGAGGCACGACTTAGAGACATAACCCCATGCTGGAATGATCGCAAGTTTGGTATCTTTGCACAACTCATGTAAAAGATGGGGATGGAAAACATAAAATAGTTGGCTTACACTCGCCACGTCACACAAATACAATACATGTCTCAATCATCATTCAATAAAACATCACAGCCCTCTAAGGGTTAAATCTAAATGACAAGATACCAAACATAATTTAAATCCACAGGTCGGATCGAATCCTAGTAGAAGTCTCCACTACTGATCATCAGGATAACGAACATAGTATCGACTACGCTCCTCGTCATACTCCCAGTCTAGCTCGGTGCCATCACCTGGATAGCTCACCATCGGACCTGCATCTGGTGTGGTGAAGTAACTGTGAGCCACAGAGGACTCAGCAATCCCGTTCCCGGGTAACAAGACTATTCAAGCCTTGGGAGAGGATAAGGCTGAAGAAAAGAATAAGTGTCTGCAGCAGTAACTAGCACTAGCTTACGTGAAAGAGTGCGAGAAGAGAAGTGCCTCGGTCGAGAGATGATCACGAAGTGATCCTAGCTACAGCTCAACAAACATAACCCCACTGTGTTCAACTCCCGAATCCCTATTCGGAAATTGACAGTCACGGTACACACGCTGGTAGTGTATTAGAACAATGTGTCAAGTTATCTACAACCGGATATTAACAAGCTCTCATCTGCCACATAACCGCGGGCACGGCTTTCGAAAGTTCATAACCCTGCAGGGGTGTTCCAACTTGGCCCATTACAAGCCCGCGATCCGCGGAGTCGCAACTCCAAGGTGGGACGACCCGAGTATTCTCGGAATCCCGTGCTCAAGATACTCCGAACTAAGGTAAGGCTAATCCAGCAAATCCTCCCGGCGTGCCGACACCCTGATAGTAGCCGTGCGTATCTCGTCTCAGGCCACGACCGGATGAGTCATCCTACAGGTTTTTATCAGACCTCAAGTTTCCTTGAGGTGGCCCCGCAGTCTGCTCATTTCGGACCAACACTCATGTGGAGCACTGGCCCGGGGTTGTTGATTAAGAAAGAGGGTTAATTACTCCCTATGCAAGTTTAATTAGTTATTAGGCAAATAGTACCAATGTTGGGACTTGCTGGAAAATACTTAGCACTTAGCGGTTTATCGAGGGGGTCCCATACACCCCAACCGTGTTAGGAACGCATAATCAAGGAACATAACACCGGTTTATACGGTTCCTAACGGCATGAGTGGAACAAATCACCAAGAAAAAGGCTTAGCCTTCCACCCTTGCCAATATATAGATGATTTCATTTTTAAGCATTTATATAGTGTGATATAACCCAACAAAACTTCAACATGAAGCAAGCATCTTCAATCTCCACCTGCAACTAGCAATGCTATAAGAGGGGCTGAGCGAAGCGTACTTAGCCAAGCAACAGTTTGCATAGGTAGGGTGGTTAAACATGGTCATGGTTACAAGTAGGAGGCTGACAGGAAAGACATGGGCATCGAGGCAAAACTATAGAGCGGAACTACTAGCAATAGGCAAAGATAGTAATGTTATCGGGGTTCGGTCATCTTGCCTGAAGAGTTGTCGTTCGGATCGTAAGAAGGGTCCTCGTGCTCAACCTCGTTGGTAACCTCGTGCTCATACTCGTACTCGGTCTCAGCTTCCGGCTCTAAACAATACACTCACACATGGCACGAATCAACAAGATGCAATGCGCACACGAAAAAATGATGGATGCATGATGGATGCACTAAGGGAGCACACGGAGCACGGAAGAATAGCACTCAACAAAATCACTTCAAAACATGATAACAATAGGAGATTATGAATCTACACAGAAAATCAATCAAGTTTCATATAACACTCGCTGAAATCGGAGCTACGGGCTAAAAGTTATGCCCGAAACAAGAAATAGGCGAAAGCTGAAAATTACAGCCACATAGCAACTTCGGAGCACAAGATAATTAAGCTACAGCACTCAAACACCATGACAAAGAGCATGAACATAAACTAGACATATCCTACAACAAATAAGTCCAAAGGTGCACCCCCAAAGGAGCCACGGATCAATAGCAACAAGCTTGGACATATTGAACTTGACAACAAAATCCTGACAGCAGAATTTTATTGAAACTTTGAAGCATAAGTTAAATATGCTACAGCCACTCAAATAAGCATGTGAGAACATGAATGGATAGACAACAATATGTACTACAAGGAACCATCAAGAATCACCCCAAAACTATCATGGTTTGTCCTAGAACAGCACGCGAACATGGCATCGGAACATTAAAGATTACAGACTTAGCGAAAATCCACTAAGTGTTAAAACAGCAGTTTCATCATGGCATCTAAAAGAGCAAGTTTAAGTCACCTCAAAACTAAACATGGCAATTGGTAAGCACCACATCAAAGTACACATGATGGTGATTCTGAAACATACAAGCATGCATCATGGAGATAAACACAACGATAGCAACGAGCTCAACAAGATGGCATTTCATAACAAGTTAAAAAACTAAACAGCCACATAGCACTTTGCAACAAGGATAAACATGGCAAGATTAAATCTATCATGCAACCTAACACAAGCAACATGTAGAGCATGGCAAGACGAACACATGGACATGTCATTTGCATCATTCGGATAAACGAGCTAAAAGATATCACTATGCAAAGATGGCATAAAAACAACACATAGCAGCAGTTTAAATCGGGATGCACTCTTGCAACAGAAAAATAAGCATCTAGATGATCTCAAACATGCATGGCACAATGGATTGAATCGTAGTGCTAGTCACCACGAACGTCTGGACACCTCATTTGCGCAAAACGGAGCAACACACAAGAAGTTATCACTAATAGAAAAATGCATCAGACAAGCAAGTAATCTCAGGGACTTAGAAGGATTTGGAATCAACCTCTCAGGCAAACAGATCTGGAGTCAACGCGGGCTCAGAAGCGAAACTGGCGCGGCCCGCGGGAGGAAGGGCGGCTGGGCCCGCTAGGGTTGGGCGCGGCCCAACGCGGCGGCCCAGGCGGCTTCGATCGGCAGGCCGGCTGGCTCGCGGCCAGCGAGCGGAGGGAGAGGCTCGGCCTCGGTGGCCCAGCGGAGGAAGGGGCCTGCCGGCTCGGCGGGGAGACGATGGAGGCCCGGGAGGAGGCGAACGGCGCCTGGCTGGCGGCCCGGCTGGAGAGGCGAGGGCCTGCTGCGCGGGGGGGTCGCGGCCCGTGGGATCGGGGTGCTCGAGGGAGGTCGCCCAGCTGGCGGATCGGGGAACTGGGCCTGGCAGCTGGAGGCCTTGGCGTCGGCGGCTGGATGGGGCCTCGCGCCTGGCGAGCGGAGGGCGGATCGGCGGCCTGGAGAGAGGGATCCAGATCGGATCGAGACGAGGACGCCCTCGTTCTCCTGGCCCCGATCGAAGAGACCAGTGGCGGCGTTGACTTGAAGGAAAAACCGGCGGGTCGGCGTTCCAGGAGGCTGGAGGGACTCGGGGCCGGCTGGATCCGGCGGCCCCTCGCCGGATCTGGCCGGAGGTGAGGTGGAAAGGGCGCGAACTGCGGGATCCGGCCGGTGGGGATGGTGAGGTGAGAGGAGGGTGGTTTTCCGGCGAGGAGGTGGTATTCCGGCGAGCTCCGGCGAGATTCCGGCAGAACTCCGGCGGAACTCCGGCGAGGTGGTGGCTGGAGGAAGGGGATGAAGTGGGGGCTAGGTTTTCCTTGTTTTGGGGCACAAATTTGGGGGAGTGGACAAATATATAGGCACAAGTAGCTAGGGTTGTCCAAATGGAGTGCGGTTTTCGGCCACAGGATCAGATTTGGATGGCCTAGATGATAGAAGTGGCTAGGAGTGGTTTGGTGGGCTGTTGGAGGGGTGCCTTGGGCCTCAAAGTGGAGGCACTTTGAGCCCACACGAATAACTGTTGGAGGAGCAAACGGACTCGAAACGCGACGAGATTTGACAGGCGGGTTACACACATCAAAACAACAACACACGACAAGTCTCGCGCCAAACCGGCAACGTTACACGGCCAAACACCAAAGTAGGCCTACGGGATGCCACGAACACGTGAGGGAGCTCCGGAACGCGAAACGGAGAACGGGAAGGAACGCGTGGAACCGGATGCAACCGACAACACAAATGCAATGCGATGCACATGACTATATGATATGAATGAATGCCACACACGCACACAACAAAACGACGAAAAACCCGAAAGACGAAGAACCCGGAATGGAATAGATGGAGCCGGAGATATATTATATGCCCAAAAGGGAAAGTATTACATCCAGGGCATTATAGAGAATGAGGGCATTAGCCCTGCTGCCCACTCCTCAAGTGGAGCTGGAAGTCCTCTGCAACAGCTGTCCCCAAACAAGGTGGCCTTGCCATTGGGTGAAGCGGTGTCCAGGAAAAGGAGAGAAAAAGAACCTCTGGTTGAAACTGAGGTAAGAAGAAGTGACAGAATCAAAAAAAGATAATAATGGTTTTAGGAGGAAATCTTGTTATTATAAAGCTTGTTTGCCTTGCAATGCTATCCCACCAGTTCTTCCAAATAAAGTGGTAAAAAACTTGACTAAATCTTTCTGGAAGGTGTCTGAGGAGGAAGCCTATGAGAAGTTGTCAAAGAAACACGAGAAGAAGGGACAAGAGGAAGTGGCCAAGGTGTCCAGGGTCACTGGTCAACGAGAGCAGCCCAATGATGTGTAATCATGCAAGCACAACACATATTGAGCACCAGAAAGGGACTACCTAAATTCCCTAGTTTGGTTACTGAGATATGTATGCTAGTTGTGATCATCTCTGTCAATTGGTGTAATAAGAATGGGTGTGATATTAAGTGGTATCTTTTGCTACATATTAGGTGGTCAGAACTTTGTTATGTGTGTCTGAAAGACTATTGTGTGTTGGTTCAGTATGGCAAACATATTTTGCAAGATATGAAAAGTTATCCTACCAAAATTTGTTGTACCTTGTTGCTCCATGAGAAGAATAGGAGGCTGGCATCCTATGATAATGCACAACATTTCACTATAGGGCAGACTACCAAGGGATGGTACTTGGTACTTCTCAGCAACCAAACCTTGTTTGATAATGAATAACAACATATCCTGGAACATATTAAACTGGAATGTCAGGGGTATCAATTCTTCGGATAAATGGCTAGCTATCAGGAGTAAAATTGAGGAAAGTGCAGCTGGTATTGTTTGCTTGCAGGAAACAAAAAGAGTGATATTTGATCTTGCTTATATAAATAAATTTTGCCCTCAAAGGTTTAACAAATTTGAATTTCTTCCATCAACTAGGGCCTTTGGAGGTATTGTAACTGCTTGAAATGGAACTCTTTTTACTGGGGAAATGATATTCCAAAATAAATTTTCTCTCTCAGTCCAGTTTTCATGTAATACTACCAACCATACCTGGATTCTCACTAATATCTATGGACCTTGTAATCCCGGGGAAAAAATAGAATTCATTGACTGGTTCAGCTCAATCCAAATGACTAATGATACAGATTGCATAATCATGGGGGATTTTAAATTTAATAGATCACCAGAGGACAGAAATAAACCAGGGGAGATATCGATCAAATGCTTCTTTTTAATGAGACAATCAGTAATTTGGGTCTGGTGGAGCTACCCATAAAAGGCAGAAAATTTAACTGGAGCAACATGCAAGAAAATCCACTTTTGGAGAAATTAGACTGGTTCTTCACTTCTGTAGCTTGGATGACATCCTTCCCTGACACAACTGCCCTTCCTTTGGCAAAACCAATCTCTGATCATCTTCCATGTATGATCAAAATTGGCACACAAATTCCAAGGTCACGGGTTTTCAGATTTGACAACTACAGGTTGAATCATAGCTCTTTTAAGGCAATTGTTCTGGCAGCCTAGAATATTCCTGTTGGTTTCACAGACCCTGCAAAGAAAGTTAATGCTAAATTTAAGAATTTAAGGAGAGCTCTCAAATTGTGGGCCAGGAGTCTCTCAATCCTTAAGAAGCAAATTAAAGAGTTAAATGCATGTATATTCCTCTGGGATATGATTGAGGAGTTCAGAAATCTCACACTCTTTGAAGCAAACTACAGGTCTCTATTGAAGGAATACATGTTGGTAGTTCTAAACAATCAAAAAATCTACTGGAAGCAAAGAGGGGAAATAAAAGGTGTGAAATTTGGTGATGAAAATACAAAGTTCTTTCACACTAAAGCTTCCATCAACCACAGACACAACAAAATTGCAATGCTGCTCAATACAGATCAGATTGAAATTACTGACCATGACAGAAAGGCTACTATTCTGTGGGAGGCTTTCAAACAAAGGCTAGGACACTCTAATGGTCACACAGTGCATTTTGACTTGCAGGATTTATATGAACACATAGTTGACCCTCAGATATTCCATGACCTGGAGAAACCTTTCACACAAGATGAAATTGATGAGGTAGAAAAAAAACCTTCCAAATGACAAATCTCCAGGTCCTGATGGCTTTAATAATGAATTTCTCAAAGCCTTTTGGGGGATTAAAAAAGGAGATATTACTGAACTCATCCTGGCTTTCCATGCTGGCCATGTGTACCTTGAGACCATTAATACCTCATACATAACACTGGTGCCAAAGAAGGATGTGCCCCTAACCCCAAATGATTTCAGACCAATATCTTTACTTAATGGAGTCCTCAAAATCATCACCAAGTTGTTAGCTAACGGGCTCCAAAAAGTGATACTTCAACCGATCTATATTAATCAATATGGTTTTCTCAAAGATAGAATGATCCATGACTGTCTTGGTTGGGCCTATGAATATATCCATCAGTGTCACAGATCAAGGGAGGAGATGTTGGTGATTAAGCTTGATTTTGAAAAGGCTTTTGACACAATTAAGCATCAGGCCATAATTGACATTCTAAGAGCTAAAGGATTTGGAGAAAAGTGGATCTCCTGGACTAATCAAATCTTCACATCTGCATCTTCTGCAGTCATGCTCAATGGTGTCCCTGGCAAGAAATTTTACTGCAAAAGAGGAGTTGGGCAGGGTGCTCCTTACTCACCTCTAATTTTTGTACTGGCTGCATATCTTCTTCAATCCATCCTTAATAAAGCCATGAGATTGGGGATTGTGACCACTCCTTTACAAGTCAACTCACGCCCTGATTTCCCAATAATTCAATATGTTGATGACACCTTGGTCCTCATGAAAGCAAATGCAAGGCAACTCATATGTCTCAAGTCTCTATTAAATATTTTTGCAGAAGCCACAGGTTTAAAGGTGAACTATGGGAAGTCAAGCATGGTGCCTATTAACATTGCAGAGGACAGAGTTAGTATTTTCACAAACACCTTGCAATGCAGCAGAGGAGAATTCTCTTTTACTTACTTGGGATTGCCCCTGGGGATTCACAAACCAACTATGGAACAATGTCTTCCATTAGTCCAAAGAATTGCAAAAAGATTAGCTGGGATTTCCACATTCATGTCCCAAGCAGGAAGATTACTCTTGGTAAAATCAGTACTGACATCTCTCACAATTTTATTCATGTGTTGCCTGGATGTACCTGCCACCATCAAGCAGCAAATTATCAAATATTTGAGACACTGCCTGTGGAGGAGCCCTGATATGGAAGATTGCAGACCTGACCTGGTAGCATGGAAAACTGTTTGCCGACCAAAATACCAAGGAGGGCTAGGTGTTATGGACATCTTCACACAAAACAAGACTCTGCTTATGAAAAATCTGCATGAGTTTTTCGACAGACATGACATACCCTGGGTGCATCTCATTTGGGAATCCTACTACAGTAATGGACAATTACCAGGGGATAATAGGGTGGGGTCTTTCTGGTGGAAGTCTAATTTGGCACTCATTGATTAGTTCAAAGCTATTGCACGATGTAATATAGGAGATGGCAAAAGTGCTCTTTTCCGAGATGACTGTTGGCATGTTTTTGTCTTGAAGCACAAGTTTGATCACCTATTTTCTTTTGCTAGAGATACAGCCATAAATGTCAACCAAGTGATCCACACTGAATACCTACAAGATCTTGTTTACCTACCATTGACAACTCAAGCCTATGAGGAATTTTTGGAAATGGAGAATATCTGCATCACACTGAGAACTTCAGAGCACCTAGAGCTGAGAGATACATGGAGTTACATATGGGGCAATGAATTTTACTCATCAATTAAAGCATACAATGTATTAATTGGATACAAACAAACTCCCCACACTTTAGTTGGATATGGAAGAGTTCATGCCAGCTAAAGCACAAGGTATTCTTCTGGATGCTACTACATGATAGAGTTAACGCAAGAAATCTACTGAGAAGAAAGAATTTTGAACTGGAAGAATACAATTGTGCTATTAGGAACTGTCAGCAGGAGGAGACACTACATCACCTTTTTTGGAGTTGCCTCTTTGCAGGACAATGTTGGGATTTTATATGCCCAAAAAGAACACACAACTTGTTAGTATTAGAAGCATTTCAAGATCTCAAAGACAAACTAAACAAACCCTTCTTCATGGAGATCATCATTCTTAGGTCTTGGGCTATATGGATTTCCAGAAATAATAAGATATTTGAGCATAATAATCCTTCCTTTCAGGGTTGGAAGTTCATTTACTTGGAAGAGCTGAAAACTTCTAAAGTACAGGATGAAGAAAAAGTATGCCCAGCATTTCTATTCTTGGCTGGAGTCCATCTTGTAATCTTTTTTTCTTGTTGTACAATAGGATAGTTTAGATCTTATCTTTTCTCTTCTCCTTTTGTTTTTAGTTCTTGTAGTTTTTCTTTCTTTTCCTTGGGCTTACCTCAAGCCCTTTGTATCAGACCGTTGTTTTTATTCATTAATAAAAGTTGCAGTGGGGTTTTTACCCTACTGTTTATAGTCAAAAATGGTGGAAAATGTTAGATGTTGTTTCATAGCATATTGGGAGGCTTGATAAACAAGTGGTGGGTCGCGCGACATAGCGATAGCATCGAGACAGCTTGGAAAGCAAAGATAGTAGTGAGATCTAAGGTAACGATCATCTTGCCTAAGATCCCGCTAGGAAGAAGATCAAGTCCATGAAGTAGACGAACGGGCGCAGTCGAACCAATGCTCACAATCGCAACGTTGCCGAAACTAGATAAGAAGCAACACTAGAAACAAACAAACAACATGATAAACACACAATCATAAACATGGAATAATGCACAAACAAGTATGATGCATGTCCGGTTTAAATATGTATTGCATGGCAAAGTGCAACAAACAATAATAAAAATTAAGTGGAGCTCAATATGCAACGCGTTGCATATTGACGAAACACCACATTCAATTATTTAGTTCGCTGTCATTCATGGACCCAACAAGTTTAAATGTTCTTAACATGGTAAGAGGTGCAACACAATTAAACTATACTATCTAAGCAATTTAAATGAGGCCGGAAACAACAAACAACAATTTCGAAAAATCTCCATATGCAATTTTCGAATTTGGTAATGTTTTGCCTATTACATACTTTTATTGTTGTTAAACAGGAAAATAAAGTGCACCGTCTTAATCTATACATTTTTTCACCCCATTTACATATAAAGTTTATTTAATTTGGAGCTACGGTTATTTCGTTATGAAATAAACCATTTTAACATGTTATTTAAGCAAATTAATGCAAACATCAAGTTTAACATTTTAACATGGATGAAAGTTGCAAATTATTAACCTACATGAAATTCTAGGCATTTTACATATAAAGTTTATTTTAATACGATGCACGGTTCATGAGATATTAATGCATGAACAAGAGGAAAAGAATCCTATACGACCGGGTTGTAGGGATCTAAACTAGAGACCCTCTTCCCTGCGTGACACCTAGCAAAACGGATCTTAAAGCAGCTCATCGTTCCCCTTCATCTAATTTTTGCAGCCAATCTTCAATCTGTCCAACGACCCAGCCGCCGCCCGCCGGTGTGATTCACCCTGGCTGCTCGCTAGATCGCTGCCGGCGTTCACCTCGACGCCAGGCCCAATTTCCCAGCTCGGCACACATCATCCCCGCCAGCAGCAGCCGCGTTCGTTGGCGGCCCGGCCACTCGATGCCCGCCGCATCCGGCCGTGCGCATGCTCGTCGCCGTCGGACGTTACTCCCAAACTCGTGGCGCTCCATGCCTGTTGGAAATGGACACGTTCGTCAGCGGCAAAGCTCGCGGCACAACCCCAACTGCTTGTCCCCGCCGGCCACGGTCATGCTCCCCATCGACACCATTGACGCACTGCTCAGGATGCAAGTACCCGTCGGTTGTGGCCAAGTTTCTCGCCGACGGTGTGTGATTCCGTTGCGTCTCGGCTTGCGTGGACTGGACGACGGCAAGTTTCCTAGTAAATCTGAAGAACGGCATTTATTTTACTACTGAAATTTTGGTTTGCCAAGTGTCACGCGGAGAAGAGGGTCTCCCGCTTGGGTCAGTACGACCCGGTCGTATAAGATTTTTTTTCCTGAACAAGAGGGACTTTTCTGTAAAACAATTATTCCCCGGACACTTACTAAATTCGAGAGACTGGAAAAAAAACATCCATGGGCCGAACTGGAGGGGTTGGGGGAGCTGCTCACATTGGGCCAGAGGCCGGATCTGGAGTTAGGTTGGATGGAGGCAGACTGGGTTCGGCTGAGGCGAGGCGAGGCTTGGGCTGGGCCTTGGGGGGCGCTGGAGGTTAACGCGCGACCAGGAGGGGTCGAGCAAGCGGTTTGATGGCACGTGCGTGAAGCAGAGACATCAGCGGCGGCCGACGGGAGTTGCAAGGGCGGTGTGGCAGCGCGGGAATGGCGAGGACGAGCAGATCCGGTCGGCGGCATCGCGCAGGTCGGGCGCGGCCATGGAGGGGCTTGAGCTCCTGGTTCCCTGGGGAAAAACGACGCCGGGACAGCGAGGTGAGAGACGTACAGGAGAAGCGAAGGGAGATGGAGAGGGAAAAGCAGGGGATGGTCGGCGGGACCTGCTGGTGCTACCGTCGGTGAGGTGGTTCGAGCAGCGCGGCTGCCGTCGGTGAAGGCGCTGCTCGTTCCCTGTCCCATGGCTCCATGTCCCTGGACAGAGAGAGTCGAAGGTGAGAGGAAGAGAGAGAGAAACGAGAGATGGAGAGCAGCACGGGAGGAGGAGATGTGTGACACTGATGCGAGCGCTGCTCACCGGCGAAAGGACAACGACGGCGGAGCATCTGGGCACGGGGACACGAGCTCCTCTCGGCGGCCATGGCGGAGAGCTCCCGCGGCAACGGGAAAGAAAAACAAGAGAGCTGATGAGAGCTTTGACGAGAAGAGAAAAGGGAAGGGAAAATGGGAAGACAGATGATACCCGGCGAACTGCTGCGGCCGGCTTCGGCGACGGGGTCCTAGAGGTGAGGCTCGGGTGAGCTCCTCTCGCGCCCGAGGACGGAGGCTGCTTGCGGGGAGGGGGAGTGGATCGATGGACTGGATGAGGGGATCGAGGGGATGGGTGGAGGCTACGTGCTTGGGATTGGAGGGAGGTGGATCCCGGGGAAGTGGATGATTGGGGCGGCGGCGACGATGAGACAAAATCAAACCTGGCCAAACGGGCCGGCACGGCACGGGCCGGGCCGGGCCTAAGTTAAACGGGTCAGGCACGGCACGGCCCGACCAGGCACGTTTAGTACATAGGCCGGGCTGGGCCAGCACGCGTGCTGACCTCAGCGGCCCAAGCACGGCCCCTCAGTAACCGTGCCGGCACGCTCGCTCGATAAGCACGCCAGCACGAGAGGCAGATCGAGGCGTTTCTCATTAAAAAAGAAGTAACAAATCAAGGCATGCTACGTACGTGATGTCTTGCCTCGAAAAGAAAAGAAAAATCTCACGCGTCGTGCGCTCGTGCAGGAGGCACATCAAGGCACGTCTCTCTCGTTCGCTCGTGCCAGGAGGCACGTCGCTATCATCTCGCTCTCGTCCGCACGTCGCTCTCATGGGCCACACCTCCTGGTCCCTCCCGCAACGTTCTTTCGAGCGAAACGCTCCTGCCCGCCCATGCCAGCTAGTCACCACGTACCAGACGGTTAGGCGTGCCGGGCCGGGCTGGCGCGCGTGCCTGCCTAGCCAGCCCAGGCACGGCCCTAGCCGGGCCACGTGCCGGGCACGGCCCGTTAAGTCACGTGCTGGGCCAGTCCGTGACGGGCCAGGCAGGCGGGCTATCGTGCTGGCACGCCTAGGCCGGCCCATTTGGCCAGGTTTGGAGACAATCCTCCTAATTGTTAGGGTTTTTCAAATTAAGTATAGGTGGACTATATATAGGGAAAGAAAAGGATTTTAAATCGGATATTGTACGGTCGATATAAAATAGGTTAGGGAGTTCAAATAAAAAACCGAAGATGTTTTAGAGGTGTTTGGGGATGATCCGGACCCACTGGTCACGACGGTCCGGTTCGGGTTGAGGGAAGTTTTCGCACACGGGCGAGGGGTCGATGCACCGTGCAAAGAGGGGTTAGGCGGATGCGGTCAAGTGTGTGGTTGGACTGAGAATGGTCAACGAAGACAAGCGGACTGACGACATGCCACGGAGACAAAGAGGGAGGCGGCAACTATGAACGACTAAGAGTTTTAGGAAAACATGCAGATGCAATGCACATGATGCCATGGTGAAATTCAACAAGCAAAATAAATCACATGCGATAACGAAATAACTGGAAGGCTTCTGGAGCGTCGGTCTCGGATCGTTACAACTCTCCCCCATTTACAAGAGATCTCGCCCCCAAGATCTAGGGATGGCAACAGAAGGGAAGTGGAAGAGGTAAATTAAAGTTGCTTTTTTGACAAATGAGCAAAACCAACAACCTTAGAGATTGAAAAACTTAAAAGAATGCACAACGAGGACGAACAAAATTGAAAGCTCTCCATTATAAAGAGGGACAATGAACACTAGGAGAACCTTGGAGGTTGCAAATATATGAATGAATAATTCAATGGACAAGACAGAATTTGGAACCACTCCGGTTAAAACAAGATAGACAAGGTATAAGAACAAAAGAATTCAGGCACCACTCCGAGTGAAAACGGAAGGAATTTAACATGAACTTCACAAGATGGGATGATACTTGTCGAGAGAAAAAACACAATGCCTCCGGAACAAATTAAATAGTGGAATGAAAAGAATGGACAAAAGAGCAACAAATTCTACCATAATTGAATTTGAAAAACATCCTTACTGTAACATCCCAAATTTTCAATTTGGGATGTTATACATAAATCATACTGCATTGCATGCTCTTTGCATTTTTGTTGTGGCGTTCCTCGAAATTCTAAGCAATTCAAGGACCTACGGAGAGAGTTGGGAATTTTACCGTTTTCGTATTTGAGTTTACTCGAATACCGGTACGAGGACAGTGTGATTTTAATTATTTTTCTCTCCTAAAAATATTTCTAAGTACAATATATGAGCGGAGATAATATGAATTCTCCAAAATAACGAAAATATTGGAGGAAAAATGTTAAAATCACTTTTGGTATTTTTTTGGATTTATTTGCGATTTTATTTGCATAGGAAAAATGCGCGTTTTCCAAAATTGCATTTAGGTCCGGGAAAAATGTTCACTTTGTCCTGAATATTATTAGAGGACGGTGAAAATTTATTTCGGGATTTTTGGTGTCCGTTTAGTATTTCTTTCGTTAGTTTTTCTGCGCCAGGACTCTTTAAAAAAAAAAGGCAACCGACTTAGAGTCGTGTTGGCCCAAGACTTCAGGCTTTATAAGCCGCCGCCCCCGGCCCAAGCCAGCCCAGCCGACCTAGCCGCGCCGCGCCCCTGCCCTAGCGTCGCCGCCGTCGCTTCGCCGCGCCGCCGCCGCCGTCGGCCTCCCGCAGCCGCGCCGCCGCCCCGCAGCCGCCGGATCGACGGACCGCCGCCGCCAGACCGCCTCGCCGGAGTTCGTCGTTACGAGGTAGTTATCGTTTTCTTAAACCGATCGGTTTTTCATAAACCGTAGATTCTTTTTTTACGTTTAGATCGGTTTGATTTTTCTTCGGTTTAGCTATTTAGCGGACGTTCGTCCGTACGTTCGTTTTAACGAACGCTTTTCGCCCGTTAGCCGCAGACAGCGAACGTCCGTTCGTGTCACACCCTGATTTTCATGTCACTTTGCTTAAGCTAATTATCATGTTAAAAATGTGGATTTACAAAAACTTTTGTGTGTTTTTGACTTTGCTTGATTTGACTTTTGTCTGCTGTTTGCTAGTGCTCTAAAAATCAAATAAATCCTCCAACTCTTATACTTCATCTCCTTGGTCCAAAACCTTTTCCCAATGATCATGCCATGTGTATAGACCAGTATAGAATATTCTTATAAAAATATTTTGGCCAAATAGTATTTTTCTAAAATTAGTTTTCCAAAAACCCCTGAATTGAGGTTTGCACTGCAAGTACCTTATTTAGGGTGTGAAAAATCTTTCAAAAAGTATATTTGAATCCTATTAGGTATAGGACTCCCAGAAACCACAAAATTATAATTTTTAAAGTTATTTTTATATTTTATTTAAAAGCTTTTTCTTAAGGCCAGAAATGGTCTTTAATAGGGAAAAATTATTTAATCATTTCAAAAATATTTGCCAAAATTCAGGGAAACTCCTAGGACATATATTGTCCATATATAAGAGTTTCAACACATGGTCATGTTCAAAATATTTGGCAAATCCTTCCAAAACCCTTTCTGGATATTTCAAGCTTTTGAAATATTTACAAAGGAAGTATTCTTCAAAAATTACAGGGAAATTCTATCATGTCATATATGACATATTTGATGATCTTGCAAAGCCTCATGCCTTTAAGATCAAGGAAACATCCTCTAATCCCCTCAAAACCATTCTGTCCATATTTGAAGTTTGAGCAACTCTACATTGCCAAACTTGTCCAAATGCTCTCAAACTTGGTGAACATGCTAAAATGATGTGATCATGCATCCATGCCAAATGGCACAAGTTTTGGAGAAGCATAACTTGGTCTAAGTGCCCCAAAACCATTTCTGTTCAAATTCAAATTTGAACAACTCTACATTGTCAACTTTTTACCTGGGGCTTCAAACTTTGTGGGCGTGATCATAACCCCAAATTATGATGCTGCACCAAGTGGTGCATCAAGGGGAGATGATTAGCTTGACTCAAACAAGGTGAAACCATTTCTGTTGATTTCTAGGGTTCACCAAAGTTACATTGGCAACTTTGCCCAAATGAGCTCAAGTTTGGTAGAGGGGCCTATTTTTATGGGATATCTAATCCTGTGAAGCCCCATGTCAATTGGAAATCATTTGCTTGACCAAACACTGATCAAACACCTTCTGCCAATTTACCAAAACCAGTGTTTGGACCCCTTTTACTTTTTCCCTTTACCCCAAATTCCTACCACAGCTTCTCCTGATCATCTTCTACCCCCAGTAACTTCTCTATGGCCTCAGCTCAATCATTGGAGGGGGTAAAACCCCAAGTCACTCTCCTGGACAGCAGTTTTCACCTCCTCCTTCACCTCTCTCCTCATTCCAGTGGCTCCCCAGAGCATCCAAGACCACCTCCCCATAGTTTACTACTCCCTAGCACTGCTGGACACTGGGGGACGCGGCCAAGGAGCAAGGGCGTGACCATGGCAGCCAAAAGCATGCTCTGGAGCGCGCTACAGTGCTCTGGAGCACTGCAACCGCCCCCAATTATCGGCCCCGACCACCTAGGGCCTTCCCCCCTCGTGTCCCCGAGGTCGCCTCGACGTCCGCAACCCGCAGGGCTGTCGGTCTTATCCTCCCCTGCCCTCCTCCTCTCTCCACGAGCTCGCCCGAGCGCGTCCATGGGCGTCGCTCACGGTGCACCGCGGCTGCGCCTATATAAAGCCTCCCCCCAGCACCCCTTGCCTCTTCTGGACCCTCCTCTCTTCCGTGCATCTCCTAGACATGCCCCCTCTCCCCCTAGTGCTCTCTTTCCCTCTCCATGGCCACCATGGTCGCCGTCGGCCTCTGCCCGGCACTGATGAACCAGAGCCTCTCCTCCTCTTCCTTGGCCACCAGGAGAACCGCAGCAGACCGGCGGAGCTTTCCCACTCTTTATCTCCTGCTCTGGTGCCGTGTGGCGCCGCAACCATCTTCTCCCGACGCCTCGTCCGCCGGCGTCAGGGTCACCGTCACCCTGGACCTCCCCAGCCTGCGTGAGGGCCATAGATGGGCGCGGCTCAGCCTCCCGAATCTGCCGGTACGCCGGACGTCGTCGGGGATGGCCGTAGTCGCCGGCACGGGAGTCCACCGAGCGCCGGACCCGTCAGTCTCCACGGACGCAAGGAGCACGCCGCGCCTCCCTGCAACCTCTCATGCGGATGCGGCTAGGCCCCGCGGCTCTGTCCCCACCGCAGGTCGGCGCCGGCAGGCCGAGCAGCGCCGGCGGCGAGCAAGGCCGGCGCCCTCCTCTGTCTCCCGTCGGGAGGAAGAAGAAGGAGACATGAGAGAGAGAGAGAGAGAACCCGGTGGGCCCTGTCTGTAAGTGACCCAGTGGCCGGGCCCCACTGTTTAAGTGGAAACGTCTTCCATGAAAATCGTTTCTGGCAAGCGAAGACGTACTTCCTGGAAGGCGCTATCGACGTAGCACCTGTGCGCTCGCGGCCGTGCAGCTGGGCCGGCCCATCATCTATCCCTCGCCCGGCGCGCAGTAAAAGGGTATAACCCCTTTTCCCTTTAATTTTCTGTTTCCAGTAAACTTCAAAAATCCCCCAAATATTCAAATGAACTCCAAATGGCATGATTCAAATTTCTGGTAGTCTCTAAAATCATGCTCTACCACATGGTGCAACATGCACATCTTTCCAGAGACATTTCCTTCACACATAATTATCAAATACCCTTATTTCATTTTTTGTGATGAACTTTAGAAAATCACAGAGGGTTCAAATTTGATCCAAATGCAGTGGTTCAAATTCCTAGGTGCTTGTCATATCCAAACTTAGTTTTGGAACATTTTTATTAATACTTTCTGTACCCCACCAAATATTGAGCCATTTCTTCATATTTATCAGCTTTGCAAAATCCTAGTAAATTCATTTGAATTCCAAATCCAGTGAAACCAACTCCTAGATGCTTCTAAAATCATGACTTGTTGGTGGGTGCCTTTGCTCATCATTCAAGAAAATATTTCTGTATACTTCTTTCAAATCCATAAACTCCTTGGTTCCATCATATTGAAATGTTCCAAGTCATCAATTGATCCAATACCTATGAAACCACCTTGGTCATTTCTAATATGACCAGAGGTATCCTAAAAAAGTCCAACTCCTATTTTTAGAGCACTTTTATTTTTGCTTTGATTGTGTTGCTTATTATGATTGTTTCCATCGTTAGTTGACGAAATAAACGAAGTACTCGGAGATGGACCAGAAGGTTTGAAGACTCGGAAGAATAAGGCAAGCAGCCCTTTGACCATGTTCGAGAAACTTTTTATGCATGTCTCATAGCACCTTATTATCGATGCATTGGAATCATGTTGAGGTGGAGACCACTTTGGTTGCTACCTATGTTACTTACTATTGATACTTGCATCAAACATGACCCTACCTTCCTATGAGGGTTATGTGTGTGGGAGTAGATAGATGTTTACTATAGTAGTTGGCTACGCAAAATGGGTCAGGGTTATGCATTGAGTGAAACAAGTGTGGTTTGACATACTTGCAAAAGACCCAGTGGGTGCCACTAATGCCCCTGGGAGTTGATGAGGGGCTAGGGCACTACTTGATGAAGAAGTAGTGTGCCGAGACTTGACGAAAGTGTTGTTTACAGAGATGGATTAGATTTATGTGTGACTACCGTCCCAACCAAACATGTGCAACCACACTACCCCTTATGGGACGGGGCTTTATTGATTACTTAGGTCGATACTAGCATGGTGCCCGCATTACTAGTGACGGGAAGACTTGTGGTCTTTCCCGGGACGGGGTCGTGCTTGGATAGATGGCCATGACTGTTTTTACAGGGCACCGGACACACCATTGGTCCCTTCGGGTACGCGTGACATTGAAATTAGGGCAAGTCCCGTGATCTATTGTTTGTACTCGAGGGCCGTGTACCAACGAGTGGACTCTATGTTAGTGTCGTCTAAGGAAAGATAATGACCGGGTGCTTACCCCGGGTACTTGAGGTACCGCGGGTCGTGGATGACACGGAAGTTCCCCGGATCTTGTGGGTAAAGTGCGCAACCTCTGCAGAGTGTAAAACTATTCGAATAGCCGTGTCTGCGGTCAAGGACAGTTGGGTGGTGCTACTTAGACTATGTCCATAAGTTTCTGGGAAACAACACAATTCAGAGATATTGTTGATGTGATTGTGAGAAAGTCACAATGAGCTTGAGCATGAGTTGATTACAACTCTTTCTCGATAATGATGTCTGTGACCTCCTGATACTTGTTGCAGACACATGCATGCCCATGTTATATGTTGATCATACTTGCATAAGAAAAGCTAGCTTTCCGCAAACCGCCAACTTAGCAGCAGAGCCTTACATAATTATTTTGTCATCACACTTGGGTTGCTTGCGAGTACATTCAAAGTACTCATTGGCTTGCCACTGGTTATTTTATTGGCCAGGCATGAGAGAACAGGTTAAGATGAAGATTTCTTGGTGACGAGCATGCGAGCTAGGACGCTTCCCAGTCAGAATGCCTGTAGGGTTAAGGCAGATGGCATGGGTCCAAGTTGATATTGAAGATTTCCGCTGCGATGTTATACTCAAGACTTGACCTTAATGGTCCTATTTGTGTAATACGGTATGTATGGATGTAAGACTCTTGTTATTCAGCTTCTGTGTGTTCAGTGAGCATTGATCTCTCGGATCACTGTACACGTGCATTCGGTGATCTCGACTTATGAGTCGGGGTCCCCACAGAGCTGGTATCAGAGCCATCCTGACTGTAGGAAGCCTTAGTTAGCATGGTCGTTAGTTAGGGTAAAACTATTTCCAAAACTATTACTAGTTTTCAAAACTATCTATACTTCTCTTCCCTTCTCAGTTTTTCAAAAAACTAGGCCATACTTAACCTCTTCCCCTTCAAAACCTTGGTCGCTAAAACCCTTATGCCCCTGACCACTGGATTTTCTGTAATCCTCGTGGAGTGCACCTTGCCGAACACTCACCCACCTCTTCTGAATGCAAGATTGACGACACCACGACAAGACGGTACCAACAGAAACTACATCCTCGATGAGTGAGGACATGAAGACCCAGAAGATGGGGGACACCCTTGACAAGAGCCCCCAAGATGGTGCAACTTTGGCCTATGATGACCAGGGTATAGGTTATGCAAAATCATGATATGCATCGCTAATAGAGTAATCATGTCACTACCGTTGTTGTATCGGCAACCACCGGTGGATGAGAATCTCGCCATTTGGTCCGCCTCACTATAGTGAGAAGGAAAACGGTTCTCTTCGTCCCCCGGTCTTGGTGTCGATGTTTTCATCAACGAAACCGACATGTTGGACCTCTGTTATGCCTTGTTATTGTCATTGCATATGGATTGCCTACCTGGTACCCTCGACGCCCTAGAAGGCACAAGGGATCGTCATGATTAAAGAGACAAGAGAAGACAAGTCAACACCAGCTACAAGGAGGCACCTTCACCACCTCACCTCATCAGGCGAGAAGTTGTTGAAGATTCTTCAGGCTCAACCTGGATCGCTCATCAAGCAACTACAAGGGGCATAGCAACACCTGAGGAAGCTCAGAAGACTGCACAAGGCACAAGTCACGGCATTGAGTCCGAGAACCCCTAGGGTAGGATGAGTCGTGTACCCCCTATGCACAGTCGAGTCCGTATGATGGTTCGAATAGAACCATGATTGTGTGTTGTTTGCTTTTATTTTTTTGTGTTTTGATATAAGTCGCACTTTTGCCCCCAGGCAACAAGTGCATGGCTATATCACCTTCCTTGCCTTGTTTCTTTTGTTTCGGCCTTTTTGCACCTGTTTGTTGCACCGGCACTATAGACCCCCCCCCTTTTGGCGTTTCCCTCCTCTACGCTGCTTCTTCCCTATTCTCTCTCTCCCCAATTGAAGACCCGCAAGACAAGATGCACCAAGGATTCTACCTCGGTAGCCAACTGGCACTGAAGATTTCTGCTACAACCTCCGTGGCCAAGTGCAACCCCGTAAAGTTATATTTAACCCTCCAGACCAGTAACCCTCTTCCTAGACCCTTTGAGACTTCACGAGACACTCCAGCACGAATCCTTAACCATGTGCCTAACCCATGGTAAAGCAAGAGAACCAGTTAAGCCTTTATAACCTTGCACAACACTGGGTTCGTAAAGGAGCTAGTGGACACGATGAGTGAGCACATTTTCATCCTAATATAGCACGAGATCTGACGATGCCATAGATAGACCAGTTCAAGGATATTGGACAGATGACTTGGTGGCTTATTATCAGTGACTTCGAGGAATTATCTGAGACCTTGGTGGATTATGAGGTTTTCATATTGGTGGGATCATGACCTTGGGAAGCATATAGGAGTACCCGATGGGCATAAGATTTGGATTTATGTAGGTGATTCTGGTTGGTATAATGCTGGATATGTCTGCATGGTTCGGAGTAAAAATTGGATTTAGGCCTATGATCCTGATTATGATACCATGCTTCTCGGTGGACAATAAACTAGGAGATTGGATTATTTGTCGGAGTTGATTTAGGGATCTATATAATCCTGACCTTGGAGTTTACTTGACCCGGATGATGAGACTTTGGTGGACTTACTATCGTAATGCATAGTCCTTCCGAGTATTTGGGTATTATAGGGACTTGAGATCTTGTGGAACACCGTAGACATCGGATTTATAGAATTGTTGGGTTATGTGGTGATTGATGGAAATTACCGGGCTATTGGAGTTGATCTATAGGAAGGAAACAAAATCTTGGAGTGGCATATGACGTGTTTCCTTAGAATAGAGATGCAATATTGTGAGCCTTGCAAGAATAGGTTGAGTGCTTGGATTATGGAGTTTAATTCAAGCTTAGCAGCTTGTGTGACCTACCCATGGATTTTAGGGGTAGACATACATATGGATTTGGGGATCGTAGACAAGTATAATTTTGTTAGATCGCCTCTTGAGAATCATGAGGATATGTATGGCATGAGTGGTGATTGAAGCTGGTCTATGCTTTTCGTCCGGAGTACTAGATAGAGCTATTGGCATCTCAGAAATTGTGCTTAAGGATAAGATGATATACGTTCACTCACTCACTAGAATCCTTGAAACCCTTAAGCCCCACCAAGCCACAACCCGGTCAGATTCCGACCACGGGCCTTGGCTCTAAGTCGGGAAGACCTTGCAAATACTCAACGGAGACCACCACCAATACCCCAGCCTACCTTGCGTACCCCCCCCCATTGACCTCATGGAGTAATTGGACAAGTTGGCTAAAATCATTATTTGATGGCCTACTTGCCTGCCCGAAGACAAAGAAGAGACGGACAGCTGGATAGAAGACATTTGAAGACCGCCATGTCAAGAAGGAAGATCTACATCGACCACCGTCATCAAGAAGTAAACTTCCGCGTCGAAGACCGGGCGTATCCGCAAACCACCCCTCTCAAAGGAACGCTCACACCAAGATGTATCAAGACTTGAAGGCACGATTCTGGTGGCACGGGATGAAAAGAGAGATTGCAACCTATTTGCAAAGTGTGATGTGTGCCAAAGGGTCAGGGCTGAATATCAGCGACCCGCTGGATTGCTTCAACCACTCAAGGCTCCTGAGTGGAAGTGGGATAAAGTCGGAATGAACTTCGTCACTGGATTACCAAGGTCGGATGGAGGACATGACTCTATCTGGGTCATAGTCGATCATTTGACCAAGGTGGCCCCTTTCATTCCTGTCAAGACCACTTATGATGGCAACCGGCTGGCAGCTCTCGACATCAACCGAATCGTAAGTCTTCACGGTGTTCCTAGGGAGATTGTGTCAGATCGAGGAACCCAGTTCACCTCAAGGTTCTGGAAGAAGTTCCAAGAAGCCTTGGGAACCAAGTTGTCTTTCAGCACGGCTTTCCACCCACAGACCGGAGGTCAGACAGAATGAGTCAATCAGATTCTCGAAGACTTGCTCCGGGCCTGTGTCTTGGCATATGGAGCCAAGTGGGAGGATTGTCTCCCTTTTTGCCGAGTTCTCCTATAACAACAGTTACCAGTCGAGCCTTCAGATGGCACCATTTGAGGTGTTGTACAGACGCAGATGTCGCACACCCCTCAACTGGTCAGAGACTGGAGAAGGGCTAGTCTTTGGACCAGATATTCTCCGCGCAGCAGTAGAGCAAGTCCAACTAGTCAGAGAACGTTTGAAGGCAGCCAAGTCAAGGCAAAAGAGCTATGCTGACACTCACCGTCGGGATATGAGTTTCCATGTCGGGGACCGTGTGTACCTGCGGGTAACTCCTCTGAAGGGAACCAAGCGTTTCCACGTCAAGGGGAAGGTCGCACCAAGGTTCATTGGACCCTTTGAGATCACTGCACGACGAGGAGAAGTGGCTTACCAGTTGGAACTACCACCCGAGCTATCCGGTGTGCACAATGTATTCCATGTGTCACAACTCCGGAAATGTCTCCAAGTTCCAGACCAGCCTAATCTCTACAAGGATGTTGATCACCAATCCATTGATCTGCAGCCTGATTTGACCTACCGCGAGAAGCCCATCCACATTCTAGACGAAGCAGGATGACGGACGCGAAGCCATACCATCAAGCACTTCAGGATTCCAAGGAGCAGCACTCGGAAGCAGAACCAACAAGAAGAAGTGAAGACTACCCCATATCCAAGACTCCGCCTTTCTTTCCACGCCTAGTCTGGGAATCTCGGGGATGAGATTCTTGTAAGGGGGGTAGGTCTGTCACACCCTGATTTTCATGTCACTTTGCTTAAGCTAATTATCATGTTAAAAATGTGGATTTACAAAAACTTTTGTGTGTTTTTGACTTTGCTTGATTTGACTTTTGTCTGCTGTTTGCTAGTGCTCTAAAAATCAAATAAATCCTCCAACTCTTATACTTCATCTCCTTGGTCCAAAACCTTTTCCCAATGATCATGCCATGTGTATAGACCAGTATAGAATTTTCTTATAAAAATATTTTGGCCAAATAGTATTTTTCTAAAATTAGTTTTCCAAAAACCCCTGAATTGAGGTTTGCACAGCAAGTACCTTATTGAGGGTGTGAAAAATCATTCAAAAAGTATATTTGAATCCTATTAGGTATAGGACTCCCAGAAACCACAAAATTATAATTTTCAAAGTTATTTTTATATTTTATTTAAAAGCTTTTTCTTAAGGCCAGAAATGGTCTTTAATAGGGAAAAATTATTTAATCATTTCAAAAATATTTTCCAAAGTTCAGGGAAACTCCTAGGACATATATTGTCCATATATAAGAGTTTCAACACATGGTCATGTTCAAAATATTGGGCAAATCCTTCCAAAACCCTTCCTGGATATTTCAAGCTTTTGAAATATTTACAAAGGAAATATTCTCCAAAAATTCCAGGGAAATTCTATCATGTCATATATGACATATTTGATGATCTTGAAAAGCCTCATGCCTTGAAGATCAAGGAAACATCCTCTAATCCCCTCAAAACCATTCTGTCCATATTTGAAGTTTGAGCAACTCTACATTGCCAAACTTGTCCAAATGCTCTCAAACTTGGTGAACAAGCTAAAATGATGTAATTATGCATCCAAGCCAAATGGCACAAGTTTTGGAGAAGCATAACCTGGTCTAAGTGCCCCAAAACCATTTCCGTTCAAATTCAAATTTGAACAACTCTACATTGTCAACTTTTTACCTGGGGCTTCAAACTTTGTGGGCATGATCATAACCCCAAATTATGATGCTACACCAAGTGGTGCATCAAGGGGAGATGATTAGCTTGACTCAAACAAGGTGAAATCATTTCTGTTGATTTCTAGGGTTCACCAAAGTTACATTGGCAACTTTGCCCAAATGAGCTCAAATTTGGTAGAGGGGCCTATTTTTATGGGACATTTGATCCTGTGAAGCCCCATGTCAATTGGAAATCATTTGCTTGACCAAACACTGATCAAACACCTTCTGCCAATTTACCAAAACCAGTGTTTGGACCCCTTTTACTTTTTCCCTTTTCCTCAAATTCCTACCACAGCTTCTCCTGATCATCTTCTACCCCCAGTAACTTCTCTATGGCCCAATCATTGGAGGGGGTAAAACCCCAATTCACTCTCCTGGACAGCAGTTTTCACCTCCTCCTTCACCTCTCTCCTCATTCCAGTGGCTCCCCAGAGCATCCAAGACCACCTCCCCATAGTTTACTACTCCCTAGCACTGCTGGACACTGGGGGACACGGCCAAGGAGCAAGGGCGTGACCATGGCAGCCAAAAGCATGCTCGGGAGCACGCTACAGTGCTCGGGAGCACTGCAGCCGCCCCCAATCATCGGCCCTGACCACCTAGGGCCTCCCCCCTCGTGTCCCCCGAGGTCGCCTCGACGTCCGCAACCTGCAGGGCTGTCGATCTTATCCTCCCCTGCCTTCCTCCTCTCTCCACGAGCTCGCCCGAGCACGTCCATGGGCATCGCTCACGGTGCACCGCGGCTGCGCCTATATAAAGCCTCCCCCGAGCACCCCTTGCCTCTTCTGGACCCTCCTCTCTTTCGTGCATCTCCTAGACATGCCCCCTCTCCCCCTAGTGCTCTCTTTCCCTCTCCATGGCCACCATGGTCGCCGTCGGCCTCTGCCCGGCACTGATGAACCAGAGCCTCTCCTCCAATTCCTTGGCCACCAGGAGAACCGCAGCAGACCGGCGGAGCTCTCCCACTCTTTATCTCCTGCTCTGGTGCCGTGTGGTGCCACAACCATCTTCTCCTGACGCCTCATCCGCCGGCGTCAGGGTCACCGTCACCCTGGATCTCCCCAGCCTGCGTGAGGGCCATGGATGGGCGCGACTCGGCCTCCCGAATCTGCCGGTACGCCGGACGTCGTCGGGGATGGCCGTAGTCGCCGGCACGGGAGTCCACCGAGCGCCGGACCCGTCAGTCTCCACGGACGCAAGGAGCACGCCGCGCCTCCCTGCAACCTCTCATGCGGATGCGGCTAGGCCCCGCGGCTCTGTCCCCACCGCAGGTCACCTCCGGCAGGCCGAGCAGCGCCGGCGGCGAGCAAGGCCAGCGCCCTCCTCTGTCTCCCGTCGGGAGGAAGAAGAAGGAGACATGAGAGAGAGAGAGAGAGCCCGGTGGGCCCTGTCTGTAAGTGATCCAGTGGCCGGGCCCCACTGTTTAAGTGGAAACGTCTTCCATGAAAACCGTTTCTGGCAAGCGGAGATGTACTTCCTGGAAGGCGCTATCGACGTAGCACCTGTGCGCTCGCGGCCGTGCAGCTGGGCCGGCCCATCATCTATCCCTCGCCCGGCGCGCAGTAAAAGGGTATAACCCCTTTTCCCTTTAATTTTCTGTTCCCAGTAAACTTCAAAAATCCCCCAAATATTCAAATGAACTCCAAATGGCATGATTCAAATTTCTGGTAGTCTCTAAAATCATGCTCTACCACATGGTGCAACATGCACATCTTTCCAGAGACATTTCCTTCACACATAATTATCAAATACCCTTATTTCATTTTCTGTGATGAACTTTAGAAAATCACAGAGGGTTCAAATTTGATCCAAATGCAGTGGTTCAAATTCCTAGGTGCTTGTCATATCCAAACTTAGTTTTGGAACATTTTTATTAATACTTTCTGTACCCCACCAAATATTGAGCCATTTCTTCATATTTATCAGCTTTGCAAAATCCTAGGAAATTCATTTGAATTCCAAATCCAGTGAAACCAACTCCTAGATGCTTCTAAAATCATGACTTGTTGGTGGGTGCCTTTGCTCATCATTCAAGAAAATATTTCTGTATACTTCTTTCAAATCCATAAACTCCTTGGTTCCATCATATTGAAATGTTCCAAGTCATCAATTGATCCAATACCTATGAAACCACCTTGGTCATTTCTAATATGACCAGAGGTATCCTAGAAAAGTCCAACTCCTATTTTTAGAGCACTTTTATTTTTGCTTTGATTGTGTTGCTTATTATGATTGTTTCCATCGTTAGTTGACGAAATAAACGAAGTACTCGGAGATGGACCAGAAGGTTTGAAGACTCGGAAGAATAAGGCAAGCAGCCCTTTGACCATGTTCGAGAAACTTTTTATGCATGTCTCATAGCACCTTATTATCGATGCATCGGAATCATGTTGAGGTGGAGACCACTTTGGTTGCTACCTATGTTACTTACTATTGATACTTGCATCAAACATGACCCTACCTTCCTATGAGGGTTATGTGGGTGGGAGTAGATAGATGTTTACTATAGTAGTTGGCTACGCAAAATGGGTCAGGGTTATGCATTGAGTGAAACAAGTGTGGTTTGACATACTTGCAAAAGACCCAGTGGGTGCCACTAATGCCCCTGGGAGTTGATGAGGGGCTAGGGCACTACTTGGTGAAGAAGTAATGTGCCGAGGCTTGACGAAAGCGTTGTTTACAGAGATGGATTAGATTTATGTGTGACTACCGTCCCAACCAAACATGTGCAACCACACTACCCCTTATGGGACGGGGCTTTATTGATTACTTAGGTCGATACTAGCATGGTGCCCGCATTACTAGTGACGGGAAGACTTGAGGTCTTTCCCGGGACGGGGTGCTTGGATAGACGGCCATGACTGTTTTTACAGGGCACCGGACACACCGTTGGTCCCTTCGGGTACGCGTGACATTGAAATTAGGGCAAGTCCCGTGATATATTGTTTGTACTCGAGGGCCATGTACCAACGAGTGGACTCTATGTTAGTGTCGTCTAAGGAAAGATAATGACCGGGTGCTTACCCCGGGTACTTGAGGTACCGCGGGTCGTGGATGACACGGAAGTTCCCCAGATCTTGTGGGTAAAGTGTGCAACCTCTGCAGAGTGTAAAACTATTCGAATAGCCGTGTCCGCGGTCAAGGACAGTTGGGTGGTGCTACTTAGACTATGTACATAAGTTTCTGGGAAACAACACGATTCAGAGATATTGTTGATGTGATTGTGAGAAAGTCACAATGAGCTTGAGCATGAGTTGATTACAACTCTTTCTCGATAATGATGTCTGTGACCTCCTGATACTTGTTGCAGACACATGCATGCCCATGTTATATGTTGATCATACTTGCATAAGAAAAGCTAGCTTTCCGCAAACCGCCAACTTAGCAGCAGAGCCTTACATAATTATTCTGTCATCACACTTGGGTTGCTTGCGAGTACATTCAAAGTACTCATTGGCTTGCCACTGGTTATTTTATTGGCCAGGCATGAGAGAACAGGTTAAGATGAAGATTTCTTGGTGACGAGCATGCGAGCTAGGACGCTTCCCAGTCAGAATGCCTGTAGGGTTAAGGCAGATGGCATGGGTCCAAGTTGATATTGAAGATTTCCGCTGCGATGTTATACTCAAGACTTGACCTTAGTGGTCCTATTTGTGTAATACGGTATGTATGGATGTAAGACTTTTGTTATTCAGCTTCTGTGTGTTCAGTGAGCATTGATCTCTGGGATCACTGTCCACGTGCATTCGGTGATCTCGACTTATGAGTCGGGGTCCCCACAGTTCGTTAGCCTGTTCGTCAGTTTTCTTTTTCGGGGTACTTATCCGCGATTATTCAGATCGCGATTTCTGCCCTGATCTTGTTTTTCGTTTTTCTTTTCGCTCGAGAGCCGGAATCAGGTGATTCAAAATCCCAGATCTTCGTCTCGATGCCCTCTTTACGTTTAACCAACTTGAACAAAGTTTTGGCTACTGTAAAATTTGACTTTAGATCAATTAGTAACCGGAGCTCGTTTCTTTCGCAGTTTGAGTTTCGTTGCTTCTTTCGATCAGATTCTTTTTGCAAACCGGAGTTCTTAAGTTGAACTTTCTGGTTAGATATGATCTTTTGGAGTTTTGTTTGTGCACCATTGCTTGTTTGCTTATGTATGCTATTGTTTGCTTGCGATAGAATACCCGGACTGTGAAGCGTGCCACTACGAGTCTCTAGGTTTTGCGAATCGTCAGCAAGACAAGTAACACTTTGATCATACTCTTATTACCCAGTTTTATGCATTAGATCAAACCTTCACACATTGCATGAGTAGGATCTCTTAATTTGTGGGACTGGGAAGTAGTTTGAGGTAGATCCTATTATCTGCATTATTTTCAAACCCTTGGGAGTTACTTCTACGTTTGCTTAGGTTGCTATGCTATGCTCGTAGACGTGGTTTGGGTTTGAGTGAAATCCATGACAGATGTGAGTTGTTAATTAAGGATTCAACTTAAGGTGGCTACTTGAATACACATCTGGGTGGATTGGTTGCAGGGCACCTGGGGAACCCAGTGTTGTCCTAGGAAATCCCGGGGTTCCGTGTGATTTTTCCTATGGAATGCCACCCAGGTTCAAAGGGATCATAAAACTATTCATGCTAGAAACTTCCGTGTGCAGCCACATGCCAATATGGGCTCTGGCATATCTGACTAAGTTGTGGGAAACCTTTCCGTGATGGGCTAGCAGATGTAGAGGGATTGTAGGTGTACCGGCCTATCTATCCGGTTAAGGGGACCTCTTCGGAAAGACTATGTCTCGGTCATCCGTTTCTCAAACACCATGCAGTGCGAGAAACCAAACGGAGGCGATCGAGTCTTGTGGGAAAAGTGCACAAACCTCTGCAGAGTGTACAAACTGATCATGATTAGCCGTGTCCCCGGTTATGGACATCTTGAGTATCTGGTACTTGAATTATTGGTTGATCTCATCACTCGATAATTTAATTTGTTGGGTTAATGATGAACTTTTAATTTGGGATTGAGTTGGAGGTACCTTCTCAATGATTTTCAGCCAACATGATAGTTAAAATAAAATTTATTCCTTTGTTGTAGGGAAAAATTGGCTTTACGCAAAAACTTTAACCTTAGAGCCTCCACCAGCCAAATATGAATGTAGTATAGCCTTTATTCTGTTTCTTGCATCCTTTGTGTTATCTTGCCAGCATATTCCATGTGCTGACCCGTTTTCGGGCTGCAACATATTACGTTGCAGACTTTTCAGACGAGGAATAAGACGTTCTAGGTCGTTTGTCATGCACTCAGCTATGCCGTTGGAGTTGATGGACTCACTTATCTTCCAAGCCTTCTGCTGTTATTTTGTTAGATGGCCTTAAGCCATAGATTTTGTAATAAGTTCTCATTGGAGACATTCGATGTAATAAGTGTGTGATTGCCACTCTGTTATAAATCCTTCAAGTCCTGTGTGTGTCAGTATTACCGATCCAGGGATGACACAGAACACAGAGACTTCGGTCCATTCAGATCGTGGTCGCTACAAAGATGGTATTAGAGCACACGCTGAATGTAGGACACGACCACTAAGACAGACCCTAGATCACTCTTCTCTACTTATTTCTGACTTCTCTCCATTTTCTACTTCTTTAGGATGGTGGACCCAAGGAACAAGTTCACTCAACCGGATGAAGACACACCATTTGGATGACACTTGAAGGAAGTCACTAGGTACCTGAACATAGGAATACCAACTTTACCGGGACCTACACCGCCACTTTACCGGAAGAGGAGCGATGGAGCATTCAAGTTCAAATTCCTGGAAGAACCTTCGCCCCATCCACCGAGCCAATAGAGTTTTTTTTATGCGCCAACTTGGAGTCTAGGCAAGAGCATGGTCGCCCACATCACGATGGGAAGGATCGGAGAAGTCTACAAGCAGGAGCTGAAGGGCACCATCTACCAGATTTGTGGACGCCGAGATGAGAATTGGGATATGATAAGCACCCGGAAGGATAGATCCGTTACAGCTTTCATCCAGGAGTTGAACCAGCACATTCGACGACAGGAGCACCAGATGTGCACTGGGATGATAGAGTTGAAGAAGGCACTAAACAAGAATTTGGAGCTAGAAGAAGAACTTAAGTCTACTCGTGACGGATACAAGGAGGAGGTGTTGTCTAATGCCCCGGATGTAATACTTTCCCTTTTGGGCAATATATAATATCTCTGGCTTCATCTATTCCATTCCGGGCTTTTTGTCTTTTCGGGTTTTCGTCGTTTTATTGCGTGCGTGTGTGGCATTCATTCATATCATGTAGTCATGTGCATCGCATTGCATTTGTGTTGTCGTTTGCATCCGGTCCCACTCGTTCCTTTCCGTTGTCCGTTTCGCGTTTCGGAGCTCCCTCACGCGTCCGTGACATACCCGAGGCCTACTTTGGTGTTTGGCCGTGTAACGTTACCGGTTTGGTGCGAGACTTGTCGTATGTTGTTGTTTTGGTGTGTGTAACCCGCCTGTCAAATCTCGTCGCGTTTGGAGTCCGTTTGCTACCCCAACAATTATTCTCGTGGGCTCAAAGTACCTCCTCTTTGAGGCCCAAGACACCCCTCCAACAGCCCACCAAACCAACCCAAACCCCTCCCTTCATCTAGGCCATCCAATTCTGATCGCGTGGCCGAAAACCACACCTCATTTGGACAACCCTAGCTCCTTGTGCCTATATATTTGTCTAACTTCCCCAATTTTTGCCCTAAATAATAAACCCTAGTCTATCATCCCCTTCCTCCAGCCATCTTCTTCCTCCAGCCGCCGGAATCCGCGCCACCTAGATACGTCCAAAACGTATCTATAATTTCTGCTTGCTCCATGCCTCTTTTGGGTGATATTGCTATGATATTTATACACTTCCATACACTTTTGATCATATTTGGACTGACCTATTAACTCAGTGCACCCCAGTGCCAGTTTCTATTTTCGGCTGTTTTTGTATTTCAGGTTTTCACGTTACGAGAACTGCAAGGAAAAATCCAGAAAAATTATATAAAAAATCAGCGTTCCAGAAACTACCATGCGCCCGAAGGACAGCCGGGGGGGGGGGGGCACCAGGGCTCCAGGCGCCCTGGCGGCGCGCCCCCCCTGGGCCGCGCCGGGGGGGCGCCTGGGCCCCCCGAGGCTCCTCCGATGCCCCCCTTTGGCATATATTTAAAGCGTCTCCCGAAACCCTTAAAGGAGGAACTCTTTTCGCGATCCCATCTCTGTTCGGCCGCCGCCGCCGCTTCCAAGATCGGGAGCACCAGGAGAACTCTTCCCGGCACCCTGTCGGAGGGGAGGATCACCACCGGGAGCCTCTCCACCACCATGAACGCCTCCCGGATGAGTTGTGAGTAGTCTCCCTTGGACCATGAGTCCATGACGAGTAGCTATGTGATGTTCTCCTCCCGTTCTTGTGCTTCACTAATTAGTCCTCGTGAGCTGCCCTACATGATCGAGGCACATATGTAATCCTTCTGCTGTTGCTATGATGAGTTTGCTGGGATCCGATGGATTATGAGATTATGTTCAGATTGTGCTTGAGTAATATATTTGATCTACCTATTTTATATTTATGTTCGTAAGTAATTCTTGCATGTTCTCCGTTGTTATTTATTGCTTTGGCCAAGTAATAGGTAGTGACTCCAAGAGGGAACGTTATGCTTGATTGTGGGTTCATGCCCCTCGATGACTAGCTTGAGTGACAGAAACATGAGTCTAGGGGATGTGCTGTTGCCACAAGGGGGAAAACAACAGTGCTTGTGCCCACGGGTGCAAGGATTGTTTACTTTACGCAAAGTTCTTTTAATGCAGTTGTCTGTTGCATTGAGTTTACACTATGGGTGGGACTCGCAACTTAATACCAGCGAGATGTTCTGGATAGATATCTCAAGGTGGATTATTAGTAGTAGATATTGATAGATTTTGGTCTACTTACTTCGGCGTACCGCCCATGCTTTGAACCTCAACCTTTCTTGCAATGTAGTCAGCATTGGTTTGCGCACATGGTCCTGTCAATTGCCCAGCTGTAATTCGTTTACCTCACATAGTTGTTTTATCGTCTTTTGGGAGAGAGACATTACTAGTGAACATCATGAGACTCCGGACCATATTAACATCATTGATCACATCCGCTATTTACTTTTCGCTATTATTTACTATTGCAATTATATCTATCACTACTATCACTTGCGTTTAATCCTTTGTGAACTACAAGGCCGGAGGGATTGACAACCTCTCTGTACTCGTTGGGAGCAAAGTTATTTGTATCTGTGTGCAGGTCCACGTTGATTGCTAATATCTGGCGCCGTAGCAGTTGACACCTTCTTGTTGAACCTAGGAGTCTCTGGGGATTCGATCCTTGGTATCTTTGCCAAGGGAAAAACTTTCGCAACACTACATCTCACACCTTCCACTTGGGGTAACCAACGAGGGGCGAGAAGCCTAGCAAGAGTTTTTCTAGCACCATTGCCGGGGACTCCACTCTTCAAGATAGGGGAGTTGCACGCTATCTTTTACCTTTGCTTTTAGTCTTGTTAGTTTACCTTTCAGTTTCTGCTTTAGTATCTTTTATCGAAAATCACAAAAATAGTTATCTTGCTTGCTTGCTACTATGGGTTCCACCGAGAACACCAAGTTGTGTGACTTCACTAGTCACAACAACGATGACTTTATCAGCACACCTATCACTACACCTGCCACTTCAGCACCTTCATATGAAATTAAACCTGCTTTACTGAATCTAGTTATGAAAGATCAATTCTCCGGTGCTGGAGATGATGCTGCTTTACACTTGAACAATTTTGTTGAACTTTGTGATATGCAAAAGTACCGAGAAGTAGACGGTGACATTGTTAAGCTTAAGCTTTTTCCTTTCTCCTTGAGAGGAGGAGCTAAAATTTGGTTTCAGTCTTTGCCTAGAAATAGCATAGATTCATGGGACAAGTGCAAAGATGCTTTTATTGGAAAATACTATCCACCTGCTAAAATTATCCAACTGAGAAGTAACATAATGAATTTTAAACAATTGGATAATGAACACGTTGCCCAAGCTTGGGAACGTATGAAATCTCTTATCAAGAACTGCCCTACTCATGGTTTGACTACTTGGATGGTTATCCAAACTTTTTATGCAGGCTTGAACTTTACCTCGCGGAACTTGTTAGATTCGGCCGCGGGAGGAACCTTTATGTCAACTACACTTGGTGCTGCCACGAAGCTTCTCGATGAGATGATGACCAACTATTCCCAATGGCACACCGAACGCGCTCCAACAGGTAGGAAGGTAAACTCTGTCGAGGAAATTTCCTCCCTTAATGAAAAAGTTGACTTGATCATGTCTCTACTTTCGAAGCAATCCTCTGTTGATCCTCGTGATGTTCCTTTAAATTCTTTGATTGCTCAAGAACAAGTAGACGTGAACTTTATCTCTAGAAACAATTTAGCAACAATGCTTATAGGAGTAATTTTGGTAGCAATCCTAGACCGTTCCCATCTAATTATTATGGGAACAACAATGCTTATCCTAGCACCAAGAACTCCAATACTGAACTAGAGATTATGCTTAAAGATTTCATCACTACCCAAAAAGCCTTTAATAAGAGTGTAGAAGAAAAACTACATAAACTAGACGATCTCTCTTTGAAGGTAGACCATTTAGCCAATGAGATAGAATTGCTTAAAATTAAAACTTCTCCTCTTGAGGAGAGGAAGGTCACTCCTATTAATGCTACCCAAGTGCAAATTAACGAAAATATTAGGATGATGGCTAAACTTAAAGAAAGATGGGCTAGAGAAAGGGAGGAAGAGGATAGAATTAAGAGCCTTCCTACCCACCACACTGTTGCTACTATCCAAGTTGTTGAGGATATCCAAACTCTTAGCACCCAATGTACTCCTGGTCCCATTGGACCTATTAATGGTGATGCTATGACTATAGAAACTACCAAACATTGAACCTAAAGGACACCACTACCACTTTACTTGATGCTAGTGACCTTGATTTTGATAATTGCACTCTTACCGAAGTTATTGATTTCCTTCACAAGATGTCTAGAGATCCCCGCATTAGCACGCTTAACCTTGCCTTCACAGAGCATATCACTAATGCTCTCATCAAAGCTAGGGAGGAGAAACTTGGAGTAGAAGCCTCCATACCTAGAAAGCTAGAAGATGGTTGGGATCCTATGATAAAAATTAAATTGACTGACTTCTCTTGCTATGCATTATGTGATGTTGGAGCTAGTACCTCTGTTATGCCCAAAAGAATATATGATATGCTTAAATTGAAACCTTATGATTCTTGTTCTTTTGGTGTTCGTCTCGTTGATTCTTCCATAAAGAAACCTTTGGGGAGGATCGACGCTGTTCTTATCATTGTCAATGATAATTATGTTCCCGTTGATTTTACTATTATGGATATTGAATGTGATCCTTCTTGTCCAATTATTTTGGGACGTCCCTTTTTACGCACCGTTGGTGCTATCATTGACATGAAAGAGGGGAATATAAAATTTCAGTTTCCTCTCAATAAAGGGATGGAACACTTCCCTCGAAAGAAGATCAATTTACCTTTTGAGTCCGTTGTACGGGCTAGCTATTCTTTTACTCTTGATAAAACTTCATCTATATGCATTATGCCTAGCTTAAAGGCATAAAAGAAAGCGCTTTTGGGAGGCAGCCCACATGAATAAATTTATTTTGCTTTTGTTGTGTCTTGATGTTGTTCACTACTGTAGCATCATCATTGTATGTTTGCTTTTCAATTTTGTGCCAAGTGTAGCCTCTGATTGCTAGAAAGTTCAAAAGTTGTGAGGTGCTGTCCAGGAAACAGATTCTGTCCTTGGATAGAAAAATTCGTATAAAATCACCAGATCATCTTTTTGGTCTGAATTGTTTCGACAGCGTGCTCTATATAATTGTCTTTCGTGCGTCTGTTCTGAGTTTTTTGATTAGAGTTGCAGAAGTGCCCCGAACAAATCAATTACTACCTGCTGTTCTGTTTTTCACAGATTCTGTCCTGTTTTGCTTTTCCTTCATTTTGCAAACCATGAGCTTGCTTTTTCTTTGCAAAAACCTTTTGGCAATCTTGAGAAACAGTAGACCTTCAAGAATATCTTTATTTCCAGCAAGGTACAATTATTTTATTATGGGTACTAACCTCGCTAATCAGATTATGATGAGTTATGTATGAGGAGTTTTCAAGTGTGTGAGGGAAGATGATAAAAAGATTCAGGAGTGTCAAGCGCTCAAGCTTAGGGATGCCCCCATGCACCCCCAAGAAATATTCAAGGAGACTCAAGCGTCTAAGCTTGGGGATGCCCCCGTGCATCCCCTTCTCCATCAACATTATCAGTTCGTCTTTCGTTCCACTATATTTTAATCACTTCATGTGTTATGTGCTATGCTTGGAGCGTCTTGCTTTTAGTTTTCTTTAGTTTTTCATAACGAGTCGGAACTCAGCTTTCTTTATGTGGGAGAGAAACACGCTCCACTTCTACCTAGAACATAACATAGAATTTTCATGTCTATCCTTGCTGTGTGTGTTCTTTGTCTTTTAATAGCTACTATCATGTTCAGCTCTTAGCTTTCATGCTTATCTTTTCAAGAGCTTTTGTTTAGTTGGTTGCTTGAACTCTCTTTAATTACCATGCTCACCTTATTAAGAGAGTTTGCTTCCGTTGCATTGGTTGATATGTCTATGATAAAGATGCTACGTGCATGATGGCGCTTAGTAGCTCATGTTTTCTTATGGTTAGTCTCAAATAACTGGGGGATTCCCAATGTGTTATTGGAGTACCAACATGATTTGTTTGCCAATGATGTGGTATGGTTTAGTAATATCTTCCCTCAAGAATTTATTTTGATTGACTTGGCGTATGCTCACGCATATTTAAGACTGTAAAGAAAGTCTGTCAAGCCTTGATGATATTTTGTTTCTGAGTAGCGATATAACTTCCATGCCTGATTCAATGTTGCTTTGTCGCTCTACATGATTATGACCGTCATTGCTCTCTTAGTTGGTCGCTCCCAGTCTTTTGCTAACCTCCACCTGTACTAAGCGGACTGACTGCTTGTGCATCCACATCCTTTTAAACCAGTTGTGCCATATGAGTCCACCATACCTACCTATATGTGGTATTTCACCGCCACTCCAAGTAAATTTACATGTGCTACCTTTAAAACCTTCAGTTTTTGCAATACATAGCTCATGGGAAAGTAGCTTAAAAACTATTGTGGTAAAGAATATGTTGCTTATGTATCTTATTTTCTTATAAGTTGCTTGCTGAGCGGTAACCATGTTTCTGGGGACGCCATCAACTGTTACACTTTTGTTGAATATCATGTGAGTTGCTATGCATGTTCGTCTTGTCTAAAGTAAGGGTGATTTGCCATGGGTTGAATGGTTTGAGTATGCATATTGTTAGAGAAGAACATTGGGCCGCCAACCAAAGCCATGTATCATGGTGGAAGTTTTAGCATGGACATTAATCCTCAATCTCTTATGAGAATATGCTTAAGCATTAAAGAGGAGTCCATTATCTATTTTCTATGTTGTCCCGGTATGGATGTCCTCAAGTTGAGATCTATCAAAAACGAGAAATCAAATGCGATCTATCTCCTTGGACCTTTGTACAGGTGACATAGAGGTACCCCTTTGTGACACTTGGTTGAAACATATGTAATGCAATGACAATCCATGGAAATCCGAGCTAATTAGGACAAGGTGCGAGCACTATTGGTATTCGATGCAAGAGGCTTGCAACTTTTAGGATATCTTATGCATAACACATATGAAGTACTACTACCGTTGACAAAATTGTTTCTATGTTTTCAAAATAAAAAGCTCTAGCACATGAGTAATCCCTGCTTCCCTCTGCGAAGGGCCATTCTTTTACTTTTATGTTGACTCTCCACCTTCTTTTAAAAGCACCAACTACTGAGAGCATGATTGTCATTCTGAGTGTAATGTGCATTGTCCCAAAGTAGCATTGTCTTTTGCATGATTGTGATATCGTTTATTCTGAAATCATTGTATCTAGTCATCACTTAAACCTTGGAGGTGCCCCTGCATTTATGTTTTGCTTCATTAAAGGGGGCAAGCTAGATATCACTTTATCATATTTGCACATCATGTTCATTGCAAATCTATTTGATGTTTCAGTATCATATTGTAAAACTTTCAGTCCTTTGTGATTTTCTCATGAGGCAACTTAATTACTATAGATTCATTGTCTCAGTAAGCTTTTGTCATATGACTATGAAAAAGTCCTATATGTTAATAGCATGTCACCACAGAAATTATTCTTGTTATCATTTACCTACTCGAGGACGAGCAGGAATTAAGCTTGGGGATATTGATACGTCCAAAACGTATCTATAATTTCTGCTTGCTCCATGCCTCTTTTGGGTGATATTGCTATGATATTTATACACTTCCATACACTTATGATCATATTTGGACTAACCTATTAACTCAGTGCACCCCAGTGCCAGTTTCTGTTTTCGGCTGTTTTTGTATTTCAGGTTTTCACGTTACGAGAACTGCCAGGAAAAATCCAGAAAAATTATATAAAAAATCAGCGTTCCAGAAACTACCGTGCGCCCGAAGGACAGCCGGGGGGGGGGGGGCACCAGGGCTCCAGGCGCCTTGGCGGCGCGTCCCCCCTGGGCGGCGCCGGGGGGGCGCCTGGGCCCCGCGAGGCTCCTCCGATGCCCCCTTTGGCATATATTTAAAGCGTATCCCGAAACCCTTGAAGGAGGAACTCTTTTCGCGATCCCATTTCTGTTCCGCCGCCGCCGCCGCTTTCAAGATCGGGAGCACCAGGAGAACTCTTCCCGGCACCCTGTCGGAGGGGAGGATCACCACCGGGAGCCTCTCCACCACCATGGACGCCTCCCGGATGAGTTGTGAGTAGTCTCCCTTGGACCATGAGTCCATGACCAGTAGCTATGTGATGTTCTCCTCGCGTTCTTGTGCTTCACTAATTAGTCCTCGTGAGCTGCCCTACATGATCGAGGCACATATGTAATCCTTCTGCTGTTGCTATGATGAGTTTGCTGGGATCCGATGGATTATGAGATTATGTTCAGATTGTGCTTGAGTAATATATTTGATCTACCTCTTTTATATTTATGTTCGTAAGTAATTCTTGCATGTTCTCTGTTGTTATTTATTGCTTTGGCCAAGTAATAGGTAGTGACTCCAAGAGGGAACGTTATGCTTGATTGTGGGTTCATGCCCCTCGATGACTAGCTTGAGTGACAGAAACATGAGTCTAGGGGATGTGCTGTTGCCACAAGAGGGAAAACAACGGTGCTTGTGCCCGCGGGTGCAATGATTGTTTACTTTACGCAAAGTTCTTTTAATGCAGTTGTCTGTTGCATTGAGTTTACACTATGGGTGGGACTCGCAACTTAATACCAGCGAGATGTTCTGGATAGATATCTCAAGGTGGATGATTAGTAGTAGATATTGATGGATTTCGGTCTACTTACTTCGGCGTACCGCCCATGCTTTGAACCTCAACCTTTCTTGCAATGTAGTCAGCATTGGTTTGCGCACATGGTCCTGTCAATTGCCCAGCTATAATTCGTTTACCTCACATAGCTGTTTTATCGTCTTTTGGGAGAGAGACATCACTAGTGAACATCATGAGACTCCAGTCCATATTACCATCATTGATCACATCCGCTATTTACTTTTCGCTATTATTTACTATTGCAATTATATCTATCACTACTATCACTTGCGTTTAATCCTTTGTGAACTACAAGGCCGGAGGGATTGACAACCTCTCTGTACTCGTTGGGAGCAAAGTTATTTGTATCAGTGTGCAGGTCCACGTTGATTGCTAATATCTGGCGCCGTAGCAGTTGACACCTTCTTGTTGAACCTAGGAGTCTCTGGGGATTCGATCCTTGGTATCTTTGCCAAGGGAAAAACTTCCGCAACACTACATCTCACACCTTCCACTTGGGGTAACCAACGAGGGGCGAGAAGCCTAGCACACCTCGCCGGAGCTTCATCCCCGCCGCCGCGTCGGACCTCACCTCGCCGGAATCTTCGCCGCCGGCCTCTCCAGTCGCCGCCGGCCGGGCTCTTCCCCGCCGCCGCGCCCCGGCCGGCAGGGCCCTCAGCCGCCGCCACCCCTCGCCGGAGCACGCCGGCCCCGCTCCTCCTCACCAAGGCGCCGACCGCAGCCAGCCGCGCCGGCCCGCATCACCGGGCAGGACCCGCCGGTCCCTGCCTCTCCCGCCGGCGAGCTCCCGAGGGAGCTCGGGGAACTCCTCCACCGCCGTCGGGATCGAGGAGCTTCGACTCCGCCCGATCCAGCCAACGGGCCGGACCCGGGGCCCGTTAGCGCCCGGCCTGGTAGCCCGCGCGCCCGCTCCGCTTCGGATTCCGCCCGATCCGCCGCCCGTTAGCGGACCCGGCCGATCCACGAGCCCGCGGCCCGATCCGCCAGTCCAGTCACCGTTGACTTTGACCGTTGACCCCAAGGTGGCTATTTTTGTCACTAAGTCCTGATATTTTCATTGTCTGATGCTGTTTTCAAATGTGGATAACTTTTTGTGCGTAGCTTCGATTTGAGTGAATGATATGTCAAATTGTTCGTGGAGACATGTACTACATTTTGTTCCATTATGCCATGCCTATTTGAGATCATCTAGATGCTTGAAAATCTGTTGCAAGAGTGCATCTTGTTAAAAACTGCTGTTAGATGATGTTTTCATGCCATCTTTGCAATGTGATAACTTTTTGCATGTTTATCCAAATGATGCAAATGATATGTCCACGTGTTCGTCATGTCATGCTCTACATGATGATTGCTTAGACTTGCATGATAGAATTAATCTTGCCATGTTTATCTCCGTTGCAAAGTGCTATGTGGCTGTTTAGTTGTTAAACTTGTTATGAGATGTCATTTTGAGGAGCTCATTGCTATCATTGTGATTGTCCCCATGATGCATGCTTAATTGTTTTGGATTCACCATCATGTGTACTTTGCTGTGGTACTTACCACTTGCCATGTTTAGCTTTGAGGTGACTTAAACTTGCTCTCAAAGATGCCATGATGAAACTGCTGTTTTAACACTTAGTGAAATTTCACTAAGTCTGGAATCTGTAATTTCCAGATGCCATGTTTGCTTGTTGTTCTAGGCCAATCCATGATAGTTTTGGAGTGACTCTTGATGATTCCTTGTAGTATATATTGTTGGCTATCCATTCATGCTCTCACATGCTTATTTGATTGGCTGTAGCATATCTAACTTTTGCTCCCAAGTTGCAATAAAATACTGCTGTCAGGATTTTGTTGTCAAGTTCAATATGTCCTAGCTTGTTGCTATTGATCCATGGCTCCTTTGGGGATGCTCCAATGGACTTATTTGCTGTAGGATATGTCTAGTTTATGTCCATGCTCATTGCCATGATGTTTGAGTGTTGTAGCTTATTTATCTATTGCTCCGAAGTTGCTATGTGGCTGTAATTTTCAGCTTTCGCATGTTTATTGTTTTGGGTGTAACTTTTAGCCCGTAGCTCCGATTGGAGCAAGTCCTATACGAAACTTGTGTGATTTTTCATTTAGATTCATAATATCCTATTGTTATCATGTTTTGAAGTGATGATGACATCACTAACAAGGTTACACCCACAGCTCCAACTGACACATATACAGGACCAATTACTAGAGCTCGCGCACGCCAATTAAATTACCAGGTACTTTCGTTTCTTGGTAATGAATCTAATGTTCATGAGAATATGATGCTGCCTAAATTGGATACATTTGTCTTGCTTACAAATGAAGGGCCTAGTTTGGACAAGAAGGATGAACATTGGAGCAAGATCAAGCATGGAGATGATGGCATGCGCAAGGGGAACAAGAATGGAGTTTCAATTAATGATTTCAGGACTTTGAAGCCACCATAATGAGTGCGAGAAGCCTTGGACGAAATATACAAGATGCCACTTCATAAATTTCGTCCAGAGGCTATTATAGGTGCTGCGTCACCTTATTATTGGGCCAGGCCCATGTAATTTCGAAATACTTGAGTATAGGCTGTTTTTAGAGTTCGTATGTGTGGGGAAACAAGAGTTAGGGTTGGTTTCGGACCCCTCCACCAAGGGCCACGAAATTCCCCCCTCTTTCCCTCATATATACAGCCCTTAGGGCGACGTTTAGACTTTGGGTTTTGTTTAGATTAAAGTTCGCCATAGCTGCAACTTCGCGTACTTCGTTTGTGTTCAACGACCAGACCAAGACGTCACAGAACCCCACTTGATCAATAAAGTTTTCCTCTTGAATTCGCAATATCCAGATTGCAATCTCAGTTTCTTGCTTGTTCTTCGTTTGCCTGCAGGAAACAGACCTTCGTGGTCAGGTTGATCGTGCTCCGGCGTGGTCAATAACCTCTCGGAGTTGGTTTAGCGATTGCTAAGGCGCGACGTCCACGCACGTTCGTAGTCGGATCATCAAAGTCGACTTCATCCAAACGATAGCCACCATCTCATCGAAAGACGGGACACCTTTGCCTCTATCAAGTGGTATCAGATTTCCAGGTTGCTCGGTGAGATTTTACAGTTTTTCGTAGATTAGATCGAGTCTGTTCTTCATACCTACAGTCCACGAAAAAGCCAAAAAAAAATTTAGGGTTAGTTCATCCCATCCGAAGCAATCTGAGCCTTTGCATAATCTTTTCTGTATTTGCTTTGTTGAATTTGCGGTTGCATCGTCGTGTCAAGTTGCTGGTCTTAGCGTCTAGTTCTTTAGAGTTTCGAGTTCTGTTAACAGTTTGTCACGTCGCCGCCGCACCATATTCATCGCCGCTGCCATACCACCACTGCTGCCATATCCCACCACCGCCACCACATACCATCACCGCTGCCATAACCTACCACCGCTGCCATATCCTACCACCATATATCCACCGCCAATCCGAGTTCTTTTGATATTAGGTTTGTTCTCGAGATCCATCTAGGTTTCGGATTTGTGTTTCCTTGCCTGCGTAAGTCTCGGAAAAAAAAAATTCGACAGGCGAAAATATTTTTTCCCTATCCTACTTTTGGGCTTTTCCGAGTCTTTTGAGACACGTGCCACCATACTGCTTTTTTACCGCACTTTTTCGTCGTCGCTGCCCTGATTCCGAAAAAACAATTCGTCAAAAAAATTTCGTGCCTATTATCTTAGTTTGACTTGGGAAGTGTTTTGAGACACTCGCCATTATAGTGATTTTCGGCCAAAAAAGAAAAAGAAAAAAAAGAGGCGAAAAAAAATCAGAGTGTGCTTTCCCCTTTATTACGTGCAGCGCCGTGATTTTATTAGTGTTCTAGGCTCGCGTCTCTAGTACGGTCTAGCCTAGGACAAACACAGTACCGTCGTTGAGCGTTTATTCAACTTTGCATCTCTGAATTGATTATTGCTGACCACTTTTGCTACCATCTTATAAGCCTTCCCAGCTCCACATACATCTACGTTGTGCGTTTGACTCTCCCTGGTAATTGCTTTGTCCAAGCTTTGAGAGTTTTGACTACCACGGTTGCCGATCACCACCTGCTGCTGGGTAAGAACTGGTAAGAATTTGAGATTTGCTTGTCGGATTTGTGACACCCACCACCACCACCACTTATTAGTAGTCTGTAGGATCATATTCTTGTGTGTTTCTATTGCTGCTAACCATGCCAGGATCACAAGTCGGCGAGACTGACTGGGAGAACTTGACGAACAAGGAGCTTCATGATAAGTTTCAGCAAATGATGAGTGTACAGGTGCAAGATGTGCTAAACACATTGGACGAGGCCAAGGAGAAGATAGTTGGCATGGAGAAGATGTTTGACACAAAGCTCGATAACAAGTTTGCTGAATTACTTTCGCGTTTTCCACCACAACCGGCTGCTGCAGCTGTCCCACCTCTACAACAACAACAACAACAACAACAACAACGTCGCCTTCCGAATCAAGTGGGACGAGCACAACGCGTTCCCCTTGAGACTGGTCAAGCTTCTGGTGCTGCTGTTGATGTTTCTGTAGCTCTTGCTGCTACTGTAGAGGTGGAGGACCATTACGAGGATGAGGTTGACCAAAATCAGAACTACGTGCAATAACCAGCACCACCACCACCAGGTCGTCCTCATGCATATCATCGCAACGGTAGGGCTGCACCACCACCTGAGGTACATGACCATCTTCCTAAACTGAAATTGAATATACCACCATTTGAGGGTAGATATGTTCCTGATATATATCTTACTTGGGAGTTAGAAACTGAACAACGTTTTACATGTTTACATTATCCCGAGGAGAGACGTGTTCCCGCTGCTGTTTGTGCTTTCACTAGTTTTGCATGTGTTTGGTGGTCTGAACATTGTAGATTATATCCTATTCCAGCTACTTGGGCTGCTTTGAAAACTGCTATGCGTACTCGTTGGGTTCCACCATATTATCAACGTGAATTACTTCAAAAACTACAACGCTTAAGACAAGGAAAAAATTGTGTAGAGGAATATTATCAGCAATTACAAACTGGCCTGATTAGATGTGGTATTGTTGAGGAGAATGAAGCTATGCTTGCACGTTTTATGGGTGGATTAAATAAAGAGATTCAGACCATTCTAGAGTATAAGGATTATACTAATATCACTCGTTTATTCCATCTTGCTTGTAAAGCTGAACGTGAAGTGCAGGATCGACAGGCATTGGCGCGGACTAACTTTTCTGCAGGTCGACCTTCATCATGGACACCGCGTGCATCCTCTACTTCCACATATTCTACTGCACCGACACCTCCATCAGCTGTTACCTCCAGCCGTGATACAAGGAAGCAGGCACAACCACCATTATTTGCCAAGAGCACACCTATTGGGCCTGCACAGAGTTCTTCTTCTTCCATGGCTTCAACAGGGCACACCAGTGATAATATTTGTCGTCGTTGTAAGGGAAGAGGACATTTTGCGAGAGATTGCAAATCTCAGCGTGTGATGATTGCTACTGAGGATGGTGTATATGAATCCGCTAGTGACTATGATGAGGAGACTTTGGCTCTTATTACACGTGAAGAACACGGCGGAGACGATTCTGATCATGAGACGCAATACATGGCTCCTGAAGATGCTGACAGGTATGAATGTTTAGTTGCTCAACGTGTTTTGAGTGTGCAGGTTACACAAGCTGAGCAAAATCAGAGGCATAATTTGTTCCATACAAAGGGAGTTGTGAAGGAACGTTCTGTTCGCGTGATCATAGATGGAGGGAGTTGCAACAACTTGGCTAGCATGGAGATGGTGGAGAAGCTATCTCTCACCACAAGACCACATCCAAATCCTTACTACATCCAATGGTTCAACAACAGCGGCAAGGTTAAGGTAACACGTACTGTTCGTGTGCAGTTTAGTATCTCTACATATGCTGATTATGTTGATTGTGATGTGGTACCTATGCAAGCATGTTCCTTATTACTTGGTAGACCATGGCAATTTGATAGAAATTCTGTACACCTTGGTAGAAACAATCAGTATACTCTTGTTCATAAGGATAAAAATATTACTTTGCTTCCTATGACTCCTGATTCCATTTTGAAAGATGATATTAATAGAGCTAATAAAGCAAAACAGGAGAAAAATAAGAGTGAAAATCAGATTGTGGCAAAAGAATTTGAGCAACAAATGAAGCCTAATAATAAACCATCTACTGTTGCTTCTGAAATTAAATTGAAAAGTGCATGTTTATTTGCCACCAAATCTGATATTGATGAGCTAGATTTTAGCAAATCTGTTTGCTATGCTTTTGTGTGCAAAGAGGCATTATTTTCATTCGAGGACGTGCCTTCCTCTTTGCCTCCTGCTGTCACTAACATTTTGCAGGAGTTCGCCGACGTCTTTCCACAAGACGTGCCACCGGGATTACCACCTATTCGAGGGATTGAGCATCAGATTGACTTAATTCCCGGTGCATCACTATCCAACCGCGCACCATACCGTACCAATCCAGAAGAGACGAAGGAGATTATGCGTCAAGTACAGGAGCTACTCGACAAAGGTTATATACGCGAATCCCTTAGTCCTTGTGCTGTTCCTATTATTCTAGTGCCGAAAAAGGATGGTACATTGCGTATGTGTGTTGATTGTAGAGGCGTTAATAATATTACTATTCGTTATCGTCATCCTATTCCTAGGCTAGATGATATGCTTGATGAATTGAGTGGCTCTACAATTTTCTCCAAAGTTGATTTGCGTAGTGGATACCATCAAATTCGTATGAAATTGGGAGATGAATGGAAAACAGCATTTAAAACTAAGTTTGGATTATATGAGTGGTTAGTCATGCCTTTTGGGTTAACTAATGCACCTAGTACTTTCATGAGATTAATGAATGAAGTTTTACGTGCTTTCATTGGACGATTTGTGGTAGTATACTTTGATGATATATTGATTTTTAGCAGATCTTTGGAGGAACATTTGGAACATTTACGTGCTGTTTTTATTGCTCTACGTGATGCACGTTTGTTTGGTAACCTTGGAAAGTGCACCTTTTGCACCGACCGAGTCTCTTTTCTTGGCTATGTTGTTACTCCACAGGGAATTGAGGTTGATAAAGCAAAGATTGAAGCTATTGAGAGTTGGCCGCAGCCCAAAACGGTCACACACGTGAGGAGTTTCCTTGGCCTCGCTGGATTCTATCGGCGTTTTGTGAGAGATTTCAGCACCATTGCTGCACCTCTCAATGAGCTTACAAAGAAGGATGTGCCTTTTGTTTGGGGTACTGCACAGGAAGAAGCATTCACGGTATTGTAACATAAGTTGACACATGCTCCTTTACTCCAACTTCCTGATTTTAATAAGACTTTTGAGCTTGAATGTGATGCTAGTGGAATTGGGTTAGGAGGTGTGTTATTACAAGATGGTAAACCTGTTGCATACTTTTCTGAAAAATTGAGTGGGCCTAGTCTGAATTATTCTACTTATGATAAGGAATTATATGCTCTTGTTCGGACTTTGGAAACATGGCAACATTATTTATGGCCCAAAGAATTTGTTATACATTCTGATCATGAATCTTTGAAGCACATTAAAAGTCAAGCAAAATTGCACCATAGACATGCTAAATGGGTTGAATTCATAGAGACTTTCCCTTATGTTATTAAACACAAGAAGGGAAAAGAAAATGTTATTGCTGATGCATTATCTCGTCGTTATAGTATGCTTTCACAACTTGACTTTAAAATATTTGGTTTGGAGACCATCAAAGATCAGTATGTGCATGATGCTGAATTTAAAGATGTATTGCAGAATTGCAAAGAAGGGAGAACATGGAACAAGTTCGTCGTTAATGATGGATTTGTGTTTCGTGCTTACAAGCTATGCATTCCAGCTAGCTCTGTTCGTCTTTTGTTGTTGCAGGAGGCGCATGGAGGAGGATTAATGGGACACTTTGGCGTGAAGAAGACGGAGGACGTACTTGCTACACATTTCTTTTGGCCAAAGATGCGACGGGATGTTGAGCGTTTTGTTGGTCGCTGCACTACATGTCAAAAAGCTAAGTCACGACTCAATCCTCATGGTTTATATATGCCTTTGCATGTCCCTAGTGTTCCTTGGGAAGATATATCTATGGACTTTGTTTTGGGTTTACCTCGAACAAAGAAGGGGAGGGATAGCATATTTGTTGTCGTGGATAGGTTCTCGAAGATGGCACACTTTATACCATGTCATAAAAGTGATGATGCTGCTAATGTTGCTGATTTGTTCTTTCGTGAAATTATTCGCTTGCATGGTGTGCCAAATACTATTGTTTCAGATCGTGATACTAAATTTCTTAGCCACTTTTGGAGATGTTTATGGGCTAAGTTGGGGACTAAACTGCTTTTTAGTACTACTTGTCACCCCCAAACTGATGGACAAACTGAAGTAGTCAACAGAACTTTGTCTACTATGCTTAGGGCTGTTTTGAAGAATAATAAGAAAATGTGGGAAGAATGCTTGCCTCATATTGAATTTGCTTATAATCGTTCATTGCATTTTACTACTAAGATGTGCCCTTTTGAAATTGTCTATGGTTTCCTACCTCGTGCACCTATTGATTTGTTGCCTCTTCCATCTTCGGAGAAGGTTAATTTTGATGCTAAACAACGTGCTGAATTGATCTTAAAAATGCATGAGTTAACTAAGGAAAATATTGAGCGCATGAATGCTAAATATAAACTTGTTGGAGATAAGGGTAGAAAACGTGTTGTCTTTGCACCTGGAGATCTTGTTTGGTTACATTTGCGTAAGGATAGGTTTCCTAATTTGCGCAAGTCAAAGCTAATGACACGTGCCGATGGTCCTTTCAAGGTGTTAGAGAAAATAAATTATAATGCATATAAACTTGAGCTGCCTGCAGATTTTGGGGTTAGTCCCACATTTAACATTGCAGATTTGAAGCCTTACTTGGGTGAGGAAGATGAGCTTCCGTCGAGGACGACTTCAATTCAAGAAGGGGAGGATGATGAGGACATCACTAACAAGGTTACACCCACAGCTCCAACTGACACATATACAAGACCAATTACTAGAGCTCGCGCACGCCAATTAAATTACCAGGTACTTTCGTTTCTTGGTAATGAATCTAATGTTCATGAGAATATGATGCTGCCTAATTTGGATACATTTGTCTTGCTTACAAATGAAGGGCCTAGCTTGGACAAGAAGGATGAACATTGGAGCAAGATCAAGCATGGAGATGATGGCATGCGCAAGGGGAACAAGAATGGAGTTTCAATTGATGATTTCAGGACTTTGAAGCCACCATAATGAGTGCGAGAAGCCTTGGACAAAATATACAAGATGCCACTTCATAAATTTCGTCCAGAGGCTATTATAGGTGCTACGTCACCTTATTATTGGGCCAAGCCCATGTAATTTCGAAATACTTGAGTATAGGCTGTTTTTAGAGTCCGTATGTGTGGGGAAACAAGAGTTAGGGTTGGTTTCGGACCCCTCCACCAAGGGCCACGAAATCCCCCCCCCTCTTTCCCTCATATATACAGCCCTTAGGGCGTCGTTTAGACTTTGGGTTTTGTTTAGATTAAAGTTCGCCATAGCTGCAACTTCGCGTACTTCGTTTGTGTTCAACGACCAGACCAAGACGTCACAGAACCCCACTTGATCAATAAAGTTTTCCTCTTGAATTCGCAATATCCAGATTGCAATCTCAGTTTCTTGCTTGTTCTTCGTTTGCTTGCAGGAAACAGACCTTCGTGGTCAGGTTGATCGTGCTCCGGCGTGGTCAATAACCTCTCGGAGTTGGTTTAGCGATTGCTAAGGCGCGACGTCCACGCACGTTCGTAGTCGGATCGTCAAAGTCGACTTCATCCAAACGATAGCCACCATCTCATCGAAAGACGGGACACCTTTGCCTCTATCATGAAGCATTTTGCTTGATCGCATATTGTCATGCTCCTTGTGCTCCCATAGTGCATCAGTCATGCATCCAGCATATTTTGAGTGCGCATTGCATCTTGTTGATTTGGTGCCTTGTGTGTTTGTGTTGAGTAGAGCCGAAAGCTGAGTACGAGTACGAGAACGAGGTTACTACCGAGGTTGAGAACGAGGAGCTTTCTTACGATCCCATCGACAACTCTTCAGGCAAGATGACCGAACCCCGATAACATTACTATCTTTGCCTATTGCTAGAAGTCTCGATCTATAGTTTTGCCTCGATGCCCATGTTTTTCCTGTCAGCCTCCTATTGTGATGCGGAGCATCCCAAGGTCATCCCCATGGACCCTCCTTCACCTCCTCAAGTGCCTCAAGGACCAATGACTCGTGCTCGTGCTAGAGCTCTCGAGACCGAGGTGACGTCACTCCTAGCCCTACTTCCATACGAATCTTGCGAGACATGGTTGCTACCTCAAACGGATGTGCTTTATGTGCTCAGGTGTGAAGAAGACCACATTGGAGAAGGGCGTGAAGTTGGACAAGTCCCCAAGTTCACGGACGAGGTGATGCATCAAGAAGGGCAGAAGGAAGCTCCAGGCCCCGGACATCCGGCCCCTGGACGAGCAGCTACAGAAAGCCACCAGCCACAGGAGCTACAGGGCCCGGACATCCGGCCAGGGCCCGGACATCCGGCCAGGCATGGCCCGGACATCCGGCCCCAGGCCCGGAAATCCGGCGCCTCTGTCCAGAGAGCACCCGAGACCAGACCGCTCCAGCCCGGACATCCGGCTCCTCACCCCGGACATCCGGCGCCCCGCGAAGCCCCGGACATCCGGCCCGTCGCCCGGACGTCCGGCTCCTGATCTGCCTGCGTGCAGCCCCTGTGCCGAGGCCCGTGTACCCCTTCGCCCCGTACACTATATATACTCCTTTCCTCATTCCGTTTAGGGTTAGCTGTTGGATAGCTCATTTCTCAGACTTGTGTGGATTCTCTCCCACGAGACCGTGCGCCTCTACGGAGAAGATCCACTACGGATTCAAGGCCTCCACATCGGGGAAGATCCTACGGGATAATCAAGACCTCCTCACGGAGAAGACTATCCTTGTACCACCGACGTTGACTTTGGATCGTGTAGCTCGACTTTGTATCGCGAATCTAGCGCTTGTGTGATCATCTTCGTGTTGATTGGAGTGTTTTCTCTCGTATTTTCCCCGTTTTCCTCCTTGTGTTCTCCGTGATCATCGTGGGACACTCTCCAGAACGTGAAAGATCCGCTGATTAGGGTTCCACCCTAAATCATCTTGGTATCAAGAGCAAGGTTGATCACGACTTTGGAGCCCCACACCCTGTCTTCTAACTTGTTTTCTTTGTGTTCTTCCCAATTTCGAAAAATTCCCCACAAAAAGAGCCCCAATTTTTTTTTGTGATCTGTTGATTTGGCAAGATTTTGTTGACTTTGTTCCATGGATTTGCTGTGCCACGTGTGGATCTAGCTTTTCCTCCACTTTTCCCTAATTTTCATCCGCAAAATCCGACGAATTTTGGCCCCAAAACCACCGATTGCAAGGAGTTCTTCGTGGCCTCCGGCACCCTGGACATCCGGCACGTGCCCCGGACATCCGGCCTGGCCCGGACATCCGGCCTCCCGCAGCCACTTTTCCACCACCACACCCCACCTTGCACTCCTCCACCGCCATTTTCGTTCGGTAACCCACCCATGCTTCCGCATACCACCACCACTTCCGCAACCACCATCGTTTACCCGCTCCGAGTTTGAAAAGTTTGTCTCCATTTGCCTTGGATACTTGAGTTGTGGTTTCACCGTTTCCTTGGATGTTTAGGCTACCTTGGAACGGCAAAACTTCGACAACACCACCGCTCAACTTCGGCAAGGACGGTAACATCGACGACACTTCGCTCATTCTACCTTGCAATTGCATTGTCACCCTATGAACCATCTTTGTGTAGCTTTCCCATTGAGACTAGCCATTTGAGTATTGCCGGGCCACGACACTTGTGCACATTAGTGATAGTCATAGATATTGCATACTACATCATTGTGAGTAACACCACATCATCTTGGTATCTTGCATATCTCCGTGTGACACAAGAGTGTCCCGCATACACAATAGCTACCTCGATCCGCGAAGCATGCATAAGTACCCAAAGAAAGAGCTCACAAGCTTCTAAGCAAACGAGCCAACCAAAGCAAAAGACAATAGCATCATACGCCTTGCATTCAAAGAGATCATACATCATAGCAACTTCATCTTGTGCTCAAGCATCGGCACATCATACACTCATAGCATACTTGTGATAGATAGTCGTTACGTTTTGCCTCTTATAGGTCGTGCACAAGTGCGTATCCGCCTATTAAGCAATCGGTTAGCGTCTCTCTAGTGTTGTGCAACACGAGCATTTTCTGTGGTTTTCCACATTTTCGCTCACCCTTGGTTGCACAACCACATTTATCTATCCGTGCGTGTGTTCCGTGTGCTACCTTTGCTAGTGATCTACTTGTTGCATGAGCAAATTGTGAACCATTTTCAACATCATTGAGTCATTTTGACGATTGCATTGAATTTGTGCCACATCCTAACCAAGCTCCTCTCAAAGCTTTACTTGTGTAGGTGTGAGAATCGACACGAAGTGATACCAATAGTGCTATTTCCGGGTTACATTATCGAGTGATCATTGATCCATTTTCAACCTCGGTTAAGGTACATTGATATTGTCTTCTCCTTTCTCCCACTCACATACTAGATTGTGATGATGGATAGGCCAAGTACATCTTCCAACCCGATCTTCGGCGATCCTCAAGAAGCGAACAACTACGTCACCAAACTACATCTCTTCGGTGTCCAACGAGCTCTACATCAAGAGAGTGAAGCTATGCGTGAATACATTGGTCAAGTCGCCGAGGACGCGCGCCAATTTGAAGCAAGGACAAAAGAACAATTCGACACCATCAACACCAACATGACTACCCAATACAACAAGCTCCGGACATTGATAATCAACCGACGTTCTTCCTCAACATCTTCTCAAAGACGAAGCCGCTCAAGTCGACACTCCGACTCCACGCAAGACTCAAGTACACCTACGTCCAACACTCTTCGTCAAGCCGCACGTCAACCTCGACATGATCACCGGCATCCTCTACATGACTAGAGTTCACAAGAGCTATTCGACGAGCAAGAAAGCCGACGTCGTCAAAACCAAGCTACACTTGAGCAAGCACAAGAATGGCAACGACTACGCCAACAACAACAAGAGCGAGCACGTCAATATCAAGAAGAACAAGACGCCGAGGCTAACCGCCAAGCACAACAACGTCGAGAAGCTCAAGCTATGGAGGCGCAACGTGCCTTACAAGATGCACATCACAATGTGGCAGCCCGCACTCGACACACTCGTCAAGAAGAGGATTTCCTTCGCGATGAGATACAAGAGAGGCGACATCAACCAAGAATGCAAGAAGAAGCTCCTCCTCAAGCGCGGCAAGAGCAACAACCCCAACAAGAACATCTACATCCACAAGAGCAACAAGATATGGCAAACCGCCAAAATCGAGATCGCCCTCCCAATAGGCAAGGAAACAACGACGAGCATCGCTATGGCAAGCTCAAGTTCACCATGCCAAAGTTCTCCGGAAGCATTGATCCCGAAGACTATCTCTCATGGGCATTGAAGGTTGACAAGATCTTTCGCCTTCACAACTTCGATGAAGAGAAGAAGATCGCAATGGCATCCCTTGAGTTCCAAGACTATGTTCTCATTTGGTGGGAGCAAATTATAGAGAGAAGAGAAGCAAAAGGCGAACCTCCTATCACCACTTGGGCTCAAATGAAGAAAGTCATGAGAGCAAGATTTGTGCCTACACACTACAACCGCGACTTGTTCAAGAAGCTACAACTCCTCAAGCAAGGAACCAAGTCTGTTGAAGAGTACTACAAGGAGATGGAGATTGCTATGATAAGAGCAAACATCACGGAAGATGAAGAGCAAACAATGGCGAGATTCTTGAATGGACTCAACTATCCCATCAAGAAGATTGCGGACTTCCAACCATACAACAATCTCCTCGAGCTAGTGCATCAAGCAACCAAAGCGGAGCGACAAGTTCAAGAGGACTACAAGTACTCCAAGTTCAACTCCAAGAACTTCGGCTCCTACAACCAAGCTTCAACGACTTCGGCTACTCCTCCTACCTCTACCAAGCCATCTACAAACTTTGGTGACAAGTCAAGCTACAAGAATGCGACTACATCGAGTCGTCCACCTTCTACCAACAACTTCAAGCCAAGAGCTTCCTCAACTACAACTCCTACCGAAGACAATAACAAGACGAGCTCCAACAAATGTTTCAAGTGCCAAGGACGAGGCCACAAGTCATTTGAGTGCAAGACCGTTCGCACCATGATCATCAACGATGACGGATCTTATGAATCCATGAGCGATGATGAGATGGAAGCACTTGAGCATGTCGCTATGCATCGCCAAGTGAATGAAGAAGAAGACCATCAAGTGTTTTGCGACAATGACTCAAGCCCCAACCTTGTTGTCTCCAAAGTCTTGACACTCCAACATCAACAAGATGACGACCAACGATGTCACATTTTCCATACAAAGGCCGGCATCAATGGACGCTCCGTCAAGGTTATCATCGATGGCGGAAGCTGTCACAACTTGGCAAGCGAAGAGCTATGCGACAAACTTCATTTGGTCAAGACGAAGAATCCTCACCCCTACAAGGTCCAGTGGCTCAACGACACCGGAATTCTTCGAGTCGAGCACACCGTGCAAGTCTCTTTCAAGATTGGCGCCTACGAGGACACTCTTGAATGTGATGTGATACCCATGTCCGTGTGCCAACTTATTCTTGGACGTCCATGGCAATATGATCGTGGAGTCACACACAATGGACGGACAAATCACTATCACTTCAAGATGAAGGGCAATAAATTCATGCTCCGACCAATGACTCCAAGTCAAGTAGCCGCCGACAAGCTTTTACCTACCACCCATCGTGGAGAGAATGGTGAGAGAGCGAGCCACCAAAAAGAGAGCGAGAGCCACAAGCCAAATATGAGCGCCTCCACGATGAGAGACAAGAAGCAACTAGTTCTATTTGCCACCAAACGTGAGATGAGAGAAGTGTGTGAGAACCCATCGAGCGTCTTCCACCTTGTGCTCTTATGCAAAGGGGAAGCCAAACCTACTAACACTTCACAACCTCCACTTTTTGTGTTGTCTCAATTGTTGCAGGAATTCTCGGACGTCTTTCACGATGAGCTACCTCCGGGTCTACCTCCACTTCGCGGAATAGAACACCGCATCGACCTCATACCCGGCACACAATTTCCCAACAAGGCTCTCTACCGTGTCAACCACGAGATACAACGGCAAGTGCCCAAACTCATCGACAAAAGTCATGTACGTGACAGCTTAAGCACTTGTGCCGCTCCGGTTATTCTCTTGCCTACGAAAGATGGAAGTTTTCATGCAAATGCATGCTTGTTACGCAAATGCTTACTTGTTACCCAACTTGAGTTGAATGTGATTGGCTTTGAGCACCTAAAAGATTTATATGAGCATGATCCTTTCTTTGCAAATCCTTATGCTACGTGCTTGACTCTCACTTCTTGGGAACGTTACTACATCAAGCATGGATATCTTATGAGAGCTAACAAACCGTGCATTCCCGAGTCTTCGCTTTGTTTGCTCTTTTTGCAGGAATCTCATGGAGAAGGACTCATGGGACACTTTGGACGAGACAAGACGTTCGTCTACGTTTTCAGCCCATTGCCCCCATTGGACATGCTACCTCTACCTCCTCAAGAGCGCACGAACATGGATGCAAGTGCACGGGCAAGCTATCTCAAGAAGGTGCACGAAGATACAAGGCCAACAATCGAGCGACAAGTACATCGCCTCACAACCAAGCTCAACGTCAACAAGGCACCAATGGTGTTCCAACCGAGCGATCTTGTTTGGCTCCACCTTCGCAAGGACCGTTCCCCACAAGAGCGCAAGTCCAAACTACTACCTCGCGCCGACGGACCCTTCAAGGATCTATCTCCTTTCCATGGTGATGAAGATTTCGATCTGAGGTCGGATCTTTCCCAAGGGAGGGGAGATGATGCGGAGCATCCCAAGGTTATCCCCATGGACCCTCCTTCACCTCCTCAAGTGCCTCAAGGACCAATGACTCGTGCTCGTGCTAGAGCTCTCGAGACCAAGGTGACGTCACTCCTAGCCCTACTTCCATACGAATCTTGCGAGACATGGTTGCTACCTCAAATGGATGTGCTTTATGTGCTCAGGTGTGAAGAAGACCACATTGGAGAAGGGCATGAAGATGGACAAGTCCCCAAGTTCACGGACGAGGTGATGCATCAAGAAGGGCAGAAGGAAGCTCCAGGCCCCGGACATCCGGCCCCCTGGCCCGGACATCCGGCCCCTGGACGAGCAGCTACAGAAAGCCACCAGCCACAGGAGCTACAGGGCCCGGACATCCGGCCAGGGCCCGGACATCCGGCCAGGCATGGCCCGGACATCCGGCCCCAGGCCCGGAAATCCGGCGCCTCTGTCCAGAGAGCACCCGAGACCAGACCGCTCCAGCCCGGACATCCGTCTCCTCACCCCGGACATCCGGCGCCCCGCGAAGCCCCGGACATCCGGCCCGTCGCCCGAACGTCCGGCTCCTGATCTGCCTGCGTGCAGCCCCTGGGCCGTGGCCCGTGTACCCCTTCGCCCCGTACACTATATATACTCCTTTCCTCATTCCGTTTAGGGTTAGCTGTTGGATAGCTCATTTCTCAGACTTGTGTGGATTCTCTCCCACGAGACCGTGCGCCTCTACGGAGAAGATCCACAACGGATTCAAGGCCTCCACATCGGGGAAGATCCTACGGGATAATCAAGACCTACTCACGGAGAAGACTATCCTTGTACCACCGACGTTGACTTTGGATCGTGTAGCTCGACTTTGTATCGCGAATCTAGCGCTTGTGTGATCATCTTCGTGTTGATTGGAGTGTTTTCTCTCGTGTTTTCCCCGTTTTCCTCCTTGTGTTCTCCGTGATCATCGTGGGACACTCTCCAGAACGTGAAAGATCCGCTGATTAGGGTTCCACCCTACATCATATTGTAACCATGATCCTGTTTAACCACCCTACCTATGCAAACCATCGATTGGCTATAAGTACGCTTCGCTCAGCCCCTCTTATAGCATTGCTAGTTGCAGGTGAAGTTGAAGATGCTTGCTTCATGTTGAAGTTGTTGGGTTATATCACACTATATTAATTATTAAATGAACTCATCTATATATTGGCAATGGGTGGAAGGCTAAGCCTTTTGCTTGGTGTTTTGTTCCACTCATGCCGCTAGGAACCGTATAAACCGGTGTTATGTTCCTTGATTATGCGTTCCTCACACGGTTGGGGTTATGGGACCCCCTCGATAAACCGCTAAGTGCTAAGTCTTTTCCAGCAAGTCCCAACATTGGTACTATTCGCCTAATAACTAATAAAACTTGCATAGGGTCTTGCAAACCCGAGTTCTTAATCAACAACCCCGGGCCAGTGCTCCTCATGAGTGTTGGTCCAAACCGGGGGTTCTGCGGGGTCACCACGAGGAAACTCGAGGATTGATATAAACCTGTAGAATCGCCCATCCAGTCGTGGCCTGAGACTAGATACGCGCGGCTATTGTCAGGGTGTCGGCACGCCGGGAGGATTTGCTGGATTAGCCTTACCTTAGTTCGGAGTATCTTGAGCACGGGATTCCGAGAATACTCGGGTCTTTCCACCTTTGGAGTTGCGACTCCGCGGATCGTGGGCTTGTCATGGGCCAAGTTGGAACACCCCTGCAGGGTTTGAACTTTCGAAAGCCGTGCCCGCGGTTATGTGGCAGATGGGAGCTTGTTAATATCCGGTTGTAGAAAACTTGACACCATGTTACAATACACTACCAGCGTGAGTACCGTGACTGTCATTTTCCGAAAGGGGTTTCGGGAGATGAACACGGTGGGGTTATGTTTGACTGGCTTTAGTTAGGACCACTTCGTGATCATCTCTCGACCGAGGCACCTTCTCTTCTCGCTCTCTTTTACGTAAGCTAGGCTAGTGCTGCTGCAACCACTTATTCTTATTCTTTCTTCAGCCTTGTTTCACACCCAAGGCTTAAATAGTCATGTTACCCGGGAACGGGATTGCTGAGTCCTCTGTGGCTCACAGTTACTTCAACACATTCTGGTGGTTAACGAATACCAAGACGTCTTTCCTGAAGAACTTCCAGGCATGCATCCACACCGTCAAGTGGAATTCGTCATTGAACTCGAGCCGGGTACTGAGCCAGCATGCCGGCGTCCGTACAAGCTCTCTCCTGGAGAATTGAAGGAGTTGAAGAAGCAGCTTGATGAACAGGAACGTTTGGGTCTGATCAGGCCTAGTACGTCTCCTTGGGGCTGTGGTGTCTTATTTGTCAAGAAGAAGGATGGCACGGAGCGCCTCTGCGTCGATTACCGGCCATTGAACAAGAAGACAATAAAGAACAAGTATCCGCTCCCCAACATCAACGAACTGTTCGAGCAGCTCAAAGGAGCTAAAGTTTTCTCAAAGCTCGATCTCCGAATGGGCTATCTCCAAATTCACATTCGCGAGGAAGACATCCCCAAGACTGCCTTCAGAACGAGCTACGGTTCATATGAATATACAATCATGTCCTTTGGTCTCGCCAATGCTCCACCTACCTTCTCGAGAATGATGCACTACATTTTCAACCCCTACACCGGCGAGTTTGTGCTTGTGTATCTGGATGACATTTTGGTATTTTCCAAGAATGAAGAAGATCACGAAAAGCACCTCCGTCTCGTTCTCGACAGACTCCGTGAACATAAGTTCTATGCCAAGTTCTCCAAGTGCGAGTTTTGGCTCGACAAGGTCTTGTATCTGGGCCATATCATCTCCGCTGACGGTATTGCGATAAACCCCGAGAAAGTTGAAGCAATTGTCAACTGGGAAGCTCCTCAGAACATCAAGCAACTCCGAAGTTTTCTTGGTCTTGCCAGCTATTGCAGAAGGTTCGTTGAGAACTTCTCCAAGATTGCCAAGCCTCTTTCCAACTTGCTGCAGAAGAATGTCAAGTACTACTGGTCTCCAGATTGTGAAGTGGCATTCAAAACTCTCAAAGAAAAGCTTGTCTCTGCTCCAGTTCTAACTCCTCCAGATGAGTCCAAGCCCTACGAAGTATTCTGTGATGCTTCTCTTCAAGGACTTGGTGGTGTGCTTATGCAGGACAAGAGAATTGTGGCATACACTTCTCGTCAGCTGAAGCCAAGTGAGAAGAACTACCCCACACATGATCTTGAACTAGCAGCTGTGGTACATGCTTTGATTACGTGGAGACATCTATTGTTGGTCAGAAAAGTCGACATCTTCACCGATCACAAGAGCTTGAAGTACATCTTTACACAGCCGAATCTGAACCTCCGCCAGACTCGTTGGGTTGAAATGATCCAAGAGTATGATCCCAGCATCGAATACACTCCTGGCAAGGCGAATGTGATTGCAGATGCTTTGAGTAGAAAGGCATATTGCAACAGCCTTCTTATCAAGCCGTTCCAGCCTGAGCTTTGTGAAGCATTCAGGAAGCTCAACCTCCAAGTTGTTCCGCAGGGTTTTCTTGCAAATCTTCAAGTGGCTCCTACCTTGGAAGATCAGGTCCGTGAGGCCCAACTCAGTGATGCCATGGTGCATAAGGTGAAACATGGTATTGCAAAGGGTACTCCTAAATACAAGTGCTATCGCGTTGATGAGAGAGATACCTTGTTCTTCGAGGACAGACTCGTCGTTCCCAAAGGTGATCTCAGGAAGCTCATAATGGAAGAAGCACATGATTCCCTCCTTTCCATTCATCCTGGTAGTTCCAAGATGTACCAAGATCTCAAGCAATCTTACTGGTGGACTCGCATGAAAAGGGAGATTGCCCAATTCGTGAATGAATGTGATGTCTGCAGAAGAGTGAAGGCAGAGCATCAACGTCCAGCCGGTCTTCTCCAACCTCTTCCTATTCCCGAGTGGAAATTCGACCACATTGAAATGGATTTCGTCACTGGCTTTCCTAAGTCCAAGAGAGGGAATGATTCTATCTTCGTGGTGATTGACAAGCTTACCAAAGTCGCTCACTTCCTTCCAGTCAAAGAATCCATCAATGCAGCTCAATTGGCAGAGTTGTACACTTCCAGAATTGTGTCCTTACATGGCATCCCTCAAGTTATCTCCTCAGACCGTGGAAGTTTGTTCACTTCTAAGTTCTGGGACTCCTTTCAGTCTGCCATGGGCACTAAGATCAGGTTCAGCACTGCATTTCACCCTCAGACTAGTGGCCAAGTCGAGAGAGTGAATCAGATTCTAGAAGACATGCTCAGAGCCTGTGTCATATCTTTTGGCATGAAATGGGAAGATTTCCTTCCATTTGCCGAGTTCTCTTACAACAGCAACTTCCAAGCAAGTGCAGGCAAAGCTCCGTTTGAAATCCTCTATGGCAGAAAGTGTCGTACCCCTCTCAACTGGTCCGAGACAGGCGAACGTCAACTTCTTGGCAATGACTTGATCTCAGAAGCCAAAGAAATGTGCAAATTCATACGTGAGAATCTCAAGGCCGCTCAGTCGCGTCAGAAGAGCTCCTATGACGGCAAGCATCGTGACTTGGCTTTCGACATTGGGGATCATGTCTATCTCCGTGTTTCTCCGATGAAAGGAACCCAAAGATTCGGTATCAAAGGAAAGCTTGCTCCTAGATACGTCGGGCCTTTCAAGATCCTTGGCAAAAGAGGTGATCTAGCCTACCAACTTGAGCTCCCTTCCAACTTCGCCAATGTTCATGATGTGTTTCATGTGTCTCAACTCCGCAAGTGCTTCAAGACTCCTGAACGCATGATCCCGTTTGAAGAGATTGATCTTCAACAAGACTTGTCTTACCGAGAGCACCCCGTTGCTATTCTCGAAGAAACCGAGCGCAAGACCCGCAACAAGTCCATCAAATTCTTTAAAGTCAAGTGGTCACACCATACCGACCGAGAAGCTACGTGGGAATGAGAAGATCACCTTCGTTCCGAGTACCCTTCCTTTTTCCAGTCCTAGATCTCGGGACGAGATCTTCTTGTAGTGGAGGAGAGTTTGTAATGCCCCGGATGTAATACTTTCCCTTTTGGGCAATATATAATATCTCTGGCTTCATCTATTCCATTCCGGGCTTTTTGTCTTTTCGGGTTTTCGTCGTTTTGTTGCGTGTGTGTGTGGCATTCATTCATATCAGGTAGTCATGTGCATCGCATTGCATTTGTGTTGTCGTTTGCATCCGGTCCCACTCGTTCCTTTCCGTTGTCCGTTTCGCGTTCCGGAGCTCCCTCACGCGTCCGTGACATCCCCGAGGCCTACTTTGGTGTTTGGCCGTGTAACGTTACCGGTTTGGCGTGAGACTTGTCGTGTGTTGTTGTTTTGGTGTGTGTAACCCGCCTGTCAAATCTCATCGCGTTTGGAGTCCGTTTGCTACCCCAACAGTTATTCTCGTGGGCTCAAAGTACCTCCTCTTTGAGGCCCAAGACACCCCTCCAACAGCCCACCAAACCAACCCAAACCCCTCCCTTCATCTAGGCCATCCAATTCTGATCGCGTGGCCGAAAACCACACCTCATTTGGACAACCCTAGCTCCTTGTGCCTATATATTTGTCCAACTTCCCCAATTTTTGCCCTAAATAATAAACCCTAGTCTATCATTCCCTTCCTCCAACCATCTTCTTCCTCCAGCCGCCGGAATCCGCGCCACCTCGCCGGAGCTTCATCCCCTCCTCCGCGCCGGACCTCACCTCGCCAGAATCTTCACCGCCGCCCTCTCCAGTTGCCGCCGGCCGGGCTCTTCCCCGCCGCCGCGCCCCGGCCGGCAGGGCCCTCAGCCGCCGCCGCCCCTCGCCGGAGGAGCTCGCCGCCTCCCTCCTCCCGCTGGCCAAGTCCTCACCGCTGCCGCCTCCTCAAGCCCGCCGCGTCGGCCCCGCTCCTCCTCACCAAGGCGCCGGCCGCAGCCAGCCGCGCCGGCCCGCATCACTAGGCAGGACCCGCCGGTCCCTGCCTCTCCCGCCGGCGAGCTCCCGAGGGAGCTCGGGGAACTCCTCCACCGCCGTCGGGATCGAGGAGCTTCGACTCCGCCCGATCCAGTCCTCCGCCCGATCCTGCCAACGGGCCGGACCCGGGGCCTGTTAGCGCCCGACCTGCTAGCCCGCGCGCCCGCTCCGCTTCGGATTCCCCCCGGTCCGCAGCCCGTTAGCGGATCCGGCCGATCCACGAGCCCGCGGCCCGATCCGCCAGTCCAGCCGCCGTTGACTTTGACCGTTTGATGTAGGGTGGAACCCTAATCAGCGGATCTTTCACGTTCTGGAGAGTGTCCCACGATGATCACGGAGAACACAAGGAGGAAAACGGGGAAAACACGAGAGGAAACACTCAAATCAACACGAAGATAATCACACAAGCGCTAGATCCACGATACATAGTGCGATACATGATCCATAGTCAACGACGGTGGTACAAGGGTAGTCTTCTCCGTGAGGAGGTCTTGATTATCCCGTAGGATCTTCCCCGATGTGGAGGCCTTGAATCCGTAGTGGATCTTCTCTGTAGAGGCGCACGGTCTCGTGGGAGAGAATCCACACAAGTCTGAGAAATGAGCTATCCAACAGCTAACCCTAAACGGAATGGGGAAAGGAGTATATATAGTGTACGGAGCGAATGGGTACACGGGCCTCGGCCCAAGTGTTGCGCGCAGGCATATCAGGGGCCGGACGTCCGGGCGACGGGCCGGATGTCCGGGGCTTCGCCGGGCGCCGGATGTCCGGGGCGAGGGGCCGGATGTCCGGGCTGGAGGGGTTGAGCCACGGGTGTCTTCTGGACGTTGGTGCCGGATTTCCGGGCCTGAGGCCGGATGTCCGGGCCATGCCTGGCCGGATGTCCGGGCCCTGGCCGGATGTCCGGGCCCTGTAGCTCCTGTGGCTGGTGGCTTTCTGTAGCTGCTCGTCCAGGGGCCGGATGTCCGGGCCAGGGGGCCGGATGTCCGGGGCCTGGAGCTTCCTTCTGCCCTTCTTGATGCATCACCTCGTCCGTGAACTTGGGGACTTGTCCATCTTCACGTCCTTCTCCAATGTGGTCTTCCTCACACCTGAGCACACAAAGAACATCCGTCTGAGGTAGCAGCCATGTCTCGCAAGATTCATATGGAAGTAGGGTTAGGAGCGACGTCACCTCGGTCTCGAGAGCTCTTGCCCGGGCTCGAGTCATTGGTCCTTTGGGCACTTGATGAGGCGATGAAGGGTCCATGGGGATGACCTCGGGATGCTCCGCATCATCTCCCCTCCCTTGGGAAAGATCCGACCTCGGATCAAAATCTTCATCACCATGGAAAGGAGATAGATCCTTGAAGGGTCCGTCGGCGCGAGGTAGTAGTTTGGACTAGCGCTCTTGTGGGAAACGGTCCTTGCGAAGGTGGAGCCAAACAAGATCTCTCGGTTGGAACACCATTGGTGCCTTGTTGACGTTGAGCTTGGTCGTGAGGCGATGTACTTGTCGCTCGATTGTTGCCCTTGTATCTTCGTGCACCTTCTTGAGATAGCTTGCCCGTGCACTTGCGTCCATGTTCGTGCGCTCTTGAAGAGGTAGAGGTAGCATGTCCAATGGGGACAATGGGCTGAAACCGTAGACAAACGTCTTGTCTCGTCCAAAGTGTCCCATGAGTCCTCCTCCATGAGATTCCTGCAAAAAGAGCAAACAAAGCGAAGACTCGGGAATGCAAAGTTTGTTAGCTCTCATAAGATATCCATGCTTGATGTAGTAACGTTCCCAAGAAGTGAGAGTCAAGCACTTAGCATTAGGATTTGCAAAGAAAGGATCATGCTCATATAAATCTTTTAGGTGCTCAAAGCCAATCACATTCAACTCAAGTTGGGTAACAAGTAAGCATTTGCGTAACAAGCATGCATTTGCGTGAAAACTTCCATGTTTCGTAGGCAAGAGAATAACCGGAGCGGCACAAGTGCTTAAGCTGTCACGTACATGACCTTTGTCGATGAGTTTGGGCACTTGCTGTTGTATCTCTTTGGTTGCCTCGTGGTTGACACGGTAGAGAGCCTTGTTGGGAAATGGTGCGCCGGGTATGAGGTCGATGCGGTGTTCTATTCCGCGAAGTGGAGGTAGACCCGGAGGTAGCTCATCGGGAAAAACGTCCAAGAATTCCTGTAACAATTTAGACAACACTAAAGGTAGAGGTGGTGAAGTGTTAGTAGGTTTGGCTTCCCTTTTGCAAAGCACAAGGTGAAAGACACTCGATGGGTTCTCACACACTTCTCTCATCTCACTTTTCGTGGCAAATAGCACTAGTTGCTTCTTGTCGCTCATCGTGGAGTCGCTCATATTTGGCTTGTGGCTCTCACTCTCCTTTTGGTGGCTCACTCTCTCACCATTCTCTCCACGATGGTTGGTAGGTAAAAGCTTGTCGACGGCTACTTGACTTGGAGTCATTGGTCGGAGTACGAATTCCTTGCCCTTCATCTTGAAATGATAGTGATTTGTCCGTCCATTGTGTGTGACTCCACGATCATATTGCCATGGACGTCCAAGAATAAGGTGGCACACGGACATGGGTATCACATCGCATTCGAGAGTGTCCTCGTAGGCGCCAATCTTGAAAGAGACTTGCACGGTGTGCTCGACTCGAAGAATTTCGGCGTCGTTGAGCCACTGGACCTTGTAGGGGTGAGGATGCTTCGTCTTGACCAAATGAAGCTTGTCGCATAGCTCTTCGCTTGCCAAGTTGTGGCAACTTCCTCCATCATGGATAACCTTGACGGAGCGTCCATTGATGCCGGCCTTTGTATGGAAAATGTGACATCGTTGGTCGTCATCTTGTTGATGTTGGAGTGTCAAGACTTTGGAGACAACAAGGTTGGGGCTTGAGTCATTGTCGCAAAACACTTGATGGTCTTCTTCTTCATTCACTTGGCGATGCATAGCGACATGCTCAAGTGCTTCCATCTCATCATCGCTCATGGAGTCATAAGATCCGTCGTCGTTGATGATCATGGTGCGAACGGTCTTGCACTCAAATGACTTGTGGCCTCGTCCTTGGCACTTGAAACATTTGATGGAGCTCGTCTTGTTATTGTCTTCGGTAGGAGTTGTAGTTGAGGAAGCTCTTGGCTTGAAGTTGTTGGTAGAAGGTGGACGACTCGATGTAGTCGCATTCTTGTAGCTTGACTTGTCACCAAAGTTTGTAGATGGCTTGGTAGAGGTAGGAGGAGTAGCCGAAGTCGTTGAAGCTTGGTTGTAGGAGCCGAAGTTCTTGGAGTTGAACTTGGAGTACTTGTAGTCCTCTTGAACTTGTTGCTCCGCTTTGGTTGCTTGATGCACTAGCTCGAGGAGATTGTTGTATGGTTGGAAGTCCGCAATCTTCTTGATGGGATAGTTGAGTCCATTCAAGAATCTCGCCATTGTTTGCTCTTCATCTTCCGTGATGTTTGCTCTTATCATAGCAATCTCCATCTCCTTGTAGTACTCTTCAATGAACTTGGTTCCTTGCTTGAGGAGTTGTAGCTTCTTGAACAAGTCACGGTTGTAGTGTGTAGGCACAAATCTTGCTCTCATGACTTCCTTCATTTGAGCCCAAGTGGTGATAGGAGGTTCGCCTTTTGCTTCTCTTCTCTCTATAATTTGCTCCCACCAAATGAGAACATAGTCTTGGAACTCAAGGGATGCCATTGCGATCTTCTTCTCTTCATCGAAGTTGTGAAGGCGAAAGATCTTGTCAACCTTCAATGCCCATGAGAGATAGTCTTCGGGATCAATGCTTCCGGAGAACTTTGGCATGGTGAACTTGAGCTTGCCATAGCGATGCTCGTCGTTGTTTTCTTGCCTATTGGGAGGGCGATCTCGATTTTGGCGGTTTGCCATATCTTGTTCCTCTTGTGGATGTAGATGTTCTTGTTGGGGTTGTTGCTCTTGCCGCGCTTGAGGAGGAGCTTCTTCTTGCATTCTTGGTTGATGTCGCCTCTCTTGTATCTCATCGCGAAGGAAATCCTCTTCTTGACGAGTGTGTCGAGTGCGGGCTGCCACATTGCGATGTGCATCTTGTAAAGCACGGTGCGCCTCTATAGCTTGAGCTTCTCGACGTTGTTGTGCTTGGCGGTTAGCCTCGGCGTCTTGTTCTTCTTGATACTGACGTGCTCGCTCTTGTTGTTGCTGGCGTAGTCGTTGCCGTTCTTGTGCTTTCTCAAGTGTAGCTTGGTTTTGACGACGTCGAGTTTCGTGGTCGTCGAATAGCTCTTGTGAACTCTTGTCATGTATAGGCTGCCGGTGTTCGTGTCGATCTTGACGTGCGGCTTGACGAAGAGTGTTGGACGTAGGTGTACTTGAGTCTTGCGTGGAGTCGGAGTGTCGACTTGAGCGGCTTCGTCTTTGAGAAGATGTTGAGGAAGAACGTCGGTTGATTATCAATGTCCGAAGCTCGTTGTATTGGGTAGTCATGTTGGTGTTGATGGTGTCGAATTGTTCTTTTGTCCTTGCTTCAAATTGAAGCGCGTCCTCGGCGACTTGACCAATGTATTCACGCATAGCTTCACTCTCTTGATGTAGAGCTCGTTGGACACCGAAGAGATGTAGTTTGGCGACGTAGTTGTTCGCTTCTTGAGGATCGTCGAAGATCGGGTTGGAAGATGTACTTGGCCTATCCATCATCACAAGCAAGTATGTGAGTGGGAGAAAGGAGAAGACAATATCAATGTACCTTAACCGAGGTTGAAAATGGATCAATGATCACTCGATAATGTAACCCGGAAATAGCACTATTGGTATCACTTCGTGTCGATTCTCACACCTACACAAGTAAAGCTTTGAGAGGAGCTTGGTTAGGATGTGGCACAAATTCAATGCAATCATCAAAATGACTCAATGATGTTGAAAATGGTTCACAATTTGCTCATGCAACAAGTAGATCACTAGCAAAGAGTAGCACACGGAACACACGCACGGATAGATAAATGTGGTTGTGCAACCAAGGGTGAGCGAAAATGTGGAAAACCACGGAAAATGCTCGTGTTGCACAACGCTAGAGAGACGCTAACCGATTGCTTAATAGGCGGATACACACTTGTGCACGACCTATAAGAGGCAAAACGTAACGACTATCTATCACAAGTATGCTATGAGTGTATGATGTGCCGATGCTTGAGCACAAGATGAAGTTGCTATGATGTATGATCTCTTTGGATGCAAGGCGTATGATGCTATTGTCTTTTGCTTTGGTTGGCTCGTTTGCTTAGAAGCTTGTGAGCTCTTTCTTTGGGTACTTATGCATGCTTCACGGATCGAGGTAGCTATTGTGTATGCGGGACACTCTTGTGTCACACGGAGATATGCAAGATACAAAGATGATATGGTGTTATTCACAATGATGTAGTATGCAATATCTATGACGATCACTAATGTGCACAAGTGTCGTGGCCCGACAATACTCAAATGGCTAGTCTCAATGGGAAATCTACGCAAAGATGGTTCATAGGGTGACAATGCAATTGCAAGGTAGAATGAGCGAAGTGTCGTCGATGTTACCGTCCTTGCCGAAGTTGAGCGGTGGTGTTGTCGAAGTCTTGCCGTTCCAAGGTAGCCTAAACATCCAAGGAACCGGTGAAACCACAACTCAAGTATCCAAGGCAAATGGAGACAAACTTTTCAAACTCGGAGCGGGTAAGCGATGGTGGTTGCGGAAGTGGTGGGGGTATGCGGAAGGATGGGTGGGTTACCGAACGAAAATAGCGGTGGAGGAGTGCAAGGTGGGGTGTGGTGGTGGAAAAGTGGCTGCGGGAGGCCGGATGTCCGGGCCAGGCCGGATGTCCGGGGCACGTGCCGGATGTCCGGGGTGCCCGAGGCCAGGGAGAACTCCTTGCAATCGGTGGTTTTGGGGCCAAAATTCGTCGGATTTTGCGGATGAAAATTGGGGAAAAGTTGAGGAAAAGCTAGATCCACACGTGGCACAGCAAATCCATGGAACAAAGTCAACAAAATCTTGCCAAATCAACAGATCACAAAAAAAATTTGGGGCTCTTTTTGTGGGGAATTTTTCGAAATTGGGAAGAACACAACAAAAACAAGTTAGAAGACAGGGTGTGGGGCTCCAAAATCGTGATCAACCTTGCTCTTGATACCAAGATGATGTAGGGTGGAACCCTAATCAGCGGATCTTTCACGTTCTGGAGAGTGTCCCACGATGATCACGGAGAACACAAGGAGGAAAACGGGGAAAACACGAGAGGAAACACTCAAATCAACACGAAGATAATCACACAAGCGCTAGATCCACGATACATAGTGCGATACATGATCCATAGTCAACGACGGTGGTACAAGGGTAGTCTTCTCCGTGAGGAGGTCTTGATTATCCCGTAGGATCTTCCCCGATGTGGAGGCCTTGAATCCATAGTGGATCTTCTCCGTAGAGGCGCACTGTCTCGTGGGAGAGAATCCACACAAGTCTGAGAAATGAGCTATCCAACAGCTAACCCTAAACGGAATGGGGAAAGGAGTATATATATTGTACGGAGCGAATGGGTACACGGGCCTCGGCCCAAGTGTTGCGCGCAGGCATATCAGGGGCCGGACGTCCGGGCGACGGGCCGGATGTCTGGGGCTTCGCCGGGCGCCGGATGTCCGGGGCGAGGGGCCGGATGTCCGGGCTGGAGGGGTTGAGCCACGGGTGTCTTCTGGACGTTGGTGCCGGATTTCCGGGCCTGAGGCCGGATGTCCGGGCCATGCCTGGCCGGATGTCCGGGCCCTGGCCGGATGTCCGGGCCCTGTAGCTCCTGTGGCTGGTGGCTTTCTGTAGCTGCTCGTCCAGGGGCCGGATGTCCGGGCCAGGGGGCCGGATGTCCGGGGCCTGGAGCTTCCTTCTGCCCTTCTTGATGCATCACCTCGTCCGTGAACTTGGGGACTTGTCCATCTTCACGTCCTTCTCCAATGTGGTCTTCCTTACACCTGAGCACACAAAGCACATCCGTCTGAGGTAGCAGCCATGTCTCGCAAGATTCGTATGGAAGTAGGGTTAGGAGCGACGTCACCTCGGTCTCGAGAGCTCTTGCCCGGGCTCGAGTCATTGGTCCTTTGGGCACTTGATGAGGTGATGAAGGGTCCATGGGGATGACCTCGGGATGCTCCGCATCACCGTTGACCCCGAGGTGGCTATTTTTGTCACTAAGTCCTGATATTTTCATTGTCTGATGCTGTTTTCAAATGTGGATAACTTTTTGTGCATAGCTCCGATTTGAGTGAATGATATGTCAAATTGTTCATGGAGACATGTACTACATTTTGTTCCATTATGCCATGCCTATTTGAGATCATCTCGATGCTTGAAAATCTGTTGCAAGAGTGCATCTTGTTAAAAACTGCTGTTAGATGATGTTTTCATGCCATCGTTTCTTGGTAATGAATCTAATGTTCATGAGAATATGATGCTGCCTAAATTGGATACATTTGTCTTGCTTACAAATGAAGGGCCTAGCTTGGACAAGAAGGATGAACATTGGAGCAAGATCAAGCATGGAGATGATGGCATGCGCAAGGGGAACAAGAATGGAGTTTCAATTGATGATTTCAGGACTTTGAAGCCACCATAATGAGTGCGAGAAGCCTTGGACGAAATATACAAGATGCCACTTCATAAATTTTGTCCAGAGGCTATTATAGGTGCTGCGTCACCTTATTATTGGGCCAGGCCCATGTAATTTCGAAATACTTGAGTATAGGCTGTTTTTAGAGTCCGTATGTGTGGGGAAACAAGAGTTAGGGTTGGTTTCGGACCCCTCCACCAAGGGCCACGAAATTCCCCCCTCTTTCCCTCATATATACAACCCTTAGGGTGTCGTTTAGACTTTGGGTTTTGTTTAGATTAAGGTTCGCCATAGCTGCAACTTCGCGTACTTCGTTTGTGTTCAACGACCAGACCAAGACGTCACAGAACCCCACTTGATCAATAAAGTTTTTCTCTTGAATTCGCAATATCCAGATTGCAATCTCAGTTTCTTGCTTGTTCTTCGTTTGCCTGCAGGAAACAGACCTTCGTGGTCAGGTTGATCGTGCTCCGGCGTGGTCAATAACCTCTCGGAGTTGGTTTAGCGATTGCTAAGGCGCGACGTCCACACACGTTCGTAGTCGGATCGTCAAAGTCGACTTCATCCAAACGATAGCCACCATCTCATCGAAAGACGGGACACCTTTGCCTCTATCATGAAGCATTTTGCTTGATCGCATATTGTCATGCTCCTTGTGCTCCCATAGTGCATCAGTCATGCATCCAACATATTTTGAGTGCGCATTGCATCTTGTTGATTTGGTGCCTTGTGTGTTTGTGTTGAGTAGAGCCGGAAGCTGAGTACGAGTACGAGAACGAGGTTACTACCGAGGTTGAGAACGAGGAGCTTTCTTACGATCCCATCGACAACTCTTCAGGCAAGATGACCGAACCCCGATAACATTACTATCTTTGCCTATTGCTAGAAGTCTCGATCTATAGTTTTGCCTCAATGCCCATGTTTTTCCTGTGAGCCTCCTATTGTAACCATGATCCTGTTTAACCACCCTACCTATGCAAACCATTGATTGGCTATAAGTACGCTTCGCTCAGCCCCTCTTATAGCATTGCTAGTTGCAGGTGAAGTTGAAGATGCTTGCTTCATGTTGAAGTTGTTGGGTTATATCACACTATATTAATTATTAAATGAACTCATCTATATATTGGCAATGGGTGGAAGGCTAAGCCTTTTGCTTGGTGTTTTGTTCCACTCATGCCGTTAGGAACCGTATAAACCGGTGTTATGTTCCTTGATTATGCGTTCCTCACACGGTTGGGGTTATGGGACCCCCTCGATAAACCGCTAAGTGCTAAGTCTTTTCCAGCAAGTCCCAACATTGGTACTATTCGCCTAATAACTAATAAAACTTGCATAGGGTCTTGCAAACCCGAGTTCTTAATCAACAACCCCGGGCCAGTGCTCCTCATGAGTGTTGGTCCAAACCGGGGGTTCTGCGGGGTCACCACGAGGAAACTCGAGGATTGATATAAACCTGTAGAATCGCCCATCCGGTCGTGGCCTGAGACTAGATACGCGCGGCTATTGTCAGGGTGTCGGCACGCCCGGAGGATTTGCTGGATTAGCCTTACCTTAGTTCGGAGTATCTTGAGCACGGGATTCCGAGAATACTCGGGTCTTCCCACCTTTGGAGTTGCGACTCCGCGGATCGTGGGCTTGTCATGGGCCAAGTTGGAACACCCCTGCAGGGTTTGAACTTTCGAAAGCCGTGCCCGCGGTTATGTGGCAGATGGGAGCTTGTTAATATTCGGTTGTAGAAAACTTGACACCATGTTACAATACACTACCAGCGTGAGTACCGTGACTGTCATTTTCCGAAAGGGGTTTCGGGAGATGAACACGGTGGGGTTATGTTTGACTGGCTTTAGTTAGGATCACTTCGCGATCATCTCTCGACCGAGGCACCTTCTCTTCTCGCTCTCTTTTACATAAGCTAGGCTAGTGCTGCTGCAACCACTTATTCTTATTCTTTCTTCAGCCTTGTTCCACACCCAAGGCTTAAATAGTCATGTTACCCGGGAACGGGATTGCTGAGTCCTCTGTGGCTCACAGTTACTTCAGCACACCAGATGCAGGTACGATGCTGAGTTACACTGGTGATGGCACTGAGCTAGACTGGGAGTACGACGAGGAGCATAGCCATTACTACGTGAACTATCCGACTGATCAGTAGAGCTTCTACTAGGATTCGATCTAGACCTGTGGTTTAATGTTATGTTTGGTATCTTGTCATTTTGATTTTACCCTTAGATGGGTAGTGATGTTTCTCTGAATGATGTTTGAACATGTAATGTATTTGGGTGACGTGGCGAGTGTAAGCCAGCTATTTTTCAGTTTTCCATCCCCATTTTTACATGAGTTGTGCAAAGGTACCAAACTTGCGATCATTCCAGAATGGGCTTATATCTTTAAGTCGTGCCTCGACACGTAGGAGATATAGTCCCATCCGGCGCTTCCATTGTCGTTCCCATTCTTAACTTCAGGGCATTCATTGGCATAATGCCATAACACCAAGGAAGTGCCAGTAGTAAAGGATTATCCGGATGTGTTTCCAGAGGAGTTACCTGGCATGCCACCGGAGAGAGATATTGAGTTTTTGATAGAGTTGTTGCCGGGCACCGGACCAATATCTAAGAGACCGTATCGGATGCCAGCGAATGATCTGGAGTAGATCAAGAAGCAGATTAAGGAGTTATTGGAGAAAGGTTTTATTCGTCGAAGTTCATCACCTTGGGGAGCCCCAGTGCTTTTGGTCGAGAAGAAGGATGAGGAAGAACATGCAGAGCATTTGCGTTTGGTATTAGAGAAGCTCAGAGAACATCAGTTATATGCCATGTTTAGCAAATGCAAGTTTTGGTTGAAGGAAGTTGGATTCCTAGGGCATGTTATATCGGGAGAAGGTATAGCAGTAGACCCCGTCAAAGTGCAGGCAGTCACTGAGTGGTTGGCACCCACTTTAGTTGGAGAAATCCGAAGTTTTCTTGGACTCGCGGGATACTACCGGAGGTTCATAGAAAATTTCTCCAAGATTGCAAAGCCAATGACGACATTGTTGAAGAAGGAGACAAAGTTCGATTGGACTGAAGAGTGTGAAGAAAGTTTCCAGGAGTTGAAGAAACGGTTGACGACAGCCCCAGTGCTAATATTGTCAGATATACGCAAGGATTTCCAAGTGTATTGTGATGCTTCACACTTAGGACTTGGAGGAGTACTTATGCAGGATGGAAGAGTTGTTTCCTATGCATCCCGTCAACTGCGACCGCACGAGTTGAACTACGCGACGCACGATCTGGAGTTAGCAGCTGTAGTGCACGCACTGAAAACTTGGAGACATTACCTTATTGGAAATCACTGTAGTACATGGATCACAAGAGCTTGAAGTACATTTTCACACAGAAGGAGCTGAACCTCAGACAAAGGAGATGGTTGGAGCTTATAAAGAATTACGATATGAAGCTGCACTATCATCCAGGAAAGGCCAACGTCGTGGCAGACGCTTTGAGCCGGAAGAGTTATGCCAATACCCTAGTAAAAGGGGGATTGCCACAGGAGTTAGCAGAACATCTCAGGGAGCTTCGTTTGGAGATAGTTCCTAGAGCTTTCGTTGCAACATTGAAAGTTCAGTCAACACTGCTGGGAAAGATACGTGAAGCCCAGAAGGATGATAAGGAAATTGCAGAGATAAGGATAAGGATGAGTGAAGGAAAAGCCAAGGGATTTCGTGAGGACGAACACGACACCTTGTGGTTTGAGGATCGAATCTATGTGCCCAACGACCCGGAGATCAGGAAGTTGATACTGCAAGAAGCACATGATTCGACGTACTTGATACACCCCGGAAACACCCAGATGTATTTGGATTTGAAGGAATGTTTTTGGTGGGCGGGAATGAAGAAGGATATTGCCGAGTATGTAGCCATATGTGATGTATGCCAGAGAGTAAAGGCAGAACATCAGAAGCCAGCAGGATTGCTACAGCCTATGTCGATACCCGAATGGAAGTGAGAGAAGCTTGGCATGGATTTTATCACCGGATTGCCCAGGTCCAAAGCAGGATATGATTCAATCTGGGTAGTAGTGGACCGATTGATGAAGGTAGCCCACTTTATCCCTGTGAAAACCACATATACCAGTGCGAAGTTGGCCAAGATATACATGACCAGGATAGTATGTCTGCACGGAGTTCCGAGGACCATTATATCGGATAGAGGAACACAATTCACCTCAAAGTTTTGGCATCAGCTACATCAAACTTTGGGAACGAGGCTGGAATTCAGCACAACTTTTCACCCACAGACCGATGGACAGACTGAGAGAGTCAACCAGATCCTGGAGGACATGTTGAGAGCCTGTGCGTTAGATTATGGATCAAGTTGGGATGATAATTTGCCCTACGCGGAGTTCTCGTACAACAACAGTTACCAGGCCAGTTTGAAGATGGCACCGTTCGAGGCATTGTATGGAAGGAGATGCCGAACACCGTTAATGTGGGATGAAGTTGGAGACCGACAGTTGTTTGGACCAGACTTGATCAAAGAATCTGAGGAGAAGGTGAAGTTGATTCGAGATAGATTGAAGGTAGCTCAATCCAGGCAGAAGAGTTATGCAGACTCGAAGCGCAAGGAGATAGCCTATGAGATTGGAGATGGAGCGTACTTGAGAGTATCGCCTCTGTGAGGAGTTAAACGTTTCGGAGTTAAATGAAAGCTAGCCCTGAGATTTGTGGGACCTTACCGTGTTTTGGAACACATGGGAGAGGTTGCCTATAATTTGGAATTGCCCAAAGGATTGTCAGGAGTGCACGACGTGTTTCACGTTTCGCAGCTTAAGAAGTGCCATGCGGAGATGGCCGACATACCACTTAGAGACACAGTACCCCTGGAAGCAATTCAGTTGGACAGTGACCAGACCTACGAGGAGAAGCTTGTTAAGATTCTCGAATTTTCGAGCAGAGTTACCCGCAGTAAGGTTATCAAGTTTTGCAAAGTTCAGTGGAGTCACCACACCGAGGAAGAAGCCACCTGGGAACGAGAAGATGATCTACGCAAGGACTACCCACACCTGTTCTCTAGCCAAGTCGAATCTCGAGGGCGAGATTCATTCTAAGGGGGGTAAGTTTGTAACATCCCAAATTTTCAATTTGGAATGTTATACATAGATCATCCTGCATTGCATGCTCTTTGCATTTTTGTTGTGGCATTCCTCAAAATTCTAAGCAACTCAAGGACCTACGGAGAGAGTTGGGAATTTTACCGTTTTTGCATTTGAGTTTACTCGAATACCGGTACGAGGACAGTGTGATTTTAATTATTTTTCTCTCCTAAAAATATTTCTAAGTACAATATATGAGCGGACATAATATGACTTCTCCAAAATAACAGAAATATAGGAGGAAAAATGTTAAATCACTTTTGGTATTTTTCTGGATTTATTTGTGATTTTATTTGCATAGGAAAAATGCGTGTTTTTCAAAATTGCATTTAGGTCCGGGAAAAATGTTCACTTTGTCCTCAATGCTACGTACGTGATGTCTTGCCTCGAAAAGAAAAAAAATATCTCACGCGTCGTGCGCTCGTGCAGGAGGCACGTCTCTCTCGTTCGCTCGTGCCAGGAGGCACGTCGCTATCATCTCGCTCTCGTCCGCACATCGCTCTCATGGGCCACACCTCCTCGTCCCTCCCGCAACGTTCTTTTGAGCGAAACGCTCCTGCCCATGCCAGCTAGTCCCCACGTACCAGACGGTTAGGCGTGTCGGGCCGGGCTGGCACGCGTGCCTGCCTAGCCAGCCCAGGCACGGCCCTAGCCGGGCCACGTGCCGGGCACGGCCCGTTAAGTCATGTGCTGGGCCAGCCCGTGATGGGCCAGGCACGCGGGCTATCGTGCTGGCACGCCTAGGCCGGCCCATTTGGCCAGGTTTGTAGACAATCCTCCTAATTGTTAGGGTTTTTCAAATTAAGTATAGGTGGACTATATATAGGGAAAGAAAAGGATTTTGGATCGGATATTGTACGGTCGATATAAAATAGGTTAGGGAGTTCAAATAAAAAACCGAAGATGTTTTAGAGGTGTTTGGGGATGATCCGGACCCATTGGTCACGACGGTCCGGTTCGGGTTGAGGGAAGTTTTCGCACACGGGCGAGGGGTCGATGCACCGTGCAAAGAGGGGTTAGGCGGATGCGGTCAAGTGTGTGGTTGGACTGAGAATGGTCAACGAAGACAAGCGGACTGACGACATGCCACGGAGACAAAGAGGGAGGCGGCAACTACGAACGACTACGAGTTTTAGGAAAACATGCAGATGCAATGCACATGATGCCATGGTGAAATGCAACAAGCAAAATAAATCACACGCGACAACGAAAGAACTAGAAGGCTTCTGGAGCGTCGGTCTCGGGTCGTTACAACTCTCCCCCACTTACAAGAGATCTCGCCCCAAGATCTAGGGATGGCAACAGAAGGGAAGTGGAAGAGGTAAATTAAAGTTGCTTTTTCGACAAATGAGCGAAACCAACAACCTTAGAGATTGAAAACTTAAAAGAATGCACAACGAGGACGAACAAAATTGAAAGCTCTCCATTATAAAGAGGGACAATGAACACTAGGAGAACCTTGGAGGTTGAAAATATATGAATGAAGAATTCAATGGACAAGACAGAATTTGGAACCACTCCGGTTAAAACAAGATAGACAAGGTATAAGAACAAAAGAATTCAGGCAGCACTCCGGGTGAAAACGGAAGGAATTTAACATGAACTTCACAAGATGGTATGATACTTGTCGAGAGCAAAAACACAATGCCTCCAGAACAAATTAAATAGTGGAATGAAAAGAATGGACAAAAGAGCAACAAATTCTACCATAAATGAATTTGAAAAACATCCTTACTGTAACATCCCAAATTTTCAATTTGGAATGTTATACATAGATCATACTACAATGCATGCTCTTTGCATTTTGTTGTGGCATTCCTCGAAATTCTAAGCAACTCAAGGACCTACGGAGAGAGTTGGGAATTTTACCGTTTTCGTATTTGAGTTTACTCGAATACCGGTACGAGGACAGTGTGATTTTAATTATTTTTCTCTCCTAAAAATATTTCTAAGTACAATATATGAGCGGAGATAATATAACTTCTCCAAAATAACAGAAATATTGGAGGAAAAATGTTAAAATCATTTTTGGTATTTTTCTGGATTTATTTGCGATTTTATTTGCATAGGAAAAATGCGCGTTTTTCAAAATTGCATTTAGGGACGGGAAAAATGTTCACTCTGTCCTAATATTATTAGAGGACGGTGAAAATTTATTTCGGGATTTTTGGAGTCCGTTTAGTATTTCTTTCCTTAGTTTTTCTGTGCCAGGACTCTTTTTTTTTTAAAAAAAAGAGGCAACCGACTTAGAGTCGTGTTGGCCCAGGACTTCGGGCTTTATAAGCCGCCGCCCCGGGCCCAAGCCAGCCCGCCCGCCCTAGCCGCGCCGCGCCCCTGCCCTAGCGCCGCCGCCGCCGCTTCGCCGCCCGCCGGCCCGCAGCCGCGCCGCCGCCCCGCAGCCGCTGAACCGCCGCCGCCGGACCGCCGTCTCGCCGGAGTTCGTCGTTACGAGGTAGTTATCGTTTTTTTAAACCGATCGGTTTTTCGTAAACCGTAGATTCGTTTTTTTAGGTTTAGATCGGTTCAGTTTTTCTTCGGTTTAGCTATTTAGCGGACGTTCGTCCGTACGTTCGTTTTAACGAACGCTTTTCGTCTGTTAGCCGCAGACAGCGAACGTCCGTTCGTTAGCCAGTTCGTCAGTTTTCTTTTTCGGGGTATTTATCCGCGATTATTCCGATCGCGATTTCTGCCCTGATCTTTTTTTCGTTTTTCTTTTCGCTCGAGAGTCGGAATCAGGTGATTCAAAATCCCAGATCTTCGTCTTGATGCCCTCTTTACGTTTAACCAACTTGAACAAAGTTTTGGCTACTGTAAAATTTGACTTTAGATCAATTTGTAACCGGAGCTCGTTTCTTTCGCAGTTTGAGTTTCGTTGCTTCTTTCGATTTGATTCTTTTTGCAAACCGGAGTTCTTAAGTTGAACTTCTGGTTAGATATGATCTTTTGGAGTTTTGTTTGTGCACCATTTCTTGTTTGCTTATGAATGCTATTGTTTGCTTGCGATAGAATACCCGGACTTTGAAGCGTGCCACTACGAGTCTCTAGGTTTTGCGAATCGTCAGCAAGGCAAGTAACACTTTGATCATACTCTTATTACCCAGTTTTATGCATTAGATCAAACCTTCACACATTGCATGAGTAGGATCTCTTAATTTGTGGGACTGGGAAGTAGTTTGAGGTAGAACCTATTACCTGCATTATTTTCAAACCCTTGGGAGTTACTTCTATGTTTGCTTAGGTTGCTATGCTATGCTCGTAGACGTGGTTTGGGTTTGAGTGAAATCCATGACAGATGTGAGTTGTTAATTAAGGATTCAACTTAAGGTGGCTACTTGAATACACATCTGGGTGGATTGGTTGCAGGGCACCTGGGGAACCCAGTGTTGTCCTAGGAAATCCCGGGGTTCCGTGTGATTTTTCCTATGGAATGCCACCCAGGTTCAAAGGGATCATAAAACTATTCATGCTAGAAACTTCCGTGTGCAGCCACATGCCAATATGGGCTCTGGCATAGTTGAGTAAGTTGTGGGAAACCTTTCCGTGATGGGCTAGCAGATGTAGAGGGATTGTAGGTGTACCGGCCTATCTATCCGGTTAAGGGGACCTCTTCGGAAAGACTGTGTCTCAGTCATCCGTTTCTCAAACACCATGTAGTGCGAGAAACCAAACGGAGGCGATCGAGTCTTGTAGGAAAAGTGCACAAACCTCTGCAGAGTGTACAAACTGATCATGATTAGTCGTGTCTGCGGTTATGGACATCTTGAGTATCTGGTACTTGAATTATTGGTTGATCTCATCACTCTATAATTTAATTTGTTGGGTTAATGATGAACTTTTAATTTGGGATTGAGTTGGAGGTACCATCTCAATGATTTTCAACCAACATGATAGTTAAAATAAAATTTATTCCTTTGTTGTAGGGAAAAATTGGCTTTACACAAAAACTTTAACCTTAGAGCCTCCACCAGCCAAATATGCATGTAGTATAGCCTTTATTCTGTTTCTTGCATCCTTTGTGTTATCTTGCCAGCATATTCCATGTGCTGACCCGTTTTCGGGCTGCAACATATTACGTTGCAGACTTTTCAGACGAGGAATAAGACGTTCTAGGTCGTTTGTCATGCACTCAGCTATGCCGTTGGAGTTGATGGACTCACTTATCTTCCAAGCCTTCCGCTGTTATTTTGTTAGATGTCCTTAAGCCATAGATTTTGTAATAAGTTCTCATTGGAGACATTCGATGTAATAAGTGTGTGATTGCCACTCTGTTATAAATCTTTCAAGTACTGTGTGTGTCAGCATTACCTATCCAGGGATGACACAGAACACAGAGACTTCGGTCCATTCAGATCGTGGTCGCTACACTTACGAAGAAGATTTGAACGGAGTTGTTGAGAAAATCATCAACAAAAGATAAGCTTGTAGTGGGCCTATGGAAAACATCTCAAAACTTGAGGTGAAATTCTTCCACTACCAAATGATTGATTAGTTGAGAGGAACAAAGAGATGCAAAAATCCACTTCCAAAAGATAATGGAGAATGAATTGCACTACGAAATGCAGGAAGAAGAATACTTGAGCTCCCCCAACAAGAATCCTAATGAACACTTCAAAAAGAAAGAAATCTTTGATGAACCATCACGTAGAGCCTCCATTAAGAACTCTAGATACGAAGGATAATAGAAAAGAACTGAAAGTTGAAAAGAACAAGAATTGTTGCATTATAATGATTTAGATGGAGCTTCACAATGATATAATCGAGAAAACTAGGAACTCCGGAAAGAAAAAGGTGAATACCTTGGAACTGAGAATTTCTTCATCATGAACAAACTCCGAACAAAGGAATTGATCACTTGGAAGAAACAAGAATAAGAATTATGTTACGTGTATCCTTCATCAATTTAAATTGACGACAAGCAACGGATTTGGCATACTACTTATTCTTCTTGAAAAGGATTGGAGAGAGATATAGCATAACTTGGGAAAATCTTCAATGAACCAACGATATGATTTTGGAAAGAACGAGTGATGCGAGGTCAACCCGATCTAGGCCGATCTTTCACGAAGAGGAGCGAAACCCACGATGAACACGAAGAACCCAAAGAGGAAAATGCGGGAGGACACAAGAGGAACACTCAAATCAACATGAAAATGGTCACACAAGTGCTAATCCACGATACATAACGAGATACACGATCCATGGTCAACAACGGATGATACAAGGTAGTCTTCTCCGGAAGGAGGTCTTGAGGGTATCCCATAGGATCTTCTCCATAATGGAGGTCTTGAATCCGTGTGGATCTTCTCTGAAGAGGGGCCGCAGTCACTCTCGAGGAGACGAACCACTAGTGGATGAGCAAGGCTCTAGGTTTTTGAGCTATCACAGTGCTAACCCTAGAAAAGAGGAGCAGAAGGAGTACTTATAGTCTAGGGAACGGAAAAGGGATACACAGGTCGAAACCCAAGTGGCTGCGCGCAGGCAGGGCCGGATGTCCGATGGTCGGGCCGGATGTCCGGGTGTTGGAGAGGCGCCAGATGTCCGGGCATTTCGCCAGACGTCCGGGCTAGCGGGGCCTAGCCTTGGGTGTGCTTCTGTGGTGTGGCACCGGATTTCCGGGCTCGAGGCCGGATGTCCGGGCCCTGCCGAGGCGGATGTCCGGGGCCTGGCCGGATGTCCGAGCCCTATAGATTCGGCTGCGTGGGCTCTTCTGTAGATGTTGGTCCAGGGGCCGGATGTCCGGAGCCTGGGACCTTCTCTAGCTTCACTCGATGCAATGCTTCATCCGTGAACTTGGTGACTTGTCCATCTTCATGAGCCTCTCCGATGGGGTCTTCTTGATACCTGAGCACACAAAACACATCCGCCTTAGGTAGTAGCCATGTCTCACATGATTCATATGGAAGTTGGACTAGAAGAGACGTCACCTTGGCAGCGAGAGCTCTAGCACGTGCATGTGTCATTGGTCCTTGGGGCACTTGGTGAGGCGATGGTAGGTCCATGGGGATGACCTTGGGATGCTCCGCATCATCTCCCCTCCCTTGGGAAAGATCCGACCTCGGATCAAAATCTTCATCACCATGGAAAGGAGAGAGATCCTTGACGTTGAAGGTACCGCTCACATTGTACTTGTCGCGTGGAATGTCGATCTTGTAGGCATTGTTGTTGTAGCATGCTAGCACCTTCAAGGATCCGTCAGCGCGAGGTGGTAGTTTGGATACAATGCAAGCTTCGAGGGAGGCTTACGCTACTGTGCTGCATCTCCCTTTCCGCTTCGAGGGAATACAATGCAAGCTCGAGAAGTAGAAAGAAGAATTTCTAGCGCCGTTGCCGGGGAGGCTTACGCAAAAGTCATATACCAAGTACCTATCACAAACCCTTATCCTTCGCATTACATTTATTTGCCTCTCGTTTTCCTCTCCCCCACTTCACCCTTGCCATTTTATTTGCCCTTCTTCCGCCGTGTGTTTACCGTTCACTTGCCCTCGTTTTCTTGTGTTGCTATGTGCCCTCAATTTGCTTGCATCTTTGCTTGCTAAAAATCTATTGTTATGGATCACCTTAAAGTGTTCCATTTGGATCATCTTCAATCCTTATGCGCTCGTGCTGACACCCCAACTAGCCTAGTTGATGGGAAATCTTTAGATGAGCATGCTTATTTTGTGCGTCACTGTTTGTCTGAAAAGGGGAGACTCTTGTGGGATCAAATAAACAGATTGCTATGTTATGCTTGGAATCTTTGTGAAATTTGTGATTTTACTTGTTGCTCTAAGAACCCTAAAAAACACCTCCCCTACCTATGTGAGTTTAATGATAATGAAATATTATCCTCTTATGCAAAGGGTGTTTATAGTTACTACGATATCGAACAAATTGAAGAATTTGTTGCTTTTAAGGGTGCTTATGAAGTTGCTTCTTTGATTGAAAAATATGATATTACTCTCTACGAATGTGGGGACCCCGACTCATAAGTCGAGATCACCGAATGCACGTGTACAGTGATCCCAGAGATCAATGCTCACTGAACACACAGAAGCTGAATAACAAGAGTCTTACATCCATACATACCGTATTACACAAATAGGACCATTATGGTCAAGTCTTGAGTATAACACTGCAGCGGAAATCTTCAATAAGAACTTGGACCCAAGCCATCTGCCTTAACCCTACATGCATTCTGACTGGGAAGCGTCCTAGCTTGCATGTTCGTCTCCAAGAAATCTTCACCATATCCTGTTCTCTCCTGCCTGGCCAATAAAATAACCAGTGGCAAGCCAATGAGTACTTTGAATGTACTCGCAAGCAACCCAAGTGTGATGCCAGAATAATTATGCAAGGCTTCTACTGCTAAATTGGCAGTTTTGCGGAAAGCTAGTTTTTCATATGCAAGTATGATCAACATATAACATGGACATGCATGTGTCTGCAACAAGTTCCAGGAGTCTACAGACATCAATATCAGAAAGGAGCTATGAACAACTCTTGCTCACGCTCATCGTGACTTTCTCACAATCACATCAACAGATTTACCCAAACCGTGTTGTTTTCCAGAAACTTATGGACATAGTCTAAGTAGCACCACCCAACTGTCCTTGACCGTGGACACGGCTATTCGAATAGTTTTACACTCTGCAAAGGTTGCACACTTTACCCACAAGATCCGGGAAGCTTTCGTGTCACCCACGATCCCGCAGTACCTCAAGTACTCGGGGGAAGCACCCGGTCATTATCTTTCCCTAGTCGACACTAGCATAGGGTCCACTCATTGGTACACGGCCCTCGAGTACAAACAATAGATCATGGGACTTGCCCTAATTTCAATGTCACGCGTACACGAAGGGACCAACGGTGTGTCCGGTGCCCTGTAAAAACAGTCATGGTCGTCTATCCAAGCACGACCCCGTCCCGGGAAAGACCTCAAGTCTTCCCGTCACTAGTAATGCGGGCACCATGCTAGTATCGTCCTAAGTAATCAATAATGCCCCGTCCCATAAGGGGTAGAGTGGTTGCACATGTTTGGTTGGGACGGTAGTCACACATAAATCTAATCCATCTCTGTAAACAACACTTTCATCAAGCCTCGGTACACTACTTCTTCACCAAGTAGTGCCCTAGTTTCTCATCATCTCCCAGGGGCATTAGTGGCACCCACTAGGTCATTTGCAAGTATGTCTTACCACACTTGCTTCTCTCAATGCATAACCCTGACCCATATTGCGTAGCCAACTACTATAGCATATATATATCTACTCCCACCCACATAACCCTCATAGGAAGGTAGGGTCATGTTTGATGCAAGTATCAACGAGGAAGTGCAGTGGCAGACCATCAAAGTGGTTCCACCACGTCATGATTTCCGTAGCAACAACATTATGGTACTATATGACATGCATAAAAGGTTTCTCAAACATGGTTAAAGGGCTGCTTGCCTTATCCTTCCGAGTCTTCAAACCTTCTGGTCCATCTCCGAGTACTCCGTTTATTTCGCCAACTAACGATGGAAACAATCACAATAAGCAACACAACGAAGGAAAGATAAAAGTGCTCTAAAAATAGGAGTTGGACTTTTCTAGGATACCTCTGGTCATATGAAAAATAACCAAGGTGGTTTCATTGGAGTATGATCAATGGATGGTTTGGCACATTTCAATATGATGGAATCAAGGGGTTTATGGATTTGAAAGGAGTGTACAGAAATATATTTTTCAAAAATGAGCAAAGGCACCCATTTAACAAGTCATGATTTTAAAAGCATCTAGGAGTTGGTTTCACTAGATTTGGAATTCAAATGAATTTCCTAGGATTTTGCAAAGTTGATAAATATGAAGAAATGGCTCATTATGTGGTGGGATACAGAAAGTATTAATAAAAATGTTCCAAATCTAAGTTTGGATATGACAAGCACCTAGGAATTTGAACCACTGCATTTGGATCAAATTTGAGCTCTCCGTGATTTTCTAAAGTTCATCACGGAAAATGTAATAATGACATTTTGATAATATTTGTGAAGGAAAAGTTTCTGGAAAAATGTGCATGTTGCTCCAACAGGTAGATCTGGATTTTAGAAACTCCTAGAAATTTGAATCATCAAATTTGGAGTCCAAATTAATTGTTTATGGATTTTACAAGTTGTCTGGAAAAAGAATAAGGGAAAAGAAATCAACCTTATAATGTGCTCTAGGCGGAGCCCAGCTAAACATCGCCTACTGGGCTCAGCCCAGCGGCTCAGCGGCGCGAAGGAGGTGGTGACGCCGAAGGCGTATTTACGGCGGGCGTCACCACCACAGAGAGGCGCAGTCTGGCTGGTGCGCTTCCACTTATCGGGGGGGCCACCCGTCAGATGCTCCCACTGTTGGACGCGCCGGGGGCATGGGCATGGTCGGGGGACGGCGCCGCACCCGCCCCGACTGCCTGCACGTCCAGGGGAGGACGGAGGCGAGCGGAGCCACGGCCATGGCGGAAGATGGTGATGCCGATGATGGGTTCAGTGCTACGGCCGCCGGGAGGAGCGAATGGAGCTCGGGAGAGACCTGCGGTGAGGTTGTAGGTGTCCTAGTGGAGTCAAAAATGGGAGGGGGAGGCTACAGGGAGTGAATTTAGGAGGAGGCCGACGGCAACACGTCGGCCATTGAGAGGGGAAGAGAGCACCAGGGGGAGAGGGGGCTTGTCCGGGAGGTTCACGGGAGAGAGGGGGTTCTAACCAAGACGAGAGAGAGGGTCGGGGGTGGCTTAAATACGCGCGGCCGCGGTGCACCATGAGCAACGTCCATGGACGCGCTCGGGCGAGCCCACAGAGGGATAAGGGGGGCAAGGGAGGAGGGGCCCGGCAGTGAGGCATGTCGTGGACATCGAGGCGACCTCGATGGACATGCTTGCTCTGCCCAATGTCGCCTGGGTGCCTCGGGAGGGCCGAGCTACAGTGCATTGGCGCACTGTAGCGCGCTCCAGAGCGTGTCTTTGGCCGACATGGGCGTGTCGTTGCACTCTGGCCGTGTCCCCATTGTCCAACAGCTCTAGGGGGTAGTAAACAGTGCACAAACGGTCTGGGATGCCCTGGAGGGCCACTGGAGTGAGGAGGGAGGTGAGGAAGGAGGAGATTGCTGCTGTCCAGAAGAGTAAAATGGGGTTTTACCCCCTCCAATGATTGAGCTGAGGCATGGGTGAGTTACTTGAGGTAGAAGATGACTAGGAGAGGCTGTGGTAAAAAGTTGAGCTCAAGTAGAATAGTAAAAGGGGCAGAACAGTGGTTTTGGTAAAATGGCAGAAGGTGTTTGATGTGGTTTTGGGCAAGCAAATGACTTCCAATTGACATGGGACTTAACAGGATGAAATGGCACATATATTTAGGCCCTTCCACCAAATTTGAGCTCATTTGGGCAAAGTTCCCAATGTAACTTTGGTGAACCCTAGAAATCAACAGAAATGGATTTTCCAAGATTAAGTTAAGCAAATCATCTCTCCTTGATGCACCACCTGGTGTAGTGTCATCATATGGGGTTGTGAGCATGTCCACAAAATTTAAGGTCCCAAGTAAGAAGTTGGCAATGTAGAGTTGTTCAAATTTGGATCTGGTCAGAAAGGGTTTTGGGGCACTTAGATCAAGTTGTCCTTCTCCAAAACTTGTGCCATTTGGCATAGATGCATAATTACATCATTTTAGCATGTTCACCAAGTTTGAGAGTATTTGTACGAGTTTGGCAATGTAAAGTTGCTCAAACTTCAAAATGGATAGAAATGGTTTTGAGGGGATTAGATGATGTTCCCTTGATCTTCAAGGCATGAGGCTTTGTAAGATCATCAAACATGTCATATTTGACATGATAGAATTTCCCTGGAGTTTTTGGAGAATATTCCCTTTGTAAATATTTCAAAAGCTTGAAATATCCAGAAAGGGTTAATGAAGGATTTGTCCAATATTTTGAACATGACCATGTGTTGAAACTCTTATATATGGACAATATATGTCCTATGAGTTCCCCTGAATTTTGGCAAATATTTTTGGAATAATTAAATAGTTTTTCCCTATTAAAGACCATTTCTGTTCTTAAGAAAAAGCTTTTAAATAAAATATGAAAATAACTTTTAAAATTATAATTTTGTGGTTTATGGGAGTCCTATACCCAATAGGATTCAAATATACTTTTTGAAAGATTTTTCACACCCTAATTAAGGTACTTGTAGTGCAAACCTCAATTCAGGGGTTTTTGGAAAACTAATTTTAGAAAATACTATTTGGCCAAAATATTTTTATAAGAAAATACTATACTGGTCTATACACATGGCATGATCATTGGGAAAATGTTTTTGGATCAAGGAGATGAAGTATAAGAGTTGGAGGATTTATTTGATTTTTAGAGCACTAGCAAGCATCAAACAGAAAACCAATCGAGCAAAGTCAGAAACACTCAAAAGTTTTTGTAAATCCACATTTTTAGCATGATTATTAGCTTAAGTGTTGTGGCATGAAAATCAGGGTGTGACAGACCTACCCCCTTACAAGAATCTCGTCCCCGAGATTCCCAGACTAGGCATGGAAAGGAATACGGAGTCTTGGATACGGGGTAGTCTTCACTTCTTCTTGTTGGTTCTGCTTCCGAGTGGTGCTTCATGGAACCTTGAAGTACTTGGTGGTTTGGCTTCTCGCTTGTTGCCCTCTTGATGCAGGTTGCGAGGGGTCTCTTGTATGGGTTTGGTTGAGCTAGATGTCAAAGGCTCGGTGATCAATGTCCTTGCGGGGACCGGGCTAGTTAGGAAGTAAGAAGTACTTCCAGAGTGGTGACCCGTGGAATTTTTGGTGCACGGTGGGTATCTCAGGTGGTAAATCTAGCTGGTAGCCATCTACTATTTGTCTTGCAGTGGTCTTGAAGAAAGTCGATAAATCTCGGTGTGAGCGTCCCTTCGACATGGAAATGCTTGGTTCCTTCGAGAGGAGTGGTTTGCAGATACGCCCGGTCTTCGACGCGGAAGTTTACATCTCGAGAATGGTGGTTGGTGTAGTTCTTCCTTCTTGACATGTCAGTCTTCAAATGCTTTCCATCCAGCTGACCGTCTCTTCTTGTCTTCGGGCAGACAAGTAGGTCATCAAATAATGATGTTACCCAACTCGTCCAAGTACTCCATGAAGCCTACGGGGTACGCAAGGTAGGCTGGGGTATTGGTGGTGGTCTCCGTTGAGTATTTGCAAGGTCTTCCTGACTTAGAGCGAAGGCCCGTGGTCGGGATCTGACCAGGTTGTGGCTTGGGGGGGCTTAAGGGTTTCAAGGATTCTAGTGAGTGAGTGAACGTTTATTATCTTATCCTTAAGCACGGTTTCTGAGATGCCAATAGCTCTATCTAGTACTCCGAACGAAAAAGCATCTTCTCGCATAGACCAACTTCAATCACCACTCATGCCACACATATCCTCATGACTCTCAAGAGGCGGTCTAACAAAATCGTACATGTCAATGATCTCAATAATCACATGCATGGCTACCCCTAAAAGTCCACAGGTAGGGCATACAAGCTGCCAAGCAAGAGTAAACACCACAATCCAAGCGCCCAACCTATTCTTGCAGGGTTCAAGATATTGCAACTCTATTCTAAGGAAACACGTCATATGCCACTCTAAGATTTTGTTTCCTTCCTATAGATCAACTCCAATAGCCCGGTAATTTCCATCAATCACCACATAATCCAATAATTCTACAAATCCGGTGTCTACGGTGTTCCGCAAGATCTCAAGTCCCTATAATACCCAAATACATGGAAGGACTATGTATTACGATAGTAAGTCCACCAAATTCCCAACATCCGGGTAAAGTAAACTCCAAGGTCATGAGTATATAGATCCCTAAATCAACTCCGACAAATAATCCAATCTCCAAGTTTATCGTCCATCGAGAAGCATGGTATCATGATCAGGATCATCGGTCTAAATCCAATTTACTCCGAACCATGCAGACATATCTAGCATCTATACCCAACCAGAATCACCTACTTAAATCCAAATCTCATGCCTGACGAGAATTCCTACATTTTCCCCAAGTCATCCTCAAAATGTCAATTATCTGCTATCAATATCCCCTGGCTAGGTCAAATTAATCCTTATACCTCCAAGAATTTCATCTTGCCATCTCAATAGCCCCGCAAATCCAAGTTATCCCGGGGTGATGAAAGTTACGCTACTCCATTAATCATGATCCCACCAACATGAAAACCTCACAATCCATCAAGGTCTGAGATAATTCCTCGAAGTCACTGATATAAAGCCACCAAGTCATCTGTTCTATATCCTCAAATGGGTCTGTCTATGGCATCGTCAGTTCTTGTGCTACATTAGGATGAAAATGAGCTCACTCACTGTGTCCACTAGTTCCATTACGAACCCAGTGTTGTGCAAGGTTGCAGAGGCTTAACTGGTTCTCTCGCAATTCTATGGGTTAGGCACATGGTTAAGGGTTCGTGCTGGAGTGTCTCGTGAAGTCTCAAAGGGTCTAGGAATGGGTTACTAGTCTGGAGGGTTAAACATAATTCTACGGGGTTGCACTTGATCGCGGAGGTTGTAGCAGGAGTCTTCATTGTTAGTTGGTCCCCGAGTTGGAATCCTTGGCACTTCTTGTCTTGCGGGTCTTCAGTTGAGGAGAGGGAAGAGAGGGAAAAGTAGCATAGAGGAGGGGAGTGCCTAAAGGGGGTTCTATAGTGCAAGTGCAAACAAACAGGTGCAAAAAGGCTGAAACAAAAGAAACAAGGCAAGGAAGGTGATATAGTCGTGTACTTGTTGCCTAGGGCAACAGTGCGACTTATATCAAAACACAAACAATTAAAAGCAAGCAACACACGATCATGGTTCTATTCGAACCATCATACGGACTCGACTGCGCATAGGGGGTACACAACTCATCCTACCCTAGGGGTTCTCGGACTCAGTGTCGTGACTTGTGCCTCGTGCAGTCTTGTGAGTTTTCCTCAGGTGTTGCTATGTCCCTCATAGTTGTTTGATGAACGATCCGGGTTGAGCCTGAAGAATCTTCAACAACTTCTCGCCTGATGAGGTGATGTGGTGAAGGGGTCTCCTTGTAGCTGGCGTTGACTTGGTCTTCTCTTGTCTCTCTAATCATGATGATCCCTTGTGCCTTTTGGGGCGTCGAGGGTATCAGGTAGGCAATCCTTTATGCAATGATATTAATCAAGGCATAGTAGAGGTTCAACATGTTGGTTGCGTTGATGACAACATCGACACCAAGAGCGGGGGACGAAGAGAACCGTTTCCTGCTCACTATAGTGAGGCGGACCAAATGGCGAGGTTCTCATCCACCGGTGGTTGCCGATACAACAACGGTAGTGACAAGGTTACTCTATTAGCGAAGTATATCATGATCTTGCATAACCTATACCCTGGTCATCGTAGGCCAATGTTGCATCATCCTGGGGCACTGTCAAGGGTGTCACCATCTTCTGGGTCTTCATGTCCTCATTCCTCGAGGATGGATTTTCAGTTGGTATCGTCTTGTCGTGGTGTCGCCACTCTTGTGTTCGGAATAGGTGGGTGAGTGTTTGGCAAGGTGTACTCCACAAGGATTACAGAAAATCCAGTGGTCAGGGGCATAAGGGTTCTAGCGACCAAAGTGTTGAAGGGGAAGAGATCAAGTATAGCCTAGTTTTTGAAAAACTGAGAAGGGGAGAGAAGTATAGATAGTTTCGAAAACTAGTAATAGTTTTGGAAATAGTTTTACCCTAACTAGCGACCATGCTAACTAAGGCTTCCTACAGTCAGGATGGCTCTGATACCAGCTCTGTGGGGACCCTGACTCATAAGTCGAGATCACCGAATGCACATGTACAGTGATCCCAGATATCAATGCTCACTGAACACACATAAGCTGAATAACAAGAGTCTTACATCCATACATACCGTATTACACAAATAGGACCATTATGGTCAAGTCTTGAGTATAACACTGCAGCGGAAATCTTCAATAAGAACTTGGACCCAAGCCATCTTCCTTAACCCTACACGCATTCTGACTGGGAAGCATCCTAGCTCGCATGTTCGTCTCCAAGAAATCTTCACCATATCCTGTTCTCTCCTGCCTGGCCAATAAAATAACCAGTGGCAAGCTAATGAGTACTTTGAATGTACTCGTAAGCAACCCAAGTGTGATGCAAGAATAATTATGCAAGGCTTCTACTGCTAAATTGGCAGTTTTGCGGAAAGCTAGTTTTTCATATGCAAGTATGATCAACATATAACATGGACATGCATGTGTCTGCAACAAGTTCCAGGAGGCTACAGACATCAATGTCAGAAAGGAGCTATGAACAACTCTTGCTCACACTCATCGTGACTTTCTCACAATCACATCAACAGATTTACCCAAACAGTGTTGTTTTCCAAAAACTTATGGACATAGTCTAAGTAGCACCACCCAACTGTCCTTGACCGTGGACACGGCTATTCGAATAGTTTTACACTCTGCAGAGGTTGCACACTTTACCCACAAGATCCGGGAAGCTTTCATGTCACCCACGATCCCGCAGTACCTCAAGTACTCGGGGGAAGCACCCGCTCATTATCTTTCCCTAGTCGACACTAGCATAGGGTCCACTCGTTGGTACACGGCCCTCGAGTACAAACAATAGATCATGGGACTTGCCCTAATTTCAATGTCACGCGTACACGAAGGGACCAACGATGTGTTCGGTGCCCTGTAAAAACAGTCATGGTCGTCTATCCAAGCACGACCCCGTCCCGGGAAAGACCTCAAGTCTTCCCGTCACTAGTAATGCGGGCACCATGCTAGTATCGGCCTAAGTAATCAATAATGCCCCGTCCCATAAGGGGTAGAGTGGTTGCACATGTTTGGTTGGGACGGTAGTCACACATAAATCTAATCCATCTCTGTAAACAACACTTTCATCAAGCCTCGGTACACTACTTCTTCACCAAGTAGTGCCCTAGTTTCTCATCATCTCCCAGGGGCATTAGTGGCACCCACTGGGTCATTTGCAAGTATGTCTTACCACACTTGCTTCTCTCAATGCATAACCCTGACCCATATTGCCTAGCCAACTACTATAGCATATATATATATATATATATATATATATATATATATATATATATATATATATACTCCCACCCACATAACCCTCATAGGAAGGTAGGGTCATGTTTGATGCAAGTATCAACGAGGAAGTGCAGTGGCAGACCATCAAAGTGGTTCCACCACGTCATGATTTCCGTAGCAACAACATTATGGTACTATATGACATGCATAAAAGGTTTCTCAAACATGGTTAAAGGGCTGCTTGCCTTATCCTTCCGAGTCTTCAAACCTTCTGGTCCATCTCCGAGTACTCCGTTTATTTCGCCAACTAACGATGGAAACAATCACAATAAGCAACACAACAAAGCAAAGATAAAAGTGCTCTAAAAATAGGAGTTGGACTTTTCTAGGATACCTCTGGTCATATGAAAAATAACCAAGGTGGTTTCATTGGAGTATGATCAATGGATGGTTTGGCACATTTCAATATGATGGAATCAAGGGGTTTATGGATTTGAAAGGAGTGTACAGAAATATATTTTTGAAAAATGAGCAAAGGCACCCATTTAACAAGTCATGATTTTAAAAGCATCTAGGAGTTGGTTTCACTGGATTTGGAATTCAAATGAATTTCCTAGGATTTTGCAAAGTTGATAAATATGAAGAAATGGCTCATTATTTGGTGGATATAGGAAGTATTAATAAAAAAGTTCCAAAACTAAGTTTGGATATGACAAGCACCTAGGAATTTGAACCACTGCATTTGGATCAAATTTGAGCTCTCTGTGATTTTCTAAAGTTCATCACAAAAAATGGAATAATGACATTTTGATAATATTTGTGAAGGAAAAGTTTGTGGAAAAATGTGCATATTGCTCCAACAGGTAAATCTGGATTTTAGAAACTCCTAGAAATTTGAATCATCAAATTTGGAGTCCAAATTAATTGTTTATGGATTTTACAAGTTGTCTGGAAAAAGAATAAGGGAAAAAAATCAACCTTATAATGTGCTCTGGGCGGAGCCCAGCTAAACATCGCCTACTGGGCTCAGCCCAGCGGCTCAGCGGCGCGAAGGAGGTGGTGACGCCGAAGGCGTATTTACGGCGGGCGTCACCACCATAGAGAGGCGCAGTCTGGCTGGTGCGCTTCCACTTATCGGGGGGGCCACCCGTCAGATGCTCCCACCGGCCTCGTGGCGCTTACAGGCGGGGCCCGCCTAGCGGGTTCATCATCCTCCCCCCCCCGACGCAGAGGAGGAGGCACAGGAGATGCCGGCGTTGACAGCCGGCGCCATCGGCCACTGTTGGACGCGCCGGGGGCATGGGCGTGCACGGGGGACGGCGCCGCACCCGCCCCGACTGCCTGCACGTCCAGGGGAGGACGGAGGCGAGCGGAGCCGCGGCCATGGCGGAAGATGGTGATGCCGATGATGGGTTCAGTGCTACAGCCGCCGGGAGGAGCGAATGGAGCTCGGGAGAGACCTGCGGTGAGGTTGTAGGTGTCCTAGTGGAGTCAAAAATGGGAGGGGGAGGCCAGAGGGAGTGAATTTAGGAGGAGGCCGACAACGACACGTCGGCCATGGAGAGGGGAAGAGAGCACCAGGGGGAGAGGGGGCTTTTCCGGGAGGTTCACGGGAGAGAAGGGGTTCTAACCAAGACGAGAGAGAGGGTCGGGGGTGGCTTAAATAGGCGCGGCTGCGGTGCACCATGAGCAACGTCCATGGACGCGCTCGGGCGAGCTCACGGAGGGATAAGGGGGGCAAGGGAGGAGGGGCCCGGCAGCGAGGCGTGTCGTGGACGTCAAGGCAACCTCGATGGACACGCTCGCTCTGCCCAATGCCGCCTGGGTGCCTCGGGAGGGTCGAGCTACAGTGCATTGGCGCACTATAGCGCGCTCCAGAGCATGTCTTTGGCCGGCATGGGCGTGTCGTTGCACTCTAGCCGTGTCCCCCAATGTCCAACAGCTCTAGGGGGTAGTAAACAATGCACAAACGGCCTGGGATGCCCTGGAGGGCCACTGGAGTGAGGAGGGAGGTGAGGAAGGAGGAGATTGCTGCTGTCCAGAAGAGTAAAATGGGGTTTTAGCCCCTCCAATGATTGAGCTGAGGCATGGGTGAGTTACTGGAGGTAGAAGATGACTAGGAGAGGCTGTGGTAAAAAGTTGAGCTCAAGTAGAATAGTAAAAGGGGCAGAACAGTGGTTTTGGTAAAATGGCAGAAGGTGTTTGATGTGGTTTTGGGCAAACAAATGACTTCCAATTGACATGGGACTTAACAGGATGAAATGGCACATATATTTAGGCCCTTCCACCAAATTTGAGCTCATTTGGGCAAAGTTGCCAATGTAACTTTGGTGAACCCTAGAAATCAACATAAATGGATTTTCCAAGATTAAGTTAAGCAAATCATCTCTCCTTGATGCACCACTTGGTGTAGTGTCATCATATGGGGTTGTGAGCATGTCCACAAAATTTAAGGCCCCAAGTAAGAAGTTGGCAATGTAGAGTTGTTCAAATTTGGATCTGGTCAGAAAGGGTTTTGGGGCACTTAGATCAAGTTGTCCTTCTCCAAAACTTGTGCCATTTGGCATAGATGCATAATTACATCATTTTAGCATGTTCACTAAGTTTGAGAGTATTTGGACAAGTTTGGCAATGTAAAGTTGCTCAAACTTCAAAATGGGTAGAAATGGTTTTGAGGGGATTAGATGATGTTCCCTTGATCTTCAAGGCATGAGGCTTTGTAAGATCATCAAACATGTCATATTTGACATGATAGAATTTCCCTGGAATTTTTGGAGAATATTCCCTTTGTAAATATTTCAAAAGCTTGAAATATCCAGAAAGGGTTAATGAAGGATTTGTCCAATATTTTGAACATGACCATGTGTTGAAACTCTTATATATGGACAATATATGTCCTATGAGTTCCCCTGAATTTTGGCAAATATTTTTGAAATAATTAAATAGTTTTTCCCTATTAAAGACCATTTCCGGCCTTAAGAAAAAGCTTTTAAATAAAATATGAAAATAACTTTTAAAATTATAATTTTGTGGTTTATGGGAGTCCTATACCTAATAGGATTCAAATATACTTTTTGAAAGATTTTTCACACCCTAATTAAGGTACTTGTAGTGCAAACCTCAATTCAGGGGTTTTTGGAAGACTAATTTTAGAAAATACTATTTGGCCAAAATATTTTTATAAGAAAATACCATACTGGTCTATACACATGGCATGATCATTGGGAAAAGGTTTTGTATCAAGGAGATGAAGTATAAGAGTTGGAGGATTTATTTGATTTTTAGAGCACTAGCAAGCAGCAAACAGAAAACCAATCGAGCAAAGTCAAAAACACTCAAAAGTTTTTGTAAATCCACATTTTTAGCATGATTATTAGCTTAAGTGTTGTGGCATGAAAATTAGGGTGTGACAACGAAGCTGAAAATTTTGATATACTTAAATATTGCTTTGAAAACTATGCTCATAATGTCTATGTCAAAGAATTTATCGAAAGAATGACCGTTACTTTGAAAGAAAATAATGATATGCATGAATCTATAGATAATTATGATTTTGATGATTGGAGTGAAATATCCCTTGATGAACATGACGCTTGCTATTCTTGTGGCCTTGATGCCAATATTTATGAAGATGAATTTGCTATAGTTGCTTATGTTAAACATGAGATCATTGCTATTACACCCATACTTGATAGTTCCTTTGATGAAAAGCATGATTGTAGTGATGTTATTATAAATTCTCTTAATGCCAATTGTGTTAATGATATGCAAAACCCTAAGCTTGGGGGTGCTAGTTTTGCTATGACTGCTATTTGTTGCAATGATCATGATCGGGGTGATTCTTCTTATGGTGTTGAAAATTTATTTAAGCCCCATGATGAATATAAGATTGATAATAATGTTTGCATTAATATTGAAAGTGGGTTTGGAAGAGTGTCAACTTTATATCCCACATACTTGGAGAATGTTCAATCTTATGAAATTTTGATAAAAGTGGGTTTGGAGAGGTCATGACTTTAGTTAATGTTAATCCCACTATTTTGGAAGAGTGTCAACTTTGCATGCATGTGGATCGTGTTGAGAATATGTTATGTGATAGCTATTTTGTTTAATTTGATCATGATCCTACATGCAATTATTATGAGAGAGGGAAATATGGTTGTAGAAATTTTCATGTTACTAAATTACCTCTCATTATGTTGAGATTACTATTGTTTCTTTCTCCTTTCTTGCGTATGCTAGATCTTGCTTGTCTTGGTAATTTGTTTTGCTATAAGATGCCTATGCATAGGAAGTATGTTAGACTTAGATGTGTTTGTCACATGTCTTATGATGCTCTCCTTGTGTTTCAATTCTTATCTCTCATGTGAGCATCATTGAAATCCCAATCCTATCTTAATGGCTATAAAGAAAGAGCTTGTTGGGAGGCAACCCAATTTTTTGTTTTTTTTGTTTTTGTTGCTGTTAGGGAATAAATATTGCATCTAGCCTCTGATTAGATGTGGTTTCATGTTTTGTTTAGTGTTTGTGCCAAGTAGAACCTTTGGGAAGACTTGTGTGAAGTTTATGTGATCTTGCTGTGAAAAACAGAATCGTTAGCGCTTGCTAAAGTGGTCGTCGGATTTTACTGGAGCGTGCTATTTATTTGATTCTTTTTGCAGATGATTAATAGACAAATGCCTCAAATTTAACGATTTAGTTTGAATTTTTTAGAGTTCCAGAATTAGGCAAAACTTGCAGATTACCACAGACTGTTCTGTTTTTTGACAGATTCTGTTTTTCGTGTGTTGTTTGCTTATTTCAATGCATCTATGAGTAATATTTGGAGGTATGAACCATAGATAAGTTGTAATACAGTAGGTTTAACACCAATAAAAACAAATAATGAATTCATTGCAGTACCTTTGAGTAGTGGTTTGCTTTCTTATACTAACGGAGCTCACGAGAATTTTTGTCTAAGTTTTGTGTTGTGAAGTTTTCATGTTTTGAGTATTGCTTTGATGGACTATGGAACAAAGAGTAGCAAAGGCCTAAGCTTGGCGATTCCCATGGAACCCCAAGTAAAATTCAAGGATAATCAAAAGCCTAAGATTGGGGATGCCCCGGGAAGGCATCCCCTCTTTCGTCTTCATCCATCGGTAACTATACTAGGAGCTATATTTTTATTCACCACATGATATGTGTTTTGCTTGGAGCGTCTTATATAATTGGAGTCTTTGCTTGTTATTTTGCCACAATCTTCCTTACTGGACACACCTATTTGATAGATTTAAATATGGCCTAGGAATTGCTAGAAGACTCTATGTGCTTCACTTATATCTTTTGAGTTGAATAGTTTTTGCTCTAGTGCTTCACTTATATCTTTTAGAGCACGGTGGTGGTTATATTTTGTAGAAATTGTTGAACTCTGATGCTTCACTTATATCTATTTGAGATTCTATTAAAACAGCATGATAATGTGTTTAGGCTAAAAAAACTAGTCTTCACATGATAGCCATCCAATGTCAATGTAGTAAAAAAATTCACACTAAGTGCATTGAATAGAATGAGATGTTGGATGCTTGATAATTGTTTTGAGATGTGAGGATAGTGATACTAGAGTCATGCTAGTGGAGTTATTATGAAATTGAGAAATACTTGTGTTAAGGTTAGTGATTCCCGTAGCATGCACGTATGGTGAACCGCTATGTGACGAAGTTAGGGCATGAGGTATTTGTAAAGTGCCAACCTTTGTGTGGAGGTCGGGGGCGCGCAATGGCTAACTCCTACCAACCTCCCCCCTAGGAGCATGCGTTGATTGCTTTGTTTTGATGACTCGTAGATTTTTACAATAAGTATATGAGTTCTTATGACTAATGTTGAGTCCATGGATTATACGCACTCTCACCCTTCCACCATTGCTAGCCTCTCTTGTACCGCGCAACTTTCGCCGGTACCATAAACCCACTATATATCCTTCCTCAAAACAGCCACCATATTAGTCCTCAAAACAGCCACCATACCTACCTATCATGGCATTTCCATAGCCATTCCGAGATATATTGCCATGCAACTTTCCACCGTTCCCTTCATATGACACACATCATATTGTCATATTGCCATGCATGATCATGTAGTTGACATCGTATTTGTGGCAAAGCCACCATGCATAACTTTTCATACATGCCACTCTTGTTTCTTTGCACATCCCGGTACACCGTCGGAGGCATTCATATAGAGTCATACTTTGTTGTAGTATCGAGTTGTAATAAAAGTGTGATGATCAACATTATTAGAGCATTGTCCCATGGGAGGAAAGGCTAAATCTATAAAGCCCCTCCGCAAAAAAAAAGGCCAAAGAAAAAAATAAAGGCCCCAAAAAAGAGAAAAGAAAAAAGGGACAATTGCTACTATCTTTTCTTCCACACTTGTGCTTCAAAGTAGCACCATGTTCTTCATTGTAGATAGTCTCATGGTTATTCTCTTTTTATACTAGTGGGAATTTTTCGTTATAGAACTTGGCTTGTATATTCCAACGACGGGCTTCCTCAAATGCCCTAGGTCTTTTTGAGCAAGCAAGTTGGATGCACACCCACTAGTTTCTTTTGTTGAACTTTCATTCACATTTAGCTCTAGTGCATCCATTGCATGGCAATCCCTACTCACTCACAATGATATCTATTGATGGGCATCTCCATAGCCCGTTGATACGCATAGTCGATGTGAGACTATCTCCCTCCTTTTTGTCTTCTCCACAGCCACCTCTATTTCACCCATAGTGCTATGTCCATGGCTCACGCTCATGTATTGCGTGAAAGTTGAAAGGTTTGAAAAGATAGAGTATGAAAACAAATGCTTGGCTGAAATCAGGGTTGTGCATGATATGAATATTTTTTGTGTGATAACGAGGGAGCATAGCCAACACTATATTATTTTGTAGGGATAACTTTCTTTAGCCATAGTATTTTGAGAAGACATGATTGCTTTGTTAGTATGCTTGAAGTATTATTGTTTCTTATGTCAATATAGACTTTTGTCTTGAATCTTTCAGATCTGAACATTCATGCCACAATTAAGAGAATTACATTGAAAAACTATATTGGTTAGCATTCCACATCATAAATTCTTTCTTTATCATTTACCTACTCGAGGACGAGCAGGAATTAAGCTTGGGGATGCTTCATACGTCTCCAACGTATCTATAATTTTTTATTGTTCCATGCTATTATTTATGAAGTCTTGGATGTTTAATGGGCTTTGTCATACACTTTTATATCATTTTTAGACTAACCTACTAACCCAAAGGCCCAGTCCAGATTGCTGTTTTTTGCCAGTTTCAGGGTTTTGCAGAAAAAGAATATCAAACAGAGTCCAAACGGAATGAAACCTTCGCGAGATATATTTTTGGAGAAAATCACGCACAGGGGACTTGATAACCACGTCAGGGGAGCCTCGGGGTGTCCACGAGGGTGGGGGGCACGCCCCCCTTCCCAAGGCGCGCCCCCTGCTTCGTGGGCCCCTCGAGCACCCCCCTGTGTCCTCCTTCCTCCTATATAAGTCTACGTACCCGAAACCTTCGACAACAGAGAGAAAACCCTAACTCCACCGTCGTAACCTTCTGTGCCCGTGAGATCCCATCTTGGAGCCTGTTCCGGAGCTCCACCGGAGGGGGATCCATCACGGAGTTCATCATCATCATCATCATCATCATCGCCCTCACCATGAGTTGTGAGTAGTTTACCACAGACCTTCAGGTCCATAGCTAGTATCTAGATGGCTTCTTCTCTCTCTGGATCTCAATAAAAAGTTCTCCTCTGTCTTCGAGGAGATCTATTCGATGTAATCTCTTTTTCCAGTGTGTTTGTCGAGATCCGATGAATCGTGGGTTTATGATCAAGATTATCTATGAGAAATATTTGGTTCTTCTCTGAACTTTTTATGTGTGCTCATAATATCCTTGCAAGTCTCTTCGAATTATTGGTTTGGTTTGGCCTACTAGATCTATAGTTCTTGCAATGGGAGAAGTGCTTGACTTTGGGTTCAATCTTGCGCTGTCCATTCCCAGTGATAGTAGGGGCAGCAAGGCACGTATTGTATTGTTGCCATCGAGGATAAAAAGATGGGGTTTATATCATATTGCTTGAGTTTATCCCTCTACATCATGTCATCTTGCTTAAAGCGTTACTCTGTTCTTATGAACTCAATACACTAGATGCATGCTGGATAGCGGTCGATGTGTGGAGTAATAGTAGTAGATGCAGAATCGTTTCGGCCTACTTGTCTCGGGCGTGATGCCTATATACAATGATCATGCCTAGATAGTCTCATAATTATTCGCTTTTCTATCAATTATCGATAGTAATTTGTTTACCCGCCGTAGAATATCGCTATCATGAGAGAAGCCACTAGAGAACACTATGGCCCCCGGGTCTATTCTCAACATATCAATCTATATCTACTTTACTTTTATCGCTTTTATTTGCTGTTATTATAAACCAAAAATACCAAAAATATAAATTGTCATCTCTATCAAATCTCACTTTCGTAAGTGACCGTAAAGGGATTGACAACCCCTTATCGCGTTCGCTGCGAAGTTCTCATTTGTTTGTGCAGGTGCGAGGGACTCGCGCGTGGTCTCCTACTGGATTGATACCTTGGTTCTCAAAAACTGAGGGAAATACTTACGCTACTATGCTGCATCTCCCTTTCCTCTTCGAGGGAATACAACGCAAGCTCGAGAAGTAGTAAGAAGAATTTCTGGCGCCGTTGCCGGGGAGGCTTACACAAAATTCATATCCCAAGTATCTATCACAAACCCTTATCCTTCGCATTACATTTATTTGCCTCTCGTTTTGCTCTCCCCCACTTCACCCTTGCCGTTTTATTTGCCCTTCTTCCGCCGTGTGTACTTGGCCTATCCATCATTACAAGCAAGAATGTGAGTGGGAGAAAGGAGAAGACAATACCAAATGTACCCTGACCGAAGTTGAAAATGGATCAATGATCACTCAATATTGTAACCTGGAAATAGCACTATTGGTACCACTTCTTGTTGATTCTCACACCTACACAAGTAAAGCTTTGAGAGGAGCTTGGTTAGGATGGTGTCACAAATTCAATGCAATTGTCAAAGAGACTCGATGATGTTGAAATGATTCACAATTTGCTCATACAACAAGTAGATCACAAGCAATGGGTAGCACACGGAACACACGCATGGATAGATAAATGTGGTAGTGCAACCAAGGGTGAGCGAAAATGTGGAATCCACGGAAAATGCTCTTGTTGCACAACACTAGAGAGACGCTAACCGATTGCTTAATAGGCGGATACACACTTGTGCACGACCTATAAGAGGCAAAATGTAACGACTTCCTATCGCAAGTATACTATCAGTGTATGATGTGCTGATGCTTGAGCACAAGATGATGTATTGCTATCTCATATGATCTCTTTTGATGCAAGGCGTATGATGCTATTGTCCTTTTGCTTATAAGCTTTTGATGGCTCTTGTTGCTTCAAAGCTTGTGAGCTCTTTCTTTGGCCACTTATGCATGCTTCTCGTATCAAGGTAGCTATTGTGTATGCGGGACACTCTTGTGCCACACGGAGATATGATGATGTAGTATGCAATATCAATGACTATCACTAAGGTGCACACGTGTCGTGGCCCGGCAATGCTCAAATGACTAGTCTCGATGGGAAAGCTACACAAAAATGGTCTATAGGGTGACAATGCAATTGCAAGGTAGGCTGAACAAGGTGTCGTCGATGTTACCATCCTCGCCGAGGATGAGCGGTGGTGTTGTCAAAGTCGATCTCTTCCAAGGTAGCCTAAACATCCAAGGAAACGGTGAAACCATAAGTTAAGTTTCCAAGGGAAAGTGAGACAAAATTGTCAAAATCGTAGCGGTTAAGCGATGGTGGTTGCGGAAGTGGTGGTGGTATGCGGAAGGTTTGGTGGGATACCGAACGAAAATGGTGGGGCTGAGTGCAAAGTGGTGCAGATGGGGAGGGTTTTGGCTGTGGGAGGCCGGATGTCCTGGCCGGAGGCCGGATGTCTGGGCCAGGCCGGATGTCTGGGGCACGGGCCGGATGTCCGGGGTGCCCGAGGTCCTGATGAACTCCGTGGACCAGATTACTTCCGGGGCCAAATTCGTCGGATTTTGCGATTCAGAATTGGGGAAAAATGGGGAAAAGCTAGATCCACTCGTGGCACAGCAAATCCATGGAACAAATTCAACAAAATCTCGTCAAATCAACACATCACAAAAAAAATTGGGGCTATTTTTGGTGGGGAATTTTCGAAATTGGGATGAACACAACAAACACAAGCTAGAAAACAGTGGGGAGGCTCCAAATTTGTGAGAAACCGTGGCTCATAATACCATATGATGCGGGGTCAACCCGATCTAGGCCGATCTTTCATGAAGAGGAGGGAAACCCACGATGAACAGGAAGAACACAAAGGGGAAAACACGGGAGAACACAAAAGGAACACTCAAATCAACATGAAGATGGTCACACAAGTGCTAGATCCACGATACATAATGAGATACACGATCCAGGGTCAACAACGGACGATACAAGGTAGTCTTCTCCAGAAGGAGGTCTTGAGGGTATCTCGTAGGATCTTCTCCGTAGGGGAGGTCTTGAATCTGTGTGGATCTTCTCCGAAGAGGGGCCGCGGTCACTCTCGAGGAGATGAACCACTAGTGGATGAGCAAGGCTCTAGGTTTTTGAGCTATCACAATGCTAACCCTAGAAAATAGGAGGGGAAGGAGTACTTATAGTCTAGGGAACAGAAAAGGGATACACGGGTCGAAACCCAAGTGGCTGCGCGCAGGCAGGGCCGGATGTCCGGTGGTCGGGCCAGATGTCCGGTCGTTGGAGAGGCGCCGGATGTCCGGGCATTACGCCGGACATCCGGGCTAGCAGGGCCTAGCCTCGGGTGTGCTTCTATGGTGTGGTGCCGGATTTCCGGGCCCTGCCGGGCCGGATGTGCGGGCCCTATAGCTTCGGCTGCGTGGGCTCTTCTGTAGATGCTGGTCCAGGGGCCGGATGTCCGGGGCCTGGGACCTTCTCCAGCTTCACTCGATGCAATGCTATATCCGTGAACTTGGTGACTTTGCCATCTTCATGAGCCTCTCCGATGGGGTCTTCTTGATACCCGAGCACACAAAACACATCTGCCTGAGGTAGTAGCCATGTCTCACATGATTCATATGGAAGTTGGACTAGGAGAGATGTCACCTCGGTCTCGAGAGCTCTAGCACGGGCATGTGTCATTGGTCCTTGGGGCACTTGGTGAGGCGATGGTAGTGTCACACCCTGATTTTCATGTCACATTGCTTAAGCTTGTTTTCATGTCAAAGATGTGGATTTGCAAAAAACTTTTGAGTGTTTTTGACTTTGCTTGATTTGACTTTTGTCTGCTGTTTGCTAGTGCTCTGAAAATCAAATAAATCCTCCAACTCTTATACTTGATCTCCTTGACCCAAAACCTTTTTCCAATGATCATGCCATGTGTATAGACCAGTATAGAATTTTCTTATAAAAATATTTTGGCCAAATGGTATTTTCTAAAATTAGCTTTCCAAAAACCCCTGAATTGAGGTTTGCACTGCAAGTACCTTATTTAGGGTGAGAAAAATCTTTCAAAAAGTTTATTTGAATCCTATTAGATATAGGACTCCCAGAAACCACAAAAGTATAATTTTAGAAGTTATTTTTATATTTTATTTAAAAGCTTTTTCTTAAGGCCAGAAATGATCTTTAATAGGGAAAAATTATTTAAACATTTCAAAAATATTTGCCAAAATTCAGGGAGACTCATAGGACATATATTGTCCATATATAAGAGTTTTAACACATGGTCATGTTCAAAATATTGGACAAATCCTTCCAAAACCCTTTCTGGATATTTCAAGCTTTTGAAATATTTACAAAGGAAATATTCTCCAAAAATTCCAGGGAAATTCTATCATGTCACATATGACATATTTGATGATCTTGCAAAGCCTCATGCATTGGAGATCAAGGAAACATCCTCAAACCCCTTCAAAACCATTCTGTCCATATTTGAAGTTTGAGCAACTCTACATTGCCAAACTTGTCCAAATGCCCTCAAATTTTGTGCACATGCTAGAATGGCCTAATAAGGCATCTAGACCAAATGGCACAAGATTTGGAATAGAGCAACTTGATCAGATCACCCCAAAACCACTTCTGTTCAAATTCAAATTTGAACAACTTTACATTGTCAACTTTTTATCTCGAGCCTCAAACTTTGTGGGCATGTTCATATCCCCAAATGATGATGCTACACCAAGTGGTGCATCAAGGGGAGATGATTTGCTTAACTCCAACATGGTGAAACCATTTCTGTTCATTTCTAGGGTTCACCAAAGTTACATTGGCCACTTTGCCCAAATGAGCTCAAATTTGGTATAGGAGCCTAATTATATGTGACATTTGATCCTGTTAAGTCCCATGCCAAGTGGATACCATTTGCTTGATCAAACACTGATCAAACACCTTCTGTTCATTTACCAAAACTAGTGGTTGAACCTCTTTTACTTTTCTCCATGGCCTCAAATTCTTACCACAGCTCCCCCTGATCATCCTCTACCCTCCAGTAACTCTCCTCTGCCTTATCTCAATTATTGGAGGGTAAAAACCCCATCTTTACCCTTGTGGACAGCCACTTTCTTCTCCTCCTTCACCTCCCTCCTCATCCCAGTGGTTCCCCAGGGCATCCAAGACTACAGAGCCATTGTTTACTACCCCCTCTACCCCCTGGACACGGTTGGACACAACAGACACGGCCAGGATAGCACAGGCCCAACCGTGCCGGCCAAAGACGTGCTCTGGAGCGCGCTACAGTGCGCTCCCGCACTGTAGCCGCCCCCAATCAGCTGCCTCCGACCACCTTGGGCAGAGGGAGCGTGTCCCCCGAGGCCCCCTCGACGTCCACGACCTGCAGAACGGTCGGCCCTATCCTCCCCGGTCCCCCTCCTCTCTCCATGAGCTCGCCCGGCACGTCCATGGGCGTCGCCCACGGTGCACCGCGGCTGTAGCTATAAAAGGGTCCCCCCCCCGAGCGCCCGTTGCTTCTTCTGGATGCTCCTCTTCTCCGTGCACCTCCCAGACATCCCTAACCCCCCTCCCGTGGCCTCCTACCTCCTCCATGGCCGGAGTACCGCCGCGGCCCCTTCCACGGCCACTCGGCCCTTCGCCTCTTCGGGCCTTCCCCGACCTCCCCTGAGCATCTGGATGGATG
>LR738715.1:447067729-447084001 GCA_902687465.1 Secale cereale | reverse complement strand
ATAAAAGGGTCCCCCCCCCCGAGCGCCCGTTGCTTCTTCTGGATGCTCCTCTTCTCCGTGCACCTCCCAGACATCCCTAACCCCCCTCCCGTGGCCTCCTACCTCCTCCATGGCCGGAGTACCGCCGCGGCCCCTTCCACGGCCACTCGGCCCTTCGCCTCTTCGGGCCTTCCCCGACCTCCCCTGAGCATCTGGATGGATGCGGCACTCCTCCCTGGATACCCCGGTGCGCCGCACACCGCCGGAGGTGGCCGGAATCACCGGCACAGGTGGCGGCCGGGCCTTGCTCCGACCTCGCCGCGCGCGCGTAAGGGAGGCGCTGCCTCGCCCCTAACCCCTCCTTCGGGCGCGGCCGGGCCGCGCGGCACCGCCCCCGTCTCCGACCGGCGCAGCTGGCGGCGTGGCGCCGGCGGCCAGCGAGGCCGGGCCTCCCCGTCGTTCCTCTGCCTCAGGCGAGAGGTAGGGGACGACCTCCCCACCAGCTGGCAGGGGGGCCCCGCCCGTCAGCGGCTGTGCCAACTGAGCCGGCCCACCCGTCGGGTTAAGTGGAAACGGCTTCGGGCCGGTTCGCTTGCCCCACGGGGTGGCGTCTTCCCGGGATACGCCTTCTGCGTCGCCTCCTCTCGCCGCAGCCGAGCCGCTGGGCCAGCCCAGCGGCTATCTTTCGCCCAGAGCGCAAGATAGGGTATAACCCCTTCTCTTTTTCTTTTTCTTTATTCTGTCAACTTCAAATATTTCCCAAATATTCATATAAACTCCAAATGGAATGATTCAAATTTCTGGTAGCTTCTAAAATCATGCCCTATCACATGGAGCAGCATGCACATTATTCCAGAAACTTTTCCTATACAAATATTTATCAAATGCCCATTTTCCACTTTCTGTGATTAACTTTAGAAAATCACAGAGAGCTCATTTTTGATCCAAATACAGTGATTCAAGTTCCTAGATACTTGTCATGTCCAAACTTAGTTTTGGAACATTTTTAATGATAGTTTCTGTGCCCCACCAATTATTGAGCCATTTCTTCATATTTATCAGCTTTGCAAAATCCTAGGAAATTCATTTGAATTCCAAATCCAGTGAAACCAACTCCTAAATGCTTCTAAAATCATGACTTGATGGTGGGTACCTTTGCTCATCATTCAAGAAAATGTTTCTGTATACTTTTTCCAAATCCATAAAACCCTTGATTCCATCATATTGAAATGTTCCCAACTACCTATTAATCCAACACCTATGAAACCACCTTGGTCATTTCTAATATGACCAGGGGTATCCTAGAAAAGTCCAACTCCTATTTTTAGAGCACTTATATTGTTGCTTTGATTGTGTTGCTTATTATGATTGCTTCCATCGTTAGTTGACGTAATAAACGGAATATTCGGAGATGGACCAGAAGATTTGAAGACTCTGAAGTATAAGGCAAGCAGCCCTTTGACCATGTTCGAGAAACCCTTTTTTATGCATGTCTCATAGCACCTTTATATTCAATGCATCGGAATCATGTTAAGGTAGAAACCACTTTGGTTGCTACCCCTGTTACCTTACTGTTGAAACTTGCATCAAACATGACCCTACCTTGCTATGAGGGTTATGTGGGTGGGAGTAGATAGATGTATGCTATAGTAGTTGGCTACGCAAAAGTGGGTCGGGGTTATGCATTGAGTGAAACAAGTGTGGTCTGACATACTTGCAAATGACCCAGTGGGTGCCACTAATGCCCCTGGGAGTTGATGAGGAGCTAGGGCACTACTTGGTGAAGAAGTAGTGTGCCGAGGCTTGACGAAAGTGTTGTTTACAGAGATGGATTAGATTTAGGTGTGACTACTGTCCCAACCAAACATGCGCAACCACTCTACCCTTATATGGGAAAAGGGCATTATTGATTACCTAGGTCGATACTAGCATGGTGCCCGCATTACTAGTGACGGGGGTGACATGAGGTCACTCTCGGGACGGGGTCGCGCTTGGATAGGCGGCCATGACTGTCTTTACAGGGCACCGGACACACCGTTGGTACCCCGTGCTTGTGATATGTGATGAATACGGAGCGAGCCTCCACAGACCTTGAGATGTGAATGTTTGGCACAGGGGCTGTTACCAATCGAGTGGACTCCATATTAGTGTCGCCTAGGGAAAGATAGTGATCGGGTGCTTACCCCGGGTACTTGAGGTACCGCGGGTCGTGGATGACACGGAAGTTCCCCGGATCTTGTGGGTAAAGTGTGCAACCTCTGCAGAGTGTCAAACTATTCGAATAGCCGTGTCCATGGTCATGGACAGTTGGGTGGTGCTACTTAGACTATGTCCTTAAGTTTCTGGGAAACAACACGATTCAGAGATATTGAAGATGTGATTGTGAGGAAGTCACAATGAGCTTGAGCATGAATTGATTACAACTCTTCCTTGAAAATGATGTCTGTGACCTCCTGATACTTGTTACAGACACATGCATATCCATGTTAAATGTTGATCATAGCTTGCATATGAAAAACTAGCTTTCCGCAAAACTACCAATTTAGCAGTAGAGCCTTGCATAAAGTATTCTGTTATCACACTTGGGTTGCTTGCGAGTACATTCAATGTACTCATTGGCTTGCCACTGGTTATTTTATTGGCCAGGCAGGAGAGAACAGGTTATGATGAAGATTTCTCGGTGACAAGCATGCGAGCTAGGACGCTTCCCAGTCAGAATGCCTGTAGGGTTAAGGCAGATGGCATGGGTCCCAGTTGTCTTGAAGATTTTTCCGCTGCGATGATATACTCAAGGCTTGACCTTTATGGTCCTATTTGTGTAACACGGTATGTAAGGATGTAAGACTCTAGTTATTCAGCTTCTGTGTGTTCAGTGAGCATTGATCTCTGGGATCACTGTACACGTGCATTCGGTGATCACGACTTGCGAGTCGGGGTCCCCACAGGTAGGTCCATGGGGATGACCTTGGGATGCTCCGCTGTAATGCCCAGAATGGGACTATACCTCCTACGTGTCGAGGCACGACTTAAAGGTATAAGCCCATTCTGGAATGATCTCAAGTTTGGTATCTTTGCACGACTCATGTAAAATAGGGATGAAATTGCAAAAGGAGATAGTTGGCTTACACTCGCCACTTCACACAATACATTACATAAGCAAAACATCATTCAAAACATCACAACCCGACTACGGGTGAAAATCCACAAGAAAGATACCAAAACATAACGCCACAGGTCCGAATCGCCCCTAGTAGAAACCACTACTGATCGTCGAAAACGTCACAAGCATACGACCACTCTCTTCATCGAGCTCCCAATGAAGTTCTGAACCAGCTCCTGCATCATTCTCGGCTGAACCTGCATCTGGTGTTGTAGTATCTGTGAGCCACGAGGAATCAGCAATCCCATAACCATGGGTATCAAGACTAGCAAAGCTTTATGGGTAGGAGGAGGTAAAGTGGTGAGGTTGCAGCAGCGGCTAAGCATAATATGGTGGCTAACTTACGAGTACAAGAATAAGATGAGCATCTACGCAAACGGTCGCAAACTTGTAGTGATCGCTAAAGATCCTAAACTACATACGAGTCAAACATAACCCCACCGTGTTCTCTTCTCAAAGTGAAAAGAGACAGTCACGATTACTCACACAGTTGTGTGTTTTACTTTGGATCCTCTGTCAAGTTTTCTACAACCGGACATTAACAAATTCCAATCTGCCACATAACCGCGGGCACGGCTTTCGAAAGATCATAACCCTGCAGGGGTGTCCCAACTTAGCCCATCACAAGCTCTCACGATTAGCTGAAGTGATAAATATAATATCATCACCCCTTATCTTAGGGAAATCCGATCAGGCTCGGCATCCCGGTGCACAAGACATTTCGACAATGGTAAAACAAGTCCAGCAAGACCTCCCGGCGTGCCGACACCCTGATAGTAGCCGCGCGTATCTCGTCTCAGGCCACGACCGGATGGGTGATCCTACATGAGCCAATCCTCGATTTTCCCCGTGGTGGCCCCGCATAACCCCCGTTTGGGACCAACACCATCATCACTGGCCCCCCCTGCTATGTAGAATTAAGAACCCGAGGACATGACCCCCTATGCAATTAATTAATTATTTAAGTTGTTATTATGAGCAAATTAAAACCAAAGTTGGGCCTTGCTGGAGGAGTTTTATTCAAAGTCGAACTGTCAAGGGGTCCCCATCCACCCATCGTGTAAGGAACGCAAAATCAAGGAACATAATGCCGGTTTATCGGCGCCTAAGGTGGCATGAGTGGAACAAAACACCAAGCAAAAGGCCAAGCCTTCCACCCATGCCCAGTATATAGGTGTGTTAATAATAATAATAATAGATATTGTGATATTCCAACAACAAGTTCCCACCTGGAACGATCTTCATCTTCACCTGCAACTAACAACGCCATAAGAAGGGCTGAGCAAGCGGGTAACATAGCCAAACAGTGGTTTTGCTAGGAAGGTGTCAAAGGTTAGAGGTTTCATGGCAACAAGGAGAGGGCTGACAATAAAAGATGTGTAGCGCGACATGTAACGATAGCATTGAGACAACTAAGCATGGCAATGGTAGTAATGGTATCCAAGGGTATGATCATCTTGCCTGGGATTCCGCAAGGGAGAAGAATGGATCCATGAAGTAGTCGAACGGATCCTCACAACTCCGGAACGGAACCGAAGCTAACAAGAGAAGCAACCGGAAAGAAGCAAACAACACGGTAAACACACAATCATAAGCATGTCATGATGCACAAGCAAGCATGATGCATGTCATGTTTTTAAATATGCATGGCATGGTAGAGTGCACAAACAACACTACAAGTTAAGTGGAGCTCAATATGCAACGAGTTGCATATTGGCGAAACACCACATTTTAATTATTTAATTGACTCTCGTTTATTTACAATACAAGATTAAATGTTTGTTAACGTGGCAAGAGGTGAATCCAAAAGTAAACTACCTATCTAGGCAATTTAAATGAGGCCGGAAAAACAACAACAATTCCGGGAAAATCCCCATATGCATGTTTAGCAATTTTAAGCAACAACAATTCACACATTTTAATGTTGTTAACATGATGCGGATGACATGATCAAGTTTATGCAATTTTTAGTTAAAGGTTAACATGAAGAGATATGAAGTATTGTCACCGTGGTGGAAGGAAAGGGTGCCACGGCAACGATCCGAAATTGATGCAACGGCAACATCTCGATCTCGGTAACTCGTTGAGAGACCGGTGCAAAAGAAAAGGTGGCGGAGAGCGTGAACGAGTCGAACAAGATGAAAGGTGGGGTGATCCCGTCACCGGGTTCCCACGAGTCAGCGACGAGGTAACCGAGGAGCATGACAAAAGAGGGGCACAACGGGCACGGTGCACACAAGGGAAACATCTCATACAACACACATGCATTCCACGGGTCATCGTCTCGGGGTTATACCTTCGAAGCATTCGTTCTCGAAGCGGTTCGAGTCATCGAGGGACGTAGTGGTAGTAGTGGTACACGGGTCGTAGAGGAAGTAGTTGTTCACGAGGTCGTCAACGAAGTAGTCGTTCACATTTCGTTTCGGAGAGGGAAGTAGGCGTTCACGTTGGCGTCTTCGTTCACGGTCGTCGTACTCGTTCCGTAGAGGTACTTGTCACGGCACCAGACGTAGTGGTACTTGACGCGTCGTCTTGTGTAGTCGTTCTCGTTTCGTAGATGTTCATGTCATCGGAGGGGTACTTGGGTCTTCGGACTTGCCGGTCTCGGGACTTGGCGACGGTAGTGGTACACTCGACCGTAGTCGAACTTGACGGAGAGGAACTTGGCGCATCCATGTACTCGGCATTCCGGTGTGGTAGTCGTTCGGGTATCGGGCCACGACGTCGGGCGTCGAGGTACTTGGCATCCGTGGGTACTTGCTTGTGGTGTATTTGACGAACCCGAAGGTTCTCGGCGGTCTTGGGGTCCCTCGTTCGAAGAACTTGGCGTCATGGCAGCAAGGCAGCACCATGACCGGCGAGAGCAGCAGCGAGAAGGCCGAGAGGGGCGGCCAGCGGGTCGGACGACGAGGCAACCGAGCTCGGGGACGAGCCTTCGGGCGCGAAAACGAAGCAGCGAGGCGAGTGCGGCAGGCTTCTGCAGGGCGCAGGCGGGGACGTGGCAAGGCCGGAGGGAGCCGCTCGGGGGGCGAGGCGCAGGCGCTCGGCGAGGAGGCTGATGCGTGGCAGTGCTGTCGGGGCTCCAGGCGGCGGGGATTGGAGGCAGCAGGGGGCGGCGGCCCTGGAGGAGGCGAGGCCGACGCTCGGCGCGGGGGCGGCGGCGAGGACGGACGCCTGGCGGTGACGGCGGCGGCTCCTGGCCGGCCGGGCAAGAGGCGTCATGGCGAGGCGGTCAGGGAGGCAACGCAGGAGGGCGGCGATGCAGGGCGCTGGAGCCCTGGTGATGCGGCTGCGAGGCGATGGAGGAGGAAGACCGACGAGGGGATCGGGCTCCAGGGAAGAGCGAGGGGGGGTCGACCAAGGGGGGTCGGGCGAGAGGAGAGCGATGCTGGCGGCGGCAGAGGGAACGAGGGAGGAGCGAGGGGTGAGATTGGCCTAGGGTTACATAGGGGAGAGAGAGGCTGGGCCTCGGGCCATTAGGGAATTGAGCCAGATGGGCTGCGGGGAAGGAGGAGGCCCGCTGCAGCTGCTCTTCTTCTTTTATTAAAACGAAGCATATAACAAAATAAAAGAAGAGGAAATAAAAAGGTTAGGGGAAGAATTTGGGCAAGAGATTATTTTTCCTGGACTCGCAAAAATGTCCACGGTCCACGAAAAATAGGAGAGGCAAGAATGTAAGAGTAAAATTCGAACTCATTTGAATTAAAATCAAATGGTTTGAATTAGGGCATGACTAGAAAGTTTAAATTCAAATTCATTTGAATTTAATTCAAATGATTTGAAGAAGATTGAGGCTTTGGAGAGTCCAAAAGTATTGGGAATTTTTGGTGGAGCTCGGGAAAATGATTAAAGAATTGTTGGCAAAGGTTTGACGTTGAAACTTGAAGTGAAATAGGCATGGGGAAAATTATGCAAGTGTGTTGGGTTAATTCCAAACAAATGGAATATTTTATAATATAGCTCCCTAAATATTGGGAGGATATGTTTTAAAGAGAAAACACACTTCCCTCGATTTAAATGAATCAAAGGTCCACACGATTTAGTTAAGTTGAGATGCAAAATTAAAGTCATGATGGCATGATGACATGATGCAAAGCAAAAATAAATAACACAAGCACAAAAGAAACACACGGGAGAACCCGGAACATCTGGAATCTCTGGAATCTTCTGGGACGTCGGTCTTCGGGCGTCACATCCGCATCAACGAGTGAAATGATACGATAACAAAGGAAAATGAACTTTGTACGAACCACCATAAGAATTGAAACTGAGTGATGAAAGAGAACAAACCACTGGGAAGAATTAGAAAATGAACAGAGATACTTGAGGTAATTCGATATAAGAACTTCTAGAGCATCCTGAGATTTCTATCGGAGAAAAGAATATGAAAATGCGTACCAACCCCTATGCATAGATTACCCCAATGTCACCATGGGAATACACAAGTTGATAACCAAAATATACATCAAGTCGATCAATAGAACATCCCATTGTCACCACGGATATCCCATCGCAAGACATACATCAAGTGACCTCACATCCAAATATTCAATCCTACATAGCAAAACCTCGAAGGAAAAGATCCAATTCATCACAAGGTAGAGAGGGGGAGAAACACCATATGATTCAACTATAGTAACAAAGCTCACGGTACATCAAGATCGTGCCAATCAAGAACACGAGAGAGAGAGAGAGAGAGAGAGAGAGAGAGAGAGAGAGAGAGATCAAACACATAGCTACTGGTACATACCCTCAGCCCCGAGGGTGAACTACTCCCTCCTCGTCATGGAGACCATCAGGATGATGAAGATGGCCACCGGCGATGGTTTCCCCCTCTGTCAGGGTGCCGGAACGGGTTCCCGGTTGTTTTTTCATGGCTACAGAGGCTTGCGGCAGCGGAACTTCCGATCTAGGTTTCTTTCTAGGGTTTTCTCTATTTATAGGAATTTTTGGCATCGAGGACAAGTCAGGGGGGTCCACGAGGCGACGAAAAGGCAGGGGGCGCCCCCCACCCTTGTGGATGCCTCGTGGCTCCCCTGGTCCATCTCCGATACTCTGTGGGCTTCTCCTGGTCCATAAAAATCGTAATGAAGTTTTAGCTCATTTGGACTCCGTTTGGTATTCCTTTTTCGTAAAACTCAAAAACAAGGTAAAAACAGAAACTGGCACTGGGCTCTAGGTTAATAGGTTAGTACCATAAATAATATAAAATAGCATATTAATGCATATATAAAACATCCAAAACAGATAATATAATAGCATGGAACTATAAAAAATTATAGATATTTTGGAGACGTATCACATAGCCAATGACACTTTAAGGCGCAATGAGACCACTGTCAAATCGACCGTGACAAGCGAACCACTAGACGTTGGACCCCAACCTAATAGCATGCACTTGTCGGAAAGATATCCTAGGTAACTACTTGAATTCCCACCTGAGAACTCCCGAAACTTGTTTGGTTATGCAATCTGGTGTAGGGGATACAAAGAGCCCCAAATATCTCACACAACTCCTAGCAAAATTCTACGTTCCAGCTGTATCCATCCGTCAACACATAACCAAAAAAATCTCAGAAATTGTGTACCTCAGACCATCAAAAAACATCCAATATACTAGCTGTGGCAACACATCTGATCGCTCTCCCCAGTACTGGGTGATACGTCTTCGTCGTATCTACAATTTTTGATTGTTCCATGCCAATATTATACAACTTCCAAATACTTTTGGCAACTTTTTATACTATTTTTGGGACTAACATATTGATCCAGTGCCAGTTCCTGTTTGTTGCATGATTTTTTGTTTTGCAGAATATCCATATCAAACGGAGTCCAAACGCGATAAAAACTTACAGAGTTTTTTTTGGAATATATGTGATTTTTGGGAAAAAGAATCTACGTGAGACGATGCCTGGGGGGGCACAAGGCAGGGGGGCGCCCCAGGGGGTAGGGCACACCCTGGACCCTTGTGGTCACCCCGTAAGGTGGTCGGTGCCCTTCTTCGGCTGCAAGAAAGCTAATATGTGGATAAAAATTGTGTTAAAATTTCAGCCCAATCGGAGTTACGGATCTCCGAGAATAAAAGAAATGGTGAAAGGCCAGAATCGGGGAGCGCCGAAACAGAAGGAAACACAAAGAGCGAGAGATCCAATCTCGGAGGAGCTCCCGCCCCTCCCATGCCATGGAAGCCATGAACCAGAGGGGAAACCCTCCTCCCATCACTACAAAAAAAAGACAGATCCGTGACATTTTGGCCCGAACGAAATTTTTTCTGTCATGCTTATGACACTTCTATGACGATAATTGTGACAAAACTCGTATCGTGATAGATGTGGTGGGCTCCTACTTCTATGACAAAAAATCATGATAGAAAATGGGCTTTTCGTCCTGGGCAGGCCGGAGACGCACCTGCATGACATTCTTTGGGCCATCCATGACGGAAAAAATCATGGTAGAAGCGAGGGCGAGGAAAATTTCGGGGAGTTCCCGGTTACGGTGGGTGGTCGGGGCGGAGCGATGCACGGAGGTTTGTGCGTTTCTCTCGTACACGTCGCGTGTATGTGCGAGGCGTTGAGCTCTAACTAAACCCGAGCGAGGCATTCGTTTACTGAACCTGAGCGATTGCAGTAGCTACGTTACTAAACTCGAGAGATTGATCCCTTGGCTGCTAACTGAACCCGAGCGATTCCTTTGCTACCGCTGCTATCTGAACCCGATCGATCGCTGCCGCTACTTACTGAAGCCGATCGAACCAGCTGCTGCCTCTTGATGAACAGTGAACGTGGGGTTGGTTGAACAAGTCGAGACGTACGTGGTTGGGGTTGGATGAACAGTTCTCGGTGGGGGTTGGATGAACATGACCCGGTAGGGGTTGGATGAACAGGACCCCGTGGTAGTAGGTTGTTGCGGTTGCCGCTGGATGAACAGGATCTCGAGACGAGGCCACCACAGTCGAGGCATTGGGGGTGGATGAATAGGACCCCGAGGAGGGCTGGTTGAACAGCAGTCGGTGGAGGGCTAGTAGGATGAACAGAACCCCGTGGAGGGCTCGATGAACAGGACCCCAAGGAGGGCTGGATGAACAGGACCCCGTGGAGGGTTGGATGAGCTGTAGCCGTTGGAGGTAGAGGAAAACGCGATGGATGAACAGTGCAGGTGGAGGCTGGAGGAAGTCGACGGTGGGTGAACAGTAGCAAGTGGAGTTCCGTTTTGCGGTACAGCACACCCCTCCCGATGAACAAGACCCCTGTTTCGACTGTAGCGCTCCAACACAAGTCCGTTTCCTTTGTATTGCGGTACGCCAAACCCCTCACGATGAACAAGATCCTGTTTTTGACCGTAGCTAGTCGAGTAGAAGGCCGTTTCCTCCATTTTGCGGTATGCCAGACCCTTCCTGATGAACAGGACCCCGTCTCGACCATATGCGCTCCAGCAGAAGGTCGTTTCCCTCCGTTTTGCAGTACGCCACACCAGCTTTCGGCTGTTCCGTCTAAGCCGGTTGTCTCCCAATGAACACGACGCTGTTTCTCCGTTCCGTCCCAGCCGGTTGGCTGCCGATGAACACGATGCCGTTGCTGCCATCTCCATATGTACGGGACTGCATGGCCGTACGTATGCGCGAGTACACGCTCGAGACCTCGCCCGTATGTACGTACATGGCCGTATTTTTTGGCATCTGGCTGAACGTACGTGTACACGGTTTTGACTGGACTGCCTGAACTGCTACGTCGGGGGCTCTACCACTGCACGTGCCGCTTCTTGCTCGGCCATGGTACATCGCTGCACAGAGACCGATCGACCGCTATGTAAGTACACGTTCACGACCAGACAAACAACCCTACGTACAATTCCATTGCGTGGGCCCCAGCTGTCAGGGAGGACTCATACGTCCATTTTTCATCATGCTTATAAGTTGATATTTATTGCATCATGGGCTGTTCATACATGTTTTGCCGCAATACTTATGCTTTTTTCCTCTTATTTTGCAAGGTTTACATGAAGAAGGGGGAATGCCGGCAGCTGGAATTCTGGGCTGGAAAAGGAGCAAACTTTGGAAACCTATTCTGCACAACTCCAAAAGCCCCGAAACTCCACAGAACATTTTTTCGGAAAATATAAAAAATATCTGGCAGAAGAAACCCACGAGGGGGGCCACTGCTGGCCTCGAGGGTGGGGGGCACGCCCCCCTTCCCAGGGCGCGCCCGCCTGCCTCGAGGGCCAGCCGATGGGCCCCAGGCGCCCATCTTCTCCTATATGAAGCGTTTTGACCTGGCAAAAAAATCAGAAGGAGGCTTTCGGGACCAGACGCCGCCGTCTGGAGGCGGAACCGAGGCGAAAACCAATCTAGGGCTCCAGCGGAGCTATTCTGCCGGGGATACTTCCCTCCGGGAGGGGGAAATCGTCACCGCCGTCATCACCACAACTCTCCCATCTTGGGGAGAGCTATCTTCATCAACATCTTCACCAGCACCATCTCCTCTCAAACCCTAGTTCATCTCTTGTATCCAATCTTTGTATCCAAACCTCATATTGGTACCTGTGGGTTGCTAGCAGTGTTGATTACTCCTTGTAGTTGATGCTAGTTGGTTTATTTGGTGGAAGATCATATGTCCAGATCCATTATGCACATTAATTTACCTCTGATCATGAACACTATTATGTCTTGTGAGTAGTTACTTTTGTTCCTGAGGACATGGGAGAAGTCTTGCTATCAGTAGTCATGTGAATTTGGTCTTCGTTCGATATTTTGATGAGATGTATGTTGTCTCTCCTCTAGTGGTGTCATGTGAACGTCGACTACATGACACTTTACCATTATTTGGGCCTAGAGGAAGTCATTGGGAAGTAATAAGTAGATGATGGGTTGCTAGAGTGACAGAATCTTAAACCCTAGTTTATGTGTTGCTTCGTAAGGGGCTGATTTGGATCCATATGTTTCAGGCTATGGTTAGGTTTACCTTAATACTTCTTTTGTAGTTGCGGATGCTTGCATTAGAGGTTAATCATAAGTGGGAGGTTTGTCCAAGTAAGGGCAGCACCCAAGCACCGGTCCACCCACATACGAAATTATCAAAGTACCGAACGCGAATCAGACGATCGTGATGAAAACTAGCTTGACGATAATTCCCATATGTCCTCGGGAGCGCTTTACTTTGCATAAGAGTTTGTCCAGGCTTGTCCTTTGCTATAAAAAGGATTGGGCCATCTTGGTGCACCTATTTACTTTTACCGTTTGTCACTTCCTACCAATTATCTTATCACAAAACTATCTGCTACCTATAATTTCAGTGCTTGCAGAAAATACCTTACTGAAAACTGCCTATCATTTCCTTCTGCTCCTCGTTGGGTTCGACACTCTTACTTATCGAAAGGACTACGATAGATCCCCTACACTTGTGGGTCATCAAGACTCTTTTCTGGCGCCGTTGCCGGGGAGTGAAGCGCCTTTGGTAAGTGGAATTTGGTAAGGAAAAATTTATATAGTGTGCTGAAATTTATTGTCACTTGTTACAATGGCTCAAAATCCTTTGAGGGGCTTGTTCGGGGTATCTTCACCCCGTGCAGAAGAGCAAAGAGTTGCTCCTCAACCTACTGCACCTATTGAAATTGTTTGCTTTGAGATTCCTTCGGGTATGATAGAGAAACTACTTGAAAATCCCTATACAGAAGATGGAACACCTCACCCCGATTTACACCTAATCTATGTGGATGAAGTTTGTGGATTGTTTAAGCTTGCAGGTATGCCCGATGATGTTATCAAGAAGAAGGTCTTCCCTTTATCTTTGAAGGGAGATGCATTGACATGGTTTAGGCTATGCGATGATATGGGATCTTGGAACTATAATCGTCTGAAGTTGGAATTTCATCAGAAGTTCTACCCTATGCACCAGGTTCATCGTGATCGTAATTATATTTATAATTTCTAGCCTCGCGAAGGAGAAAGCATTGCTCAAGCTTGGGGAGGCTTAAGTCAATGTTATATTCATGCCCCAATCATGAGCTCTCAAGAGAAATGATCATTCAAAAAATTTATGCTCGGCTTTCTCATAATAATCGCTCCATGCTCGATACTTCTTGTTTTGGATCTTATATGATGAAGACTATTGACTTCAAATGGGATTTATTGGAAAGAATTAAACGCAACTCCGAAGATTGGGATCTCGATGAAGGTAAGGAGTCAGGTATGACCCCTAAGTTCGATTGTGTTAAAGCCTTTATGGATACCGATGTTTTCCGTGAGTTTAACACTAAATATGGACTTGACTCTGAGATAGTAGCTTCTTTCTGTGAATCCTTTGCTACTCATGTTGATCTCCCCAAGGAGAAGTGGTTTAAATACCATCCCCCTATTTAAGTAAAAGTAGTTGAACCTATTAAAGTTGAAGAAAAGACTACCGCTTATATCGAGAAACCACCTTTCCCTGTTAGGATAAAGGATCATGCTCAAGCTTCAACTGTAGTTCGTAAGAGTAATACTAGAACACCTACACCCTCTGAGCAAATTAAAGTTGAACCTAGTGTTGCCATGGTTAAAGATCTCTTGGTAGAAGATTTAGATGGACATGTTATTTATCTCCAAGAAGAGTCTGCTAGAATAGCCAAACCCAATGCTAGGAATAAACATAAACCTGTAGTAGTCCTGCCTGTCATCTCTGTTAAAATAGGAAATCATTGCTATCATGGTTTATGCGACGTAGGTGCTAGTGCGAGTATTATCCCTCTTGACTTGTATAACGAAATTATGCATGATATTGCACCTGTTGAGTTAGAAGGGATTGATGTTACTATTAAGCTGGCTAATAGAGCTACTATTTCACCAGATGAGATTGTTAGAGATATTGAAGTCTTATGTGGGAAGGTTAAATACCCTGCTGCTTTTCTTGTTCTTAGTTCCCCACAAGATGCTTTATGTCCCATTATATTTGGTAGACCCTTCCTGAATACTGTTAATGCCAAGATAGACTGTGTGAAAGACATTGTCACTGTTGGATTAGGGGATATGTCTCATTATTTTAACTTTGCTAAATTCCGTAGACAACCCTTTGAAAAGGCACCACCCAATAAGGATGAACTTATTGGTCTTGCTTCTATTGCTGTGCCACCTAATGATCCTTTAGAACAATACTTACTAGACCATGAAAATGATATGCATATGAATGAGAGAAGGGAGATAGATGAAATATTCCTTACACAGGGACCCGTATTGAAGAACAACTTGCCTATTGAAATCATAGGGGATCCTCCTCCACCCAAGGGTGATCCCGTGTTTGAACTTAAACCCTTGCCTGATAATCTTAAGTATGTTTATCTTGATGAAAAGAAGATATATCCTGTTATCATTAGTGCTAACCTTTTAGAGCATGAAGAAGAGAGATTATTGAAAACTCTAAAGAAGCACCGAGCTGCTATTAGATACACTCTAGATGATCTTAAGGGCATTAGTCCCACTATATGCCAACACAAGATAAAATTGGAACAAAAAGCTAAATCAGTTATTGATCATCAGCGACAGTTAAATCCTAAAATGAAAGAAGTGGTAAGGAAGGAAATTCTAAAGCTCCTAGAGGTAGGTATTATCTATCCCATTGCTGATAGTTAGTGGGTAAGTCCTGTCCATTGTGTTCCTAAGAAAGGAGGTATGACTGTTGTCCCTAATGATAAATATGAATTGATCCCGCAAAGAATAGTTACAGGTTATAGGATGGTAATTGATTTCCGTAAGTTAAATAAAGCTACTAAGAAAGATCATTACCCCTTGCCATTTATTGATCAAATGTTAGAAAGATTATCCAAACATACTCATTTCTACTTTCTAGATGGTTATTCTGGTTTCTCTCAAATACCTGTGTCAAAGGGGGATCAAGAAAAGACAACCTTTACTTGTCCTTTCGGTACCTTTGCTTATAGACGTATGCCTTTTGGTTTATGTAACGCACCTGCTACCTTTCAAAGATGCATGATGGATATATTCTCTGATTTTTGTGAAAAGATTGTTGAGGTATTCATGGATGATTTCTCCGTTTATGGAACTTCTTTTGATGATTGCTTAAGCAACCTTGATCGAGTTTTGCAGAGATGTGAAAACACTAACCTTGTCTTGAACTGGGAGAAGTGCCACTTTATGGTCAATGAAGGCATTGTCTTGGGACATAAAATTTCTGAAAGAGGTATTGAAGTTGACAAAGGTAAAGTGGATGCTATTGAAAAGATGCCATGCCCTAAGGATATCAAAGGTATACGAAGTTTCCTTGGTCATGTCGGGTTTTATAGGAGGTTCATTAAGGACTTCTCAAAAATCTCTAGGCCTCTGACTAATCTTTTATAGAAAGATATTCCTTTTGTCTTTGATGATGATTGTCTAGAAGCCTTTGAAATACTTAAGAAAGCATTGATCTCTGCACCTATTGTCCAGCCTCCTGACTGGAGTTTACCCTTTGAGATTATTTGCGACGCTAGTGATTATGTTGTAGGAGCTGTTTTAGGGCAAAGAGTTGATAAGAAATTAAATGTTATACAGTATGCTAGTAAAACTCTGGATAGTCCCAAAGAATTTATGCCACCACTGAGAAAGAATTTTTAGCAGTTGTGTTTGCTTGTGATAAGTTTAGACCTTATATCATTGATTCTAAAGTAACTATTCACACTGATCATGCTGCTATCAAATACCTTATGGAAAAGAAAGATGCTAAACCTAGACTTATTAGATGGATTCTCTTGATGCAAGAATTTGACTTGCATATTATTGATAGAAAGGGAGCTGAGAACCCCGTAGCAGATAACTTGCCTAGGTTAGAAAATATACTTGATGACCCACAACCTATTGATGATAGCTTCCCTGATGAACAACTAGCTATCATAAATACTTCTCGTACTGCTCCTTGGTATGCTGATTATGCTAATTACATTGTTGCTAAGTTTATACCTCCTAGCTTCACATACCAACAAAAGAAAAAGTTCTTCTATGATTTAAGACATTACTTTTGGGATGACCCACATTTTTATAAAGAAGGAGTAGATGATATTATTAGACGTTGTGTACCTGAGCATGAACAGGAACAGATCTTACATAAGTGCCACTCCGAAGCTTATGGAGGACACCATGCGGGAGACAGAACTACACATAAGGTATCGCA
>LR738715.1:446972632-447067719 GCA_902687465.1 Secale cereale | reverse complement strand
AAGGGAGCTGAGAACCCCGTAGCAGATAACTTGCCTAGGTTAGAAAATATACTTGATGACCCACAACCTATTGATGATAGCTTCCCTGATGAACAACTAGCTATCATAAATACTTCTCGTACTGCTCCTTGGTATGCTGATTATGCTAATTACATTGTTGCTAAGTTTATACCTCCTAGCTTCACATACCAGCAAAAGAAAAAGTTCTTCTATGATTTAAGACATTACTTTTGGGATGACCCACATTTTTATAAAGAAGGAGTAGATGATATTATTAGACGTTGTGTACCTGAGCATGAACAGGAACAGATCTTACATAAGTGCCACTCCGAAGCTTATGGAGGACACCATGCGGGAGACAGAACTACACATAAGGTATCGCAATCCGGTTTTTATTGGCCTACTCTCTTCAAGGATGCCCGTAAGTTTGTCTTATCATGTGATGAATGTCAAAGAATTGGTAATATTAGTAGAAGTCAAGAAATGCCTATGAATTATTCACTTATTATTGAACCATTTGATGTTTGGGGCTTTGATTATATGGGACCTTTTCCTTCCTCTAATGGATACACACATATTTTAGTTGCTGTTGATTACGTTACTAAGTGGGTAGAAGCTATTCCAACTAGTAGTGTTGATCATCACACCTCTATTAAGATGCTTAAAGAAGTTATATTTCCAAGGTTTGGAGTCCCTAGATATGTAATGACTGATGGTGGTTCACACTATATTCATGGTGCTTTCCGTAAGATGCTTGCTAAGTATGATGTCAACCATAGAATTGCATCACCCTATCACCCACAGATTAGTGGTCAGGTAGAACTAAGTAATAGGGAGTTGAAATTAATCTTGCAAAAGACAATTAATAGGTCTAGAAAGAATTGGTCCAAGAAACTAGATGATGCATTATGGGCCTATAGAAGTGCATACAAAAATCCTATGGGTATGTCTCCATATAAGATGGTATATGGAAAGGCTTTTGGTCGGGAAAAATTCATTATATATACTCCCGAAGGTTTTGACCTCTATATCACGCAGAGTTCATCTGTTTTCGTTCTGAGCTGCTGTTTTTGACAGATCTAGATCATCATGGCATCCTCCAACACCCCCAAGGACACGTTCTTCGAGAAGGTCATCAACCCCTACCTTGCGGAGGTGCTGCACCACCCCAAAACCATGGAGTTGCATGAGGGGGTGCTGCACATCCGTGATGTTGAAGGACCGAGGAAGACCGGAAGCGTGGAGACAAGACTCAAAGCAGTGGAGCAACAAGTTTTCAAGTGCCAAGGTATGGTGGAACGAGGTCTCGACGCCAACCACATGATGATCTCAGAGCTTGCCAACAATCTCAAGATGGACTCAAGGATCTTCAGAGAAGCAATCTCCAATCTTCAACAGAAGATCGATCACCTCCAAGCCCAGATCTATGACCTGCAAAACCAAAACCGTGAGTATGAATATAGATTCAAGAACATGAGTTTGGCTGCAGATTTGAGTATCCCGGAGACTCGATCATCCTTCTACGATGGTGAGCCCATGCCTTGGAAGAACAACAGGCCTATGTCATCAACAACTCCAGCATCACCAAACCCGAAGAAGGAGACATAATCATACGGGTATGGGCACTCCCCTTGGCAACTTCCAAGCTTGGGGGAGTGACCCCGGTATCGTATCACCATCACTCCTATATTTACCGTTTTACTTAGTTCGATCTTTTTGGTAGTATCTTGATCTATTAGAATAAAGTTAGCATGATCTAGTTGTGAGCTTTTGCTTTGTGAGCTTTATCCTTTGTAATCGAGTCCGTGAGCTATATAATAAAGATTAGTGTTTGAGTAAAGGGCTTGATTCCCTCACCTGGGTCATGATAAAAAGGGGGAAGAAAACGAAAAGAGAATCAAAGAAGATCATATCGATCTTGTGGGAAGTAATGACTTCACATACAAGAGTATGATAAATAAAAGTTGTTGGGAGGTGACAAACATAGTTTTGGTCATTGTTGCAATTAATAGGAAGTAATAAAAGAAGAGAGGCTTTACATACAAATACACTATCTTGGACATCTTTTATGATTGCGAGCACTCATTAAAGTATGACATGCTAAAGAGTTGATATTGGACAAGGAAGACAACATAATGGGTTATGTCTTCTTATATCCGAAATAAAGTATATTGTCATGGATCATCCAACATGTTAAGCTTGCCTTTCCCCCTCATGCTAGCCAAAACTCCTTGCACTAAGTAGAGATACTACTTGTGCTTCCATATATCTTTAAACCCAGTTTTGCCATGAGAGTCCACCATACCTACCTATGGATTGAGAAAGATCCTTCCAAGTAAGTTGTCATGTTGTAAACCCGCTAATATATGCATGATTTATTAGTGTGGGAGAAACTAGCTTTATACGGGCTTATGATAGGGAAGTAATAAAAGCGATGGACTGCATAATAAAGGTCCTTATCACAAGTGGCAATATAAAGCGAAGTTCTTCTATGCTAAGACTTTGTGCATCCAACCATAAAAACACATGACAACCTCTGCTTCCCTCTGCGAAGGGCCTATCTTTTATTCTTGTCTTATATGTGTAATGCCCAGGATGGGACTATACCTCCTACATGTCGAGGCACAACTTAAAGGTATAAGCCCATTCTGGAATGATCTCAAGTTTGCTATCTTTGCACGACTCATGTAAAATAGGGATGAAAAAGCAGAAGGAGATAGTTGGCTTACACGCGCCACTTCACACAATACATTACATAAGCAAGACATCATTCAAAACATCACAACCCGACTACGGGCGAAGATCCAAAAGAAAGATACCAAAACATAAAACCACAGGTCCGAATCGCCCCTAGTAGAAACCACTACTGATCGTCGAAAACGTCACAAGCATACGGCCACTCTCTTCATCGAGCTTCCAGTGAAGTACTTGAACCAGCTCCTGCTTCATACTCGGTTGAACCTGCATCTGGTGTTGTAGTATCTGTGAGCCACGAGGACTCAGCAATCCCATAACCATGGGTATCAAGACTAGCAAAGTTTTATGGGTAGGAAGAGGTAAAGTGGTGAGGTTGCAGCAGCGGCTAAGCAAATATGGTGGCTAACTTACGAGTACAAGAATAAGATGAGCATCTACGCAAACGGTCGCAAAAGTAGTGATCGCTAAAGATCCTGAACAACATACGAGTCAAACATAACCCCACCGTGTTCTCTTCTCAAAGTGAAAAGACACAGTCACGGTTACTCACACAGTTGTGTGTTTTACTTCGGATCCTCTGTCAAGTTTTCTACAACCGGACATTAACAAATTCCAATCTGTCACATAACCGCGGGCACGACTTTCGAAAGATCATAACCCTATAGGGGTGTCCCAACTTAGCCCATCACAAGCTCTCACGATTAGCTGAAGTGATAAATATAACATCATCACTCCTTATCTTAGGGAAATCCGATCAGGCTCGGCATCCCGGTGCACAAGACATTTCGACGATGGTAAAACAAGTCCAGCAAGACCTCCCGGTGTGTCAACACCCTGATAGTAGCCGCGCGTATCTCGTCTCAGGACACATCCGGATAGGTGATCCTACGGGTTATACCAGATACCTCGGGTTTCCCCGTGGCGGCCCCGCAGTCTCCCCGTTTGGGACCAACACCATCAGCACTGGTCCCCCCTGCTATGTAGAAAGAATCCTCGGGTAGTGCTAACTCCCTATGCAATTTAATTAATTAAATAAGTTGTTATTATGAGCAAATTAAAACCAAAGTTGGGCCTTGCTGGAGGAGTTTTATTCAAAGACGAACAGTCAAGGGGTCCCCATCCACCCATCGTGTAAGGAACGCAAAATCAAGGAACATAATGCCGGTTTATCGGCGCCTAACGTGGCATGAGTGGAACAAAACACCAAGCAAAAGGCCAAGCCTTCCACCCATGCCCAGTATATAGGTGTGTTAATAATAATAATAGATATTGTGATATTCCAACAACAAGTTCCCTCCTGGAACAAACTTCATCTTCACCTGCAACTAACAACGCTATAAGAGGGGTTGAGCAAGCGGGTAACATAGCCAAACAATGGTTTTGCTAGGAAGGTTTCAAAAGTTAGAGGTTTCATGGCGACAAGGAGAGGCTGACATAAAAGATGGGTAGCGCGACATGTAACGATAGCATCGAGACAACTAAGCATGGCAATGGTAGTAAAGGTATCCAAGGGTATGATCATCTTGCCTGGGATTCCGCAAGGGAGAAGAACGGGTCGAAGTAGAAGGAGCACATAGTCGAGCGAATTCTCACAACTCCGGAACGAAACCGAAGCTAACAAGAGAAGCAACCGGAAAGAAGCAAACAACACGGTAAACACACAAGCATAAACATGGCATACGATGCACATCCAAGTATGATGCATGTCCAGTTTAAATATGCATGGCATGGCAAAGTGCACAAACAAAACTACAAGTTAAGTGGAGCTCAATATGCAACGAGTTGCATATTGACGAAACACCACATTTTATTTATTTAGTTGACTCTCGTTTATTTACAAGACAAGGTTAAATGTTTGTTAACATGGCAAGAGGTGAAGCATAATAAAACTACACTATTTAGGCAAGTTTAAATGAGGCCGGAATGACAAACAACAATTCCGGGAAAATCCCCATGTGTATGTTTAGCAATTTTAAGCAAACAACAATTAAACATTTTAGGGTTGTTAACATGATGCGGATGACATGATCAAGTTTATGCAATTTTTATTAAAAGTTGACATGAAGAAGATATGAAGTATTGTCACCGTGGTGGAAGAAAGGGTGCCACGGCAACAATCCGAAAATGATGCCACGCAACATATCGGTTTCGGTAACTCGTTGAGAGACCGGTGCAAAAGATGATGGAGAGCGTGAACGAGTCAAGAAGAAAGGTGGGGTGATCCCGTCACCGGGTTTCCACGGGTCGGCGACGAGGAAACCGAGGAGCACGACAAAAGACTAAACGGGCACGGAGCACACAAGGGACACATCTCATACAACACAAGCAAGCATTCAACCACTGGTCATCATCTCGGGATATACCTTCGAAGCGTTCGTTCTCGGAGGGGTTCGATTCGTCGCGGGACGTAGTGGAAGTAGTCGTTCTCGCGAGTCGTGGTACACGTTCGTAGAGGGAAGTAGTCATTCCGTTTCGGAGAGGTACTTGGCGAATCCCTCGTTTCCGGGGCGACGGTAGTCGTTCACGTTGGCGACGGTAGTGGAAGTAGTCGAACTTCGTTTCGTAGAGGTACTCGTCGCGGCATCGAACGTAGTGGTACTTGCGGTCTCGGTCTCGAGTCGTAGTTGAACTTGCGGGTCTTGGCGACGGTAGTGGTACACGGCGACGGTAGTCGTTCACGGAGCTCGTTTTTCTGTAGATGTACACACTCGTAGAGGTTCGGGTCACGTGTAGAGGTACTTGGCGCATCGTCGTGGTACTTGGCGATTCCGGAAACACGGTAGATGAACTTGACAGGACGTTCCAATCGCAGCAACACAAAAAGAGCAACAAGGCGGCACGGGGGTGACGAGGCCATGGCAGCGGCAGCTTGGCCCGAAGAGGACGGCGAGGCGCTGGAGCATGGCGACGGAGGCAGCTCCTGGCTGGTCCTGGCTGCTCCGGCGTGGGAGGACGAGGGACCAGCAGCCCTGGGGACGCGGCGGGACGGCGGAGCCCGAAATCGGCGAGGCAGAGGGACGGGCCCATGGCGCGCGCGCTGGAGGAGGGCCTGAGGGCGAGGAAGAGGCCCCCAAGCGCGGCGCTGCGGGGCTCGGCGGGTGACCTGGCGGTGGAGTGCGGCGCTCCTGGCGGCTCGAGGACGGGGGCAGAGCGAAGGGCGCCCTGGCGCGGAGGAGAGGCGCGGAGGAGGGAGGCGCCATGGCGCGCGGCGCACGGCCTGGCGAAGCGGGGCGGCTCGCGGGACGAAGGGGGTTCGAGAGAGAGGGATCGAGGGACTCGGGGTCAGGGAGCGATGGGAGGAAGGGTTCGAGTCTCCGGCGGCGGGGTGCGGGAGAGGGAGGAGCGAAGAGAGATGGGGTCGGGAGAGCTGCGTGCGGGCTAGGGTTAGAAGGGCGGTTGGGCCAATGGGCCAAGGTGGTTGATGGGCCAGGGAGGCCGCGGATGGGCCTGGCTGCGGCTGGACCCCTTTTTCCTTTGTTTTCTCAAATATAGAAAATGTCAAAGAAGAAAAGGAGGAGAAAGGAAGGGTTATGGGTAGAATTTGGGTAAGAGGCTATTTTTCCCGGACTCGCAAAAATGTCCACGGTCCACGAAAAATAGGAGAGGCAAGAAAAGAGAAAGAGAAGGCATGGGGAAAAATTATGCAAGTGTGTTACAGTGATCCCAAACAATGGAATAATTTAATATAGCTCCCTAATAATATTGAGAGGACATATGTTATAAAGAGAAGTCATCCTTCCCTCGATTTAAATGGACCGAAGGTCCACACAATTTATTTGGTTGAGATGCAAAAGAAATATGACATGATGGCATGATGACATGATGCAAAGCAAAATAAATAACGCAAGCACAAAAGAAACACATGGGAGAACCCGGAACATCTGGAATCTTCTGGAACCTTCTGGGACGTCGGCCTTCGGGCGTCACAACTCTCCCACACTAACAGAGGATCTCGACCCGAGATCCTAGAGATGGCACCGGGTAAAAACGGAAGAGGAAGAGGTAAAACAAAGTTGCTTCTTCGACAAACGAGTGAAACCACGAACCTGAGAGGTTAAACAAGTTGAATAAAGAATACAATGGAGATGAACGAAGATGAACACACTCCGTTAGAAAAAAAAGAGAGGAACAAGGAGCATTATGAGGACCTTGTAGATTGAAATACTTGAAACAAGAGCTCACGGATGACGGAAGAATTTCAACCACTCCGGTTAACCAAGATTGAGAAGGAATAAGAACGAAATAATTTGGACAGCACTCCGTCTGAAAATGGAAGGAATTAACAAGAACTATAGGAGATGGTAATATACTTGATGGGATCAACAACACATTGCGTCCGAAACAATTGAAAGAATGGCACAAGGGGTAAGAAGGATTCCGACAGCACTCCGGTAAACAAGATAGGCAAAACTTGATAAGATGAGAGAACTAGAATGGAGGAGATAACACTCCAGTTAAATAGACAAGCAAGGGAGAATATGATCTCGATAAAAACGAGATGATGGTCAAAGAGAGCAATATCACAATGCCTCCGGAATGAAAGAATAGAATATAGATCCATGAAAGAATTGAACGGAGAAGAAAAAGACAACTTCTCCGACAAATGAATATGAAAACATCCTTCCGAAGAAGGGTTGAATGGGGTTGATGGAAAAATCAACAATGAAAACGAATAAGCTCGTTGTGGGCTTATGGAAAACATCTCAAAATTATGAGGTGACAACCGGCCACTAACTTAAACAATTGATTTGATTGAGATCAACAAGGAGACGATAAACTTATCTCACCGGGAGGATAACTAAAGAACTTGGGTCATTTATAAGCACCATAATAGCAACAATTCTCAGGGAAAGCTTTTAGGTGAAAAACAACCCAAGATAACTCCAAGAGATAAAAAAATGAGGGGTTGAAAGGATCTCCTAAGAGAAAGAACTGATGGTTTTAAATATCTCATTCTAGATAACTCGTGAATCATGAAACATGAAGGAATTGTCAAGAATGACATAACACCACCTCAAAAGATAAGGGAGCAAGAATTGCACTTGGAAAGCATGATGAAGAATGCTTGAGCTCCAACAAGAATCTTGATGAAGACTTCGAGGATGAATTAAATGATGATGAACCACCATGAAGAACTCCGGTAATGAAAGCATGAGAAGTGAAAGATGAAAGAATAAGATTCAAGGCCTGTGATGAATTAGATGGAGGTTTGGAATGGTATAATTGAAATAACTTGGAGCTCCAGAAAACCAGATGAACAACTTAGAACCGAGAATATGATATGATGAACAAGCTCCGGAAAAAGAGATTAAACACTTCGAGGAAATAAGAATAAGATTTACTGTGTGTTTATCCTTCATCAAATTAAATTGATGACAAGCAAACGGATTTGGCATACTACTTATTCTCGTTGGGAAGAATTAAAGAGAGATCTAGTACAACCTTGGATAAATCTTCAACGAACCACCGGTAGGATTATGAAAAGAACAATGAATTAAAACGATAACAACGGAAGGGTAAACTTGAACGAACCACCGTAAGAATTGGAGACGAACGAAGAGGCATCAATGAAGAATAGTTGGAGGTCGAAGTTGAAAACTGAGAACGAAGAAATATTCTGAATTGATGGACTTCGGAGGATCACAATGGAAAGAATTCATGAAATGCTTTGGATGGGTATGAAAATAATTCCTCACAATCTGAACAATAATGAGGATGGCAAGAAGCTAGAACCACGAATCTTGAAGAGAACGGGCCAGGATTTAAGAGAAACACTTCTCCAGTCTCCAAATGTTGAAAAATGAAGACGAGAAATGCCATGAAGAATTGTTGAGCACTCCGGAATGAAGAATTAAAAAGGTTGAAACAATGGTGAAAAGAATTGAACGCGACCTTGGAGAAGGTATATGACTGATGTAATCCATTCTTACGTCACATTTGAAAAGAATTCTCCGGAAAAGAAGAGTCAGGTAAGATCCTGGGAAAAGACATGTGGGTTAGGGCCCACTCAAAGAAATCACCGTTAAAAAAGATTGCTTAAGAGATATTGCACCGGTTGAATTAAATGGCTGAATAAGATTATAATCCTCAAAATAGTTCGAACGGATTAAGAATGGAATTATGAATCTTCTGAGATATCTTCAGCACTCCGGAGAAGAATAGGAGAGATGAATAATCAAGAGAGACTTTGGATAAGAATTCCCACGTTGGAAAACATGTGAAACAAAAGGCACAAATATGATCAATACGAAAGCTTGGATTTAGTCCACCGGAGAAGAATGTTAGAATTAAGAATGATGAACTTGAAACTCTTGAGCATCTTCACGATAACTCACCGGATAAGAACATTGAAGGAAAAGAATGAAGAAATATCACATGAATAAAATGGATACTTCATCTGAGAATTTCTTGCTCCAAGAAGAAGAAGGGTGGGAGGGTGGGGAAAACAAAGACAACTTGAGATGATTGAAACAGACAAATCGTCAGATTTCTGAACGGCGTCTGTATGGAATAACTTGAAGAGAAGGCACATCGGTTGAAAAGGATTAACATGAAAATCTTGATTGATCAAGAAGGACTAGCACTCCCATAGAAATATGAGAATACCGATTAGGAAGGTATGGAATCAACATTTGACATCGAAGCAACTCGAATACCAGAATCAAAACGAAACAAAGGATATATATGTTGCAACATCATCTTCACAATATCATTCGAACAGAGGATTGAACGAATGAATTCCGTAGGTACATCAACTTGTCGAGAAGCCACTTGGAAGAACAAAAGTTAAATAAAAGCAACAAGGAGCAGATAGAACGAATACAAGATAGAAGTTTCGTCCCACATATTCGTGCTGAAGCTCATGGAACGTGTTACAAAAGGGTTTTGCAATCCCCGGATTAGCATAGCCAAGGACCCTTTAAGATGCAACTCCCGATCGGAACAAGCCCATAAAACCACTTCACTCACTGTAGAACCCCGAACTTCATATCATGCACTCGTTGGAAGAATGCCTAGAACTACTAGATGAACCCACCTATTAATTTTCGAAAGTTTCCAGTTATGCAATAAGGTGTTGGGGATACAGGGGAAGCACCGCGCACTCAACTCTAATCCTACATCCAGCTGTATCCATCCTTCAACACATAACCAGTTATTTCCGGAAACCGTTTACCTCGGACCTTCGACACGCATCTAGTATACAAGCTATGGCAATACTCCCGAACTACCTCCCCAGTATTGGGTGATGTCGGGGTTATCTTGCCACTAACCGCATAGGAGAGTTTTCGATGTCGGCCGTCTTAAGTATTCTAGAACTGCTGCGATATATTTGTGACGACAACACCTCGGAGCTCAACTCCCCGGGACACTGCCACAACCCCTAAATGATAGGAGGCATCGAGAACAATGTTCTCGTCACAAAGACATCGAAACAATCCAAACAATACTCGCGAGATCCTAAAAAAAATTTGGTGCATTTTTGAGAGTAGAAGAGACAAAAGTAATCGTCAGGAGTCCTCACCAGAGTGAAAAGAGATGAGAAGCAAAAGAAATCCTACTCTCCGGTATATATATAGGACTCAAAACATTTTCAAGTGTGTGCCTAGACTCAACCGTCAACGATTCGATCAATCAGTGGGGGCTTCTAGGTCGGAGAAGGCTCTGAATACCAAGTTGTAATGCCCAGGATGGGACTATACCTCCTACGTGTCGAGGCACGACTTAAAGGTATAAGCCCATTCTGGAATGATCTCAAGTTTGGTATCTTTGCACGACTCATGTAAAATAGGGATGAAAAATCAAAAGGAGATAGTTGTCTTACACTCGCCACTTCACACAATACATTACATAAGCAAGACATCATTCAAAACATCACAACCCGACTACGGGCGAAGATCCAAAAGAAAGATACCAAAACATAAAACCACAGGTCCGAATCGCCCCTAGTAGAAACCACTACTGATCGTCGAAAACATCACAAGCATACGACAACTCTCTTCATCGAGCTTCCAGTGAAGTACTTGAACCAGCTCCTGCTTCATACTCGGTTGAACCTGCATCTGGTGTTGTTGTATCTGTGAGCCACGAGGACTCAGCAATCCCATAACCATGGGTATCAAGACTAGCAAAGCTTTATGGGTAGGAAGAGGTAAAGTGGTGAGGTTGCAGCAGCGGCTAAGCAAATATGGTGGCTAACTTACGAGTACAAGAATAAGATGAGCATCTACGCAAACGGTCGCAAAAGTAGTGATCGCTAAAGATCCTGAACTACATACGAGTCAAACATAACCCCACCGTGTTCTCTTCTCAAAGTGAAAAGAGACAGTCACGGTTACTCACACAGTTGTGTGTTTTACTTCGGATCCTCTGTCAAGTTTTCTACAACCGGACATTAACAAATTCCAATCTGCCACATAACCGCGGGCACTGCTTTCGAAAGATCATAACCCTGCAGGGGTGTCCCAACTTAGCCCATCACAAGCTCTCACGATTAGCTGAAGTGATAAATATAATATCATCACTCCTTATCTTAGGGAAATCCGATCAGGCTCGGCATCCCGGTGCACAAGACATTTCGACGATGGTAAAACAAGTCCAGCAAGACCTCTCGGTGTGTCGACACCCTGATAGTAGCCACGCGTATCTCGTCTCAGGCCACATCCGGATAGGTAATCCTACGGGTTATACCAGATACCTCGGGTTTCCTCGTGGCGGCCCCGCAGTCTCCCCGTTTGGGACAAACACCATCAGCACTGCCCCCCTGCTATGTAGAAAGAATCCTCGGGTAGCGCTAACTCCATATGCAATTTAATTAATTAATTAAGTTGTTATTATGAACAAATTAAAACCAAAGTTGGGCCTTGCTGGAGGAGTTTTATTCAAAGACGAACTGTCAAGGGGTCCCCATCCACCCATCATGTAAGGAACACAAAATCAAGGAACATAATGCCGGTTTATCGGCGCCTAAGGTGGCATGAGTGGAACAAAACACCGAGCAAAAGGCCAAGCCTTCCACCCATGCCCAGTATATAGGTGTGTTAATAATAATAATAGATATTGTGATATTCCAACAACAAGTTCCCTCCTGCAACAAACTTCATCTTCACCTGCAACTAACAAGGCTATAAGAGGGGCTGAGCAAGCGGGTAACATAGCCAAACAATGGTTTTGCTAGGAAGGTTTCAAAAGTTAGAGGTTTCATGGCAACAAGGAGAGGCTGACATAAAAGATGGGTAGCGCGACATGTAACGATAGCATCGAGACAACTAAGCATGGCAATGGTAGTAAAGGTATCCAAGGGTATGATCATCTTGCCTGGGATTCCGCAAGGGAGAAGAATGGGTCAAAGTAGACGGAGCAACATAGTCGAGCGAATCCTCACAACTTCGGAACGAAACCGAAGCTAACAAGAGAAGCAGCCGGAAAGAAGCAAACAACACGGTAAACACACAAGCATAAACATGGCATACGATGCACATCCAAGTATGATGCATGTCCGGTTGAAATATGCATGGCATGGCAAAGTGCACAAACAAAACTACAAGTTAAGTGGAGCTCAATATGCAACGAGTTGCATATTGACGAAACACCACATTTTATTTATTTAGTTGACTCTCGTTTATTTACAGGACAAGGTTAAATGTTTGTTAACATGGCAAGAGGTGAAGCATAATAAAACTACACTATTTAGGCAAGTTTAAATGAGGCCGGAATGACAAACAACAATTCCGGGAAAATCCCATGTGCATGTTTAGCAATTTTAAGCAAACAACAATTAAACATTTTAGGGTTGTTAACATGATGCGGATGACATGATCAAGTTTATGCAATTTTTATTAAAAGTTGACATGAAGAAGATATGAAGTATTGTCACCGTGGTAGAAGAAAGGGTGCCACGGCAACAAACCGAAAATGATGCCACACAACATATCGGTTCCGATAACTCGTTGAGAGACCGGTGCAAAAGTTGACGGAGAGCGTGAACGAGTCAAGAAGAAAGGTGGGGTGATCCCGTCACCGGGTTTCCACGGGTCGGCGACGAGGCAACCGAGGAGCACGACAAAAGACTAAACGGGCACGGAGCACACAAGGGACACATCTCATACAACACAAGCAAGCATTCAACCACGGGTCATCGTCTCGGGATATACCTTCGAAGCGTTCGTTCTCGGAGGGGTTCGAGTCGTCGCGGGACGTAGTGGAAGTAGTCGTTCTCGCGAGTCGTGGTACACGTTCATAGAGGGAAGTAGTCGTTCCGTTTCGGAGAGGTACTTGGCGAATCCCTCGTTTCCGGGGCGACGGTAGTCATTCACGTTGGCGACGGTAGTGGAAGTAGTCGAACTTCGTTTCGTAGAGGTACTCGTCGCGGCGTCGGACGTAGTGGTACTTGCGGTCTCGGTCTCGAGTCGTAGTTGAACTTGCGGGTCTTGGCGACGGTAGTGGTACACGGCGACGGTAGTCGTTCACGGAGCTCGTTTTTCTGTAGATGTACACACTCGTAGAGGTTCGGGTCACGTGTAGAGGTACTTGGCGCATCGTCGTGGTACTTGGCGATTCCGGAAACACGGTAGATGAACTTGATGGGACGTTCCAATCGCAGCAACACAAAAGAGCAACAAGGCGGCACGGGGGTGACGAGGCCATGGCAGCGGCAGCTTGGCCCGAAGAGGACGGCGAGGCGCTGGAGCATGGCGATGGAGGCAGCTCCTGGTCGGTCCTGGCTGCTCCGGCGTGGGAGGACGAGGGACCAGCGGCCCTGGGGACGCGGCGGGATGGCGGAGCCCGAACTCGGCGAGGCAGAGGGACGGGCCCATGGCGCGCGTGCTGGAGGAGGGCCTGAGGGCGAGGAAGAGGCCCTCGAGCGCGGCGCTGCGGGGCTCGGCGGGCGACCTGGCGGTGGAGTGCGGCGCTCCTGGCGGCTGGAGGATGGGAGAAGAGCGCAGGGCGCCCTGGCGCGGAGGAGAGGCGCGGAGGAGGGAGGCGCCATGGCGCGCAGCGCACGGCCTGGCGAAGCGGGGCGGTGTGACACCCCGAGACCGATGCTCCAGGTGTTAGCCAGTTATTCGTTGTCAGTGCCATGTCATCTGCTTGTGTGTTGCATCTTGCCATGTCATCATGTGTGTTGCATCAGCATGTTTTCAAAAACTTGCATCCGTCTGAGCCTCCTCGTCCTTTCCGTTGACCGTTCTGAGCCCAGACACACTTGCACGCGCCCGCGGTGCCTCCGAATATTTATTTTGTGAGTGGCCGAAAAATGTTCTCGGAATGGGTTGAAACTTGGCGTGTGGTCTTATTATAGTGTAGACAGGCCGCCTGCCAAATTTCATCGCATTCGGAGCTCGTTTGATAGCCCAACGGATATATATAGCGGCACTAGTCGCCGGTTATTTTATCGGATGTTTTCTGTCTCCGAAAACCCCCGCAGGCCTCTTCTTCTCTCTCCTCTGAGCCCACCTAACACAGCCCACTAACCTCCTCTTGGCCCAACCTAACTCCCCTCGCGACCGGCGCCGTCCGATCGGGATCTAACGGTCCAAAAACGGCCTCAAACCCCCTCCAAACCCTATCCCTAACCCCCCTTTCCTACTTAAGCAGCCTACCCCTGCCAAAAATGGCCTTCTTCCTCCTCCTCCTCATTTTCCGCGCGCAGCCAGCCCTCTCCCCTCATTTTCCGGCGCCTCCACCTCATCGCCGCCACGTGGCAGCACACCATTGGCCTCAGCCGCTAGTTCAGCCTCCCTCGGCCAACCGCGGGAAGCCAAGTGGCGCCGCCACGTCGCCCCGCGCCCTGGCGCCTTCCACCGCCGCAGGCCCAGGCCAGGCCTGCCTCGGGCCGCGTCGGGCTCCGCGGGCCCGAGCCACCCTGCGCCTCCCGCTTCGTCGTCCGCCTCCCCGCCGGATTCCGCTTCCCCGCCGGTCGCCGGCAAGCCACCGCCGGCCGACCCCGTCACCTTTGCCCGACCGCCGTCGCCTCTCCCCGTGCACCGCTGCGCGCCCTCTGTGCCTCACCGCCGCCGCCGGCTGGATCCAGGCGAGCCGGCCCGAATCCGCCTCGCCCCGCCCCCCTCCGGCCATCTCCTCGCCGGCGTCCTCACGATCTGTCGCCGCCGCCGCGCCATGGCTCGGATCGAGCGAGCGGGACGCCGATCCAGCGCGCCTCCCGTCGGGGCCGAGGCCTTCTCCGTGGGCCGAAGCCAGCGCCCAGCCGCCTGGGCCCGACCGCCAGCTCGCCAGCGCCCGCAGGCCTCCCCCAGGCCCAGGCCTGCCTCCTCTTCCCGCGTGGGCCGATCCCTTCCTCCAGCCGCCGTCTAGCCGCCTCGTGGGCTTCCTCCTGCCCCGCGGGCCCAGCTCCAGCCGCCCCAGGCTGCTGCTTCTTCCTCTTCTTGGGCCGAAGCCCGTGGTGAGCCACCCCTCTAAGCCTCGCCCCGAGCACCTTTTAGTTATTTTGCGCCCGCCTGTGTTGTCTAAAATCTGCCAAGTCATATTTTCTGTCTGTAGTAATGTTGCATCTTTGAATGCTTGTAAATAATTGTGTGCTTATCCGATTTGAGTGAATGATATGTCAAAATGTTCGTGGAGTTATGCTCTACACTTTGTTCCTTTGTGCCATGCATGTCTGAGGTCATCTAGATGCTTTAAAATATGTTGCAAGAGTGCTACTTATTATAAACTGCTCCTACTTCTTGTTTTGTTGCTATGTTTGCATAGTGATAATTTGTTGCATGTTTATCCAAATGATGCAAATGATATGTCCACATGTTCGTCTTGAGATGCTCTACATAATGAATGCTTTAGCTTGCATGATAGAATTCATCTTGACATGTTTATCTCCTTTGCAAAAGTGCATGTGGTTGTTATGTTGTTAAACTTGTTATGAGATGCTGTTTTCAATTGCCCTTTGCTATTGTTGTGTTTTTCTCCATGTCACATGCTTAGATGTTTTGGACTCCCCATGATGTGCTCTTTGATGTGGTGCTTTTATCTTTCCATGATATGCCTTGTGTTGACTTAAACTTGCTCACAAACATGCCATGATAAAACTGCTGTTTTAACAATTAGTGAAATTTCACTAAGTCTGAAATCTGTAATATCCGGATGCCCTGTTTGCTTGCTGTTCTAGGCCAATCCATGATAGTTTTGGGGTGACTCTTGATGTTTCCTTGTTGTATAAGTTGTTGGCTATCCATTCATGCTCTCACATGCTTATTTGAGTGGCTGTAGCATATTTAACTTTTGCTCCCAAGTTGCTATAAAATGTTGCTGCCAGGATTTTGTTATCAAGTTCCAAATGTCATAGCTTGTTGCTATTGATCCATGGCTCCTTTGGGGATGCTCCAATGGACTTATTTGCTGTAGGATATGTCTAGTTTATGTCTATGCTCATTGCCATGATGTTTGAGTGTTGTATCTCATTTATCTCTTGCTCCAAAGTTGCTATGTGGCTGTTAATTTCAGCTTGTTGTTATGTCTTGTTTCATGTGTATCTTTTAGCCCGTTGCTCCGATTGGGGTGTTCTTTATATGGAACTTGGGTGATTTTGCATGTATATTCATATTATCCTATTGTTATCATGTTTTGAAGTATTTTGCTTGAATGCAAATTGCCATGCCCTTGTGCTATATTTCTGTGCTTCCTGTATAGTTTTGCCTTGCATCATATCTTGCCATGTATTGCATCATATAGACTTGTGTTGTTATCTATGCTTCCTACATTGCCATGTTTTGCTTCCTGTGTAGACTTACTGTGCATCATAAATAGATTTATCATGCATCCTACTTGGCAGTGCATATTGTTATGTTCTTGAGTGGTTTGTTTACCGTATTGCTTGCTTCTTTTTGTTAGTGCTTGGTCCGTTGCGTTGTGAGGATTCGATCGTCTACTCGTGGGTCTTCTTCAAGGCTTCTTCTCCGTCTTCTTCATGGAACCGTTCTTCTTCCTTGCGGGATCTCAGGCAAGATGACCATACCCTTGGATACCTTTACTATCATTGCCATGCTTAGTGTCTCGATGCTATCATTACATGTCGCGCTACCCATCTTTATGTCAGCCTCTCCTTGTTGCCATGAAACCTCTAACCTTTGAAACCTTCCTAGCAAAACCACTGTTTGGCTATGTTACCCACTTGCTCAGCCCCTCTTATAGCGTTGTTAGTTGCAGGTGAAGATGAAGATCGTTCCAGGAGGGAACTTGTTGTTGTTATATCACAATATCTATTATTATTATTAACACACCTATATACTGGGCATGGGTGGAAGGCTTGGCCTTTTGCTCGGTGTTTTGTTCCACTCATGCCAGCTTAAGCGCCGATAAACCGGCATTATGTTCCTTGATTTTTGCGTTCCTTACACGATGGGTGGATGGGGACCCCTTGACAGTTCGACTTTGAATAAAACTCCTCCAACAAGGCCCAACATTGGTTTTAATTTGCTCATAATAACAACTTAATTAATTAATTAAATTGCATAGGGAGTTAGCGCTACCCGAGGATTCTTTCTACATAGCAGGGGGGCCAGTGCTGATGGTGTTGGTCCCAAACGGGGGTTATGCGGGGCCACCACGGGGAAACTCGAGGTTTGGTTTTACTCGTATAATCGCCCATTCGGTCGTGGCCTAAGACGAGATACGCGCGGCTACTATCAGGGTGTCGACACACCGGGAGGTCTTGCTGGACTTGTTTTACCATTGTCGAAATGTCTTGTGCACTGGGATGCCGAGCCTGATCGGTTTTCCCTAAGATAAGGAGTGATGATATTATATTTATCACTTCAGCTAATCGTGAGAGCTTGTGATGGGCTAAGTTGGGACACCCCTGCAGGGTTATGATCTTTCGAAAGCCGTGCCCGCGGTTATGTGGCAGATTGGAATTTGTTAATGTCCGGTTGTAGATAACTTGACAGAGGATCCGAAGTAAAACACACAACTGCGTGAGTAACCGTGACTGTCTCTTTTCACTTTGAGAAGAGAACACGGTGGGGTTATGTTTGACTCATATGTAGTTTAGGATCTTTAGCGATCACTACTTTTGCGACCGTTTGCGTAGATGCTCTTCTTATTCTTGTACTCGTAAGTTAGCCACCATATATTGCATAGCCGCTGCTGCAACCTCACCACTTTACCTCTTCCTACCCATTATGCTTTGATAGTCTTGTTACCCATGGTTATGGGATTGCTGAGTCCTCGTGGCTCACAGATACTACAACAACAGTTGCAGGTGCAGGTTTCCGATGTCTTGACGTGAGAGCGTTGATCGTTGTTTGGAGTTCTTTCTTCTTCTTCTTCTTCAGTCTTGGGTTAGGTTCCGGGTCGGCAGCTTGGGATAGCAGATTGATGTCTTGTGCTTTTCTTGTTTGTATCCGTAGTCGGATACTTTGTGTTGAGACTGTTGTATTCATGAGATTTGTATGTATTGTTGTATCCCCTATGTATGTATGTAATGGTACGATGTAATGATATCCATCTTGCTAAGCGCCCGAAATGCGGTTGTGCCTCAATCACATAAGTGTCACGTGATCGAGATAGAATCGCATCTTGGGCCTGACAAGTTGGTATCAGAGCCTCGACCGACCATAGGAGCCCCCTTGATTGATCGTAGCTTGGCCGTGTTGAGTCTAGCAGAAAACTTTTTCGGAGTCTAGTTATATCGGAGAGTAGGAATTCTTTTTACTCCCCTGCCCCTTCGTCGCTCTGGTGAGGAATCTTGACGTAGGCGTTTTGAATTAGCCCTCTTCCCCTTCAAATTTTTTTAGGATCACGTGGATAGTTTTCGCTCGTTGCGTTGTTAGTTCTTTCATCTGGTGCATCTCTCGTCAAGTGGATTCAACCCTCTGCTTCTTTGCAAGTTCAACCCTCGGTTCTTTTCAACCGACGGTGCTTCCCTCGTCCGTTGTATTCTTTCTTTTTCCCACCCGCCCACCCTTTTGCTTCTCGGAGCCGGAGTCCTTAATCGAGTATCCATCCTACTCGTGTGAATCCTTTGCATTCTTTACTCAGTTATTTCAACCGGTGAATTCTCGTCTAGTTCGTCATCCTTCATCTCTTTTTCTTCTCCGATGAATTCTCCTCTCGTTTGATATTCTTCATCTCTTCTTCTCTCCGGTGGATTCAACTCAAGTTTTCGCTGTTCATCATATTCTTTTTCCTCGGCTCAATTGCTTCACTTTGCTCGTTTACCTCTCGCCATCTAATTGTTCCGGTGTTCCGAAGAAATCTCAGCAGATTCGTCTGTCTTCCGATTAATTCGAGGTTGTCACCTCCCTTGAGTCTTTTAATCGTTCCGGTGCATTATCTCCTTTTCAATCCTCTTAACGGAGTTTTCTCTTCGGTGGGCTCATAACCCACAGGTTTTCCCAGGATCTTACCTGACTCGTTTTATTTTCCCAGAGTGTTCCAAATTCTTTTCAAGAATGATGTAAGTATGGATCCCATCAGTCATATGCCTTCTCCAAGATCGCTTTCAATATTTTCATCGGTGGCTCAACCTCTTTCTTCATTTTGTTCGTCCGGAGTATTTTATCAATTCTTTTCGTTGTGATCCTCCGAAGGCATCATTTCAGAAGATTTCTTCGTTCTCAGTTTTCAACTTCGTCCTCCAAATATTCTTCATCGATGCCTCTTCGTTCGTCCCACTTTCTTTCCGGTGCTTCGTTCAAGTATTCTTTAATCAGTTCCTGATCTCTTCGTTTTCGTCATTCAATTGTCCTCAAGTGCTTTATTCTTCCGGCGATTCATCGTATTCACTCGATTCATTTTCTTACGGTGGCTTGTCCTCTTGCGTCGTTCTATTTCATTCCTTACGGTGGTCATTCTCGTTCTTCACTCGATTGTAATTCTTCTCGGTGGTTTGTTCTTTTCATCATTCGATTAATTCTTCCCGGTGGTTTGTTCTTTTCTTCACTCGGCTTCAATTCTTTACGGTGATCCACTCAAGAATTCTTTTCCAGCGTTTTCAATTCAATTCATTCGTTCATTCCTATCCTACCGGTGTCCATGAAGATTTTCGCAAGTTCGCGATATATTCTTCTTTAAATAAATTTCATCGAGAATAAGTGATATGCGAATCCATTTCTTTCATCAATTTAATTGGTGGAGGATAAGCATAACTTAATTCTTATTTCTTTTTCATCAAGTTGATTTAATTCTTTCCTTCGGAGTTTATTCTTGATGAATAAATTCTAGTTCCAAGTCCTTTTATCTTTTCTTTCCGGAGTTCAAGTTTTCTCGGCTATCTCGTCGGAACCCCGTCTAATCATCGCAAGGCTTTATTCTTATTCTTTTCATCCGTCATTTCTATTTCATCATCCTTTCATTTTACCGGAGTTCTTCATGATGGTTCTTCATCATTAAATTCATTCTTCTAAATTCATCTAATTCTTCTGGAGCAGCTCAAGCATTATTCTTGTGCCTTTCCAATTCAAATAATTCTCCCTATTTCTTTTGAAGTGGAGTTTTGCATTTCTTCCTTCATCCTAATTATTCCATCTTTTGGTTGCGGCATAATTCACCTCAAGTTTGAGATGTTTCCATAAGTCCATAACAAGCTTATTCTTTTGTTGTTGATTTTATCAACAACTCCATTCAAGTCCTTCTTTGAAGATCCTCTTTCGAATTCATTCGTGCTGGAAGCTGTCATCTTCTCCATTCTTTTAATTCCATCATTTTAATTATTCCGGAGGAATTTCTTGTTCATTTCATCATGTTTTCATTTCATCTTCTCAGGTTCTTGTCCTATTCCATTCTTGTTCCACCGGTGTGCTATTTCTTCCAGTTTCAGCCGGAGTGCTTCCCGAATTCCTTCGTGGAGATTCCTTTTCTATTTTTTTTAACCGGAGTGATTTCAAATTTATTCTTATTCCTTCAATCGTGCTTCATATTCCTTCAACCTTTAGGATTCTCGTCGCATTTCCTGTTCCTCTTGTTTAACGAGGTCCTTGCAGCTTCGTTCATCTCCTATATATTCCTTCTTTCGAAGTTGTTCATCCTCTCAAGGTTCCTTCCTTTCACTCTTTTGTCCTCGAAGAACTTTGTTCTTCCTTTTTCCTTCCCGTCTCGTTCCTAAGATCTCGGGACGAGATCTCTTGTTAGTAGGGGAGTGTTGTGACACCCCGAGACCGATGCTCCAGGTGTCAGCCAGTTATTCGTTGTCAGTGCCATGTCATCTGCTTGTGTGTTGCATCTTGCCATGTCATCATGTGTGTTGCATCAGCATGTTTTCAAAAACTTGCATCCGTCTGAGCCTCCTCGTCCTTTCCGTTGACCGTTCTGAGCCCAGACACACTTGCACGCGCCCGCGGTGCCTCCGAATATTTATTTTGTGAGTGGCCGAAAAATGTTCTCGGAATGGGTTGAAACTTGGCGTGTGGTCTTATTATAGTGTAGACATGCTGCCTGCCAAATTTCATCGCATTCGGAGCTCGTTTGATAGCCCAACGGATATATATAGCGGCACTAGTCGCCGGTTATTTTATCGGATGTTTTCGGTCTCCAAAAACCCCCGCGGGCCTCTTCTTCTCTCTCCTCTAAGCCCACCTAACACAGCGCACTAACCTCCTCTTGGCCCAACCTAACTCCCCTCGCGACCGGTGCCGTCCGATCGGGATCTAACGGTCCAAAAATGGCCTCAAACCCCCTCCAAACCCTATCCCTAACCCCCCCTTTCCTATTTAAGCAGCCTACCCCTGCCAAAAATGGCCTTCTTCCTCCTCCTCCTCATTTTCCGCGCGCAGCCAGCCCTCTCCCCTCAATTTCCGGCGCCTCCACCTCATCGCCGCCACGTGGCAGCACACCATTGGCCTCAGCCGCCAGTTCAGCCTCCCTCGGCCAACCGCGGGCCGCCAAGTGGCGCCGCCACGTCGACCCGAGCCCTGGCGCCTTCCACCGCCGCAGGCCCAGGCCAGGCCCGCCCCGGGCCGCGTCGGGCTCCGCGGGCCCGAGCCGCCCTGCGCCTCCCGCTTCGTCGTCCGCCTTCCCGCCGGATTCTGCTTCCCCGCCGGTCGCCGGCGAGCCACCGCGGGCCGACCCCGTCACCTTTGCCCGACCGCCGTCGCCTCTCCTCGTGCGCCGCTGCGCGCCCTCTGTGCCTTACCGCCGCCGCCGGCTGGATCCAGGCGAGCCGGCCAGGATCCGCCTCGCCCCGCCCCCCTCCGGCCATTTCCTCGCCGGCGTCCTCCCGATCTGTCGCCGCCGCCGCGCCATGGCTCGGATCGAGCGAGCGGGACGCCGATCCAGCGCGCCTCCCGTCGGGGCCGAGGCCTTCTCCGTGGGACGAAGCCAGCGCCCAGCCGCCTGGGCCCGACCGCCAGCTCGCCAGCCGCCCGCAGGCCTCCCCCAGGCCCAAGCCTGCCTCCTCTTCCCGCGTGGGCCGAGCCCTTCCTCCAGCCGCCGTCCAGCCGCCTCGTGGGCTTCCTCCTGCCCCGCGGGCCTAGCTCCAGCAGCCCCAGGCTTCTGCTTCTTCCTCTTCTTGGGCCGAAGCCCGTGGTGAGCCACCCCTCTAAGCCTCGCCCCGAGCACCTTTTAGTTATTTTGCGCCCGCCTGTGTTGTCTAAAATCTGCTAAGTCATATTTTCTGTCTGCAGTAATGTTGCATCTTTGAATGCTTGTAAATAATTGTGTGCTTATCCGATTTGAGTGAATGATATGTCAAAATGTTCGTGGAGTTATGCTCTACACTTTGTTCCTGTGTGCCATGCATGTTTGAGGTCATCTAGATGCTTTGAAATCTGTTGCAAGAGTGCTACTTATTATAAACTGCTGCTACTTGTTGTTTTGTTGCTATGTTTGCATAGTGATAACTTGTTGCATGTTTATCCAAATGATGCAAATGATATGTCCACATGTTCGTCTTGAGATGCTCTACATGTTGAATGCGTTAGCTTGCATGATAGAATTCATCTTGCCATGTTTATCTCCTTTGCAAAAGTGCATGTGGCTGTTATGTTGTTAAACTTGTTATGAGATGCTGTTTTCAATTGCCCTTTGCTATTGTTGTGTTTGTCTCCATGTCACATGCTTAGATGTTTTGGACTCCCCATGATGTGCTCTTTGATGTGGTGCTTTTATCTTTCCATTATATGCCTTGTGTTGACTTAAACTTGCTCACAAACATGCCATGATAAAACTGCTGTTTTAACACTTAGTGAAATTTCACTAAGTCTGGAATCTGTAATATCCGGATGCCATGTGTGCTTGCTGTTCTAGGCCAATCCATGATAGTTTTGGGGTGACTCTTGATGTTTCCATGTTGTATAAGTTATTGGCTATCCATTCATGCTCTCACATGCTTATTTGAGTGGCTGTAGCGTATTTAACTTTTGCTCCCAAGTTGCTATAAAATGTTGCTGCCGGGATTTTGTTATCAAGTTCCAAATGCCATAGCTTGTTGCTATTGATCCATGGCTCCTTTGGGGATGCTCCAATGGACTTATTTGCTGTAGGATATGTCTAGTTTATGTCTATGCTCATTGCCATGATGTTTGAGTGCTGTAGCTCATTTATCTCTTGCTCCAAAGTTGCTATGTGGCTGTTAATTTCAGCTTGTTGTTATGTCTTGTTTCATGTGTATCTTTTAGCCCGTTGCTCCGATTGTGGTGTTCTTTATATGGAACTTGGGTGATTTTGCATGTAGATTCATATTATCCTATTGTTATCATGTTTTGAAGTATTTTGCTTGAATGCAAATTGCCATGCCCTTGTGCTATATTTCTGTGCTTCCTGTATAGTTTTGCCTTGCATCATATCTTGCCATGTATTGCATCATATAGACTTGTGTTGTTATCTGTGCTTCCTACATTGCCATGTTTTGCTTCCTGTGTAGACTTTCTGTGCATCATAAGTAGATTTATCGTGCATCCTACTTGGCAGTGCATATTGTTATGTTCTTGAGTGGTTTGTTTACCGTATTGCTTGCTTCTTTTCGTTAGTGCTTGTTCCGTTGCGTTGTGAGGATTCGATCGTCTACTTGTGGGTCTTCTTCAAAGCTTCTTCTCCGTCTTCTTCACGGAACCGTTCTTCTTCCTTGCGGGATCTCAGGCAAGATGACCATACCCTTGGATACCTTTACTATCATTGCCATGCTTAGTGTCTCGATGCTATCGTTACATGTCGCTCTACCCATCTTTATGTCAGCCTCTCCTTGTTGCCATGAAACCTCTAACCTTTGAAACCTTCCTAGCAAAACCACTGTTTGGCTATGTTACCCGCTTGCTCAGCCCCTCTTATAGCGTTGTTAGTTGCAGGTGAAGATGAAGATCGTTCCAGGAGGGAACTTGTTGTTGTTATATCACAATATCTATTATTATTATTAACACACCTATATACTGGGCATGGGTGGAAGGCTTGGCCTTTTGCTCGGTGTTTTGTTCCACTCATGCCAGCTTAGGCGCCGATAAACCGGCATTATGTTCCTTGATTTTTGCGTTCCTTACACGATGGGTGGATGGGGACCCCTTGACAGTTCGACTTTGAATAAAACTCCTCCAGCAAGGCCCAACATTGGTTTTAATTTGCTCATAACAACAACTTAATTAATTAATTAAATTGCATAGGGAGTTAGCGCTACCCGAGGATTCTTTCTACATAGCAGGGGGGCCAGTGCTGATGGTGTTGGTCCCAAACGGGGGTTATGCGGGGCCACCACGCGGAAACTCGAGGTTTGGTTTTACTCGTATAATCGCCCATCCGGTCGTGGCCTGAGACGAGATACGCGCGGCTACTATCAGGGTGTCGACACACCGGGAGGTCTTGCTGGACTTGTTTTACCATTGTCGAAATGTCTTATGCACCGGGATGCCGAGCCTGATCGGTTTTCCCTAAGATAAGGAGTGATGATATTATATTTATCACTTCAGCTAATCGTGAGAGCTTGTGATGGGCTAAGTTGGGACACCCCTGCAGGGTTATGATCTTTCGAAAGCCGTGCCCGCGGTTATGTGGCAGATTGGAATTTGTTAATGTCCGGTTGTAGATAACTTGACAGAGGATCCGAAGTAAAACACACAACTGCGTGAGTAACCGTGACTGTCTCTTTTCACTTTGAGAAGAGAACACGGTGGGGTTATGTTTGACTCGTATGTAGTTTAGGATCTTTAGCGATCACTACTTTTGCGACCGTTTGCGTAGATGCTCTTCTTATTCTTGTACTCGTAAGTTAGCCACCATATATTGCTTAGCCGCTGCTGCAACCTCACCACTTTACCTCTTCCTACCCATTATGCTTTGATAGTCTTGTTACCCATGGTTATGGGATTGCTGAGTCCTCGTGGCTCACAGATACTACAACAACAGTTGCAGGTGCAGGTTTTCGATGTCTTGACGTGAGAGCGTTGATCGTTGTTTGGAGTTCTTTCTTTTTCTTCTTCTTCAGTCTTGGGTTAGGTTCCGGGTCGGCAGCCTAGGATAGCAGATGGATGTCTTGTGCTTTTCTTGTTTGTATCTGTAGTCGGATACTTTGTATTGAGACTGTTGTATTCATGAGATTTGTATGTATTGTTGTATCCCCTATGTATGTATGTAATGGTACGATGTAATGATATCCATCTTGCTAAGCGCCCGAAATGCGGTTGTGCCTCAATCACATAAGTGTCACGTGATCGAGATAGAATCGCATCTTGGGCCTGACAGGCGGCTCGCGGGACGAAGGGGGTTCGAGAGAGAGGGATCGAGGGACTCGGGGTCAGGGAGCGATGGGAGGAAGGGTTCGAGTCTCTGGCGGCGGGGTGCGGGAGAGGGAGGAGCGAAGAGAGATGGGGTCGGGAAGCTGCGTGCGGGCTAGGGTTGGAAGGGCGGTTGGGCCAATGGGCCAAGGTGGTTGATGGGCCAGGGAGGCCGCGGATGGGCCTGGCTGCGGCTGGACCCCTTCTTCCTTTGTTTTCTCAAATATAGAAAATGTCAAAGAAGAAAAGGAGGAGAAAGGAAGGGTTATGGGTAGAATTTGGGTAAGAGGCTATTTTTCCCGGACTCGCAAAAATGTCCACGATCCACGAAAAATAGGAGAGGCAAGAAAAGAGAAAGAGAAGGCATGGGGAAAATATTATGCAAGTGTGTTACGGTGATCCCAAACAATGGAATAATTTAATATAGCTCCCTAATAATATTGAGAGGACATATGTTATAAAGAGAAGTCATTCTTCCCTCGATTTAAATGGACCGAAGGTCCACACAATTTATTTGGTTGAGATGCAAAAGAAATATGACATGATGGCATGATGACATGATGCAAAGCAAAATAAATAACGCAAGCACAAAAGAAACACACGGGAGAACCCGGAACATCTGGAATCTTCTGGAACCTTCTGGGACGTCGGTCTTCGGGCGTCACAATATGTGTCAAGGTGAGATCCACCTTTCCTTTTTCATTTTATCCTTTGGCAAGCACATTGTGTTGGAAAGATCCTGATATATATACCCACTTGGATGTAAGTTTTCATGATCTATTACTATTGACATTACCCTTGAGGTAAAAGGTTGGGAGGCAACACCGTAAGCCCCTATCTTTCTTTGTGTCCGATTAAAACTCCATAAACATAAGTATTGCGTGAGTGTGAGCAATTGTGAAAGACTATATGATAGTTGAGTATGTAGGCTTGCTGACAAGCTCTTATATTGACTCTTTCCGATGTTACGATAAATTGCAATTGCTTCAATGACCGAGACCAAAGTTTGTTAGTTTCCAATGAAGTTTATGATGCATACTTGATATTGTGGATGAATTGTTACTTTTGCATAATGATCATATGACTATATTCATATAAGTTGTCGTTATGAGAATGATCATGATGCCCTCATGTCCGTATTCTGTTTTTATCGACACCTTTTTCTCTAAACTTGTGGACATATTTTTCGATATCTGCTGTCGCTTGAGGACAATCGAGGTCTAAGCTTGGGGGAGTTGATACGTCCATTTTGCAGCATGCTTATAAGTTGATATTTATTGCATCATGGGCTGTTCATACATGTTTTGCCACAATACTTATGCCTTTTTCCTCCTATTTTGCAAGGTTTACATGAAGAAGGGGGAATGCCGGCAGCTGGAATTCTGGGCTGGAAAAGGAGAAAACTCTGGAAACCTATTCTGCACAACTCCAAAAGCCCCGAAACTCCACAGAACATTTTTTCGGAAAATATAAAAAATATCTGGCGGAAGAAACCCACGAGGGGGGCCACTGGCTGGCCTCGAGGGTGGGGGGCGCGCCCCCCTTCCCAGGGCGCGCCCCCTGCCTCGAGGGCCATCCGGTGGGCTCCAGGTTCCCATCTTCTCCTATATGAAACGTTTTGACCTGGAAAAAATCAAGAGGAGGCTTTCGGGACCAGACGACACCGTCTCGAGGTGGAACCGAGGCGGAAACCAATCTAGGGCTCCGGCAGAGCTGTTCTGCCGGGGATACTTCCCTCCGGGAGAGGGAAATCATGACCGCCGTCATCACCAACAACTCTCCCATCTTGGGGAGAGCTATCTTGATGAGGACATCACTAACAAGGTTACACCCACAACTCCAACTGACACATATACATGACCAATTACTAGAGCTCGCGCACGCCAATTAAATTACCAAGTACTTTCGTTTCTTGGTAATGATTCTAATGTTCATGAGAATATGATGCTACCTAAATTGGATACATTTGTCTTGCTTACAAATCAAGGGCCTAGCTTGGACAAGAAGGATGAACATTGGAGCAAGATGAAGCATGGAGATGATGGCATGCGCAAGGGGAACAAGAATGGAGTTACAAGTGATGATTTCAGGACTTTGAAGCCACCATAATGAGTGCGCGAAGCCTTGGACGAAATATACAAGATGCCACTTCATAAATTTCGTACAGAGGCTATTATAGGTGTTGCGTCACCTTATTATTGGGCCAGGCCCATGTAATTTAGAAATACTTGAGTATAGGTTGTTTTTAGAGTCCGTATGTGTGGGGAAACAAGAGTTAGGGTTGGTTTCGGACCCCTCCACCAAGGGCCACAAAATTCCCCCCTCTTCCTCCCATATATACAACCCTTAGGGCGTCGTTTAGACTTTGGGTTTTGTTTAGATTAAAGTTCACCATAGCTGCAACTTCACGTACTTCGTTTGTGTTCAACGACAAGACAAGGACGTCACAGAACCCCACTTGAGCAATAAAGCTTTCCTCTTGAATTTGCAATATCCAGATTGCAATATCAGTTTCTTGCTTGTTCTTCGTTTGCCTGCAGGAAACAGACCTTCGTGGTTAGGTTGATCGTGCTCCGACGTGGTCAATAACCTCTCAGAGTTGGTTTAGCGATTGCTAAGGCACGACATCCTCGCACGTTCGTAGTCGGATCATCAAAGTCGACTTCCTCCAAAACGATAGCCACCATCTCATCGAAAGACGGGACACCTTTGCCTCTATCAAGTGGTATCAGATTTCTAGGTTGCTCGGTGAGATTTTACAGTTTTTCGTAGATTAGATCGAGTTTGTTCTTCATACCCACAGTCCACGAAAAAGCCAAAAAAATTAGGGTTAGTTCATCATATCCGAACCAGTCTGAGCCATTGCATAATGTTTTCGTGTTTGCTTAGTTGAATTTGCGGTTGCATCGTCATGTCAAGTTGCTGGTCTTAGCGTCTAGTCTTTTAGAGTTTCGAGTTCTGGTCATAAGTTGTCACGCCGCCGCCGCAACATCTTCATCGCTACTGCCACATACCACCACCGATCCGTATCCATATACCACCACCAATCTGTATCCATATACCACCACCGCTGCCATATGCCACCACCGCTGCCATATTCTACCACCACATATCCACCACCAATCCGAGTTCTTTTCGTTTTAGTTTCAAGATCCATCTGGTTTCGGTTTCGTGTTTTCTTGCTTGAGTAGGTCTCGAAAACAAAAATCCGGAGACCCCCGGGCAGTTTTTAGGCCAAAATTTCGGCAGGTGAAAATATTTTTTCCCTATCCTATTTTTGGGCTTTTCGGAGTCTTTTGAGACACGTGCAACCATACTATTTTTTTACCGCACTTTTTTGTCGTCGCTGGGCTGATTCCAAAAAAATATCGTCAAAAAATTTCGTGCCTATCATCTTAGTTTGACTTGGGAAGTGTTTTGAGACACTCGCCATTATAGTGATTTTTGGCAAAAAAAAGAGCGCAAAAAAGGCGAAAAAAAATTCAGAGTGTGCTTTCCCCTTGATTACGTGCAGCGCCGTGATTTTGTTAGTGTTCTAGGCTTGCGTCTCTAGTACGGTCTAGCCTAGGACCAGCACAGTAGCGTCGTTGAGCGTTTATTCAACCTTGCACCTCTGAATTGATTATTGCAGACCCTTTTTCCTACCATCTTATAAGCCTTCCCAACTCCACATACATCTACGTCGTGCGTTTTGACTCTCCCTGGTAATCGCTTTATCCAACCTTTGAGAGTTTTGACTACCACGGTTGCCGATCACCACCTGCTGTTAGGTAAGAACTGGTAAGAATTTGAGATTTGCTTGACGGATTTGTGATGCCCGACCACCACCATTTTCTAGTAGTTTGTAGGATCATATTCTTGTGTGTTTCTATTGTTGCTAACCATGCCAGGATCACAAGCCAACGAGACTGACTGCGAGAACTTGACGAACAAGGAGCTTCATGATAAGTTTCAGCAAATGATGAGTGGAGAGGTGCAAGATGTGCTAAACAGATTTGACGAGGCCATGGAGAAGATAGATGGCATAGAGAAGACGTTTGAAACAAAGCTCGATAACAAGTTTGCTGAATTGCTTTCGCGTTTTCCACCACCACCGGCTGCTACATCTGTCGCACCTCTACAACAACAACAACAACAACATCGCCTTCCAAATCAAGTGGGATGAGCACAGCGCGTTCCCCTTGAGCCTGGTCAAACTTCTGGTGCCGATGTTGATGTTTCTGTAGCTCCTGCTGCTACTGCAGAGGTGGAGGACCATTACGAGGATGAGGTTGACCAAAATCAGAACTACGTGCAACCACCAGCACCACCACCACCAGGTCGTCCTCATGCATATCATCGCAACGGTAGGGCTGCACCACCACCTGAGGTACATGACCATCTTCCTAAACTGAAATTGAATATTCCACCATTTGAGGGTAGATATGTTCCTGATATATATCTTACTTGGGAGTTAGAAACTGAACAACGTTTTACATGTTTACACTATCCCGAGGAGAGACGTGTTCCTGCTGCTGTTTGTGCTTTCACTAGTTTTGCATGTGTTTGGTGGTCTGAACATTGTAGATTATATCCTATTCCAGCTACTTGGGCTGCTTTGAAAGCTGCTATGCATACTCATTGGGTTCCACCATATTATCAACGTGAATTACTTCAAAAATTGCAGCGCTTAAGACAAGGAAAAAATTATGTAGAAGAATATTATCAGCAATTACAAACTGGCCTGATTAGATGTGGTATGGTTGAGGAGAATGAAGCTATGCTTGAACGTTTTATGGGTGGATTAAATAGAGAGATTCAGACCATTCTAGAGTATAAGGATTATAATAATATCACTCGTTTATTCAATCTTGCTTGTAAAGCTGAACGTGAAGTGCAGGATCGACAAACATTGGCGCAGACTAACTTTTCTGCAGGTCAACCTTCATCATGGACACCGCGTGCATCCTCTACTTCCACACATTCTACTACACCGACACCTCCATCAGCTGTTACCTCCAACCGTGATACAACGAAGCAGGCACAACCACCATTATCTGCCAAGAGCACACCTATTGGGCCTGCACAGAGTTCTTCTTCTTCCATGGCATCAACAGGGCACACCAGTGATATTATCTGTCGTCGTTGTAAGGGAAGAGGACATTTTGCGAGAGAATGCAAATCTCAGCGTGTGATGATTGCTACTGGGGATGGTGGATATGAGTCCGCTAGTGACTATGATGAGGAGACTTTGGCCCTTATTACACGTGAAGAACACGGTGGAGACGATTCTGATCATGAGACGCAATACATGGCTCCTGATGATGCTGATAGGCATGCATGTTTAGTTGCTCAACGTGTTTTGAGTGTGCAGGTTACACAAGCTGAGCAAAATCAGAGGCATAATTTGTTCCATACAAAGGGAGTTGTGAAGGAACGTTCTGTTCGCGTGATCATAGATGGAGGGAGTTGCAACAACTTGGCTAGCATGGAGATGGTGGATAAGCTATCTCTCACCACAAGACCACATCCACATCCTTACTACATCCAATGGTTCAACAACAGCGGCAAGGTTAAGGTAACACGTATTGTTCGTGTGCATTTTAGTATCTCTACATATGCTGATTATGTTGATTGTGATGTGGTACCTATGCAAGCATGTTCCTTATTACTTGGTAGACCATGGCAATTTGATAAAAATTCTATACACCATGGTAGAAACAATCAGTATACTCTTGTTTATAAGGATAAAAATATTACTTTGCTTCCTATGACTCCTGATTCCATTTTGAAAGATGATATAATAGAGCTAATAAAGCAAAACAGGAGAAAAATAAGAGTGAAAATCAGATTGTGGCAAAAGAATTTGAGCAACAAATGAAGCCTAATAATAAACCATCTACTGTTGCTTCTGAAATTAAATTCAAAAGTGCATGTTTACTTGCCACCAAATCTGCTATTGATGAGCTAGATTTTAGCAAATCTGTTTGCTATGCTTTTGTGTGCAAAGAGGCATTATTTTCATTCGAGGACGTGCCTTCCTCTTTGCCTCCTTCTGTCACTAACATTTTGCAGGAGTTCGCCGATGTCTTTCCACAAGACGTGCCACCGGGATTACCACCTATTCGAGGGATTGAGCATCAGAATGACTTAATTCCCGGTGCATCGCTACCCAACCGCGCACCATACCGTACCAATCCAGAAGAGACGAAGGAGATTATGCGTCAAGTACAGGAGCTACTCGACAAAGGTTATATACGCAATCCCTTAGTCCTTGTGATGTTCCTATTATTCTAGTGCCGAAAAAGGATGGTACATCGCGTATGTGTGTTGATTGTAGAGGCATTAATAATATTACTATTCGTTATCGTCATCCTATTCCTAGGCTAGATGATATGCTTTATGAATTGAGTGGCTCTACAATATTCTCCAAATTAAGTTGATTTGCGTAGTGGATACCATCAAATTCGTATGAAATTGGGAGATGAATGGAAAACAACATTTAAAACTAAGTATGGATTATATGAGTGGTTAGTCATGCCTTTTGGGTTAACTAATGCACCTAGTACTTTCATGAGATTAATGAATGAAGTTTTACATGCTTTCATTGGACGATTTATGGTAGTATACTTTGGTGATATATTGATTTATAGCAGATCTTTGGAGGAACATTTGGAATATTTACGTGCTGTTTTTATCGCTCTACGTGATGCACGTTTGTTTGGTAACCTTGGAAAGTGCACCTTTTGCACCGACCGAGTCTCTTTTCTTGTCTATGTTGTTACTCCACAGGGAATTGAGGTTGATAAAGCCAAGATTGAAGCTATTGAGAGTTGGCCGCAGCCCAAAACGGTCACACACGTGAGGAGTTTCCTTGGCCTCGCTGGATTCTATCGGTGTTGATACGGTGTATCCTAGGGCCATCCCCATGGACCCTCCTTCACCTCCTCAAGTGCCTCAAGGACCGATGACACGTGCTCGTGCTAGAGCTTTCGAGACCGAGGTGACGTCACTCCTAGCCCTACTCCCTTATGAATCTTGCGAGACATGGTTGCTACCTCAAGCGAGTGTGCTTTGTGTGCTCAGGTGTGAAGGAGACCACTTCGGAGAAGAGCTTGAAGATGGACAAGTCCCCAAGGTCATGGACGAGCTAATGCATCGAGAAGGGCAAAAGAGAGCTCCAGGCCCCGGACATCCGGCCCTCTGGCCCGGACATCCGGCCCCTGGGTGTTCAACTACAGAAGGCCGCCCGCAGCAGAAGCTACAGGGCCCGGACATCCGGCCAGGGCCCGGACATCCGGCCAAGCACGGCCCGGACATCCGGCCCCGGGCCCGGAAATCCGGCGCCTCTGTCCAGAGAGCGCCCGAGGCTCAACCGCCCCCGCCCGGACATCCGGGCCCCAGCCCCGGACATCCGGCGCCCCGCGAAGCCCCGGACATCCGGCCCGCCGCCCGGACGTTCGGCCCCTGAATTGCCTGTGCGCATCACTTGGGCCGAGGCCCGTGTACCCCTTCGTCCCCGTAGACTATTTATACTCCTCTCCTCATTCCGTTTAGGGTTAGCTGTGGTTTAGCTCATTTGACACTTGTGTGGATTTCTCCCACGAGACGGTGCGCCTCTACGGAGAAGATCCACTTCGGATTCAGGACCTCCTTCATCGGAGAAGATCCCCCAGGATATCAAGACCTCCTCCGGGAGAAGACTATCTGTATCACCGTTGTTGACCTTGGATCATGGATCTCAACCTTGTATCGCGAATCTAGCATTTGTGTGATTGCTTTCGTGTTGATTGAGTGTTTTCCTCTTGTGTTTTCCCCATCTTTCCCTTGTGATTCCCCGTGTTCATCGTGTGCCAACCTCCAAACGTGAAAGATCCGCTGATTAGGGTTCCACCCTGTATCATATGGTATCAAGAGCAAAGGTTTCTCACGATTTTGGAGCCCCACACTTCGTTTTCTAGCCTGTTTTTGTCGTGTTCTTCCATATTCCGAAAATTTCCCCACAAAAAGAGCCCCAAATTTTTTTTGTGATCTGTTGATTTGGCAAGATTTTGTTGAATTTGTTCCATGGATTTGCTGTGCCACGTGTGGATCTAGCTTTTCCTCCACTTTTCCCCAATTTTCATCCGCAAAATCCGCCGAATTTTTCCCCAAACACCACCGGTTGCAAGGAGTTCTTCCTGGCTCGGGCACCCCAGACATCCGGCTCGTGCCCCGGACATCCGGCCCCTGGCCCGGACATCCGGCCTCCCGCAGCCATTACTCCACCACTACACCCCACCTTACACTCCACCACCGCCAGTTTTGGTCGGTAACCCACCCATTCTTCCGCAAACCTCCACCAATCTTCCGCAACAACCACCATCGCTTACCCGCTTCGAGTTTGGAAAATTTGTCTCCATTTGCCGTGGATACTTGAGTTTTGGTTTCACCGTTTCCTTGGATGTTTAGGCTACCTTGGAACGGCAAGACTTCGACAACACCACCGCTCAACTTCGGCAAGGACGGTAACATCGACGACACCTCGCTCATTCTACCTTGCAATTGCATTGTCACCCTATGAACCATCTTTGCGTAGCTTTCCCATTGAGACTAGCCATTTGAGTATTGCCGGGCCACGACACTTGTGCACATTAGTGATAGTCATAGATATTGCATACCACATCATTGTGAGTAACATCACATCATCTTGGTATCTTGCATATCCCCGTGTGCCACAAGAGTGCTCCGCATACACAATAGCTACCTCGATCCGAGAAGCATACATATGTGCCCAAAGAAAGAGCTCAAAAGCTTTTAAGCAAAAGAGCCAATCCAAGCAAAGAAACAATAGCATCATACGCCTTGCATCCAAAGAGATCATACATAGCAACACCATCTTGCGCTCAAGCATCGGCACATCATACACTCATAGCATACTTGTGATAGATAGTCGTTACGTTTTGCCCATATAGGTCGTGCACAAGTGTGTATCCGCCTATTAAGCAATCGGTTAGCGTCTCTCTAGCGTTGTGCAACACGAGCATTTTCCGTGGTTTACCACATTTTTCGCTCATCCTTGGTTGCACAACCACATTTATCTTTCCGTGCGTGTGTTCCGTGTGCTACTCTTTGCTAGTGATCTACTTGTTGCATGAGCAAATTTGTGAACCATTTTCAACATCTTTGAGTCACTTTGACTATTGCATTGAATTTGTGCCACATCCTAACCGAGCTCCTCTAAAAGCTTTACTTGTGTAGGTGTGAGAATCGACACGAAGTGATACCAATAGTGCTATTTCCGGGTTACATTGTTGAGTGATCATTGATCCATTTTCAACCTCGGTTAAGGTACATTGATATTGTCTTCTCCTTTCTCCACTCACATACTTGCTTGTGATGATGGATAGGCCAAGTTCATCTACCAACCCGATCTTCGACGATCCTCAAGAAGCGAACAACTACGTCACCAAACTACATCTATTCGGTGTCCAACGAGCTCTACATCAAGAGAGTGAAGCTATGCGCGAGTACATTGGTCAAGTTGCCGAGGACGCGCGACAATTCCAACAAAGTACCAAGGAGCAAATCGACCTCATCAACACCAACATGTCTACTCAATACAATGAGCTCCGGACATTGATCATCAACCGACGTTCTTCCTCAACATCTTCTCATCGAAGAAGCCGCTCAAGTCGACACACCGACTCAACGCAAGACTCAAGTACACCTACGTCGAACACTCTTCGTCAAGCCGCACGTCAAGCTCGACATGAACATCGGCATCCTCTACATGACAAGAGTTCCCAAGAGCTATTCGACGAGCAAGAAAATCGACGTCGTCAAAACCAAGCTACACTTGAGCAAGCACAAGAACGGCAACGACTACGCCAACAACAACAAGAGCGAGCTCGCCAATATCAAGAAGAACAAGATGCCGAGGCTAACCGCCAAGCACAACAACGTCGAGAAGCTCAAGCTATGGAGGCGCAACGTGCTTTACAAGATGCACATCGCAATGTGGCCGCCCGCAATCGACACACTCGTCAAGAAGAGGATTTCCTTCGAGATGAGATGCAAGAAAGGCGACACCAAGCAAGAATACAAGAAGAAGCTCCCCCTCAAGCGCGGCAAGAGCAACAATACCAACAAGAACATCAATTCCAACAAGAACGTCTACATCCACAAGAGCAACATGATATGGCAAACCGCCAAAATCGAGATCATCCTCCCAATAGGCAAGGAAACAATGACGAGCATCGCTATGGCAAGCTCAAGTTCACCATGCCAAAGTTCTCCGGAAGCATTGACCCCGAAGACTACTTCTCATGGGCATTGAAAGTTGACAAGATCTTTCGCCTTCACAACTTCGATGAAGAGAAGAAGATCGCAATGGCATCACTTGAGTTCCAAGACCATGTTCTCATTTGGTGGGAGCAAATCATAGAGAGAAGAGAAGCCAAAGGCGAACCTCCTATCACCACTTGGGCTCAAATGAAGGAAGTGATGAGAGCACGTTTTGTGCCGACACACTACAACCGCGACTTGTTCAAGAAGCTACAACTCCTCAAGCAAGGAACCAAGTCCGTTGAAGAGTACTACAAGGAGATGGAGATTGCCATGATAAGAGCAAACATCAAGGAAGATGAAGAGCAAACAATGGCGAGATTCTTGAATGGACTCAACTATCCTATCAAGAAGATTGCGGACTTCCAACCATACAACAATCTCCTCGAGCTAGTACACCAAGCAACCAAAGCGGAGCGACAAGTTCAAGAGGACTACAAGTACTCCAAGTTCAACTCCAAGAACTTCGGCTCCTACAACCAAGCTTCAACGACTTCGACTACTCCTCCTACCTCTACCAAGCCTTCTACAACCTTCGGAGACAAGCCAAGCTACAAGAATGCGACTACCTCGAGTCGTCCTCCTTCTACCAATAACTTCAAGCCAAGAGCTTCCTCAACTACAACTCCTACCGAAGACAATAACAAGACGAGCTCCATCAAATGCTTCAAGTGCCAAGGACGAGGCCATAAGTCATTTGAGTGCAAGACCGTTCGCACCATGATCATCAACGACGACGGATCTTATGACTCCATGAGCGATGATGAGATGGAAGCACTTGAGCATGTCGCTATGCATCGCCAAGTCAATGAAGAAGAAGACAATCAAGTGTTTTGCGACAATGACTCAAGCCCCAACCTAGTTGTCTCCAAAGTCTTGACACTCCAACATCAACAAGATGACGACCAACGATGCCATATTTTCCATACGAAGGCCGGCATCAATGGACGCTCCGTCAAGGTTATCATCGATGGCGGAAGTTGCCACAACTTGGCAAGTGAAGAGCTATGCGACAAGCTTCATTTGGTCAAGACGAAGCATCCTCACCCCTACAAAGTCCAATGGCTCAACGACGCCGGAATTCTTCGAGTCGAGCACACCGTGCAAGTCTCTTTCAAGATTGGCGCTTACGAGGACACTCTTGAGTGTGATGTGATACCCATGTCCGTGTGCCACCTTATTCTTGGACGACCATGGCAATATGATCGTGGAGTCACACACAATGGACGGACGAATCACTATCACTTCAAGATGAAGGGCAAGGAATTCGTGCTACGACCAATGACTCCAAGTCAAGTAGCCGCCGACAAGATTTTACCTACCACCCATCATGGAGAGCATGGTGAGAGAGCGAGCCACCAAAAAGAGAGCGAGAGCCACAAGCCAAATATGAGTGACTCCACGATGAACGACAAGAAGCAACTCGTGCTATTCGCTACCAAACGTGAGATGAGAGAAGTGTGTGAGAACCCATCGAGCGTCTTCCACCTTGTGCTTTTATGCAAAGGGGAAGCCAAACCTACTAACACTTCACCACCTCCACCTTTAGTGTTGTCTAAATTGTTGCAGGAATTCTCGGACGTCTTTAAGGATGAGCTACCACCGGGTCTACCTCCACTTCGAGGGATAGAACACCGCATCGACCTAGTACCCGGTGCTCCACTTCCAAACAAAGCTCCTTACCGCGTCAACCCCGAGGAAACAAAGGAGATACAACGGCAAGTGCAAAACCTCATCGACAAGGGTCATGTACGTGAAAGTCTAAGCCCTTGTGCCGTTCCCGTTATTCTCGTGCCTAAGAAAGACGGAACTTTTCGCATGTGTTCCGATTGCCGACCGATAAATGCTACCACCGTTAGATATCGTCACCCTATTCCTCGCTTAGATGACATGCTTGATGAACTTTGTGGTGCCACCATCTTTTCAAAAATTGATCTTAAAAGTGGCTACTACCAAATTCGCATTCAAGAGGGTGATGAATGGAAAACAGCTTTCAAAACCAAGTTTGGATTATATGAGTGGCTTGTCATGCCAATGGGCTTATCGGAAGCACCCGGCACTTTTGTGCGTCTTATGCACTTTGTTCTTAGACCCTACATAGGTGTCTTTGTCGTGGTTTACTTTGATGACATTCTTGTGTTTAGCAAGTCGCTTGAAGAACATGTTGACCATGTCCAACTAGTTTTACAAGCACTTCGCAAACAACAATTGTATGCTAATATGGAAAAATGCACTTTTGGCGTTGACAAGGTTGTCTTTCTAGGATTTGTCGTGTCTTCTCAAGGTGTTCACGTTGATGAAACTAAAATTGAAGCAATTAAAACTTGGCCTCAACCAAAGAATCTTATGCAAGTGCGTAGGTTCCTTGGTCTAGCCGGTTTCTATCGACGTTTTGTGAAGGACTTTAGCACCATTGCTATGCCTCTACACGCTTTGAGCAAGAAGAACGCACCCTTCATTTGGGGTCCTTCGCAAGACACCGCGTTCAATGAGCTTAAGAGCTTGCTCACGCACGCACCACTTCTCGCCCTACCAAACTTTGACAAACCTTTTGAGATTCATTGTGATGCTAGTGGTACCGGCATTGGTGGCGTGCTAATGCAAGAAAAGCGCCCAATTGCGTACTTTAGCGAAAAGCTATCGGGAGCGCAACTTAACTATCCTATCTATGATAAAGAGCTTTATGCCTTGGTGAGAGTTCTACGTGTTTGGGAACACTATCTTAGACCTCATGAATTCATTCTTCATACGGACCATGAGACACTCAAGTATCTCAAAGGTCAAACTAAGTTGAACAAGCGTCATGCTAAATGGAGTGAGTTCATTGAGTCTTTTCCCTATGTCATCAAATACATCAAGGGCAAAGAAAATTTTGTGGCGGACGCGCTTTCCCGCAAATGCATGCTTGTAACACAACTTGAGTTGAATGTGATTGGCTTTGAGCATATTAAAGATTTATATGAGCATGATCCTTTCTTTGCAAATGCCTATGCTAAATGCTTGACTCACACTTCTTGGGAGCATTACTACATCAAAGATGGATATCTTATGAGAGCTAACAAACTTTGCATTCCCGAGTCTTCGCTTTGTTTGCTCCTTTTGCAGGAATCACATGGAGGAGGACTCATGGGACACTTTGGACGAGACAAGACGTTTGCTACACTCTCTAAGAACTATTTTTGGCCCAAGATGCTTCGTGACGTCTCACGATTCACCAACCGATGTTCTACATGCCGCAAAGCTAAGTCCAAAGCTCAATCTTATGGTCTTTATATGCCTCTTCCTATTCCATACCACCCATGGGAAGACATAAGCATGGATTTCATACTTGGCTTGCCTAGGACTCAAAATGGCAAAGATTCCGTGCTTGTCGTGGTAGATAGGTTCTCCAAAATGGCTCATTTCATTCCTTGCAACAAGATCGACGATGCTTCACATGTTGCCACTCTCTTTTGCAGGGAGATACTTCGTCTTCATGGCGTGCCTAAAACGATCATGTCGGACCGGGACGTCAAGTTCCTGAGTTACTTTTGGAAAACACTATGTGCCAAGCTGGGAATCAAGCTCCTCTTTTCCTCGGCGTACCACCCACAGACGGACGGCCAGACGGAGGTGACGAACCGCACGCTCTCCACTCTTCTTCGTGTGTTGATCAAGAGGAACATCCGGGAATGGGAGCATTGCTTACCAATCGCCGAGTTCGCCTACAACCGCGCAAGACACTCCACAACCGGCAAGTCCCCCTTCGAGATCGTCTACGGCTTCAACCCGTTGTCGCCTTTGGACATCCTACCTCTTCCTCTCCAAGAGCGCACGAACATGGACGCAAGTGCAAGGGCAACTTATCTCAAGAAGGTGCACGAGGACACAAGGGCGATGATCGAGCGACAAGTCCACCGTCGCGCCACCAAGTTCAACGTCAACAAGGCACCGATGGTGTTCCAACCGGGAGATCTTGTTTGGATTCACCTTCGCAAGGACCGCTTCCCACACGACCGCAAGTCCAAGCTTCTACCTCGCGCCGACGGACCCTTCAAGGTGCTAGCACGCTACAACGACAACGCCTACAAGATCGACATCCCACGAGACAAGTACTCCGTGAGCGATACTTTCAACATCAAGGGCCTCTCTCCTTTCCATGGTGATGACGATTTCGATCCGAGGTCGGATCTTTCCCAAGGGAGGGGAGATGATACGGTGTATCCTAGGGCCATCCCCATGGACCCTCCTTCACCTCCTCAAGTGCCTCAAGGACCGATGACACGTGCTCGTGCTAGAGCTTTCGAGACCGAGGTGACGTCACTCCTAGCCCTACTCCCTTATGAATCTTGCGAGACATGGTTGCTACCTCAAGCGAGTGTGCTTTGTGTGCTCAGGTGTGAAGGAGACCACTTCGGAGAAGAGCTTGAAGATGGACAAGTCCCCAAGGTCATGGACGAGCTAATGCATCGAGAAGGGCAAAAGAGAGCTCCAGGCCCCGGACATCCGGCCCTCTGGCCCGGACATCCGGCCCCTGGGCGTTCAACTACAGAAGGCCGCCCGCAGCAGAAGCTACAGGGCCCGGACATCCGGCCAGGGCCCGGACATCCGGCCAAGCACGGCCCGGACATCCGGCCCCGGGCCCGGAAATCCGGCGCCTCTGTCCAGAGAGCGCCCGAGGCTCAACCGCCCCCGCCCGGACATCCGGGCCCCAGCCCCGGACATCCGGCGCCCCGCAAAGCCCCGGACATCCGGCCCGCCGCCCGGACGTCCGGCCCCTGAATTGCCTGTGCGCATCACTTGGGCCGAGGCCCGTGTACCCCTTCGTCCCCGTAGACTATTTATACTCCTCTCCTCATTCCGTTTAGGGTTAGCTGTGGTTTAGCTCATTTGACACTTGTGTGGATTTCTCCCACGAGACGGTGCGCCTCTACGGGGAAGATCCACTTCGGATTCAGGACCTCCTTCATCGGAGAAGATCCCCTGGGATATCAAGACCTCCTCCGGGAGAAGACTATCTGTATCACCGTTGTTGACCTTGGATCATGGATCTCAACCTTGTATCGCGAATCTAGCATTTGTGTGATTGCTTTCGTGTTGATTGAGTGTTTTCCTCTTGTGTTTTCCCCATCTTTCCCTTGTGATTCCCCGTGTTCATCGTGTGCCAACCTCCAAACGTGAAAGATCCGCTGATTAGGGTTCCACCCTGTATCAGGTGTTTTGTGAGAGATTTCAGCACCATTGCTGCACCTCTCAATGAGCTTACAAAGAAGGATGTGCCTTTTGTTTGGGGTACTGCACACGAAGAAGCATTCACGATATTGAAAGATAAGTTGACACATGCTCCTTTATTCCAACTTCCTGATTTTAATAAGACTTTTGAGCTTGAATGTGATGCTAGTGGAATTGGGTTAGGAGGTGTGTTATTACAAGATGGTAAACCTGTTGCATACTTTTCTGAAAAATTGAGTGGGCCTAGTCTGAATTATTCTACTTATGATAAGGAATTATATGCTCTTGTACGGACTTTGGAAACATGGCAACATTATTTATGGCCCAAAGAATTTGTTATACATTTTGATCATGAATCTTTGAAGCACATTAAAAGTCAAGCAAAACTGAACCGTAGACATGCTAAATGGGTTGAATTCATAGAGACTTTCCCTTATGTTATTAAACACAAGAAGGGAAATAAAATGTTATTGCTGATGCTTTGTCTCGTCGTTATACTATGCTTTCACAACTTGACTTTAAATATTTGGTTTGGAGACCATCAAAGATCAATATGTGCATGATGCTGAATTTAAAGATGTATTGCAGAAATGTAAAGAAGGGAGAACATGGAACAAGATCGTCGTTAATGATGGATTTGTGTTTCGTGCTAACAAGCTATGCATTCCAGCTAGCTCTGTTCGTCTTTTGTTTTTGCAGGAGGCGCATGGAGGAGGATTAATGGGACACTTTGGCGTGAAGAAGACGGAGGACGTACTTGCTATGCATTTCTTTTGGCCAAAGATGCGACGGGATGTTGAGCGTTTTGTTGGTCGCTGCACTACATGTCAAAAAGCTTGTTTCAGTTCGTGATACTAAATTTCTTAGCCACTTTTGGAGATGTTTATGGGCTAAGTTGGGGACTAAACTGCTTTTTAGTACTACATGTCACCCCCAAACTGATGGACAAACTGAAGTGGTCAATAGAACTTTGTCTACTATGCTTAGGGCTGTTTTGAAGAATAACAAGAAAATGTGGGAAGAATGCTTGCCTCATATTGAATTTGCTTATAATCGTTCATTGCATTCTACTACTAAGATGTGCCCTTTTGAAATTGTCTATGGTTTCCTACCTCGTGCACCTATTGATTTGTTGCCTCTTCCATCTTCGGAGAAGGTTAATTTTGATGCTAAACAACGTGCTGAATTTGTCTTAAAAATGCATGAGTTAACTAAGGAAAATATTGAGCGCATGAATGCTAAATATAAACTTGTTGGAGATAAGGGTAGAAAACGTGTTGTCTTTGCACCTGGAGATCTTGTTTGGTTACATTTGCGTAAGTATAGGTTTCCTAATTTGCGCAAGTCAAAGCAAATGCCACGTGCTGATGGTCCTTTAAGGTGTTAGAGAAAATAAATGATAATGCATATAAACTTGAGTTGCCTGAAGATTTTGGGGCTAGTCCCACATTTAACATTGCAGATTTGAAGCCTTACTTGGGTGAGGAAGATGACCTTCCGTCGAGTACGACTTCAGTTCAAGAAGGGGAGGATGATGAGGACATCACTATCAAGGTTACACCCACAGTTCCAAGTGACACATATACAGGACCAATTACTAGAGCTCGCGCATGCCAATTAAATTACCAGGTAATTTCGTTTCTTGGTAATGATTCTGATGTTCATGAGAATATGATGCTACCTAAATTGGATACATTTGTCTTGCTTACATATGAAGGGCCTAGCTTGGACAAGAAGGATGAACATTGGAGCAAGATCAAGCATGGAGATGATGGCATGCGCAAGGGGAACAAGAATGGAGTTACAGGTGATGATTTCAGGACTTTGAAGCCACCATAATGAGTACGTGAAGCCTTGGACGAAATATACAAGATGCCACTTCATAAATTTCGTCCAGAGGCTATTATAGGTGATGCGTCACCTTATTATTGGGCCAGGCCCATGTAATTTCGAAATACTTGAGTATAGGCTATTTTTAGAGTCCGTATGTGTGGGGAAACAAGAGTTAGGGTTGGTTTCGGACCCCTCCACCAAGGGCCACAAAATTCCCCCCTCTTTCCCCCATATATACAGCCCTTAGGGCGTCGTTTAGACTTTGGGTTTTGTTTAGATTAAAAGTTCGCCATAGCTGCAACTTTGCGTACTTCGTTTGTGTTCAACGACCAGACCAAGGCGTCACAGAACCCCACTTGATCAATAAAGCTTTCCTCTTGAATTCGCAATATCCAGATTGCAATCTCAGTTTCTTGCTTGTTCTTCGTTTGCCTGCAGGAAACAGACCTTCGTGGTCAGGTTGATCGTGCTCCGGCGTGGTCAATAACCTCTCGGAGTTGGTTTAGCGATTGCTAAGGCGCCACGTCCTCGCACGTTCGTATTCGGATCATCAAAGTCGACTTCCTTCAAAACGATAGCCACCATCTCATCGAAAGACGGGACACCTTTGCCTCTATCATATCTTCACTAGCACCATCTCCTCTCAAACCCTAGTTCATCTCTTGTATCCAATCTTTGTATCCAAACCTCAGATTGGTACCTGTGGGTTGCTAGCAGTGTTGATTACTCCTTGTAGTTGATGCTAGTAGGTTTATTTGGTGGAAGATCATATGTTCAGATCCATTATGCACATTAATTTACCTCTGATCATGAACAATATTATGTCTTGTGAGTAGTTACTTTTGTTCCTGAGGACATGGGAGAAGTCTTGCTATTAGTAGTCATGTGAATTTGGTATTCGTTCGATATTTTGATGAGATGTATGTTGTCTCTCCTCTAGTGGTGTCATGTGAACGTCGACTACATGACACTTTACCATTATTTGGGCCTAGAGGAAGGCATTGGGAAGTAATAAGTAGATGATGGGTTGCTAGAGTGATAGAAGCTTAAACCCTAGTTTATGCGTTGCTTCGTAAGAGGCTGATTTGGATCCATATGTTTCAGGCTATGGTTAGGTTTACCTTAATACTTCTTTTGTAGTTGCGGATGCTTGCATTAGAGGTTAATCATAAGTGGGAGGCTTGTCCAAGTAAGGGCAGCACCCAAGCACCGGTCCACCCACATACCAAATTATCAATGTACCGAACGCGAATCAGACGATCGTGATGAAAACTAGCTTGACGATAATTCCCATATGTCCTCGGGAGCGCTTTACTTTGCATAAGAGTTTGTCCAGGCTTGTCCTTTGCTACAAAAAGGATTGGGCCATCTTGCTGCACCTATTTACTTTTACCTTTTTCACTTGCTACCAATTATCTTATCACAAAACTATGTGTTACCTATAATTTCAGTGCTTGCAGAAAATACCTTACTGAAAACTGCCTATCATTTCCTTCTGCTCCTCGTTGGGTTCGACACTCTTACTTATCAAAAGGACTATGATAGATCCCCTACACTTGTGGGTCATCAAGGACAATGATGCGGAGCATCCTAAGGACATCACCATGTCAAGAGTCCGTTTGGCAAGTGACACGTGCGACCTCTACTTCTCATACATAAAGGTGAATCATCTCCTTTACACGTGTTCACTTGACCCCTTCAAGGATGGTATACTACTTGACACTCCACTCGTGTGCATGCATAGGTATTGTCGGAGCTTCATGGACGACAACGAGGAGTGCAAGCGCCGAGGAACACCTACACCATCCGCGAGGGAAGCTTGGAAGAGAAGACGGAAGAAGACGAAGCTGCTGATACTACAGCGGCCAGACATCCGGGCCAAAGGCCGGACATCCGGCGCTTCAGCAACAGCCGGACATCCGGCACTCCTCCCGGAAATCTGGACCCTCCTATCCAGAGAGCATCAGGGCCGAGCCCCTTCAGCCCGAACATCCGGCCGTGACCCCGGACATCCGGCTCGCCCTGAAGCCCCGGACATCCGGCCGCCAGCCCGCACATCCGGCCTTGCCTGTGTGCATGTATCCGGGCCGATGCCCATGTACCCGTTTCGCCCCTCACTTACCCCTTCATGACCCTAGACTATATATACTCCTCCACCTCCACCATTTTAGGGTTAGCATTGATTTAGCTCATATGTGAGATAGAGCTTTGCTCATCCATCCCGGATCTACTCCACGAGAGAGACCGCGGCCCCTCTACGGAGAAGATCCACCTTGGATTCAAGACCCCTAAACGGGAAGATCCTTCACGGATTCAAGACCTCCTCTTGGAGATGAACTCTACCTTGTATCTTTCCCTTTGTTGTTCATGTATCTTGTGATCTTGTGTGTTTGATTGTCTAGTGGATGTGTGATTGGAATTGTTCTTGAGTGTTTCCCTCGTGATTTCCCTTTGTGTTCTTCGTGTTCATCATGGGATCCCCTCCATTTCGTGAAAGATCGGCCACATAGGGTTCCACCCTACATCATTATGGTATCAAGAGCCACGGTTTCTCACGAATTTGGAGCCTCCCCACCGTTTTCTAGCTTGTTTTTGTTGTGTTCTTCCCCAATTTCGAAAATCCCCACCAGAAATAGCCCCAAAATTTTTTTGTGATCTGTTGGTTAGATGATGTTTTGTTGATTTTGATCCGTGGATTTGCTTGGTTTCAAGTGGATCTAGCATTTCCCCAAGTTTCCCCATCTTTCCTCCACAAAATCTCTCAAATTTTGAGCCCCAAATCATCAATTTCCGCCCCCAATTCAAAAAGTTCGTCCCGATTCAGATCTGGAATCTTCGGGCCGGACATCCGGGCCACTGGCCGGACATCCGGGCCATCGGGCCGGACATCCGGCTCCTGGAGGGCAAAATCCCGCGCGGTTCTGGACATCAGGTCCCGGAAATCCGGGCTCCACCCCGGATGTCCGACCCCTGTAGTTTCAGACTTTTCCGTTTTACCGTTTTGTCCATAACTAATTCATCCGAACTCCGATTTCGACGTTCTTGAGCTCGTTTTGAAGCTCTTGACATCCCCCTTCACACAAAAATACCACCATCATCATTTGAATCCATCATATTTTGTGGATTTTGGCATCTTTGCCTAGGGCTTCCACCATATCATCCACTACACCACCACCGACTTCCGCAACCTAACCAATTTTGTTCCCATACCATTTGTGGTTGCTTGAGTAGTGATTTGAGTCTCCTAAGGTGTTTAGGCTACTTAGGGACCATTGCTTCTTCATCAACCACAACCACCACTTCCGCATACCCATTGCCCATTATACATAGCCAACCAAACTTAACCCAATTTTGTTTGAGTTTGTTTGAGTTGTGGCTTGTGTCTCCTATGGTGTTTCGGCTACTTAGGGACCGTGACTTCAACTTCGACATCGTGTATAGCCCATCATTCCACTTCCGCAACCACCACGGCATTGCCGCTACCACCATTTGACATTTGCCCTTGAGATTTTGAGTTGTGGTTTTTCCGTTTCCTAAGGTGTTTCGGCTAATTAGGAACGGGTCTACATCAAGAGCACCGCATCTCATCATCATCATCGGACGGTAACTTCGACGACATCATTGTATATCCCCTTGCAATTGCACTGTTAACCCCTAGCCCATTTTGCGTCACTTGCCTATCGAGACTAGCCTTTGAGTATTGCCGGCAACGTTACTTGTGCACATTAGTGATCATCGATACGCTCTTCCATTGCATATATACCATATCATATTGGTATCATCATATCATCTCGTGTGCCACAAGATTGTTCCTGCATATACACAATTGCTATCTTGGTTTGTGCTTCGTGGCCATATACAAAAAAAAGAGAGAATAAGCTTTTAAGAAAAAAGAGAAAGACAAAGAAGCTTGTAAGCAAGAGACATAGCATCGCATCATATGATATCATACTTGATCATCTTGGATCATCTTGTGCTAAAAGCACCGGAACATCATACACATAGCATACTCGTGATAGGAAGTCGCTGCATTTTGTCTCATATAGGTAGTGCACAAGTTCGTATCCGCCTATGGAGCAATCGGCTAGCGTCTCTCTAGTGTTGTGCGACAAGAGCATTTTCCGTGGATTCCACATTTTCCGCTCAACCCTTGGTTGCACAACCACATTTATCTATCCGTGCGTGTGTTTCCGTGTGCCACATATTGCTATTGGTCTACTTGTTTCACTTGCAAATTTGTGAATCTCTTTCAACATTATTGACTCTTTCTAACATTTGGCATCAAATTTTTGTGCCACTATCCTCACCGAGCTACTCCATAAGCTTTACTTGATAGGTGTGAGTGAACAAGTCCGGTACCAATTCCACTATTCTTTCATTTCACATTGAGTGAAACGGGATACATCCTCAACATTCGGAAAAGGTAACTTGGTATTGTTTATCTCATCTCCTACTCACCTTTGCTCGAGTCTTGTGATGGATAGGAAAAGCATTTCATCTACTTCGGTCTACAACAACAACGACAAGTTCGATGCCATGACGAACACCTTGTGCGCCAACATGAATGCTCAAATGGAGGAGCTCAAAGCCCTCATCAAGAACCACAAGAGGTCTCCCTCATCTTCGAGAAGACGCTCAAGTGCACATCCTTCCGAGCTACCATCTCCGGCAAGATCTCATCGGCATCGACACCATCAACGACAAGAACATGAAGGTCAAGAGCTCAACACCAACAACCGCTCAACGACTTCACCGTACACCTTGGCATCTTCGCCAAGCGACTTCAAGGCATCTTCGCCTTTGGATATGCGGCATCTTCGCCCACAAGCACCTCAAGCTTATGATCAAGAGAAGCTCCCCAAGCTCAAGTCCGCGACTACCACGAGATACTACGACCTCGACAACGACCATGAGATTCCTTTCTATGGGACTCAAGACCCCGAGGAGTATCTCGAGTGGGAGCGCAAGATGGACGACTACCTCAAGCTACATCAAGTTCCCTACGAAGATCAAGTGAAGTGCACCACAAGACACCTCCACGACAACGCGTCCGCATGGTGGCTTCACACACCTTCGACGAGCTTCAACGTGAATTGGCCCAAGACGAAGAAAGCTATGCAAAGAGAGTTCGTGCCTCCCACCTACACGAAACAACTTCTACGCCAATTGGAGAACACCATTCAAGGATCCAAGTCCATCGACAAGTACTTCAAGGAGATGAAGAATGCCTTGCGACATGCCGGCGTGGACGACCCCATTTCAATGAAGCTCCACTTCATGATGGGATTGCACAATGACGTCTACAAGACTATCTTCTTCGAGAACTACAAGTCCCTCGACGACAACTACATTGGTGCTCTCAAGGCGGAACAAGAACTAATGAAGGCCAAGGCTTCTCCACCGCAAGCAAACTTCTCGAAGACCAAGCTCCAAGACAACGAGCACGAGGGTAGTACCACCACGATGTCCAAGCCCAACGAGCTCCAAGACGATGCTCCCAAGTTCGACTCCACCGCCATCCATCTTTGTGGCATTGATGATGCCGAGTCTACTTCGACTCTTTTTCAAGACGGTGCGGCGACGACTATGACTACGGAGCCATTCGAGGACCAAGCTTTGGAGGCAAACGACATGGTGACGAGCAAGGATGATGCTTCCATCTTTGGAGGCGAGAGTGATGATGTGCCATCTTCGGCCTTCATCGACGACGACGATGACGAGATGGTTGAGCATGGGATTTTCCCTTCGACCACGGCGGCGTATGATGACTTGAATGACTTGTGCCACCATATTGAGAGTGAGAGCGAGTTCACCACTAGCCCCATATATGATGAGCTGCCCCGATTCACATGTGAGGAGAGCCACAACCCCCACCACTTGAGTGAGATGAGTGACTCCATCATATGTGAGTTTGAGTGCACCTACCTTGTCGGAGTGAGTGAGCCACCACATAGAGAGAGTGAGATAGTTGATAGGTCATGTGAGGCCACTTTCAACGCTAACGACTTGACCTTTACCTCTATTGTGTCTTCTCATTCGGTGCTAGGTCCCACATTTGATGACGCGCCGATCCTCGATGACTTCGTCCTTCCTATGGACAAGACGATGGCCATGGTGGAATATTATGCACCCCCCACATGGTTCCATCAAGATGAAGATGATGACCACCATTTGGTCTTTCCCACCTCACCTAAACCACATGAGTGGAAAGAGAAAGGTAACAAAGGTGAAGGTGATGATCTCGTCCCACTAGTGGACATTCTTGACATCGATTGCTTGCATGATGTTGATCAACCTATTGCCATGCTTCATTCTAGTATGATTTCCCCATGCGATGATTTACCCATTTATGATGAGTTTGATGATTGTCATGTGGAGTCTATTAGTTGTGATGCCATGTTGCATAGGATTTCTTGTGATAATTCTCTCGGTCACATCATGTTTGACAATCCACTTGACTTGTCATATGCTATGCATGAGATCAACAATATGTCATATTTGCAATCTCATCGTAGTAACTATGCATATGCCATTAAAATAAATCCAATTTGTACTTATGGCATAGATGACAAGCCCATGGTTATTGGCATTTCTTTTTCTTGTGATGATATTGACATGCTTACTTTGCATCATATCCATCATATGCCATGCCATGATTACCTAGCTTCGGACATGCATTGTTTTGGATGTTGTTCCACTTCTCCATATTATGCTTTCGATATTGCTCATGAGGAGACCCCCATAGTTTCCTCATACAATTTAGGAGATTTTAATCCATCCCATCCATTGCATGATCCCCATACTTGTATGCTCAATTTGCATCCACATCATGCTATACACAATAACTATTCATTCATGATGGATGACATGTTCTTATACCATGCATCAAATTTCTTTGAGAGATGCTTATCTTGTGCTAACTCGAACGTGCACATACACATCATGATGGATGATGTGTACATTTACCACGCACACAATTTCTTCGGTTTGTGTCTCTTTTGTGTAGGTCCCCATACTTACTCGTCAACCTCGCAAGAGCATGAGTTGACGAAACGAGCTCTAGAGAGCACCGATGACTTGGGATTCCGTGGATTATCCTTCCCACCGCTCCCTTCGCGCAAAGACTTCGCGCATTTCTTCTACATGGCCCTCACATGGTTATGGCTAATTGTTCGTTATGTATCATTTGCCCATATTGCCATGTTCACATTGCATGATATGTCAATCCCTTTGCCTTTGCCATGCATTTGTGACCCATGCTTTGCATTACACATGATGATTGATTCTCATACTTGTATGTGTATTTGCAAGCTTGGTGGAGATATCACTTGTTATTGCCATGATTCCTTTGCACACCATGCCTATTATGATGCTTTGACCTTGATTTGTGATCGTGCTTGCGATATGTCATGTGCATTTCCTATATCCACTATTTGCTCACATGACATGATTGCCATGCCTTCTCCTAGTGTGTTGCATCTTCGCTCCACTAGTTTGCACAACTTGATCACCATGCTTACTTATGTTCCATCATCGATGATTCATACTTGTTCCTTTCATGCGGTTGATGACAACCATTGCCATGCTTTGCACATGATTGATATTGCTTGTTTTAGTCTTGCCAATGAGATTGCCCCCATAGCATTCTCTCATTTATTTGGAGATTATGACATCATTCTTGTGAAGCATGCTTGTTTTACCTCCTTGCACCATATGCCTAGTGCCATGAATATAGCTATTGTTGCATCATATTATTCATGCACTTTTGCTCCTAATGGTTATGTGCAAGAGAAGAGAACCATCATGATGGATGATGTGTTTATCTACCATGCGCATACGTTCTTCCTTTTGTTGTGTGCATGTGTAGGATACTTGGACTATGTGTCGACTTCCACTTCACGTGAGTTGACCATTCGAGCTCTTGAGAGCGAACCACTTTCTACCACGACGCTTCTACATCGCACTTGCTTGTGCTTCGGCATTGTCAAGGACGCACAAGGACACACTTTCAAGGTGATATCCTTCTCTTCCGGGACACCCAAAACCATGAGCATGGATATTGTGGATCACACTACATGTGTTGCTTGCACCATGAGACTTATTTGTCATCTTGGACCCCTTGATTGCACACATGTTAGAGATCTCACTTCGACTTGCCATTGTCACATTGCCATGCCTCATGTTATATATGCCTTGTGTGTTGCATCCAATTCTTGGATTACTTCTCCCTATCATATGCTTGGTTGCAACAATGTCTTCTCTTCACATATGCCGTGTCCCATTGCTTGTCACATGCTTCGCTTGATTGCCTCACACATGTTGAACAATTTCTCTTTCTATTGTGTTGAGTGCCACACGACTTTCACTACACCATATGCACGCTATGCTTGGATTGTCTTGCACTTCACTCATGTGTTTAGACACTTCATTTTATTTGGTGTTGTGAATGATTCCTATGCCTACCATAGACCTTTCATTGAGCACTTTATGCATGATTGCTACGACTTTGAGGTAGATGCTTACTCTCTTGTCACACATATGTGCATCTCTACCTCACATTTACATGCTTGTTTCCATGATGACCTTGATTGTGCTCAATTGATGTGCTTAAATGCCATGACACAACCCCTTGTCACACCCTATGCTATGCTTGATGACAACACTTGTTGGGTGAATCCCCTCTTGAATGCTTGGTTTTGCACTAACGCTAACCACATTTGTTTTTCCAAGTGTTTGTTGTCCTTACTCCTTTTGAAGGAATCACTAGACGGTGCGACATTGGAGAGTGCCCATTTCGAGCTTCAAGATGATGAGTGCTTGGTGATCGACCGCTTCGACATGGCGACGCCATCTCTTTCCCATGGTGATTTGGCTTTCGATCCGAGGTCGGATCTTTTCCAAGGGGGAGGGGATGATGCGGAGCATCCTAAGGACATCACCATGTCAAGAGTCCGTTTGGCAAGTGACACGTGCGACCTCTACTTCTCATACATAAAGGTGAATCATCTCCTTTACACGTGTTCACTTGACCCCTTCAAGGATGGTATACTACTTGACACTCCACTCGTGTGCATGCATAGGTATTGTCGGAGCTTCACGGACGACAACGAGGAGTGCAAGCGCCGAGGAACACCTACACCATCCGCGAGGGAAGCTTGGAAGAGAAGACAGAAGAAGACGGAGCTGCTGATACTACAGCGGCCGGACATCCGGGCCAAAGGCCGGACATCCGGCGCTTCAGCAACGGCCGGACATCCGGCACCCCTCCCGGAAATCCAGACCCTCCTATCCAGAGAGCATCAGGGCCGAGCCCCTTCAGCCCGGACATCCGGCCGTGACCCCGGACATCCGGCTCGCCCTGAAGCCCCGATATCCGGCCGCCAGCCCGGACATCCGGCCTTGCCTGCGTGCATGTATCCGGGCCGATGCCCATGTACCCGTTTCGCCCCTCACTTACCCCTTCATGACCCTAGACTATATATACTCCTCCACCTCCACCATTTTAGGGTTAGCATTGATTTAGCTCATATGTGAGATAGAGCTTTGCTCATCCATCCCGGATCTACTCCACGAGAGAGACCGCGGCCCCTCTACGGAGAAGATCCACCTTGGATTCAAGACCCCTAAACGGGAAGATCCTTCACGGATTCAAGACCTCCTCTTGGAGATGAACTCTACCTTGTATCTTTCCCTTTGTTGTTCATGTATCTTGTGATCTTGTGTGTTCGATTGTCTAGTGGATGTGTGATTGGACTTGTTCTTGAGTGTTTCCCTCGTGATTTCCCTTTGTGTTCTTCGTGTTCATCGTGGGATCCCCTCCATTTCATGAAAGATTGGCCACATAGGGTTCCACCCTACATCAGACAAGGAGGCACTTCCTTGTGTGCAAAGATAAAGCCAGCGGGTCCCAGTTGTCAGGGGTGAATAATTTTTTTGCCCGTAATAAGGAGGCACTTCCTTGCGTGCGGCCATGGACCCAGCTGTCAGCCTCTCCATGTATCATTCTCTTCCAATGGAAGTTGTTCCTTGACCATGTTGACCACGTCGCGCCAAGAGCACCAAGGCGGTGGACAATGACGAGGCATAGGAAGGGATTGACCCAAAGCCGGGGGAGATGTGACAGTTGAGTCGTAGCCAGAGAGGAGTACGACGTATGAGGGTTGACTAGTTATGTGCGGCATGGGATTGTAGTCGGCAGAGAATAACAGGAGGGGTGGAGGGGTGGCCTGGCCGGCGGTGGAGTAGTGCTTCGCAACGAGGCGTTTGAAGCAGCGTTGCTGGTCGCCGGAGGCGGGAGCAGGAAGTCCCGCCGACGCTGGAGGAAGAAGACAATAGATTGAAGTTGCATGTCGGCCGTTAGATGTAAATCCAATGACTACATATGTGAGAATCATTTTGTTGACTAATTAGACAAAGCATTTCGTAGGCGACCTAATGGCCCACATGTCAGGCTCCTTGCTGGTGGGTCCTGGCTGTCAGTTGGAGGAAGAAGACGAGATTTAAGATGCATGCCGGCTCTTGGGTATATATATCCAATAGTTGTGGATGTCAGAATGATTTGTTTACTAAGTTGACAATGCCTGCCATAGGCTTTGACCTATTGGCCTACATGTCACTAATAGAGGCAAAGGTGTCCCGTCTTTCGATGAGATGGTGGCTATCGTTTTGGAGGAAGTCGACTTTGACGATCCGACTACGAACGTGCGAGGACGTCGTGCCTTAGCAATCGCTAAATCAACTCCGAGAGGTTATTGACCACACCGGAGCACGATCAACCTGACCACGAAGGTCTGTTTCCTGCAGGCAAACGAAGAACAAGCAAGAAACTGAGATTGCAATCTGGATATTGCGAATTCAAGAGGAAAGCTTTATTGATCAAGTGGGGTTCTGTGACGCCTTGGTCTGGTCGTTGAACACAAACGAAGTACGCGAAGTTGCAGCTATGGCAAACTTTTAATCTAAACAAAACCCAAAGTCTAAACGACGCCCTAAGGGCTGTATATATGGGGGAAAGAGGGCGGAATTTCGTGGCCCTTGGTGGAGGGGTCCGAAACCAACCATAACTCTTGTTTCCCCACACATACGGACTCTAAAAACAGCCTATACACAAGTATTTCGAAATTACATGGGCCTGGCCCAATAATAAGGTGACACAGCACCTATAATAGCCTCTGGACGAAATTTATGAAGTGGCATCTTGTATATTTCGTCCAAGGCTTCTCGCACTCATTATGGTGGCTTCAAAGTCCTGAAATCATCAATTGAAACTCCATTCTTGTTCCCCTTGCGCATGCCATCATCTCCATGCTTGATCTTGCTCCAATGTTCATCCTTCTTGTCCAAGCTAGGCCCTTCATTTGTAAGCAAGACAAATGTATCCAATTTAGGCAGCATCATATTCTCATGAACATTAGATACATTACCAAGAAATGAAAGTACCTGGTAATTTAATTGGCGTGCGCGAGCTCTAGTAATTGGTCCTGTATATGTGTCAGTTGGAGCTGTGGGTATAACCTTGTTAGTGATGTCCTCATCATCCTCCCCTTCTTGAATTGAAGTCGTCCTCGACGGAAGCTCATCTTCCTCGCCCAAGTAAGGCTTCAAATCTGCAATGTTAAATGTGGGACTAACCCCAAAATCTGCAGGCAGCTCAAGTTTATATGCATTATCATTTATTTTCTCTAACACCTTGAAAGGACCATCAGCACGTGGCATTAGCTTTGACTTGCGCAAATTAGGAAACCTATCCTTACGCAAATGTAACCAAACAAGATCTCCAGGTGCAAAGACAACACGTTTTCTACCCTTATCTCCAACAAGTTTATATTTAGCATTCATGCGCTCAATATTTTCCTTAGTTAACTCATGCATTTTTAAGATCAATTCAGCACGTTGTTTAGCATCAAAATTAACCTTCTCCGAAGATGGAAGAGGCAACAAATCAATAGGTGCACGAGGTAGGAAACCATAGACAATTTCAAAAGGGCACATCTTAGTAGTAGAATGCAACGAACGATTATAAGCAAATTCAATATGAGGCAAGCATTCTTCCCACATTTTCTTATTATTCTTCAAAATAGCCCTTAGCATAGTAGACAAAGTTCTGTTGACTACTTCAGTTTGACCATCAGTTTGGGGGTGACAAGTAGTACTAAAAAGCAGTTTAGTCCCCAACTTAGCCCATAAACATCTCCAAAAGTGGCTAAGAAATTTAGTATCACGATCTGAAACAATAGTATTTGGAACACCATGCAAGCGAATAATTTCACGAAAGAACAAATCAGCAACATTAGCAGCATCATCGCTTTTATGACATGGTATAAAGTGTGCCATCTTCGAGAACCTATCCACGACAACAAATATGCTATCCCTCCCCTTCTTTGTTCGAGGTAAACCCAAAACAAAGTCCATAGATATATCTTCCCAAGGAACACTAGGGACAGGCAAAGGCATATATAAACCATGAGGATTGAGTCGTGACTTAGCTTTTTGACATGTAGTGCAGCGAGCAACAAAACGCTCAACATCCCGTCGCATCTTTGGCCAAAAGAAATGTGTAGCAAGTACGTCCTCCGTCTTCTTCACGCCAAAGTGTCCCATTAATCCTCCTCCATGCGCCTCCTGCAACAACAAAAGACGAACAGAGCTAGCTGGAATGCATAGCTTGTTAGCTCGAAACACAAATCCATCACTAACGACGAACTTGTTCCATGTTCTCCCTTCTTTACAATTCTGCAATACATCTTTAAATTCAGCATCATGCACATATTGATCTTTGATGGTCACCAAACCAAATATTTTAAAGTCAAGTTGTGAAAGCATAGTATAACGACGAGACAATGCATCAGCAATAACATTTTCTTTTCCCTTCCTGTGTTTATTAACATAAGGGAAAGTCTCTATGAATTCAACCCATTTAGCATGTCTACGGTTCAGTTTTGCTTGACTTTTAATGTGCTTTAAAGATTCATGATCAGAATGTATAACAAATTCTTTGGGCCATAAATAATGTTGCCATGTCTCCAAAGTCCGAATAAGAGCATATAATTCCTTATCATAAGTAGAATAATTCAGACTAGGCCCACTCAATTTTTCAGAAAAATATGCAACAGGTTTACCATCTTGTAATAACACACCTCCTAACCCAATTCCACTAGCATCACATTCAAGCTCAAAAGTCTTATTAAAATCAGGAAGTTGGAGTAAAGGAGCATGTGTCAACTTATCTTTCAATACCGTGAATGCTTCTTCCTATGCAGTACCCCAAACAAAAGGCACATCCTTCTTTGTAAGCTCATTGAGAGGTGCAACAATGGTGCTGAAATCTCTCACAAAACGCCGATAGAATCCAGCGAGGCCAAGAAAACTCCTCACGTGTGTGACCGTTTTGGGCTGCGGCCAACTCTCAATAGCTTCAATCTTGGCTTTATCAACCTCAATTCCCTGTGGAGTAACAACATAGCCAAGAAAAGAGACTCGGTCGGTGCAAAAGGTGCACTTTCCAAAGTTACCAAATAAACGTGCATCACGTAGATCAATAAAAACAACACGTAAATGTTCCAAATGTTCCTCCAAAGATCTGCTAAAAATCAATATATCATCAAAGTATACTACCACAAATCGTCCAAGGAAAGCACGTAAAACTTCATTCATTAATCTCATGAAAGTACTAGGTGCATTAGTTAACCCAAAAGGCATGACTAACCACTCATATAATCCAAACTTAGTTTTAAATGCTGTTTTCCATTCATCTCCCAATTTCATACGAATTTGATGGTATCCACTACGCAAATCAACTTTGGAGAATATTGTAGATCCACTCAATTCATCAAGCATATCATCTAGCCTAGGAATAGGATGACGATAACGAATAGTAATATTATTAATGCCTCTACAATCAACACACATACGCAATGTACCTTCCTTTTTCGGCACTAGAATAATAGGAACAACACAAGGACTAAGGGATTCACGTATATAACCTTTGTCGAGTAGCTCCTGTACTTGACGCATAATCTCCTTCATCTCTTCTGGATTGGTACGGTATGGTGCGCGGTTGGGTAGCGATGCACCGGGAATTAAGTCAATCTGATGCTCAATCCCTCGAATAGGTGGTAATCCCGGTGGCACGTCTTGTGGAAAGACGTCGGCGAACTCCTGCAAAATGTTAGTGACAGCAGGAGGCAAAGAGGAAGGCACGTCCTCGAATGAAAATAATGCCTCTTTGCACACAAAAGCATAGCAAACAGATTTGCTAAAATCTAGCTCATCAATATCAGATTTGGTGGCAAATAAACATGCAGTTTTGAATTTAATTCCAGAAGCAACAGTAGATGGTTTATTATTAGGCTTCATTTGTTGCTCAAATTCTTTTGCCACAATCTGATTTTCACTCTTACTTTTCTCCTGTTTTGCTTTATTAGCTCTATTAATATCATCTTTCAAAATAGAATCAGGAGTCATAGGAAGCAAAGTAATATTTTTATCCTTATGAACAAGAGTATACTGATTGTTTCTACCATGGTGTACATAATTTTTATCAAATTGCCATGGTCTACCAAGTAATAAGGAACATGCTTGCATAGGTACCACATCACAATCAACATAATCAGCATATGTAGAGATCCTAAACTGCACACGAACAGCACGTGTTACCTTAACCTTGCCGCTGTTGTTGAACCATTGGATGTAGTAAGGATGTGGATGTGGTCTTGTGGTGAGAGATAGCTTCTCCACCATCTCCATGCTAGCCAAGTTGTTGCAACTCCCTCCATCTATGATCACGCGAACAGAACGTTCCTTCACAACTCCCTTTGTATGGAACAAATTATGCCTCTGATTTTGCTCAGTTTGTGTAACCTGCACACTCAAAACACGTTGAGCAACTAAACATTCATACCTGTCAGCATCTTCAGGAGCCATGTATTGCGTCTCATGATCAGAATCGTCTCCGTCGTGTTCTTCACTTGTAATAAGAGCCAAAGTCTGCTCATCATAGTCACTAGCGGATTCATATCCACCATCCTCGGTAGCAATCATCACACGCTGAGATTTGCAATCTCTCGCAAAATGTCCTCTTCCCTTACAACGACGACAAATAATATCACTGGTGTGCCCTGTTGATGCCATGGAAGAAGAAGAACTCTGTGTAGGCCCAATAGGTGTGCTCTTGGCAGATAATGGTGGTTGTGCCTGCTTCCTTGTATCACGGCTGGAGGTAACAGCTGATGGAAGTGTCGGTGCAGTAGAATGTGTGGAAGTAGAGGATGCATGTGGTGTCCATGATGAAGGTCGACCTGCAGAAAAGTTAGTCCGCGGCAATGCCTGTCGATCCTGCACTTCACGTTCAGCTTTACAAGCAAGATGGAATAAACGAGTGATATTAGTATAATCCTTATACTCTAGAATGGTCTGAATCTATTTATTTAATCCACCCATAAAACGTGCAAGCATAGCTTCATTCTCCTCAACAATACCACATCTAATCAGGACAGTTTGTAATTGATGATAATATTCTTCTACAGAATTTTTTCCTTGTCTTAAGCGCTGCAGTTTTTGAAGTAATTCACGTTGATAATATGGTGGAATGCAACGAGCACGCATAACAGTTTTCAAAGCAGCCCAAGTAGCTGGAATAGGATATAATCTACAATGTTCAGACCACCAAACACATGCAAAACTAGTGAAAGCACAAACAGCAGCAGGAACATGTCTCTCCTCGGGATAGTTTAAACATGTAAAACGTTGTTCAGTTTGTAACTCCCAAGTAAGATATATATCAGGAACATATCTACCCTCAAATGGTGGAATATTCAATTTCAGTTTAGGAAGATGGTCATGTACCTCAGGTGGTGGTGCAGCCCTACCGTTGCGATGATATGCATGAGGACGACCTGGTGGTGGTGGTGCTGGTTGTTGCACGTAGTTCTGATTTTGGTCAACCTCATCTTCGTAATGGTCCTCCACCTCTACAGTAGCAGCAAGAGCTACAGAAACATCAACAGCAGCACCAGAAGCTTGACCACGCTCAAGGGGAACGCGCTGTGCTCGTCCCACTTGATTTGGAAGGCGATGTTGTTGTTGTTGTTGAGGTGGGACAGCTGCAGCAGCCGGTGGTGGTTGAAAACACGAAAGCAATTCAGCAAACTTGTTATCCAGCTTTGTTTCAAACGTCTTCTCCATGCCATCTATCTTCTCCATGGCCGCGTCCAATGTGTTTAGCACATCTTGCACCTGTACACTCATCATTTGCTGAAACTTATCATGAAGCTCCTTGTTCGTCAAGTTCTCCCAGTCAGTCTCGTCGACTTGTGATCCTGGCATGGTTAGCAGCAATAGAAACGCACAAGAATATGATCCTACAGACTACTAACAAGTGGTGGTGGTGGCGGGTGTCACAAATCCGTCAAGCAAATCTCAAATTCTTACCAGTTCTTACCCAGCAGCAGGCGGTGATCGGCAACCGATGTAGTCAAAACTCTCAAAGCTTGGATAGAGCGATTACCAGGGAGAGTCAAACGCACGATGTAGATGTATGTGGAGCTGGGAAGGCTTATAATATGGTAGCAAAAAGGGTCAGCAATAATCAATTCAGAGATGCAAAGGTGAATAAACACTCAACGACGGTACTGTGCTGGTCGTAGGCTAGACCGTACTAGAGACGCGAGCCTAGAACACTAACGAAATCACGGCGCTGCACGTAATCAAGGGGAAAGCACACTCTGAATTTTTTTTTGCGCTGCTTTTTTTTTGCTGCCGAAAATCACTATAATGGCGAGTGTCTCAAAACACTTCCCAAGTCAAACTAAGATGATAGGCACGAAATTTTTTTGAATTTTTTTTTTTCGGAATCAGGGCAGCGACGACGAAAAAGTGCGGGAAAAAATCAGTATGGTGGCACGTGTCTCAAAAGACTCAGAAAAGCTCAAAAATAGGATAGGGAAAAAATATTTTCACCTATCGAAATTTTGGCCTAAAAACTGCCCGGGGGTCTCCAGACTGACTTTTTTTTTCCGAGACCTACGCAGGCAAGGAAACATAAATCCGAAACCTAGATGGATCTCGAGAACAAACCTAATATGAAAAGAACTCGGATTGGCGGTGGATATATGGTGGTAGGATATGGCAGCGGTGGTAGGTTATGGCAGCGGTGGTGGTATGTGGTGGCGGTGGTGGGATATGGCAGCAGTGGTGGTATGGCAGCGGCGATGAATATGGTGCGGTGGCGATGTGACAAACTGTGAACAGAACTCGAAACTCTAAAGAACTAGACGCTAAGACCAGCAACTTGACACGACGATGCAACCGCAAATTCAACAAAGCAAATACAGAAAAGATTATGCAAAGGCTCAGATTGGTTCGGATGGGATGAACTAACCCTAATTTTTTTTGGCTTTTTCGTGGACTGTAGGTATGAAGAACAGACTCGATCTAATCTACGAAAAACTGTAAAATCTCACCGAGCAACCTGGAGCTCTGATACCACTTGATAGAGGCAAAGGTGTCCCGTCTTTCGATGAGATGGTGGCTATCGTTTTGGAGGAAGTCGACTTTGACGATCCGACTACGAACGTGCGAGGACATCGCGCCTTAGCAATCGCTAAACCAACTCCGAGAGGTTATTGACCACGCCGGAGCACGATCAACCTGACCACGAAGGTCTGTTTCTGCAGGCAAACGAAGAACAAGCAAGAAACTGAGATTGCAATCTGGATATTGCGAATTCAAGAGGAAAGCTTATTGATCAAGTGGGGTTCTGTGACGCCTTGGTCTGGTCGTTGAACACAAACGAAGTACGCGAAGTTGCAGCTATGGCAAACTTTTAATCTAAACAAAACCCAAAGTCTAAACGACGCCCTAAGGGCTGTATATATGGGGGAAAGAGGGCGGAATTTCGTGGCCCTTGGTGGAGGGGTCCGAAACCAACCCTAACTCTTGTTTCCCCACACATACGGACTCTAAAAACAGCCTATACACAAGTATTTCGAAATTACATGGGCCTGGCCCAATAATAAGGTGACGCAGCACCTATAATAGCCTCTGGACGAAATTTATGAAGTGGCATCTTGTATATTTCGTCCAAGGCTTCTCGCACTCATTATGGTGGCTTCAAAGTCCTGAAATCATCAATTGAAACTCCATTCTTGTTCCCCTTGCGCATGCCATCATCTCCATGCTTGATCTTGCTCCAATGTTCATCCTTCTTGTCCAAGCTAGGCCCTTCATTTGTAAGCAAGACAAATGTATCCAATTTAGGCAGCATCATATTCTCATGAACATTAGATTCATTACCAAGAAACGAAAGTACCTGGTAATTTAATTGGCGTGCGCGAGCTCTAGTAATTGGTCCTGTATATGTGTCAGTTGGAGCTGTGGGTATAACCTTGTTAGTGATGTCCTCATCAGTCACCCTGCAAATATGTGGCTCATATTTAACCCATGTTTTCGAGAATTTACAGTCAATTTGCTGGGTTGGGTGAACAAATAGCGTAGCGTAAATTCGACCCATTTCACTTGTTCTAAGAACTCACAACCCATTTGCACTTTCTTAAAATACACGAATTTGCTGGGATTTGTAGTAAAGATAATATTAGGTTAGACGGAGCAATTAGTATAAAAAATTAAACTGGAGCTGGACATTATATTATATAGAAAAATAGAAAATTAGCGAGTTATTGCTCAAAATAAAAATGAGTGTGTTATTATTACATTGGTCCTGAAATCGTGGCAAGCTTTTGTGCGCAATCACCAGGATTTTCGTTGCCTTAGAGTAAAAAATAATCAGGATTTCCCTTGCCAAATTCTTTTAAACATTTATAAGTTTGTATTAAGTATACAATAATAATAATAATAATAATAATATGTAATGTTCTCAGAATGGAAAACATAAATTGGGCCTCGCATTCTTATTCTTATATATAGAAAAAAAAGAACATCTATCTGCTTTTCATTAAAAGAAGATAAATTGGGCTGCCGATGTTTAAGAAAAAAATGAAACCAAGGCTGGGAGGCCATACGCCGGTACATACATGATGGGCCTCATTAAACAAGTTGAAACCACTGTGTCGGTATGTCGTGAGTTGCGCATGTCGTGGCTGACCACTCTGAAAAATATACCTCCTAGATCCTCGGTGCCCCTAAAAAACCTCGCCGATGATGGTCTTCGTTGCAAATTTATTTTGTTTATTGGCTACTAGGTTGACAAACCCGTGGGCCCAAAGCGCGACATACAATTAGGAAGAAGCATTTTTTCAAATGAGTCACTTGCTTGCATACGGCCATGGACCTGGTGGGTCCTGACTGTCAGCCTCTAAACATACAGTCCTGTCTAGATTCCTCTCGTTTGTTGAGCATGTTGATAACGGAAGGCGGCATTGCCGCGGGAGCGCACAAAGCCGGAGGAGGACGTCGTGGACATTGACGGGAACAAACTGGAGCCGGGGAAGATGCCTTATAGAAGTGAAAAAGAGTGCCTTCATTATTTTTATTATACCTGAAGTAATCCGGACGCTACAGCCATATCACCCAAAAGCAGTATTGTCAGATTCGATTCCAAATGGTGCAGTTGAAAATTATATAATTTTTTGCCTCAACTATTACTAACATGTGGGTCCCGCCATGTCATCTACACACACCACCTCCACCACTTGCCAAAATTCCATCCCTAGCTTACCTAGTTTTTCGCACACTCCACATTGTCTTGGCATTTTGAAAATAATATATATTTTTGACTGTGCATCATATGAAGATGTGCTATACATGAATATTGATCAACATGATGTTAACTTGTTGTCAGTTCCATTTTCGACCATGGCTAAAATTTCCAACATTCTGTTATCCATGTTTGAAAAGTGCGTGCTGATTAAAATGCTCTGCCTCTGAAACATTCACTATCTTATCTGAAAACTGAAATTTGAAGTTTCTTCTCTGAAAATCACTTGGATAGGCAACCATCGCCGGTGGTGTATTGGATGCCGCCCATCTTCAATCCCCTGGCAGCGCTAGGGGGAAGAAGATGAAACTTCCATCCCGTGCTGGTAGTTGGGGAATGGAGCGAACTGGATTTAGCAGGGGGCATGGGGCACGACACGAGGGAGCGGTAGCTGGCAGTCCGGCAGCGCTGCTAGTTTCGGCACGTCAAAATTCGACAGTGTACATTCTAATAATCCCACAATATACATTCTAACAAGTTCACACACAAGTACAACAAAAAAGGTAAACATTCATGGTCATGCAGCCTTTCTTATGAAAATTTACAGCCCATTTGGTGTGCTAGTACAAAAGAAGTTTGTGGGTCCTGGTGGGGGCTAATCACTTGGATTCTGTAATGCACAGTGAGCTCAAGCAGCCGGCTAGAGTGATGTTATTTCTCTTGGTTGGGATTTTTTTACAATATTTCTCTCTTAATTAAAAAATGGCAAGCCATTTGCCTTATTTCAAACAAAATATGACAGTCACAGCCGAGTTGAAACCCAGATTACAAACTGTACAAAAGCACAAGGGTTAATTGTTCATCAGGTTTAGACAAAACTCAGACTAAACATGCATGGCAATAACATCTAACCTAACCCATGTTTTTGGTTGTCATAAACAAATGGGTCGGTCTGATCCATAAAATCAACATCCCGTGCCAAAAAGTTAACTGGCATATGACGACAAGTTGTTGTAAATAGAAGTCGAGCACGTTTAGAAGCCCATTTGTCGACCTGAAACTTTTTTTTTATGTTCAACATATCCATCCGTGAGAAATTTCTCGTTGAAAAACTTAAGCCTCATGGACAACAGTAACCTCGCATTCAACAGGAAAAATGTGACGAAGTTTCCGTTTTCCTGATTGGATGCATAACGTTCCTTCGTTATTGTCCTCAGGCAAATGTAATGAGAACTAAGAAAATCCCGGTGCTTATTACACCACCGATTAGTTATATGTTTTTCTCCATCTGTTTTTACCTACGTAGACATGGAGATTGAAAAAATTTCAGGTCTAAAAAAGAGTATGTCGATAGAGCGACAGCCGAACGGTAATTCTAGTACAATATATATGGGCTTTCAATGTGCATGAAATAATTACCTTTATATACAAATTCTCGAGACATGGAAAGCATCGCAGCAAGCCAATAAGTGTGTTCAGATCAGTACTAGATATTCTGATATATAAGATCTTGATAGAATCCAACACCATTGGTCGGCTATCGATGGACGAACTCTTCATTGAGCATATAACATAATATTAGTATCCAAAATGTACTCCAAGATGATATACAACTTATGCGCACAATTGAAAAAATGCAGCTTGTGATTACAAAAGTGTAGATGATCATATACCATACCTGAATCGGGGTGGAGCCAAACAGCATGTTGTGATGTACAAATGTATCACGAATTACACCCAAGGCCTCAAGTTTAGGCGCAGAGACGATAGTTATTTGCGAAGGTTTATAACAATAATCAAGGAGCAACCTTTCAAGTGAAGGGGCATCTTCGATGATGAGTTGATGTTCCTCAAAATAAATTCCAATGCTTTCAAGGTGAGGCGACTTTATTTGGAGACAATGATACGGATTTCTAATCCAAAAATAAGTAGCAAGCGCTCTAGGGCAAGGCAAATGGATGGGATGATGATGTGTAGTGAGGCCTCCGACAAATCAACCACCACAAGCGAAAGTCTTTTTAGCAGTGGGAGTCAAATCATTAGTACCAGATTGCTGGTAGATGGCACCGGGCTATGGTGAGGGTGTGGAGAGAGGAGCAAAACCACGAGATGGCCAATGGTGGTATGGGCACAATTATATAGAGTTTGGTTCGCGGCATATATTTTTCATAGTAATGGTAGAACTCAAGTTGCTGGAGTTTTTCGAATTCAGTGGATGGCAGCCAGGCATCCAGCGTGTCGGGTATGGACAGCAAGTAGCGTGTAAGGATGCAGAGGCGTTGAACGGGGACCTGGTGGGAGGAGACAATGGCTTTGAGGAGATAAAATTCAGGAAGGAATTTAGGAAGGACAGATATCTGACGACAATCGAGATTGAGGACGCGGTGCACCATAGAGGGTGCCACTGATATATGATGGCTTTTGTGCAGTAGCCATCCTTGGTGGGGAGACACGAGATGATCTCCCCAAGGATGTCGTGCGGGAGATCGCTGATGCGGTCCATCGGAGATTCTACATGTTCCTCAGATCCGGGTGGGGGGTGGGGGCTCACCGCTTCTCCACGCGTTGCCGGGTGCGGGATCTACAACTGGTGTCGCCGCTGGCGAGAGCCTCATCTTCTTGGATCTGGCGCCTTCCGACTCCATTTTTCTCGCGCGAGTCGCGGTGAGCTCACGGGTTTGAGCAGAGTAGCCAGAGACAAGCCTAGTGGCAGTGCGAGTGGGGAAGAAGGAGGGCTGGGGTTTTCTGTTAAGAGTGGAAGAAGAGGAACATGTGTTTTCTGTACGACTGAGGAAGAAGGTGAGCAGGGGTTTTGTGTACGAGTGATGATAGAGGCAAATGTGTCCCGTCTTTCGATGAGGTGGTGGCTATCGTTTGGGAGGAAGTCGACTTTGACGATCCGACTACAAACGTGCGAGGACGTCGCGCCTTAGCAATCGCTAAACCAACTCCGAGAGGTTATTGACCACGCCGGAGCACGATCAACCTGACCACGAAGGTCTATTTCCTGCAGGCAAACGAAGAACAAGCAAGAAACTGAGATTGCAATCTGGATATTGCGAATTCAAGAGGAAAGCTTTATTGATCAAGTGGGGTTCTGTGACGTCTTTGTCTGGTTGTTGAACAGAAACGAAGTACGCGAAGTTGCAGCTATGGTGAACTTTAATCTAAACAAAACCCAAAGTCTAAACGATGCCCTAAGGGCTGTTTATATGGGGGAAGAGGGGGGAATTTCATGGCCCTTGGAGGAGGGGTCCGAAACCAACCCTAACTCATGTTTCCCCACACATACGGACTCTAAAAATAGCCTATACTCAAGTATTTCGAAATTACATGGGCCTGGCCCAATAATAAGGTGAGGCGACACCTATAATAGCCTCTGGACAAAATTTATGAAGTGGCATCTTGTATATTTCGTCCAAGGCTTTACGCACTCATTATGGTGGCTTCAAAGTCCCCAAATCATCACTTGTAACTCCGTTATTGTTCCCCTTGCGCATGCCATCAACTCCATGCTTGATCTTGCTCCAATGTTCATCCTTCTTGTCCAAGCGAGGCCCTTCATTTGTAAGCAAGACAAATGTATCCAATTTAGGCAGCATCATATTCTCATGAACATTAGAATCATTACCAAGAAACGAAAGTACCTGGTAATTTAATTGGCATGTGCGAGCTCTAGTAATTGGTCATGTATATGTGTCAGTTGGGGCCGTGGGTGTAACCTTGTTAGTGATGTCTTCATCATCCTCCCTTTCTTGAATTGAAGTCGTCCTTGACGAAAGCTCATCTTCCTCATCCAAGTAAGGCTTCAAATCTGCAATGTTAAATGTGGGACTAACCCCAAAATCTGCAGGCAACTCAAGTTTATATGAATTATCATTTATTTTCTCTAACACCTTGAAAGGACCATCAACACGTGGCATTAGCTTTGACTTGCACAAATTAGGAAACCTATCCTTACGCAAATGTAACCAAACAAGATCTCCAGGTGCAAAGACAACACGTTTTCTACCCTTATCTCCAACAAGTTTATATTTAGCATTCATACGCTCAATATTTTCTTTAGTTAACTCATGTGTTTTTAAGATCAATTGAGCACGTTGTTTAGCATCAAAATCAATAGGTGCACGAGGTAGGAAATCATAGACAATTTCAAAAGGGCACATCTTAGTAGTAGAATGCAACGAACGATTATAAGCAAATTCAATATGAGCCGAGCATTCTTCCCACATTTTCTTGTTATTCTTCAAAACAACCCTCTACATAGTAGACAAAGTTCTATTGACTACTTCAGTTTGTCCATCAGTTTGGGAGTGACATGTAGTACTAAAAAGCAGTTTAGTCCCCAACTTAGCCCATAAACATCTCCAAAAGTGGCTAAGAAATTTAGTATCACGATCTGAAACAATAGTATTTGGCACACCATGCAAGCGAATAATTTCATGAAAGAACAAATCAGCGACATTAGCAACATCATCACTTTTATGACATGGTATAAAGTGTGCCATCTTTGAGAACCTATCCACGACAACAAATATGCAATCCCTCCCCTTCTTTGTTCGAGGTAAACCCAAAACAAAGTCCATAGATATATCTTCCCAAGGAACACTAGGGACACGCAAAGGCATATATAAACCATGAGGATTGAAACGAGACTTAGCTTTTTGACATGTAGTGCAGCGAGCAACAAAACGCTCAACATCCCGTCTCATCTTTGGCCAAAAGAAATGTGTAGCAAGTACGTCCTCCGTCTTCTTCACGCCAAAGTGTCCCATTAATCCTCCTCCATGCGCCTCCTGCAACAATAAAAGACGAACATAGCTAGCTGGAATGCATAGCTTGTTATCACGAAACACAAATCCATCATTAACGATGAACTTGTTCCATGTTCTCCCTTCTTTACAATTCTGCAATACATCTTTAAATTCAGCATCATGCACATATTGATCTTTGATGGTATCCAAACCAAATATTTTAAAGTCAAGTTGTGAAAGCATATTATAACGACGAGACAATGCATCAACAATAACATTTTCTTTTCCATTCTTGTGTTTAATAACATAAGGGAAAGTCTCTATGAATTCAACCCTTTTAGCATGTCTACGGTTCAGTTTTGCTTGACTTTTAATGTGCTTCAAATATTCATGATCAGAATGTATAACAAATTCTTTGGGCCATAAATAATGTTGCCATGTTTCCAAAGTCCAAACAAGAGCATATAATTCCTTATCATAACTAGAATAATTCAGACTAGGCCCACTCAAATTTTCAGAAAAGTATGCAACAGGTTTACCATCTTGTAATAACACACCTCCTAACCCAATTCCACTAGCATCACATTCAAGCTCAAAAGTCTTATTAAAATCAGGAAGTTGGAGTAAAGGAGCATGTGTCAACTTATCTTTCAATACCATGAAGGCTTCTTCATGTGCTGTACCCCAAAAAAAAGGCACATCCTTCTTTGTAAGCTCATTGAGAATTGCGGCAATGGTGCAGAAATCTCGCACAAAACGCCTATAGAATCCAGTGAGGCCAAGGAAACTTCTCACGTGTGTTACCATTTTGGGCTGCGGCCAACTCTCAATAGCTTCAATCTCGGCTTTATCAACCTCAATTCCCTATGGAGTGACGACATAGCCAAGAAAAGATACTCGGTCGGTGCAAAAGGTGCACTTTTGAAGGTTACCAAACAAACATGCATCACGTAGAGTAATAAAAACAGCACATAAATGTTCCAAATGTTCCTCCAAAGATCTTTTATAAATCAATATATCATCAAAGTAAACTACCACAAATCGTCCAATGAAAGCACGTAAAACTTCATTCATTAATCTCATGAAAGTACTATGTGCATTAGTTAACCCAAAAGGCATGACTAACCACTCATATAATCTAAACTTAGTTTTAAATGTTGTTTTCCATTCATCTCCCTATTTCATACGAATTTGATGGTATCCACTACGCAAATCAACTTTGGAGAATATTGTAGAGCCACTCAATTCATAAAGCATATCATCTAGCCTAGGAATAGGATGACGATAACGAACAGTAATATTATTAATGCCTCTACAATCAACACACATACGCGATGTACCATCCTTTTTCGGCACTAGAATAATAGGAACAACACAAGGACTAAGGGATTCACGTATATAACCTTTGTTGAGTAGCTCATGTACTTGATGCATAATCTCCTTCGTCTCCTCTGGATTGGTACGGTATGGTGCACGGTTGGGTAGCGATGCACCGGGAATTAAGTCAATCTAATGCTTAATCCCTCGAATAGGTGGTAATCCAGGTGGTACGTCTTGTGGAAATACGTCCGCGAACTCCTGCAAAATGTTAGTGACAGCATGAGGCAAAGAGGAAGGCACGTCCTCGAATGAAAATGATGCCTCTTTGCACACAAAAGGATAGCAAACACATTTGCTTAAATCTAGATCATCAATATCAGATTTGGTGGCAAGTACACATCCACTTTTTAATTTAATTTCAGATGCAACATGAGATGATGGTGTGTTATTAGGCTTCATTTGTTGCTCAAATTCTTTTGCCACAATCTGATTTTCACTCTTATTTTGCTCCTGTTTCACTTTATTAGCTCTATTAATATCATCTTTCAAAATGGGATCAGGAGACATAGGAAGCAAAGTAATACATTTATCCTTATGAACAAGAGTATACTGATTGTTTCTACCATGGTGTACATAATTTTTATCAAATTGCCATGGTCTACCAAGTAATAAGGAACATGCTTGCATGGGTACCACATCACAATCAACATAATCAACATATGTGGAGATACTAAAATGCACACGAACAGTACGTGTTACCTTAACCTTGTCGTTGTTGTTGAACCATTGGAGGTAGTAAGGATGTGGATGTGATCTTATGGTGAGAGATAGCTTCTCCACCATCTCCATGCTAGCCAAGTTGTTGCAGCTCCCTCCATCTATGATGACGCGAACATAACATTCCTTCACAACTCCCTTTGTATGGAACAAAATATGCCTCTGATTTTCCTCCGCTTGTATGACCTGCACACTCAAAACACGTTGAGCAACTAAACATTCATACCTGTCAGCGTCTTCAGGAGCCATGTATTGCGTCTCATTTTCAGAATCATCTCCACCGTGTTCTTCACGTGTAATAAGAGCCAAAATCTCCTAATCATAGTCACTAGCGGACTCATAACCACCATCCTCAGTACCAATCATGACAGGCTGAGATGGGCATTTGCTCGCATAGTGACCACGACCAGTGCAACGACAACATATAACATCATGTGTTGGCCCTGTGGATGCCATGGATGAAGAAGAGCTTTGCGCAGGACCGGAAGGTGTACTCCTAGTTAATGGTGGTGGTGCCTGTTTACTTTTATCACGGCTAGAAGTGACGAATGAAGTAGCCGGTGGTGCAGCCGGACGTGTCGAAGTAGATGATGCACGCGGTGTCCATGATGAAGGCCGGCCTGCAGAATAATTAGTTTGCGCCAAGGCCTGTCGATCCTGCACTTCACGTTCAGCTTTGGAAGCAAGATGGAATAAACAAGTGACATTATTATACTCCTTATACTCTAGAATTGTCTGAATCTCTCTATTTAAGCGACCCATAAAACGTGCAAGCATAGCCTCATTATCCTCAACAATACCACATCTAATCAGGCCAGTTTGTAATTCCTGATAATATTCCTCTACAGAATTTTTTCCTTGTCTTAAACGCTGCAATTTCTGACGTAATTCGCGTTGATAATATGGTGGAACCCAACGAGTACGCATAGCAGTTTTCAAAGCAACCCAAGTAGTTGGAATATTATCCAGATATAATCTACAATATTCAGACCACCACACACAAGCAAAACTAGTGAAAGCACAAAGAGCAGCAACAACACGTCTCTCCTCGGGATATTTTAAACATGTAAAACGTTGTTCGGTTTCTAACTCCCAAGTAAGATATATATCAGGAACATATCTACCCTCAAATGGTGGAATATTCAATTTTAGTTTAGGGGGATGGTCATGATCGCATACCTGCGGGTGTGGTGCAGTCCTACCATTGCGATTATTTGCATGTGGACGACATGGTGGTTGTGGTGCTGGTTGTTGCACGTAGTTCTGATTTTGATCAACCTCATCCTCGTAATCCCCCACGTAATCATCCTCCTCCTCAGCAGCAGCAGGAGCCACAGAAGTATCAACAGCGGCACCAATAGTTTCGCCAGGCTGAAGAGCAACACGGCTCGCTTTGCGGAGGGTTGTTCCGCGACGTGAAGGTGGTTGTTGTTGTTGTTGCAATGGTGCAACGGGTGGAGGTAGATGCGCAAGCACTTCAGCGAAATTGGCATCCAACTTGGTGTCAATTGACTTCTCAATGCCATCCATCCTCGCCAGTGCGTTGTCAAAACTGGTCATCACATCTTGTACCTGGTGACCCATCATTTGCGGAAATTTATCATGCAACTCCTTGTTCATCATGTTCTCCCAGTCAGTCTCGTTGACTTGTGATCCTGGCATGGTTAGTGAAACACACAAAAATATGATCCTAGAGACTAATAGAAAATGGTGGTGGTGGGGCGTCACAAATCTGTCAAGGAAATCTCAAATTCTTACCAGTTCTTACCCAGCAGTAGGTGGTGATCGGCAACCGTGGTAGTCAAAACTCTCAAAGCTTGGATAAAGCGATTAACAGGGAGAGTCAAATGCACGACGTAGATGTATGTGGAGCTGGGAAGGCTTATAATATGGTAGCAAAAAGGGTCAGTAATAATCAATTCAAAGATGCAAAGTTGAATAAACGCTCAACGACGGTACCGTGCTGGTCCTAGGCTAGACCGTACTAGAGACGCGAGCCTAGAACACTAACAAAATCATGGCGCTGCACGTAATCAAGGGGAAAGCACACTCTGAATTTTTTTTTCGCCTTTTTTTCCGCTCCTTTTTTTTGTCGTAAATCACTATAATGGCGAGTGTCTCAAAACTCTTCCCATGTAAAACTAAGATGATAGGGACGTAATTTTTTTGACGAATTTTTTTCGGAATCAGGGCAGTGACGACGAAAAAGTGCGGTAAAAAATAGTATGATGGCACGTGTATCAAAAGACTCAAGAAAGCCTAAAAATAGGATAGGGAAAAATATTTTCACTTGTCGAAATTTTGGCCAAAAAACTGCCCGAGGGTCTCCAGATTTTTTTCCCACACCTACGCGGGCAAGGAAACACGAAACCGAAACTAGATGGATCTCGAGAACAAACCTAATATGAAAAAAACTTAGATTGGTGGTGGATAAATGGTGGTAGGATATGGAGCGGTTGTAGGTTATGGCAGCGGTGGCGGTATGTGGTCGCGGTGGTGGGATATGGCAGCGGTGGTGGTATGGCAGCATCGATGAATATGGTGCGGCGGCGGCGTGACAAACTGTGAACAAAACTCGAAACTCTAAACAACTAGACCTAAGACCAACAACTCGACACGACGATGCAACCACTACTTCAACTAAGCAAACACGTAAAAGATTATGCAATGGCTCGGACTTGTTCGGATATGATGAACTAAACCTTTTTTTTGGCTTTTTCGTGGACTGTAGGTATGAAGAGCAGACTCGATCTAATCTACGAAAAACTGTAAAATCTCACCGAGCAACCTGGAAATCTGATACCACTTGATAGAGGCAAAGGTGTCCCGTCTTTCAATGAGGTGGTGGCTATCATTTTGGAGGAAGTCGACTTTGACGATCCGACAATGAACGTGCGAGGACGTCGCGCCTTAGCAATCGCTAAACCAATTCCAAGAGGTTATTGATCACGCCGGAGCACGATCAACCTGACCACGAAGGTCTGTTTCCTGCACGCAAACGAAGAACAAGCAAGAAACTGAGATTGCAATCTGGATATTGCGAATTCAAGAGGAAAGCTTTATTTATCAAGTGGGGTTCTGTGATGTCTTTGTCTGGTTGTTGAACACAAACGAAGTACGCGAAGTTGCAGCTATGGCGAACTTTAATCTAAACAAAACCGAAGTCTAAACTACGCCCTAAGGGCTGTATATATGGGGGAAGAGGGGGAAATTTCATGGCCCTTGGAGGAGGGGTCCGAAACCAACCCTAACTCTTGTTTCCCCACACATACGGACTCTAAAAATAGCCTATACTCAAGTATTTCAAAATTACATGAGCCTGGACCAATAATAAGGTGACACAACACCTATAATAGCCTCTGGACGAAATTTATGAAGTGGCATCTTGTATATTTCGTCCAAGGCTTCATGCACTCATTATGGTGGCTTCAAAGTCCTGAAATCATCACTTGTAACTCCGTTCTTGTTCCCCTTGCGCCTGGCATCATCTCCATGCTTGATCTTGCTCCAATGTTCATCCTTCTTGTCCAAGCTAGGCCCTTCATTTGTAAGCAAGACAAATGTATCCAATTTAGGCAGCATCATATTCTCATGAACATTAGAATCATTACCAAGAAACGAAAGTGCTTGGTAATTTAATTGGCGTGCACGAGCTCTAGTAATTGGTCCTGTATATGTGTTAGTTGGGGCTGTGGGTGTAACCTTGTTAGTGATGTCCTCATCAAGTGAGGAAGATGGGGAGCGGGGGGAATTGGGGGGCGACAGAAGCAGGGTAGTCCAGCAAGCGGCAAAATGAGGGGTCAAATAACATGCCCGCAATACACATAGATTGTAAAGTTTGACACGCTTGTCAACATTCACACTAAACTAAACTTCACAAGGTACAATATGCATACTAGCTAACATTCACAAGCACTTAAGTTTAGCATGTTTACGCATCCAAATGATTCACAAGACTATAACGAAGACATAGCTGTGAGAAGGTGTAGAAATAAAGAAAAAATGATCGATGCTTTTCTAAGCAAAGGGCCTCCCTATGCAAGCATTAATTTCCTGGGCATGCTTCTTTCTGCTCAATGTTGCATGCACTTTGAGCATGTTGGCAACTCCACAGCTAACTTGATGGCTCATCTTGCAATTTATACTGACACATTGTAGCAAATAGAGGAGGCAATAGAGATCACTCAACATCAGACCATTTTGTGCAGTTCAACTGAAATCATCTTCATTGTCCTGAATGTGAACAGATAGGAAAGCGTTGTACTTAAACGGTGTCGCAAAATAGTAGCACATATGAATATCTCGGTATGACAAAACATGATTGTCTGTACGAAGGGGATACTGACCTGCGTGAGGAAGATTATGCATAATTTTATAGGTGGTTAGTTAATTTCCACCTTGGGATCTCCTATGATGGCACGGAGGAAATTATATGCAATCGATTAGCGCAATTCCTTCCGTGTGGCTATATAAAAGATTTCCGACTAACCCCAATATCCTTTTTGTGCAGTTCCACTAAAATAATGCACCGCTGTTTGCATGACCCTACTCGCCGCCCGGGCCATCAATGACTCGGTCTCTTTTAGCTTGCGTTGACGGTGCGGCTGCAGTGCTTGTTTGCTCCTCCACACATGACAGCCTTGTTCCACACTGCAAACAGCAAGTCAACGTACGAATAAGCTTATTTCATCTTGCGTTGGTCATTCTACCTACTCCCTCCGTCTGGGTTTATTAGTCCTAAAGACAACTTCTCTTAGACCAAGTCACCGTGAGGTCAGCTCACAACAGGTTCCACTAAAATTGAGGTTTGTGCTTCCGTTTGCACAAATAGACAATGTATGGAGATAGACAACCCTGTTTGCACAAATATGTAACACGGTTATTTAAGCAGTGTCATTTTTTACAGTGGCATATGATTAACATCAGCATCTCATATGTTATCAATGGCATTACAGTGACACTATGAAAAAGAGGCATTAACTAAGAAGTGCCATCACATCAAATCAACACTGGCACTAGATTAATGGGGGTTTACATTAACGGCGGCAAACATGCAAAGCATGTCTAGATTTGTGCATTTTTGTTCTCGTCAGTGACCTTTCCTATGTGACCACAAGAAATATAGACGTGCTCATTCTCGATTGCATTGTCAACCCAACACCCCCGCTTTCTGTCCTTTTCGACCAAGAGACCGGTCAGGCCAGCATCTTTATTTCCCTTTCCAACCAAGAGATCGATTCATTAGCCAGTATCTGCAGTACCTTTTTTCCTCTAATAGTAAAAATTTAGGTGGTGTTCGAGTGTTCGACAAGCCGACGGAGCTAGCTACATGGGGAGCTTTATAATTCTAGAATAATATCCACATGCAGTATGCAGCGACATGCGGAGCAGTCTAACTTTATGAAAAAAGGGCTGCAACGACGTGTGAAGCTGGGCCATTAGAACAAGGCCGGTTTTTCTAAAATAAGTTATACCTTCGGTCGACGGGATGTGGCGAGGCAGGCGGCGGTCTCCCGTGTTCTACTTCTCGTCGATGATGGCGGCGGGCGGGGACGTCCTGGCCATCACCTTGTCGACATCCGCGTAGCTGCGTCACCTCGTCGACATCCTTGTCAGATTCTTTCTCTGCCTGCATGGCATGGCTACGCGCGCCTCGACGGCGTATGGCGCAGTCGCAGGCACTGGAGGCGTTGTACGCCGCGGCAGTGTCGAGGGCAGCGACGATGCCCTTGCCGCCGTGCTCCCCGACAAACCGTCTTGGAGCAACTTGGCACTCTTCCTCGAGATGGATTGGAGCGGCCAGATGCGGAACCACGCACTGGCTTAGGGCGACAACTGGCTCCGTTGGGCTAGGCGAGGTAGGTCAAGCAGCGAGCTGCCTCGCTCGTAACTGTCGGGCTCGTTGGGTCATCCAGACGGCTTTTATGCCGGAGAACTCACCCTTCCAGCTAGGATTTCAACAACATGGCATGTGTTATAGCCAGCTGACTAGGCTTATTATACATGCTCTAAATGATGTGCCGCTGCAAGAGCCGCCTATATTAACCATGCTCTAAAAAGGTTGCACAGCTTTGCCTATAGTACTGTACTAAACGTTAGTAGATGACCTTGCACTTGGCTCTTCGCCTCTTCCGGAAGTCGAACAATGATGATGGTACTACTTGTATAGCCCACTATAGTAATAAAAGGCTTCTCCTCGTGCTGCGAGCCACCGCGCGAGCGTGGGCGAGGGAGAGGGCGTAGTAAGCAAGCTTCTCCTTGTTCTGCGAGTTGATGGGACACATCAAAGTTATTTAGTACTCTCTTCAAAAAGGGCTGACCATGTCCACGGCTACCATCTCGTGCTCCGTCACATGCACGATTCATGTGCCACCAAGGAGAAAAAATTGCATAGTCGCTGCCGTTGAAGTGCATGACTCACTTACGCACTGCTTATCTCCATTTTCTTGCATGACACATTCACCCTTGATGCTAGATGTCCCGCGTATTGGCAAAAGGATGAACAGGCAGTGGATGTGCACCGCAATTTCATGCAAACACGGTCGGTTATGTAGTGAGTAGGAGACCTTGCGCTTGGCTCTTCGCCTCTTCCAGAAATCGAATAATGATGATGGTACTACTACAGTATAAGTTATTTTTTGCGGGTACTACAGTATATATACTTGTGGCAATCTGACATCGAATTAAGTGATGCACGTCCACCGCTTCTATAAGCGCATTATAATAAAACAAACAAGCAAACGTTTCTCCTCGACCTGTGAGCCACCGCGCGTGCGCGTGAGCGAGAGAGAGGTCATAGTAAGCAAAGCTTCTCCTTGTTTACGAGTTGACGGGACACATCAAAGTAGTGTAGTCTCCAAAAAGGGCCGACCATGTCCATGGCTACCATCCCGTGCTTTGTCATTCAGTGTGTGCACGATCCACGTTCCATTGATAAAATAATGTTGCGTACGTACCATCGAATAGGATAACTTAATTTATAAATAACGCGCTATCGCGTCATGATCGAACTTTGATTCGTTCACGCATGGCTCCCGAACAACTACCACACTCACCAAAATATCATGTGAGTTACCTCTTCGTACAGAAATGAGTTCATGACATACCTGGATGAGTCTCTCATACTTTTTACTACTTACCTCCATTTTCATGCATGACACGTGGACCTGGATGCTCGATGTCCCACGTGTCGGCAAAACAAAGAAGAATGCTTTCGGATGACCGGGAAGGAGCAAGGAACCTCGCGGTAGAGCGTATGGACTCTTTTAATCTTTTATATTCAATGATATAAAATCAACCCAATCTTCTCCACATCCTAGTAGGAGTACTAGACCGGAAGAGTCTGAAACATGGTAGCCCAGTGTAGTTACATCATACATGGCCCACCTCATGCTATCACCATACTTCTTCGCCTCCGTATGACACCTAGCTCTAGTAATCCACCAGCCCGTATCGCTTCTCTCTCAAAGTGAGGCGGACTCACAATTTTGCCGTCTATTGAGGTCGGTTAACTCACTCACACTCGCTCCCACATGTTAGCAACATGCCAAGACCATTATTAAAAAAATAATGTAATTCTATTGTTATGCCAAGAAGAGGAAGCGCTTTGACCGACGGACCAAACGAGACAGGTGTGTCGTGCCGTGAGTGGGTCATGTTTCTCGTTTTAACTTGTTTAGTGTAGTGTAGTAGTGTCACTTGGTTTTGCACCTTCATAGAATGATGCAAATCCCCGCTAAAAAGGCGCTTTGCTTTCAGCTAATCCCATCAACCATTCTTGTTCCGTGGATCAAATTGTTAAGTGCCAAGATTAAGATATAATTAACCAATGCGTGTAAAACATTCTTCTTTTTTGAACACACATGTAAAATGTTCCTGTTTACTGTAGTACTCCTCATGCATGCATGCGTTGAGTACTACTCCCTTCATCCATACATGTCGTGTTTGCTAGTCTCAAGTCATTAAAAGCACACACGCCCCACATATTTTATTGGTTAATTGCTTTATTCATGTCTAAAAACAATAAACAAGGTGAGAGTTAATGCATCGCACCTAAGTATTTTGGGACTATTTGGTTTTCATAAGGTGACTTATATTTCTTGGAGTCCTTGCGCGTCGGCCGGCCGATCTCTTCTCCCTCCTTGTCTCCTTTTTCTTGGCCGACTGTCGGTGGACAATTGCAACGCGTGTCCCCTTTGGTGAGCGGTGTGCCAGACCGACTGTGGCAGGTGCGACGCGAATGCGACGGGCGTGAAGTAAGTGTGCCGCCTTTTCCTTTTGAACTTGTAAAGTGTAACATTTTCTACTCTATTCTTTCCCTTGTTCGTGTGATCCATCGATACAAATCCAGAACAAAATGACGAGGGCGGGGCTTTCCCGCGCGTTAGGCGGGCTTGTTTGGCCTAGCGGGTCTGAGTAATATGACGTGCTACAGTGCCGTGCAGTCTTCACGTGTGGTAGCAGTATTGCTGGTACAGTAGTTTTCTTGAAGAAGCGGATTCAACGAAGTCATCATGGTTCCTTTATCCGAGCAACTTACAGTGGGAAAGGTTGGGCCTGTGATTTGATGGCTCATTACTCATCATTCCTACGGCGCTATGACTGGGGTGAGTCTCCCCTGCAGTTCTGTGTGATGCGCTCTAGTTCTGGTGTCATGGCAAGTGGACCAGGATGGTCGACGTCCCACATGTCGACGAATGAAAGTATTCTTTCATATATTGAGGACGAGCAAGGAAGCCGGGCGAGATAGTGTCACTTCTCTTTTGCAGTAGTACTATTCATTTTTAATTTTTGATGAAAGCTATTGTCTCCACTCTTACGATGGAGGAGTGTGAAACATGGCAGCCCAGTGAACTTGGCATGTGCACTACTCCCTCCGTCCATGAAATTCTATACATATCACATTGACCAAGTGGAACCTCCAGGGTATAATTAACACCCGAAGACGCCATTCAACAAAGCGTGAAATGATGTGATGCGGAGCATCCCAAGGTCATCCCCATGGACCTATCATTGTCTCACCAAGTGCCAAATGGACCCATGACACGTGCTCGTGCTAGAGCTCTCGAAGCCGAGGTGACTTCACTCCTCTCTCAACTCCCACTTGATTCACATGAGACATGGCTACTACCCTCATCGAAAACTCTATGCATACTCAAGTACCTCGAGGACAGCCATGGAGAAGTTAAGGAGAAAGAGGAATCGAAGAAAGAAGACGAGGGCGAATACGGAGGGGGAAACGGCCTAGTCTCAGACTGGCCGAACGATCTGGACGACGTCCTGGACGATCCGGATAGAGCCCAGATGATGCGGACCGCAGCCCGGACGATATGGCTAATGCGCCCCTCAACACCCGAAGCTTCATCGCTGAAGTCGGGCCATCCGGACCCCAGCCTAGATCATCCGACCGCGCCCGGACATCCGGACCCCCCGCTGCAGAAATGACCCGGACGGATCATCCGGACGCCGCCCCGGATCATCCGGACACCCGAAGCCCGGATCATCCGGACCAACATCCGGATCATCGGGACAGTGCCTGCGTGCATGACTTTGGGCTAAGGCCCATGTACCCCTTCGTCCCTCCTAGCCTATATATACTACTCCACCTACACTTTCTAGGGTTAGCATTGGTTTAGCTCATTTGTGAGATAGAGCTTTGCTCATCCTCTTGGTTCTTCTCATTTGAGGGACCGCGGCCTCCTTGGAGAAGATCCCCCAAGTGGATTCAGGATCCCTCATGGGATGACCCCTCGTGCGCTCAATACCTCCTCTCGGAGATGAACTCATTACCTTGTATCGTCCCTAGTTGATCGTGGATTGTGTATCACTCATTGTGTTCCCGGATCTAGCATATGTGTGACCAAAACTTGTTGATCTGAGTGTTTTCCTCTGGTTCCTCTCGTGTTTTCCCCTCGTGTTCTTTGTATTCATCATGGGATTCACCTCCAATCGTGAAAGATCGGCCTAGAATCGGGTTAGCCCCGCATCATATGGTATCATGAGCCTTGGTTGATCACGAATTTGAAGCCCCCCACCTTGTTTTGTAGCTTGATTGTGTAGTTTTCGTCCAATTTCAAAAATTCCCACAAAAATAGCCATACCAATTTTTTTGTTATTTGTGTGTTTGATTTGATTGTGTTGATTTTGATCCATGAATTAGCTGTGTAGCAAGTGGATCTACCTCTCCCCCACCTTCTCCACCCTCAAATCCGCCCAAAATCCACGAAAATTTTGTTTTCCCCAATTTTTGTTGTTTTCCCCAAGTTCTTCCCGAGCGATTTGACCCTCCTAGATTATCCGGATACCTTCCCGGATCATCCGGCCACCACCCCTGGATCATCCGACCACTCCCCCTAGATAATCTAGACGACCGGAGCCCCGATCATCCGGTCGACCTCTCGGATCATCCGAACAACCCTAACGAAACCGCATTTCTGCAGTTCTTCCTCGACACCGCTTCCGCCACCGCATCCTCCACTCCACCACTACCCCTACTTCCGCTACACCTTCGACATACCTAAGCCTACCAACAAATACCCTTCCATGTTACATCATTATTAATTTCGACCATTTGTCTTTGTGATTTTAGTTGTGATTTCACCGTTTCCTTGGGTGTTTTGGCTAACTTGGAACGGAACGACTTCGACAACTCCACCGGTCAACTTCGACAAGGATGGTAACATCGACGACACCTTGTATATCCTACCTTGCATTTGCATTGATAACCCCTCATCTACCATTTTGCGTACCTTTCCTATCGAGACTAGTCATTCGGGTATTGCCTGGCAACGACACTTGTGTACATTAGTGATAGTCATAGACATTGCATACTACATCATACATCGTGCTTCACAAGAAGTCACATGATATCTTGACATCATCCTGTGTGCCACAAGGTTTTCATAGCATCAACACAATTGCTATGTTGGTTCGAGAAGTTTTGAATAAGTGCCCTACCAAAAGAGCTCAAAGACATGAACCAAACAAGCTTTTAAGCAAAAGAGAAATATAAGCAAAGAGCCTTTAAGCAAGAACCATAGCATCGCATAACAACATATCTTATTCTCATATTTGATCATCTTGGATCATCGCATAGAAACAACAAACATATAGCATACTTGGGAGAGAAGTCATTGCATTTTTGCCTAGTAGGACATGCACAAGTCTCGTCTCCACCTATTGCGCAATCGTGCTAGCGTCTCTCCAGTGTTGTGCAAAAAGAGCATTTTTCGCTCACCCTTGGTTTGCACGACCCTATTTATCTATTTGCGTGTGTGTTTCCGTGTACCTATCTAGTTATTGGTCTTCTTGTGACATTTGCTCATTTGTGAATCATTTTTCAACATCATTGAGTCTTACTCACAAATTTCATAAACATTGTGCCACTATCCTCACCGAGCTCCTCCAAAAGCTTTATTTTTGTAGGTGTGAGAATTGACAAGAATTGGTACCAATTGTGCTATTTCCGGGTTATACTATTGAGTGATCATTGATCATCTTCAACTTCGTTCAAGGTACATTTGGTATAGTTCTTCTTTTCTCCAACTCACACATTCTTGCTTGCAATGATGGATAGGCCAAGTACATCTACGAACCTGCTATTCGATGATCGTCAAGAATCTAACAACTACGTCACCAAACTACATCTATTTGGTGTTCAACGAGCTCTACACAAAGAGAATGAAGCTATGCAAGAGCGCATTGAGCAAATCGCCATCGACTTGCGACATTCTGAAGCGCGCACAAGAGAGCAATTCGACAACATCAACGCCAACATGTCTACTCAATTTGATGAGCTACGGACTTTGATGATCAATCGACGCTCTTCATCTACGTCATCTCAAAGACGGAGCCGCTCAAGTTGTCATACCGACTACACTTCCGGCTCAAGTACACCTACATCAAACACTCTTCGCCAAGCCATGCGTCAAGGCCTACATGCCAACCGGAACCCACTTCAATTACAAGAGTTCACAAGAGCATTTCGAAGAGCAAGAATGTGCACAACATCAAAACAAAACTACACTTGACCAAGCACAAGAACGGCAACGACTACGCCAACAAGAAGAAGATCGAGCGCGACAACACCAAGAAGAGCAAGATGACGAGGCACAATGTCAAGTACAACAACAACGAGAAGAACAAGCTCTTGAAGCGCAACGTGCATTACATGACTCACAACGCAATGTTGCAACATGCAATCGACACAATTGCCAAGAGGAAGAAGCACTTAAAGATGAAGTTCAAGAAAGGTGCTTTCAAGCGAGAATGCAATGACAAGCTCCTCCTCAAGCGAGACAAGCGCAACAAGCTAGACAAGAACCACAAGTTCGGCAAGAGCAACATGATGATGAGCATCAACCATGCCAAGAGCAACATGAGGTTGACAATCCTCAATGTCAAGAACGCCCTCCCAATAGGCAACCAAACAATGAAGAGGACCGCTATGGCAAGCTCAAGTTCACAATGCCAAAGTTCTCTAGAAGCATTGTGATAGGGGCAAAGGTGTCCCGTCTTTCGATGAGATGGTGGCTATCGTTTGGATGAAGTCGACTTTGACGATCCGACTACGAACGTGCGTGGACGTTGCGCCTTAGCAATCGCTAAACCAACTCCGGGAGGTTATTGACCACGCCGGAGCACGATCAACCTGACCACGAAGGTCTGTTTCCTGCAGGCAAACGAAGAACAAGCAAGAAACTGAGATTGCAATCTGGATATTGCGAATTCAAGAGGAAAGCTTTATTGATCAAGTGGGGTTCAGTGACGTCTTGGTCTGGTCGTTGAACACAAACGAAGTACGCGAAGTTGCAGCTATGGCGAACTTTAATCTAAACAAAACCCAAAGTCTAAACGACACCCTAAGGGCTGTATATATGGGGGAAAGAAGGGGGAATTTCGTGGCCCTTGGTGGAGGGGTCCGAAACCAACCCTAACTCTTGTTTCCCCACACATACGGACTCTAAAAACAGCCTATACTCAAGTATTTCGAAATTACATGGGCCTGGCCCAAAAATAAGGTGACGCAGCACCTATAATAGCCTCTGGACGAAATTTATGAAGTGGCATCTTGTATATTTCGTCCAAGGCTTCTCGCACTCATTATGGTGGCTTCAAAGTCCTGAAATCATCAATTGAAACTCCATTCCTGTTCCCCTTGCGCATGCCATCATCTCCATGCTTGATCTTGCTCCAATGTTCATCCTTCTTGTCCAAGCTAGGCCCTTCATTTTTAAGCAAGACAAATGTATCCAATTTAGGCAGCCTCATATTCTCATGAACATTAGATTCATTACCAAGAAACGAAAGTACCTAGTAATTTAATTGGCGTGCGCGAGCTCTAGTAATTGGTCCTGTATATGTGTCAGTTGGAGCTGTGGGTGTAACCTTGTTAGTGATGTCCTCATCATCCTCCCCTTCTTGAATTGAAGTCGTCCTCGACGGAAGCTCATCTTCCTCACCCAAGTAAGGCTTCAAATCTGTAATGTTAAATGTGGGACTAACCCCAAAATCTGCAGGCAGCTCAAGTTTATATGCATTATCATTTATTTTCTCTAACACCTTGAAAGGACCATTAGCACGTGGCATTAGCTTTGACTTGCGCAAATTAGGAAACCTATCCTTACGCAAATGTAACCAAACAAGATCTCCAGGTGCAAAGACAACACGTTTTCTACCCTTATCTCCAACAAGTTTATATTTAGCATTCATGCGCTCAATATTTGATAGAGGCGAGGGGCCCGATCTTTCGATGAGATGATAACTATCGATTTGATGGAGTCGACTTTGACGATCCGACTACAAACGTGCACGACGTTGCGCCTTAGCAATCGCTAAACCAATCTCCAGGGGTTACTGACAATGCCAGAAGCACGATCAGCCTGACCACGAAGGTCTATTCCTGCATGCAATCGAAGAACAAGCAAGAATATGATAAAGCAATCTGAATATTGCAAATATAAATGATGTATTGATAAAGGTGGGGATCCGTAAGCGGTCTTGGTCTGGTCGTTGGACACAAACGAAGTACACGAAGTTGCAATGGCTAACTTTTAACTAAACAAATCCCTAAGAAAAAGCTACTAGATGGATCTACTTATATAGGAGCAAGGGGTGGCGGCCAAGGAGGTGGAAGGACGTCCCAAGGCAGCCTAAAACAAACCCTAGGTCGTACAAGGCTCATGGGCCCAAGTGGAGGTGATGCAACACCTTTGGACTTGTAGTTTAACTCGGATTCTGGTGCAGCGTCAGATTGTTTCGTTGATATCTCAACGCTCCGGACGAATTTGAAGGTGAATCCAATTGGGTTGGAAAGTGTATGAAATCTAGTTTCCAACAAAAAAAGAATCACCTAATTCGGAGTCCGTATGAAGGAGTTCTTGCCGTTTTGAGTCAGGTATGTCTGTGCAGTCCGAATCTGGATGCAGAACGTGAGAGACTTGGACTCTATCTTCTCTTGGCCCAAAAGTGACGTGAGAGAACTTTTTAAACAGCACCTAAACTTCTCTTTTTCCCTTAACTTCATATGTGGATTGTACAAATGTCCCATACACCTGGAATTAGACATGGCACAAAAGTCTGTGAAGTATTTTTGTTCTGGATGACATAAATAAATTGTTGCATAATTTGCATTAGAAATCACCTCACAAATATACATGTATGCAATATTTTTGGTCGTATCCAAGGTAGTCATGTCCTCATCATCCTCCCTTTTTTGAAAATAAAGCCGTCCTCGGCGCTGCTTAATCTGAAATGTGGGTAAGAAAAAAGACAAGGTGTACATGTTGTATATGTATATGTCATCCATTTTTACTTCCCTTAATTTTCGCACATATGACACATGTATAGATGAGTAACTTTCGTAGTTCATAAAATATAAAGCCAAAATATTATCACAAGAAGTAGAAGGCATGAAAATATTGCAACTCAATTTGCACATATAAGTGAAGCTCTTAATCGTTACAAAAGATTGGCAATGCTCATCATTAAACCATCCCAACCTTGATGAACCATCACCAAGATTAGAGGTCATATCAAAATGGTTAAACATTGGCACAACTATTTTCACACGTATTTGATCCAAATCTGATTTATTCCCTGATTCAAATGGTTCTTTCGCATCAATAGTTAATTCAATTGGTTCACTCACAATTGTTTGATCACATGGCAAAGTCAAATCACGAACATATTCCTCTAAAATAGTTGGTGTGATCAAAGTAGTGGATAGCTCATCGCATGGTTCATTTAAATTGACAAGGCATTCACCATACTCATGTGGAAGTGGAAAATCGGTACCTTTGTCATTACCTCTTATGATCAACTCAGATGATGTAGGCACTGTCGGAGGTGATGTGTCACATGGTGGAGGTGATGTAGTCCTCACAACAACGGATGTGTCTGTCATAGTACGCCTAGTAGTGGAAGGAACAACCGTATCATTTCTTGGAATGTGCACCTGGCTCTTATTCTCCTTACGGACAATACGTCGTTTTATTTCCTGTTCAGCACTACAAGCAAGACGAAACAAATGGTCCATAGGATAACACTCTTCATGAATTAGTAACTCCTGAGTATCACGATTTAATCCTGCCCAAAATCTATTCATAAAATCGTCTTCACTTTCTTGTAAAGAGGAATGCAACAAGGTAGTTTGTAAATCATCATAATATTTCGTTACGGTGTCACTACCTTGTTTTAAATGTTGCAACTTTGTAAGCATGTCACGAGTATAATAAGCAGGGACGAATGTATGTCGCATGGCAACTTTCAAATCAATCCAAGTAGTAGGTATATAATTAGGGTGTAACCGACAATATTCACTCCACCAAACTAAAGCATAACCAGTGAAAGAACCAACCGCAACCTTAACTTTTTTATGTTCATCAAAACTATGGGAAGCAAATATATTATTTATGTCAAACTCCCATTCAATATATAAAGCAGGTCTAAAACGGCCATTAAACGGTGGTATAGAAACATTAACCTGATCATGTGCATTTGGATGTTTGTGCACCTCTCGTGATGGTTGTGGTATGTCCTTAGGTGGTGGCATATCTCCCGTGATCGACAAAGCCCATGAGTTGACTCTGGATCCTGTCATGATTAGTAGAAAAAAAGAAACAAAATTCGAGAATAATGTTCCTATGAACTACTAGGATGTGGTGGTAAAGCGCTCACAGTAAAGCAAATATCAATATCTTACAAGTTCTTACCATGCAGCAACTGGTGATAGGCAACCAGCGGTGTCAAATAACTCCAAAGATTGAGTAAAGCGATTGCCAGGTGAACGTACGTAACACGGTGTAGAAATATGTGGAGCTGGGTTGGCTTTATATGGTAGCAAAAGATTAGCAATAATCAATTCAGAGATGCAATGTTGAATAAACGCTCAACGACGGTACTGTGCTGGTCCTATGCTAGAGCGGACTAGAGACGCGAGCCTAGAACACTAATGAGGTCACGGTGTAGCACAACTATCATCAATAAAGGATACGAAGTAGCTCTGGACAGCACGATATAAGTGAAGATCACAACGGCAGTAAAGATAATGATGAAAACAACTACCAAGCAGAATATACAACAACACTCTCTCCAACTTTATTTTCCTTCTTTTTCTTTTTCTTTTTTTTTCTCCCACTTTTTTTTTCTTTCTCTCCTCTTTTTTTTTTACTTTTTTTTTCTCTGTCTTTTTTTCTTAATCCCTCTTTCCAAGACAAACTAGATAAGATGCAGATTGGATCAAGCAATGATGCGAACGACTTCAACTATGATTGTGACAATGAACGACGGGTAGCACGAGGTGGAAATTGATGGATGAGGTGGTGGACAGCGGAAGGGATAACGATGGAGCGGTGACGTGACTAATGTGAACAGAACTCGAAACTCTAACGAACTAGACACTAAGACCAGCAACTCGACACGCCGATGCAACCGATAATTCAATAATGCAAACAATGAAAAGAAAATTGCAAAGGCTCAGACTGGCTAGGACAAAGGATGAATAGATCTAACTTTTTTTGTGGCTTTTCCTTGGACAATAGGTAAGAAAATAAATCTAATCTAGGAATAACTGGAAATTCTCACCGAGCAACCTGAAAACTGATACCACTTGATAGAAGCGATATACTGCATTATGGGCCAGTTTCACTACGGGGCGTTAATGGGCCAAGAGTTACAAAGGGCCTCATATGGGCCGAAAGACGTCATGGGTCGTACATGGGCCAGAAGTTACAGCGGGCTGGAATCATATTGGACGGCCCAGATGAAGCTAGTGGGCCAAATTAGAAAAGGCCATGATGGGCCATGAGTTATCGGGCCTGAATGGGCTATATGCGAGCATGCCATTAGCAGGCTTTAGATGGGCCGGCCTGTTATCCTTTGACTAAGTCAAACGGGTCGGCCTTTTTGAAAGGATCGAGATGGACCTAGAAGGGGGTGAATAGGTACAGTTACAAATTTTAATTGTTACTTAGAAATTTTAGGCAATAATGCGGAATATGAAAGTGAGCCTAACAATTGCAAGTAAGATGCTAAGGAAGGTAAGCTAGAAACACAAGTATGTAAGTAAGCAAGCACAATAAGATATAAGTATGGACTAAGAGACAAGTAACCACAAGTAGGAAGTTTGGGTTAGGAATAACTGCAACTTCGAGAGACGAGGATGTATGCCGATGTTGACTTCCTTGGAGGGAAGCTACGTCACCGTTTAGAGAGGTGGATGTTACCACGAATGCACACCAACTCCACGAAGGCTCACTATTGTAGGGTGGAACCCTAGGTGGAGATCTTTCACGAATTGGAGGGGAATCCCCAAGAACAAGATGAACACAAGAGAGGGAAAACACTCAAATTGACTAGATCCAATCACACATATGCTAGATCCAAGAACATGCAAGAGTTCACAATGATTCAAGAACAACAAAAGGAAAGATACAAGGTAACTAGTTCATCCCACTCCTAGAGGATGTGAGGTCTTGCAATCCACAAGGATTCTTCTCCCTTGGGAGGTCTTGCAATCCACAAGGATTCTTCTCCCTTAGGAGGTCTTGATCTCCTAGAGGAGGGGATACAAGGAGCAAAGCTCTCAATGTCTATCAAAATACTTTGCTAAACCTTAGAAAGAAGGTGGGGGTGGTCTATTTATAGTCAAAGCCACGAAGGGGTAAGTGGAGAGGGATACAAGGCCAAAGGCCCGCGGCTGCGCACAGGCAGGGCGGTAGTACCGGACCTCGGGCGGTAGTACCGCTTGGGAGCGGTAGTACCGCCTGTAGGCGGTAGTGCCGCATGGGAGCGGTAGTACCGCTTGTAGGCGGTAGTACCGCTCGTTCCGGACTGGACATGCCCTTCTTCGCTTGTGTCGCTCCTTACCTCCTTCTTCTCGTACATCTCCATGTGGACTTGGTGGTGCTCCCCGGCTTCATGTAGGTGGTCGTCCTTGTACCTAAAGATGCACGATGTTCCGTGGTGAGGTAGTGACCAAGTCCAAATGATATTCATGTAACTCTCGAAGAGGAGCGAGTTCACCTTAAGTCTGGTAGGTTCACTTGGGGCTTGAGGAGCTATGATGGTGTACATGGAGATAACAGTAGGATGCTCCGCATCATCAACTCCCCCTTGGGAAAGATCCGTCCTCGGATCATGAACCATATCGTCATGTACACGGTAGGCATGGATGAACTTGGAGTTGGACGACTCCAAGATGTCGTCGGAATGGTAGACATGGAAAAAGAGCAAACACAAGGGACACTTGGAAATACAATGGTTAGCGGACGCAAGGTGTCCATCATTTAAGCATGAGTCCGTCCAAAGAAATTGGTAGTGGCAATGAGCATGAATTGTAGCAAAATGAAAGAGCATGGCATACAATGCATTCATGTGATCAAGCTTATTGTGCAAGAAGTGCAAATGCTACCATTGTGCAAAATGATGTCGTAATGGGATTGTGTATCAAAAGCATGAACATGGTAAATGATGCTCAATGTGAGTATGTGATCATGCAATTGATGCTTGGCAATGTGATCAATATGTATGAAGAGTCCATCAAGAAAGATCACAACAAATTTGCTAAGAAAATGCACAAGCTCATATATCATGGATGACATGGGAATACAAGATGCAACAAGGCAATCATAATGGGAGTCAATCCATGCGCAAGATGCAAATTTGTTATGGGTATGATATGTCCATGGAGCATGGCATGTGGGCGCATAATCACCAAATATGAAGGTTTGGGTGCAATGTGCCAAAGGAGTGTTGATATACCCATGCTCAAAGTCGTGGCAAGAGTGGTAGACCGGTGGTGCATCCATGAAATCCAAGCATATGTGAGGATGGCTCACTAGGAAGGAATGCACCTTGATGCGGATGTCGAAAATGTTGTTGTCGCGCAACGTGTATGCCTTCACATGCCCAAGATGCCTCGTGATGGTACCGCCTTGTGAATCCTTCAAAATGAAAGAACATGACAAACACTCGGAAAAACAAATGAGGTTAGCGAAGATGCAAAACCTATTCGTGTGGTGAGTCACCCAACAAGTATGTTCGTCATTCTTATCATAAGAAAGGACAAGGGGACATGGCAATGTATGGAAGCATATGATGCAATAACAACCAAAGGCATTAGGCTCAAACAAGCAAGCATGCATCACAAATATGGTGTCCAAGTCTCCAAGAGCAACAAACATAGCATTGTTGCACTCAATACAAGTGATGAGAGATGCAACTAGTGGAGAAAAATGACAATGATCAATGTGAATCATGTGAATGGCATGAACATATATGTCATCAACCCAAGAAAGCAAGTAATAGTGGAACATGGGTGATGCAACATAGCAAGCAATCCTAGTGATCAAGTCAAACAAGCTAGTAGTGCGAAGATGCAACGTACTAGAGGTAATCATGGCAAGCATGTCATGTGTGCAAATAGTGAGTATACGTGATGCACATGGCATAGTACAAGCTTGAAAGCAAGATATGAGGAAAATAGCATCAATGTGTTGATGAGAGGCCATATGGGAATAGCAATGGGATATCATGACTCTCCCAATACAAGAATCAACAATAGCATGGGGCACAAAGAAATCAACAATAGCATGGCAATAGCTACTAGTGTCTCCACCAAGCATGCAAATACACATAGTAGTATCATAGTGGTGAATCATGGGTAATTGCAAGCAAGGGTCACAATTGCATGGCAAAATCATAGCAAGGGGCATAACATGCAAAGTGAACACGATAGTAGGGGCATAATGTGACAAGTGGCAAATAGCCCATAGCCGTGTGAGAGCCAAGTAAAAGAGATGCGCGTAGTTGTTGCGCGAAGAGAATGGTGGTAGGGACAATCCACGGGATCCCAAATCATCGTTGCTCTCTAGAGCTCGTTTCGTCAACTCATGGGATTGTGAGGTTGACGAGTTTGCAAAAGTACCTACACAAAACAAAGACAAAGGAAAAATCGTGTGTGCGTGGTATATGTACACATCATCCATCATGATGCGCACGTGCATGTGTTTGTTAGCACAAAATAGCCAATGCTCAAATAAATGAGATGCGTGATATAGAAACATGTCATCCATCATGAGAGGTTTGTTGTTATCTATGGCATAATGGAGACTCATATTGTGTAATACATCATGAGAAGTATGTAGAGCATTGTTATTCATGGAATGCATATGGTGCACACATTCATGGTAATCATGCAAGGAATGGAATGCATCAAGATCTCCTACTATGTATGAGGAAACTATGGGGGTCTCCTCATGAGCAATATTGGAAAGTTCACATGGAGAATATTGACAACATCCAAAGCAAAGCATATTTGGAACAATGTGTTCATGGCATGGCATAGTTGATAAATTGCGCAAATCATGTAAAGGGAGCATGGCAACATCATCGCAAGAGAAACACAAGCCAATGACCATCATCTTGTCATCTATGCCACAAGTGCAAATAGGATTTACTTTAATGGGGCATGCATAGCTACTATGTTGAGATTGAAATGATACAATATGTGAGATCTCACTCATAGCATATGACAAGCTCAAAGGATTATCAAACATGATGTGACCAAAAGAATTTTCACATGATATCCTATGGAGCATAGCATCACAACGAGGCAACTCAACATGCTCATCATCATATTCATCATAAATAGGTAAGTCAAGACATGATGAAGTCGCACTAGCATGAAGCATGGCAATAGGTGGATCAACATCATGCAAGTAATCAATGTCACAAATGTCCACTAGTGGGACTAGAGCATCACCTTCACCTATATTACCTTGTTCATTCCACTCAAGTGGTGTAGGTGAGGTGGCAAAGACCAAATGGTGGTCATCTTCATCTTGATGGAACCATGTGGGGGGTGCGTCATAATCCACCATGGCCATCTTCTTGTCCATACGAAGGACGAAGTCATCGCGAATCGGCTCGTCATCATAAATGGGACCTAGCACCAAATGAGAAGACACAATAGAGGTAGAGGTTAAGTTGTTAGAAATCGAAATGGCCTCACATGCCCTATCAACTTCCTCACTCTCTCTATGTGGTGGTGGCTCACTCACTCCCTCAAGGTAGGTGCACGCAATGTCACATATGGTAGAGGCACTCATCTCACTCAAGTGGTGGGGGTTGTGGCTCTCCTCACATGGGAATTGTGGCAACTCATCATATATGGGGCTAGTGGTGAAATCACTCTCACTCTCAATATGGTGGCAAAAGTCACTCAAGTCATCATACGTCGCCGTGGTCGAAGGGAAAATCCCATGCTCAACCATCTCGTAGTCGTCGTCGTGGATGAAGGCCGAAGATGGCGCATCATCACTCTCGCCTCCAAAGATGGAAGCATCATCCTCGCTCGCCACCTTGTCGCTCGCCTCCAAAGCTTAGTCCTCGAATGGCTCCATAGTCGTAGTCGTTGCCGCACCGTCTTGAAGAAGAGTCGAAGTAGACTCGGCATCATCAATGCCAAAAAGAGGTATGGCGGTGGAGTCGAAGTTGGGAGCGTCATCTTGGAGCTCGTTGGGTTTGGACATCGCGGTGGTACTAGCCTCATGCTCGCCATCTTGGGGTTTGGTCTTCGAGAAGTGTGCTTGCGGTGGAGAAGTCTTGGCCTTCATGAGTTCTTGTTCCGCCTTGAGAGCACCAATGTAGTTGTCGTCGAGGGACTTGTAGTTCTCGAGGAAGATAGTCTTGGAGATGTCGTTGTCCAATCGCATCATGACGTAAAACTTCATCCAAATGGGGTCGTCCACGCCGACTCGTCGCAAGGCATTCTTCATCTCGTTGAAGTACTTGTCGATGGACTTGGATCCTTGTATGGTGTTCTCCAGTTGGCGTAGAAGATGTTCCGTGTAAGTAGGAAGCACGAACTCTCGCCGCATAGCTCTCTTCGTCTTGGGCCAACTCATGTCGTAGATCTCCGAAGGTGTGTGAAGCCACCATGTCGACGCGCGGTCGTGGAAGTTTCTTGTGGCACATTTCACTTGATCTTCGGGAGGAACTTGAAGTAGCGTGAGGTAGTCGTCCATCAAGCGCTCCCACTCGAGATACTCCTCGGGGTCTTGAGTCCCATAGAAAGGAATCTCGTGGTCGTTGACGAGGACGTAGTGGCTCGTGGAAGTCGCGGACTTGAGCTTGGGAAGCTTCTCTTGAGGTGCGGGTCGGCGAAGATGCCGCATGTCCGAAGGCGAAGATGCCTTGAAGTCACTTGGCGAAGATGCCAAGGTAGATGGTGAAGTCGTTGAGCAATTGTTGGTGTTGAGCTCATGACCTTCATGTTCTTGTCGTTGATGGTGTCGATGCCGATGTGATCTTGCCGGAGATGAAATGCCTTGCCTATCCATCACAAGACTCGAGCAAATGTGAGTCGGAGAAAGGAAAGAACTAGACCAAATGTACCTTTCCAATGTTGAAGATGGATCAATGATCACTCAATAATGTATCAAGGAAATAGCACAATTGATACTGGATCTTGTCAATTCTCACACCTACACAAGTAAGGCTTATGGTAGAGCTCGGTGAGGATAGTGGCACAAAAATTTGAAGCAAAATGTTAGAAAGAGTCAATAATGTTGAAAGATATTCACAAATTCGCAAGTGCAACAAGTAGACCAATAGCAAAATGTGGCACACGGAAACACACACACGGATAGATAAATGGGGTCGTGCAACCAAGGAATGAGCACAAAATGTGGAGTCCACGGAAAACGCTCGTGTTGCACAACTCAAGAGAGACGCTAGCACGATTGCTCAATAGGCGGATACGACACTTGTGCACAACCTATAAGATGCAAAATGTATGAGCTTTCTATCCCAAGTATGCTATGTGTATGATGTTCCGGTGCTTTTAGCACAAGATGATCCAAGATGATCAAGTATGATATGATATGATGCGATGCTGTGGCTCTTGCTTACAAGCTTCTTTGTCTTTCTCTTTTTGCTTAAAAGCTTATTCTTCTTTTCTTTTCTTTTTTTTGTATATGGCCACGATGCACAAACCAAGATAACAATTGTGTATATGCGGGAACAATCTTGTGACACAAGGGATGATATGATGATACCAAGATGATATGGTATGTATACAATGGAAGGGCGGATCGATGATTACTAATGTGCACAAGTAACCTTGCCGGCAATACTCAATGGCTAGTCTCGATAGGCAAGTGACGCAAAATGGGCTAGGGGTTAACAATGCAATTGTAAGGGGAATATACAAAGATGTCGTCGAAGTTACCGTCCGATGATGATGCTGAGATGCGGAGCTCTTGATGTAGACCCGTTCCTAATTAGCCGAAACACCTTAGGAAACGGAAAAACCACTACTCAAAATCTCAAGGACAAATGTCAAATGGTGGTAGCGGACAAGCGGTGGTGGTTGCGGAATTGTTTAGTGGGCAATGGGTATGCGGAAGTGGTGGTGGTGGTTGATGAAGAAGCAATTGTCCCTAAGTAGCCTAAACACCTTAGGAGACTCAAATCACTACTCAAGCAACCACAAATGCTATGGGGATCCAAAAGGGTAGGTTGCGGAAGTCGGTGGTGGTATAGCGGATGATGTGGTGGAGGGCCTAGGCAAACTTGCCAAATTTGACAAAATTTTATGGAGTCAAAAGATTATGGTAGTATTTTTGTGGGATGGAGGATGTCAATAGCTTCAAAACGAGCTAAAGAACGTCAAAATCGGACTCCGGATGAATTAGTTATGGTCAAAACGGTGAAAATCGGAAGGCTGAAAATGTGTTGGGCGGTAGTACCGCTTTGGTTGGGCGGAAGTAAAAAACTAGTACCGCTTGGAGGGCGGTAGTACCGCTTGGATGGGCGGTAGTACCGCTGGTGTCGGGAAAAATTCGCAGATCGGGATCGGGGCGAATTTGGGGCGGAAATGGATGATTTCGGGGGCGAAATTGGATGGATTTCGTGGATGGAAAGTAGTGAAACTTGGGGAGATGCTAGATCCACTCAAAACCAAGCAAATCCATGGATCAAATCCAACAAAACCTCATAAAACCAACAAATCACTAAAAAAATTGGGGCTATTTTTGGTGGGGATTTTCGAAATTGGGCAAGAACACAACAAAACAAGGCTAGAAAACACGAAGGGGGGCTCCAATTTCGTGAGAAACCATAGCTCTAGATACCCTGATGTTGTAGGGTGGAACCCTAGTTGTAGATCTTTCACGAATTGGAGGGGAATCCCTAAGAACAAGATGAACACAAGAGAGGGAAAACACTCAAATTGACTAGATCCAATCACACATATGCTAGATCCAAGAACATGCAAGAGTTCACAATGATTCAAGAACAACAAAAGGAAAGATGCAAGGTAACTAGTTCATCCCACTCCTAGAGGATGTGAGGTCTTGCAATCCACAAGGATTCTTCTCCCTTGGGAGGTCTTGCAATCCACAAGGATTCTTCTCCCTTGGGAGGTCTTGATCTCCTATAGGAGGGGATGCAAGGAGAAAAGCTCTCAATGTCTATCAAAATACTTTGCTAAACCTTAGAAAGAAGGTGGGGGTGGTCTATTTATAGTCAAAGCCATGAAGGGGTAAGTGGAGAGGGATACAAGGCCAAAGGCCCGCGGCTGCGCACAGGCAGGGCGGTAGTACCGGACCTCGGGCGGTAGTACCGCTTGGGAGCGGTAGTACCGCCTGTAGGCGATAGTGCCGCATGCGAGCGGTAGTACCGCTTGTAGGCGGTAGTACCGCTCGTTCCGGACTGGACATGCCCTTCTTCGCTTGTGTTGCTCCTTTCCTCCTTCTTCTCGTACGTCTCCATGTGGACTTGGTGGTGCTCCTCGGCTTCATGTAGGTGGTCGTCCTTGTACCTAAAGATGCACGATGTTCCGTGGTGAGGTAGTGACCAAGTCCAAATGATATTCATGTAACTCTCGAAGAGGAGCGAGTTCAACTTAAGTCCGGTAGGTTCACTTGGGGCTTGAGGAGCTATGACGGTGTACATGGAGATAACCGTAGAATGTTCCGCATCACTCACCCTATTCTCTCTTTGAGATATCACCACGAAGGCGATTCCCAACCACTAGTGGTAGACCTTTAGGTGGCCTCCAAACCCTCACAAACTATCTGGGGGTAATCACAACGTTTGATTCATCTCCGAATGAATTCTACCGCCTAGGAGTCTTCAACCTCCAAGAGTAAAAAGAACGATGGGGAAAAGCTCAAGACTTGCTCAAATCATAAATTCCTTTGGTGCAAAGGAGAAGGAGTGGATCTATTACTTGGGTGGACAACTTCTCTCAAATGCTTTCGAATCCCTTGGGGATCTAATATTTGGTGTGTGAGAGTGAGAGAGAGAGTGAAATGTGTTCTTGGGTAAGCTCAAAGTGAATGGTCAACGCTCTCCAATGGTGGAAGAGAGCTATATATAGTGTGAGAG
>LR738715.1:446955628-446972622 GCA_902687465.1 Secale cereale | reverse complement strand
TACCGGACCTCGGGCGGTAGTACCGCTTGGGAGCGGTAGTACCGCCTGTAGGCGATAGTGCCGCATGCGAGCGGTAGTACCGCTTGTAGGCGGTAGTACCGCTCGTTCCGGACTGGACATGCCCTTCTTCGCTTGTGTTGCTCCTTTCCTCCTTCTTCTCGTACGTCTCCATGTGGACTTGGTGGTGCTCCCCGGCTTCATGTAGGTGGTCGTCCTTGTACCTAAAGATGCACGATGTTCCGTGGTGAGGTAGTGACCAAGTCCAAATGATATTCATGTAACTCTCGAAGAGGAGCGAGTTCAACTTAAGTCCGGTAGGTTCACTTGGGGCTTGAGGAGCTATGACGGTGTACATGGAGATAACCGTAGAATGTTCCGCATCACTCACCCTATTCTCTCTTTGAGATATCACCACGAAGGCGATTCCCAACCACTAGTGGTAGACCTTTAGGTGGCCTCCAAACCCTCACAAACTATCTGGGGGTAATCACAACGTTTGATTCATCTCCGAATGAATTCTACCGCCTAGGAGTCTTCAACCTCCAAGAGTAAAAAGAACGATGGGGAAAAGCTCAAGACTTGCTCAAATCATAAATTCATTTGGTGCAAAGGAGAAGGAGTGGATCTATTACTTGGGTGGACAACTTCTCTCAAATGCTTTCGAATCCCTTGGGGATCTAATATTTGGTGTGTGAGAGTGAGAGAGAGAGTGAAATGTGTTCTTGGGTAAGCTCAAAGTGAATGGTCAACGCTCTCCAATGGTGGAAGAGAGCTATATATAGTGTGAGAGCAAATGTGGCCGTTGTAGTGCAAGTGAACGGGCAGGCCGGACATCCGGCCGGTCAGGGCATACGAAGAACAGGGCAGGACAGAGGTTTAAAACCAGAGGGACCGGACATCCGGGGCCAAGCCCGGACATCCGACATGCCAGGAAAGCCCAGACATCCGGCGTGTCCACAGAATGATTACAGAACCTTGGTTGAAGCACAGATACTAGTGGCCGGACATCCGGGATGGAGCCTGGACATCCGGCGTGGCAGTAGGGCCCGGACAACCGGCGTAAACACCAGAAACCTACTGGACATATAGTGGCATGAAACCGGATATTCGGCATGCGGGGCGAACATCCGTGGAGTAGCCCGGACATCTGGCAACCCGAGAGGCAGAAACATGATCATAGGAGAAATTCATAGATCCCAACAACCTTTGAAGGTGGAATATAGTGGCATGAGCAAGCCTTTTACTGACCGTATTGATTCCCTCTTAATAGTGCGGGATCCTATACTCAAGAAAACAAATATGCAATCTTCTTGATACTTCTTCCTTGAGTAAGATCAATTTCATTTGTTCATGATCCACACGCTTTTGATAAGCCGGGGACTTACACCTGAGATTCACTTGACGAACATAGCTAGTCCCCTACATGTATATTGTCATGACATCAAAACATGATGTAAGGGCATGATTGCACTTTCAATCTCCCACTTTTTGTTTGTTGATGACAATCATACATGTAGTATCATAGATGCAATAAATAAATTTAGCATTGTAAACCATAAGAGCATAATGCAATATATGTTCCTATTTGCTTTTTGCTCCCCCTCATTGTGTGCATAGAGATGATTGTTCTCATGGTATCATATGTAGCTCAAAAAAGATAAAAACAAATAGGGAAGTATGCCGCACATATGATACAACCATAATAACCCATAACAACATAGTCTAAAACGCTGAGGAACCATATGTAGCATACATTAAGAGTTTGAACAATCGCGAATACAAATAGATAACATATAGCATGATCCATATAGCATGACCCGAACTAAGATACTACTTCTCCCCCTTTGACGGCAACATGCAAAAAGGGGCGAAGAACTAAAAGAGTTCCATAGGAATCACTCCTGGCGGATGTCATCATCAACATCAAGGAACTCGTCGTACTCGTCACGAGACAGCAATCCAAAGGTGGAGGAGGACGGAGCCGTAGGAATAGGATCATCATCACTCACGGGACTCCCACGGTCTGCTTGAGCTGATTCTTGGAGATGATGAGGCGCTTCTGAACATCATGGTTTTGCTGACAGTTGAACATGATCACCTTCATAATAGTAGACTGGGCCTTGCCTAAGAACGAGGCAAAATGGTTATGAGGTGCGGTCGAAGAAGAAGGCATAGAGGGCACTGTTGACTGAGCACCACCAGTGAACTTCTTGGGCTGAGCAGGAGCAGCAGACCAGGGAGTAGTTGTCATGCGCATATGATTCGGAGGTTTCCAAATAGAGTGCACAACAGTCTTGGCAACCTCAAATGGAGCAACATTATCAATCAGAGCCTGAATGAGTGGAGCATGAGGGAATTGGCGCGTCTGAATGAAACTGGAAAGACAGGTCTCATGCCAAATGTAATGAGGTGTGTCCAGAGGCTCAGTAGGTGCGTCATGCATACGAACCATCAAATCAATACAATAGTTGCAAGCCCTTGAGCGATCTCCCTTCTTGGGATAGAGAGTGTGAAGCACACACTGATAGAGAATGTAGAAAGGAGCACGGAAGATGGATACCTCATTGAGAGGATAAGCACGTTCCTCCGGAGTGAGCTGAGAGGGAGGCTTAACAAGAGAAGCACAATCATCAATCCCCTTGGGCCTATGATGTGGATCACGATTGTGAATCTGATGGCCAACTCCAGACAAACCCAAAATCTGAACAAATTGGGCATAGGTGACACTGAGCTGAGTATTATCAGTCATCCAAGTGAGGGTGTGTCTGGACCAAAGAAGCCTGTGGCATAGAACTGGAGGATAGCGGCTTCATTCCGTTCACACTTAAAGGTCATTGCCGGACCGAGAGTTATATCATCAATAATTTTGACCAGGCCTCCAGGAAACATGGTAGGATTATCACGCAAGAACTGAATGTTCACGTATGTGTGAGGAGCAAGACCACGGCCGCGGACAAACTGGAGTAGAGGTCCTGATGCATGCGGGTATGGAACCGAGGATCCTCAACATCAGCCCTCATCTCAAACTGGTTGACATCCTGGCGAAACTCAAGGTATGGACCAGTCCCCACGGTTGTGAAATCATGGATGGGGCAATCCCCACTGAAAGGGGGCTCCATGGAGACGTGACATCCATGAGAAGCGGGCATTGCAGAACCCCAAACTTGAGACATAGGCGCCTTCCGTGTGCCCGGCTTTGACTGGCCAACAGATGTTCACAGAGGAATGTCGGCCTCATCCTCCAAAACAAACTCTTAATCATCCGGATCAGAGGCCAAAGGACTAGGGGAGGGAGCCCTATGCTTCTTCTTGGGTCCGGTGGTGGTCTGCTTGGTGGTCTGTTTCTTTTTAGGTCGAACATAGTCCTCGGAGTCGGTGGAACCTTGCCGGTGATTGACTGAAACGGATACACTATAGGAATACCGATGAGAAATAGCCATAGAGTTGTGAACAAGGCTAAAACAATGAAACAACGGAGATGTGAACATTTTTGAACATGACCACAAGTGGTAGATCAAAGTATCGACATACCCATGATTCAGTTGTTTAGCCAAGTATGTAGAGAGGAATTTTGGGCTAGGCAAGTGTCATCAAATCTCTAGAGAGAGAGAGATCAAGATAATATGACAAAGTATCGAAAACCTAGAATAGTTGAGTCAAGTAAAGATGGAGGCAAGAGTAGAACATTGCCATACCCCAGGAAGAAGGAGGAGAACCGCATTGCTTGGTACGCGCCATGACGAACTCCGGCGGTCGAACCTCAAGTCAACACCCGAATCGGTCCCTCCCGAGTGATTTGCATCGCAACCCGTAAAATGGATTGGATGGAAGTGTAGATCGGGAGGAGATGAGGGCGTGGGCAGGAGATCAGGGCCGAAGGATGGAGGAGATGGCCGGGGCAGCGCCGGAGCACAGCCTGGCGGCGGCGGCTGTTGGAGTTTGATGGGGAGAGCACGGGAGAGAATGGGGAATTGCCCCCAAATCCCGAGCCCTCCCCCCGTTTAGTGAGTGTGCGGGCGACGGGCCGAACATCCGACAGAGAGCTGACTCTGGAGCCCAGATGTCCAGCCACTGGTGGTCCGTGATGGGAGATTAGAGCAAATCAAACTCTGCCAGGGCCCGGATGTCCGGCAACTGCACATACAGTCCAAGTAGGGGGAAGTTTTTTCAAAGGGAAAACTTAGGATATTTTGATATAGACTCCGCCAAGGAGATTTAGAGATGGTAGGGATGAAGACCTGAGTAATCTAAGGCCATACTGATATGTGCAATAATAACCCAATAAATAATAGGTAAAGAAAGGTTCATATAAGCAATCCGCAAGCGGTGACCGAAGTCACCATGTTTGAGCATATGAGACATAGTGTCGCAAAGATTTGAACTTTGGGTACACAGTCATGACTCCATCATTTTAAAGTACCATAGTTCAAAAACCGTGATAACTTTGAGAGTGTTTGTTTTATTTATGCATTGCATAGGGTGGGAGAATTCATGAGTTGAATTTCTCCCCCTAAATATATGCCTACATCAAGACAGGACATGAAGTAAATTGCATGCATGGGTGTGAGATTTCGCATAATGTTGTCAAGCTCCAAGATACCAAGTTCACGCCTAAGTCGATAAAACCTTGTTTCATCCAATGGCTTGGTGAAAATGTCTGCAAGTTGCATATCTGTACCAATATGAGCAATATTAACATCACCCTTTTCCACATGATCTCTCAAGAAATGATACCTAATGTCAATGTGCTTGGTGCGGGTATGATCTTTGGGATTCTCAGCAATGTCGATGGCACTTTTAGTATCACATAGAAGAGGCACATGTCTATAGGTGATACTGTAATTCTTCTAAGTTTGCCTCATCCATAGTGATTGAGTTGCACAACTGGTGATTGCAATGTATTCGGCATCAGCGGTGGAAAGCGTAATACAATTTGTTTCTTTGAGGACCAACTTACCAAGGATCGTCCAAGAAATTGACATGCACCGGAGGTGGACTTATGATCCACTTTGTCTCCAGCCCAATCCGCATCCGTGTACCCAATGAGATGAAACTTAGCATCCTTGGGGTACCACATACCTAACTTTGGGGTGTGAACAAGGTATCTAAGAATATGCTTAACCGCCTTATGATGACTCTCCCTAGGAAGCATGAAATCTAGCACACATGCATACACTGAACAAGATGTCTGGTCTAGATGCACAAAGGTAAAGCAATGAACCAATCATAGAGCGGTAAGTAGATGGGTCAAAAAGAATACCGTTCATGTCTTCACTGAGTGCAGTTGTTGTAGGCATGGGTGTCTTTCATGGACTAGCATTAGTCATTCCAAACTTTTGTAGAATATCCTTGAGATACTTTGCTTGAGACAAGAAAATTCCTTCTTGAAATTGTTGAATTTGGAAACCGAGAAAGAACTTCAAATCCGCATTGAGTGACATCTCAAAGTTCTTGGTCATGGAGGCCGCAAACTTCTTGCACAAATGAATGTTAAGAGAACCAAAAATTATATCATCTACATAGATTTGGCATAAGATGAAATCACCCTTGTCCCTATTAGTAAAAAGAGTGGGATCGGTCACCTCTCTCACAAAACCATCATCGAGTAAAAACTTCTTAAGATGATCATACCAAGCACGAGGTGCTTGTTTGAGGCCATACAGAGCCGTATGAACTTTATACATGTAGTCTTTGTGATAGGGATCAACGAGCCCAGGTGGTTGCGATACATATACTTCTTCTTGTAGAGGACTATTAAGGAAAGCACTCTTCGCATCCATTTAATGTAATGTAAAACCATTGAAAGCAGCATAAGCAAGTAAGATGCGAATAGATTCAAGACAGACAACAGGGGCAAAGGTCTCACCAAAGTCCAAACCTTCAACTTGTGAGTACCCTTGTGCCACTAACCTTGCCTTGTTACGGATGATTACACCATTCTCATCTTGCTTGTTCTTGAAAATCCATTTTGTCCCAATGACATTGTGCTCAGTAGTTGGCCTCTTGACTAATGACCACACTTGGTTGCGCTAAAAAATGTTCAACTCTTCTTGCATAGCAACGAGCCAATTGTTGTCCATCAATGCATCTTGTACCTTGAGAGGCTCAACACTAGACACAAACGAGAAGTGAGCACAAAAGTTTGCCAAATGTTTACGAGTGACTCTACCTTCCGATATGCCGGTGAGAATTTTGTAAACATCAACACGACGGGCCACTCATGGCATGATGGAGGTTAGGGTTTCGCGAGGTTCAACTTCATGTCCATCATCCACGTCCTCAACATATGGATCATTAATGTGTACTGGAAGATCTTCTTCTTCATATTGCATTTGTTGAGGTTCATCATCAATGATTGCACTTTCTTATTTTTGCCCTTGATGATGATCTTGTTCTTTAAGAGGAACTTGATCATCTTCTTGTACTTGAGGTACTGGCATTGGTTGAGCAATAGGAGCTTGTGATGGTGTAGGTGTTGAAGTAGTTTGATGATGTGTGAAGATTCCATCTTCTTCTTCTTCATCATGAGGTTCTTGTTCCATTGGAAGAAGTGCACCAACAACCATGGTCAGAATATCTTGAGAAGAATCTTCTTCACCTACATCACTTAGATCAACTTGCTCCCCATGGAGCCATTAAATTCAACAAACACCATGTCACAAGTTACTACAACACATCCATTGGATCTGTTATAGAATCTATAGGTGTGAGAGTTTGATCCATAAACAACAAATATGCCCTCAATTGTTTTGGATTCAAATTTTCCTAACCATTCCCTTTTGTTGAGGATGAGACATTTGCACCCAAATACATGAAAGTACTTGACATTTGGCTTGTTCCCAGTTAGGAGCTTATATGGAGTCTTTTCCAATATTGTGCGGAGGAAGAGCCTGTTTGATGCATGGCATGCAGTGTTGACAGCCTCGGCCCAAAAACTATGTGGCGACTTGTATTCATCCAACATGGAACTTGCCTTCTCCACAAGTGTAAGGTTCTTCCTTTCGGCTACACCATTTTGCTGAGGAGTGTATGGAGCTGATTATTGACGCGCAATCCCTTCATCACTAAGAAATTCTTCCAAGGTGTAGTTCTTGAATTCAGAGCCATTATCACTTCTTATTGCCAAGATTTTTTTGTCAAACTTGCGTTGTGCTTGCTTGGAAAAATCAGTGAAGGTGATCTTCATCTTGTCCTCGGACTTGAGAAAGAACACTCATGTATATCTTGAGTAATCATCAACAATGATAAGCCCATACGTTTTCCCACCAAGACTATCCCATGAAGGAGGCCCAAAAAGATCCACATGAAGGAGCTCCAAAGGCCTTGAAGTAGACACGATATTCTTGGGTGGGTGCTTTGATTGATGTTGCTTCCCGGCTACGCATGCACTACACACATGATCTTTCTCAAAAGAGACATTGGTTAGTCAAAGGATGTGATTACCATTTAAGAGATCTTGAAGATTTCTCATGCCGACATGGGCTAGCCGGCGATGCCATAGCCACCCCTTGTTGGCCTTGGCCATTAGAAAAGTTGCATGGAATGTGCTCTCTTTCGAGAAATCAATCATGTAAAGGTTACCATCCAACTCTCCAACAAAGGCCACTTCAAGAGTATCTCTATTAAAGACTTTCACGTCCGTTAGTCCAAAGAGTGTATCGTAACCAACAGAAGCCAATTGGAGAACAGAAAGCAAATGATATTTAAGGGATTGAACAAGCATGACATTTGTAAGTACCTGTCAATTTGATCCTCCACCAAACATAATGCTCATAAATGGTTGAATAGCTTCCATGAAATCGTAGAGCAATTTGCTATCTCCGGCCATATGATTTGTGCATCCACTATCAATCACCCATTTTACTCCACCAGAGAAAGCAACCTACACACAATTACGACTTGGTTAGAGGCACCCATTTTGCAATGGGACCTCTCAAGTTAGTCACAAGGGTCTTAGGGACCCAAATAGCATAGAACTGGAATGCATTTCGAGGACCAACATTTTTTTCATAAACTTCTCCATCCTTGGTCTTACGAAGCACATAGGATGGAGGCATGAACTATTTTGGCTTCTTGAGAGTGGACATTACCTTTCTCCTTATGCCCTTCTCGTACAAATGTTTCTTTTAAAGGGGTGGTGCACTTTTGAGAAGGCGTCTTCTTCTTGCTTGTGCTTGGGTCAAACCCGAGCCCCTCTTTGCCAAAAACTTCATTGTGTTGGCTCAATACCTCATTAAGGTTCTTTTGTCCTTGAGCACCTGTCATGAGACCTTTCTGATGACCCACAAGTATAGGGGATCTATCGTAGTCCTTTCGATAAGTAAGAGTGTCGAACCCAACGAGGAGCAGAAGAAAATGATAGGCAGTTTTCAGTAAGGTATTCTCTGCAAGAACTGAAATTATCTGTAACAGATAGTTTTGTGATAAGGTAGATGGTAATAAGTAACAAATAGTAAAAGTAAATAAGGTGCAGCAAGATGGCCCAATCCTTTTTGTAGCAAAGGACAAGCCTGGACAAACTCTTATATAAGGAAAAGCGCTCCCGAGGACACATGGGAATTATCGTCAAGCTAGTTTTCATCACGTTCATATGATTTGCGTTCATTACTTTGATAAACTGGTATGTGGGTGGACCGGTGCTTGGGTGTTGCCCTTACTTGGACAAACATCCCACTTATGATTAACCTCTATTGCAAGCATCCACAACTACAAAAGAAGTATTAAGGTAAACCTAACCATAGCATGAAACATATGGATCCAAATCAGCCCCTCACGAAGCAACACATAAACTAGGGTTTAAGCTTCAGTCACTCTAGCAACGCATCATCTACTTATTACTTCCCAATGCCTTCCTCTAGGCCCAAAAAATGGTGAAGTGTCATGTTGTCGACGTTCACATGACACCACTAGAGGAAAGACAACATACATCTCATCAAAATATCGAACGAATACCAAATTCACATGACTACTTATAGCAAGACTTCTCCCATGTCCTCAGGAACAAACGTAACTACTCACAAAGAATATTCATGTTCATAATTGGAGGGGTATTAATATGCATAATGAATATGAACATATGATCTTCCACCAAATAAACCAAATAGCATCAACTACAAGGAGTAATCAACACTACTAGCAACCCACAGGTACCAATCTGAGGTTTTGATACAAAGATTGGATACAAGAGATGAACTAGGGTTTGAGAGGACATGGTGCTGGTGAAGATGTTGATGAAGATAACCCTCCCCAAGATGGGAGAGTTGTTGGTGATGACGACGGTGACGATTTCCCCCCGCCTGGAGGGAAGTATCCCCGGCAGAACAGCTTCGTCGGAGCCCTAGATTGGTTCCGCCAAGGATCCGCCTCGAGACGGCGGCGCTCCGTCCCGAAAGCCTCCTTATGATTTTTTTCCAGGTCAAAACACCTCATATAGCAGAAGATGGGCATCGGGGGGCTGCCAGGTGGCCCACGAGGCAAGGGGCGCGCCCAGGGGGTAGGGCGCGCCCCCACCCTCATGGACGGTGGGTGGCCCCCCTCATGTATTTCTTTCGCCAGATATTTTTTATATTTTCCAAAACTGACTTTGGTGGAGTTTCAGGGCTTTTTGAGTTGTGCAGAATAGGTCTCCAATGTTTGCTCCTTTTCCAGCCCAGAATTCCAGCTGCCGGCATTCTCCCTCTTCATGTAAACCTTGTAAAATAAGAGAGAAAGGGCATAAGTATTGTGACATAATGTGTAACAACAGCCCATAACGCAATAAATATCAATATAAAAGCATGGTGCAAAATGGACGTATCAACTCCCCCAAACTTAGACCTCACTTGTCCTCAAGCGGAAGCCGATATCGAAAAATATGTCCACATGTTTAGAGATAGAGGTGTCGATGAAATAAAATACGGACATGAGGGCATCATGATCATTCTTATAACAGCAACACATATATATATATATATATATATATATATATATATATATATATATATATATATATATATATATATATACACACACACACACACACACACACATATGATTTCTTATGGTAAAGTAATAATCTATTCACAATGTCGAGTATGAATCAGAAACTTCATTGAAAACTAACAAACTATGATCTCAGTCATTGAGGCAATTGTAATTTATCATAACATCGGAAAGAGTCAATATAAGAGCTTTTCAGCAAGTTCACATACTCAACTTGATAGAGGCAAAGGTGTCTCGTCTTTCGATGAGATGGTGGCTATCGTTTGGATGAAGTCGACTTTGACGATCCGACTACGAACGTGCGTGGACGTCGCGCCTTAGCAATCGCTAAACCAACTCCGAGAGGTTATTGATCACGCCGGAGCACGATCAACCTGACCATGAAGGTCTGTTTCCTGCAGGCAAACGAAGAACAAGCAAGAAACTGAGATTGCAATCTGGATATTGCGAATTTAAGAGGAAAGCTTTATTGATCAAGTGGGGTTCTGTGACGTCTTGGTCTGGTCGTTCAACACAAACGAAGTACGCGAAGTTGCAGCTATGGCGAACTTTAATCTAAACAAAACCCAAAGTCTAAACGACGCCCTAAGGGCTGTATATATGGGGGAAAGAGGGGGGAATTTCGTGGCCCTTGGTGGAGGGGTCCGAAACCAACCCTAACTCTTGTTTCCCCACACATACGGACTCTAAAAACAGCCTATATTCAAGTATTTCGAAATTACATGGGCCTGGCCCAATAATAAGGTGACGCAGCACCTATAATAGCCTCTGGACGAAATTTATGAAGGGGCATCTTGTATATTTCGTCCAAGGCTTCTCGCACTCATTATGGTAGCTTCAAAGTCCTGAAATCATCAATTGAAACTCCATTCTTGTTCCCCTTGCGCATGCCATCATCTCCATGCTTGATCTTGCTCCAATGTTCATCCTTCTTGTCCAAGCTAGGCCCTTCATTTGTAAGCAAGACAAATGTATCCAATTTAGGCAGCATCATATTCTCATGAACATTAGATTCATTACCAAGAAACGAAAGTACCTGGTAATTTAATTGGCGTGCGCGAGCTCTAGTAATTGGTCCTGTATATGTGTCAGTTGGATCTGTGGGTGTAGCCTTGTTAGTGATGTCCTCATCATCCTCCCCTTCTTGAATTGAAGTCGTCCTCGACGGAAGCTCATCTTCCTCACCCAAGTAAGGCTTCAAATCTGCAATGTTAAATGTGGGACTAACCCCAAAATCTGCAGGCAGCTCAAGTTTATATGCATTATCATTTATTTTCTCTAACACCTTGAAAGGACCATCAGCACGTGGCATTAGCTTTGACTTGCGCAAATTAGGAAACCTATCCTTACGCAAATGTAACCAAACAAGATCTCCAGGTGCAAAGACAACACGTTTTCTACCCTTATCTCCAACAAGTTTATATTTAGCATTCATGCGCTCAATATTTTCCTTAGTTAACTCATGCATTTTTAAGATCAATTCAGCACGTTGTTTAGCATCAAAATTAACCTTCTCCGAAGATGGAAGAGGCAACAAATCAATAGGTGCACGAGGTAGGAAACCATAGACAATTTCAAAAGGGCACATCTTAGTAGTAGAATGCAACGAACGATTATAAGCAAATTCAATATGAGGCAAGCATTCTTCCCACATTTTCTTATTATTCTTCAAAACAGCCCTAAGCATAGTAGACAAAGTTCTGTTGACTACTTCAGTTTGCTCATCAGTTTGGGGGTGACAAGTAGTACTAAAAAGCAGTTTAGTCCCCAACTTAGCCCATAAACATCTCCAAAAGTGGCTAAGAAATTTAGTATCATGATCTGAAACAATAGTATTTGGCACACCATGCAAGCGAATAATTTCACGAAAGAACAAATCAGCAACATTAGCAGCATCATCGCTTTTATGACATGGTATAAAGTGTGCCATCTTCGAGAACCTATCCACGACAGCAAATATGCTATCCCTCCCCTTCTTTGTTCGAGGTAAACCCAAAACAAAGTCCATAGATATATCTTCCCAAGGAACACTAGGGACAGGCAAAGGCATATATAAACCATGAGGATTGAGTCGTGACTTAGCTTTTTGACATGTAGTGCAGCGACCAACAAAACGCTCAACATCCCGTCGCATCTTTGGCCAAAAGAAATGTGTAGCAAGTACATCCTCCGTCTTCTTCACGCCAAAGTGTCCCATTAATCCTCCTCCATGCGCCTCCTGCAACATCAAAAGACGAACAGAGCTAGCTGGAATGCATAGCTTGTTAGCACGAAACACAAATCCATCATTAACGACGAACTTGTTCCATGTTCTCCCTTCTTTGCAATTCTGCAATACATCTTTAAATTCAGCATCATGCACATATTGATCTTTGATGGCCTCCAAACCAAATATTTTAAAGTCAAGTTGTGAAAGCATAGTATAACGACGAGACAATGCATCAACAATAACATTTTCTTTTCCCTTCTTGTGTTTAATAACATAAGGGAAAGTCTCTATGAATTCAACCCATTTAGCATGTCTACGGTGCAGTTTTGCTTGACTTTTAATGTGCTTCAAAGATTCATGATCAGAATGTATAACAAATTCTTTGGGCCATAAATAATGTTGCCATGTTTCCAAAGTCCGAACAAGAGCATATAATTCCTTATCATAAGTAGAATAATTCAGACTAGGCCCACTCAATTTTTCAGAAAAGTATGCAACAGGTTTACCATCTTGTAATAACACACCTCCTAACCCAATTCCACTAGCATCACATTCAAGCTCAAAAGTCTTATTAAAATCAGGAAGTTGGAGTAAAGGAGCATGTGTCAACTTATCTTTCAATACCGTGAATGCTTCTTCCTGTGCAGTACCCCAAACAAAAGGCACATCCTTCTTTGTAAGCTCATTGAGAGGTGCAGCAATGGTGCTGAAATCTCTCACAAAACACCGATAGAATCCAGTGAGGCCAAGGAAACTCCTCACGTGTGTGACCGTTTTGGGCTGCGGCCAACTCTCAATAGCTTCAATCTTGGCTTTATCAACCTCAATTCCCTGTGGAGTAACAACATAGCCAAGAAAAGAGACTCGGTCGGTGCAAAAGGTGCACTTTCCAAGGTTACCAAACAAACGTGCATCACGTAGAGCAATAAAAACAACACGTAAATGTTCCAAATGTTCCTCCAAAGATCTGCTAAAAATCAATATATCATCAAAGTAAACTACCACAAATCGTCCAATGAAAGCACGTAAAACTTCATTCATTAATCTCATGAAAGTACTAGGTGCATTAGTTAACCCAAAAGGCATGACTAACCACTCATATAATCCAAACTTAGTTTTAAATGCTGTTTTCCATTCATCTCCCAATTTCATACGAATTTGATGGTATCCACTACGCAAATCAACTTTGGAGAAAATTGTAGAGCCACTCAATTCATCAAGCGTATCATCTAGCCTAGGAATAGGATGACGATAACGAATAGTAATATTATTAATGCCTCTACAATCAACACACATACGCAATGTACCATCCTTTTTCGGCACTAGAATAATAGGAACTGCACAAGGACTAAGGGATTCGCGCATATAACCTTTGTCGAGTAGCTCCTGTACTTGACGCATAATCTCCTTCGTCTCTTCTGGATTGGTACGGTATGGTGCGCGGTTGGGTAGCGATGCACCGGGAATTAAGTCAATCTGATGCTCAATCCCTCGAATAGGTGGTAATCCCGGTGGCACGTCTTGTGGAAAGACGTCGGCGAACTCCTGCAAAATGTTAGTGACAGCAGGAGGCAAAGAGGAAGGAACGTCCTCGAATGAAAATAATGCCTCTTTGCACACAAAAGCATAGCAAACAGATTTGCTAAAATCTAGCTCATCAATATCAGATTTGGTGGCAAATAAACATGCACTTTTCAATTTAATTTCAGAAGCAACAGTAGATGGTTTATTATTAGGCTTCATTTGTTGCTCAAATTCTTTTGCCACAATCTGATTTTCACTCTTATTTTTCTCCTGTTTTGCTTTATTAGCTCTATTAATATCATCTTTCAAAATGGAATCAGGAGTCATAGGAAGCAAAGTAATATTTTTATCCTTATGAACAAGAGTATACTGATTGTTTCTACCATGGTGTACAGAATTTTTATCAAATTGTCATGGTCTACCAAGTAATAAGGAACATGCTTGCATAGGTACCACATCACAATCAACATAATCAGCATATGTAGAGATACTAAAATGCACACGAATAGTACGTGTTACCTTAACCTTGCCGCTGTTGTTGAACCATTGGATGTAGTAAGGATGTGGATGTGGTCTTGTGGTGAGAGATAGCTTCTCCACCATCTCCATACTAGCCAAGTTGTTGCAACTCCCTCCATCTATGTTCACGCGAACAGAACGTTCCTTCACAACTCCCTTTGTATGGAACAAATTATGCCTCTGATTTTGCTCGGCTTGTGTAACCTGCACACTCAAAACACGTTGAGCAACTAAACATTCATACCTGTCAGCATCTTCAGGAGCCATGTATTGCGTCTCATGATCAGAATCGTCTCCGCCGTGTTCTTCACGTGTAATAAGAGCCAAAGTCTCCTCATCATAGTCACTAGCGGATTCATATCCACCATCCTCAGTAGCAATCATCACACGCTGAGATTTGCAATCTCTCGCAAAATGTCATCTTCCTTTACAACGACGACAAATAATATCACTGGTGTGCCCTGTTGATGCCATGGAAGAAGAAGAACTCTTTGCAGGCCCAATAGGTGTGCTCTTGGCAGATAATGGTGGTTGTGCCTGCTTCCTTGTATCACGGCTGGAGGTAACAGCTGATGGAGGTGTCGGTGCAGTAGAATGTGAGGAAGTAGAGGATGCACGCGGAGTCCATGATGAAGGTCGTCCTGCAGAAAAGTTAGTCCGCGCCAATGCCTATCGATCCTGCACTTCACGTTCAGCTTTACAAGCAAGATGGAATAAACGAGTGATATTAGTATAATCCTTATACTCTAGAATGGTCTGAATCTCTCTATTTAATCCACCCATAAAACGTGCAAGCATAGCTTCATTCTCCTCAACAATACCACATCTAATCAGGCCAGTTTGTAATTGCTGATAATATTCTTCTACAGAATTTTTTCCTTGTCTTAAGCGCTGCAGTTTTTGAAGTAATTCACGTTGATAATATGGTGGAACCCAACGAGTACACATAGCCGTTTCCAAGTAGCTGGAATAGGATATAATCTACAATGTTCAGACCACCAAACACATGCAAAACTAGTGAAAGCACAAACAGCAGCAGGAACACGTCTCTCCTCGGGATAGTTTAAACATGTAAAACGTTGTTCAGTTTGTAACTCCCAAGTAAGATATATATCAGGAACATATCTACCCTCAAATGGTGGAATATTCAATTTCAGTTTAGGAAGATGGTCATGTACCTCAGGTGGTGGTGCAGCCCTACCATTGCGATGATATGCATGAGGACGACCTGGTGGTGGTGGTGCTGGTTGTTGCACGTAGTTCTGATTTTGGTCAACCTCATCCTCGTAATGGTCCTCCACCTCTGCAGTAGCAGCAAGAGCTACAGAAACATCAACAGCAGCACCAGAAGCTTGACCAGTCTCAAGGGGAACGCGTTGTGCTCGTCCCACTTGATTCGGAAGGCGACGTTGTTGTTGTTGTTGTTGTTGTTGAGGTGGGACAGCTGCAGCAGCCGGTGGTGGTGGAAAACGCGAAAGCAATTCAGCAAACTTGTTATCCAGCTTTGTTTCAAATGTCTTCTCCATTGCATCTATCTTCTCCATGGCCTCGTCCAATGTGTTTAGCACATCTTGCACCTGTACACTCATCATTTCCTGAAACTTATCATGAAGCTCCTTGTTCGTCAAGTTGTCCCAGTCAGTCTCGTCGACTTGTGATCCTGGCATGGTTAGCAGCAATAGAAACACACAAGAATATGATCCTACAGACTACTAACAAGTGGTGGTGGTGGCGGGTGTCACAAATCCGTCAAGCAAATCTCAAATTCTTACCAGTTCTTACCCAGCAGCAGGTGGTGATCGGCAACCGATGTAGTCAAAACTCTCAAAGCATGGATAGAGAAATTACCAGGGAGAGTCAAACGCACGATGTAGATGTATGTGGAGCTGGGAAGGCTTATAATATGGTAGCAAAAAGGGTCAGCAATAATCAATTCAGAGATGCAAAGGTGAATAAACGCTCAACGACGGTACTGTGCTGGTCCTAGGCTAGACCGTACTAGAGACGCGAGCCTAGAACACTAACAAAATCACGGTGCTGCACGTAATCAAGGGAGAAGCACACTCTGAAAAAAAAAATCGCCTCTTTTTTTTGCGCTCTTTTTTTTCGCTGCTTTTTTTTTGTGCCGAAAATCACTATAATGGCGAGTGTCTCAAAACACTTCCCAAGTCAAACTAAGATGACAGGCACGAAAAAAAATTTGATGATTTTTTTTTCGGAATAAGGGCAGCGACGACGAAAAAGTGCGGTAAAAAATCAGTATGGTGACACGTGTCTCAAAAGACTCAGAAAATCCCAAAAATAGGATTGTGACGCCCGGATAGTTAAGCTACAGTAAACCATCTACTAACGATGACACGTCACCTTAGTTATTGTTAATAAATTCACGTTGATTAGAAACCAGTTCAAACTCAAATACAAAATCAAGTCAAACTATAAAGGTTTTCAAAATATTCAAACTAATGTTCGGGTTGTGCCAAATGATTCATATGTAACTATGGTGGAGAAACCACATCGCTATAAAATACATAAGTGCTCTAAAATAAATAAATAAAACAACTAAATCAAATAATTAAATGCCTTTTTATAACTAGTAAAAATTTAAACTACTTTATTTTGGAGTTCAACTTTTGTGGTAGTGGACTAGATTGAAAATACTAATCTAGTTGCAACTTTTGTACATTATAAAATAAAAATAAACTGGTAAATAAAAGAAAACAAAAGGGAATAATAAGTAAAAAGAAAACAGAAAAACAAAAGC
>LR738715.1:446855876-446946648 GCA_902687465.1 Secale cereale | reverse complement strand
GCCCGCACGCTCGGGGCTCCGCCCCATTAGCCCGTCACCGTAATGGCCCAGGTGGGCCAATGACCACTGGGCCCTGGCCCCAGAACGTTTACACAAAAAAAAAAAATAAAAAAAAATAATAAAAAAATAATAAAAATAATAATAAAATAGATAAATAAGAATAAATAATAAAATAGATAAATAAAAATAAATAATTAATAATATTAATTAATTAATTAACTAGATAATTAATCTAATTAATCCTGTTTAATTAATCCAATTAACTAGTTAGTTTAATTAAACAGTAATTGGATTAGTTAAATCCTAATTAATCTAATTAGTTAATTAACTAATGTTTTAATTAAACTAATGACTATTTAACTTAATGATATACTGTTAAGTTAAACTAATTAATTGTGATTAACTTAATTAACTTTAAATTAATTAAATTAATTAACCCTAATTAATACTGTGTCACTGACAGGTGGGACCCACCTGTCAGGTTGACCAGTCAACCCCTGCTGCCGTCAGCATGACATCATGCTGATGTCATAAATGCATTTTCAAATTAAATTAATTAATATTACATTCCGGAAATTAATAAAAACTTAATAAAATCATATCTTTTAAACCGTAACTCGGATGAAAATACTTTGTACATGAAAGTTGCTCAGAACGACGAGACGAATACGGCTACGCGGTCCGTTCGTCCACCACACACCCCTAACATACCGAACCCGCAACTTTCCCCCTCCGGCCCCTTTGCCCGAAAACGCGGAACACCGGGAATACTTTCCCGGATGTTTTCCCCTTCGTCGGTAACATCCGACACTGCACTAGAACACACCTGGCACTGTCTATCGCCATGCTATGCTTTGTGTTACATTGTGTGCTTTGTATTTATTGTTTCTTCCCCCCTCCTTCTCTCTCGATAGACCCCGAGACCGCCGCCGACGCTGCCGTGTACGACTACAGTGTTGACAATCCCTTCTTCTCAGCAGAGCTTCCAGGCAAGCCCCCCCCCCTTTGATCACCAGATATCGCCTACTCTTCTCTCTACTGCTTGCATTAGAGTAGTGTAGCATGTTACTGCTTTCGATAATCCTATTCTGCTGCATAGCCTGTCATTGTTGCTACCATTGTTGATACTTTACCTGCAATCCTAAATGCTTAGTATAGGATGCTAGTATACCATCAGTGGCCCTACACCCTTGTCCGTCTGCCCTGCTATTCTATCGGGCCGTGATCACTTGGGTGTGATCACGGGTATATACTACATACATTTTACATACACATGATGATGATTCAGAGATGGGGGCTGAAGGGGCAGGTGGTTCCACACAGGTAGTGGTGGGCCTGGGTTCCCGACAGTCCCCTGATGGTTACTTTGTGGCGGAGCGACAGGGCAGGTTGCGACCACCTAGGAGACAGGTGGGCCTGGCCCTGGTCGTTGTCCGCGGTTATTTCATAATAACATGTTTAATGGGATCTTGGTATTTGATCTGAGTCTGGCCATTTGGTCTATACGCACTAACCAGCTACGTGGGAATAGTTATGGGTACTCGACGTCGTGGTATCAGCCGAAGCCTTCTTGACGTCAGCGGTTTAGCGGCGCGCGCCGGATTGGACTGGAAGCCTACTCTGGTATTAGGAGAGGCTAGGTCTGCTTACCGGCCGCCCTCGCAACGTGCAGGTGTGCATTGGGCGATGGGCCCAGACCCCTGTGTGCTTAGGACTTAGACCGACGTGCTGACCTCTCTGCTGTGCTTAGGTAGGGCTGCGACGTGTTGATCTTCCGAGGCCGGGCATGACCCTGGAAAGTGTGTCCGGCCAAATGGGATCAAGCGTGCTGGGTTATGTGGTGCACCCCTGCAGGGAAGTTAATCTATTCGAATAGCCGTGTCCCTCGGTAAAAGGACGACCCGGAGTTGTACTCGGACCTCATGACAACTAGAACTGGATTCTTAATAAAACACACCCAGACAAGTTCCAGATATAACTCGGTGGTTGCTCTCTCACAGGGTGATGTGCGGGAGGATCGCCGGGTAGGATTATGCTTTACGATGTTACTTGGTGAATTCTTCTGCTACTCAAGACGGAGGCTGCCAGAAGCTTTCATAGTTGTTACTATTCCATCTACTCCCTTCTACTGCTGCAAGATGGAGGCTGCGAGATACGAGGATACTTGTTACTTCCATCTATTCTCTTCTACTGCTGCAAGATGGAGGTGGCCAGAAGCGTAGTCTTCGATTGGATTAGCTATCCCCCTCTTATTCTGCTTTCTGCAGTTCAGTCCACATATATTCCCCCTTTACACAGATATCATTGCATTTGTAGTGTAGATCCTTGCTTGCGAGTACTTTGGATGAGTACTCACGGTTGCTTTTCTCCCCCTTTTCCCCTTTTCTCCCTTCTTCTCAGATGATGCAACCAGGTGGTGGAGTCCAGGAGCCAGATGATCCCGATGTTGTTTCTACTTGGAGTTCGGCTTCGAGGAGTAGTTAGGAGGTCCCAGGCAGGAGGCCTTGCCTTTTCGATCATTGTTAATTTTGTGCTAGCCTTCTTAAGGCAACTTGTTTAACTTATGTCTGTACTCAGATATTGTTGCTTCCGCTGACTCTTGTGTTTTCGAGCTTATGTATTCGAGCCCTCGAGGCCCCTGGCTTGTAATATAAAGCTTGTATTATTTTAATTTGTGTCTAGAGTTGTGTTGTGATATCTTCCAGTGAGTCCCTGATCTTGGTCGTACACATTTGCGTGCATGATTAGTGTACGGACAAATCGGGGGCGTCACAAGGATAGGGAAAAAATATTTCCACCTGTCAAAATTTTGGCCTAAAAACTGCCCGGGGGTCTCCAGACTTTTTTTTTCGAGACCTACGCAGGCAAGGAAACACAAATCCGAAACCTAGATGGATTTCGAGAACAAACCTAATATGAAAAGAACTCGGATTGGTGGTGGATATATGGTGGTAGGATATGGCAGCGGTGGTAGGTTATGGCAGCGGTGGTGGTATATGGATACGGATCGGTGGTGGTATGTGGTAGTAGCGATGAAGATGTTGCGGCGGCGGCGTGACAACTTATGACCAGAACTCGAAACTCTAAAAGACTAGACGCTAAGACCAGCAACTTGACACGACGATGCAACCGCAAATTCAACTAAGCAAACACGGAAAAGATTATGCAATGGCTCAGACTGGTTCGGATATGATGAACTAACCCTAATTTTTTTTGGCTTTTTCGTGGACTGTAGGTATGAAGAACAGACTCGACCTAATCTACGAAAAACTATAAAATCTCACCGAGCAACCTGGAAATCTGATACCACTTGATAGAGGCAAAGGTGTCCCGTCTTTCGATGAGATGGTGGCTATCGTTTGGATGAAGTCGACTTTGACGATCCGACTACGAACGTGCGTGGACGTCGCGCCTTAGCAATCGCTAAACCAACTCCGAGAGGTTATTGACCACGCCGGAGCACGATCAACCTGACCACGAAGGTCTGTTTCCTGCAGGCAAACGAAAAACAAGCAAGAAACTAAGATTGCAATCTGGATATTGCGAATTTAAGAGGAAAGCTTTATTGATCAAGTGGGGTTCTGTGACGTCTTGGTCTGGTCGTTGAACACAAACGAAGTACGCGAAGTTGCAGCTATGGCGAACTTTAATCTAAACAAAACCCAAAGTCTAAACGACGCCCTAAGGGCTGTATATATGGGGGAAAGAGGGGGGAATTTCGTGGCCCTTGGTGGAGGGGTCCGAAACCAACCCTAACTCTTGTTTCCCTACACATACGGACTCTAAAAACAGCCTATATTCAAGTATTTCGAAATTACATGGGCCTGGCCCAATAATAAGGTGACGCAGCACCTATAATAGCCTCTGGACGAAATTTATGAAGGGGCATCTTGTATATTTCGTCCAAGGCTTCTCGCACTCATTATGGTGGCTTCAAAGTCCTGAAATCATCAATTGAAACTCCATTCTTGTTCCCCTTGCGCATGCCATCATCTCCATGCTTGATCTTGCTCCAATGTTCATCCTTCTTGTCCAAGCTAGGCCCTTCATTTGTAAGCAAGACAAATGTATCCAATTTAGGCAGCATCATATTCTCATGAACATTAGATTCATTACCAAGAAACGAAAGTACCTGGTAATTTAATTGGCGTGCGCGAGCTCTAGTAATTGGTCCTGTATATGTGTCAGTTGGAGCTGTGGGTGTAGCCTTGTTAGTGATGTCCTCATCACAACTATCATTTAGTCTTTCACAATTACTAACACCCACGCAATACTTATGGGTATGGAGTTTTAATCGGACATAGAGAAAGATAGGGGCTTATAGTGTTGCCTCCCAACCTTTTACCTCAAGGGTAATGTCAACAGTAATAGATCATGATAGCTTACATCCAAGTGGGTATATATGTTAGGATCTTTCCAACACAATGTGCTTGCCAAAGAATAAATTGTAAAAAGGAAAGGTGAAGATCACCATGACTCTTAAAAGGTAAGAACAATAGATAGGCCCTTCATAGAGGGAAGCATAGGTTGTCATGTGCTTTTATGGTTGCATGTAAAAAATCTTAGCACAACAGAACGTCCCTTTATATTGCCACTTGTGATATGGACCTTTATTATGCAGTCCGTCGCTTTTATTGCTTCCATATCACAAGATCGTATAAAGTTTATTTCCTCCACACTAATAGATCATACATATTTTAGAGAGTTGCAACAATTACAACTTATTTGAAGGATCTTACTCAATCCATAGGTAGATATGGTGGACTCTCATGGCAAAACTGGGTTTAAGGATGTATGGAAGCACAAGTAGTGTCTCTACTTGGTGCAAGGAGTTTTGGCTAGCATGAGGGGGAAAGGCAATCTCTGCATGTTGGATGATCCATGACAATATTGGTTTGGTCCAAAGAGCGATTACGGCCATGATCTCGTGAGCCGAAGGTGTTATTTCCGAATCCGATCCCCGATGATATCTGCATTATGCTCAGCTGCTGGGGTGTGATCAGGTCTGAGCTAGCATCTTTGCTCTTGTCCTGCCATACCACAGATGGCTTCAATAGCCTTTCCACAAAGGTTTTAGGTGGGACTGGGTCACGATTGGCGCCCATGCGATCAAGTATGTCTGCTGCCTGATTACTGTCGCGAGCGACGTGATGAAAATCGAGCCCCTCGAATCGAGCTGATATTTTTAATATGGCATTTCGATAAGCTGCCCTTTTCGGGTCCTTCGCATCAAACTCTCTGTTTACCTAAGATATTACGAGGTTTGAGTCTCCGCGCACCTCTAGACGTTGTATGCCCATGGAAACGGCCATGCGGAGACCATGTAGTAGCGCCTCATATTCGGCAGTGTTGTTGGAGTCCGTATACATGATTTGTAATACGTAGCGGACTGTGTCCCCTGCGGGGGATGTCAAGATGACGCCAGCCCCCAATCCGGCTAGCATTTTAGAGCCGTCGAAATACATGGTCCAGTGGGAGTATGAACCGTCCTCTTTAGGGAGTTCGGCTTCCGTCCACTCTGCGACGAAGTCAGCCAACACCTGAGATTTAATAGCCCGGCATGGTTTGTATGTTATTTCGAATGGTAAGAGCTCGATGGCCCATTTGTCTATTCGGCCCGTGGCGTCCTTGTTATTTATAATGTCATTAATTGGTACTTCGGATACTACTGCAATCGAACACTCTTGAAAGTAGTGTCGGAGCTTCTGGGATGCCATAAACACCGCATCGGAGATTTTTTGATAATGGGGGTATCGAGACTTGCACGGTGTAAGAACTTTTGATACATAGTAAAATGGTTTTTGGACAGGTAATTTATGTCCATCTACCTCTCGTTCTACGACGAGCACATCACTCACAACTTGGTGAGTTGCTGAGATATAAAGCAACATTGGCTCGATGACACTTGGAGCGGCGAGGATTGGATTACCCGCTAATAGGGTCTTTATTTCTTCAAATCCGGCTGTGACCGCGTCCGTCGCGGCCTTAAGTCGCTTCATCACCAGACCAGGAGAAAAAACATTACCACTCTACTAGTCTGGTTGGTGTAGCCAACTGTGACAAGGCTCTGATTTTAGCTGGGTTTGCTTCAATTCCTCTATGGGAGACAATGAACCCCAATAGCTTTCCGGCTGGAACACCGAAGATGCATTTCTTCGGATTGAGTCGTATGTCATATGCTCAGAGGTTATTGAACGTGAGACGGAGATCGTCCACCAGTGACTCGACGTGCTTAGTCTTGATGACTACGTCGTCCACGTATGCCTCCACTGTCTTGCCAATTTGTTTCTCCAAGCATGTTTGAATCATGCGTTGATACGTGGCCCGAGCGTTTTTTAGCCCAAAAGGCATGGTATTGAAGCAAAAAAGGTCTGTACGGAGTGATAAACATCGTTGCAGCCTGATCGGATTCCTTCATTTTTATCTGATGATATCCAGAGTAAGCGTCGAGGAAGCATAGTGAGTCATGTCTTGTTGTCGCATCGATGATCTTATCGATGCGGGGCAGTGGAAAAAGATCCTTGGGGCAAGCCTTGTTTAAGTCTTTGAAATCGACACAAAGGCGCCAGGATTTATCCTTCTTAGGTACCATGACCAAATTGGCTAGCCACTCCGGGTGTTTAATTTCTCTAATGAATCTGGCTTCAAGTAATTTGGCCAGCTCCTCCCCCATGGCTTCTCTTTTGGGTTCGTAAAATTGTCGCAGTGATTGCTTGACCGGTTTGAACCCCTTGATAATGTTGAGGCTGTGTTCCGCCAGCCCGCGGGGGATCCGACGCATGTCTGAAGGATGCCAGGCGAATATATCCTAGTTTTCGCGCAAGAATGCATGCAAAGCGGTGTCTACTGACTAGTCTAGTTGCGCTCCAATTGACGTCGTCTTATTGGGGTCCGTCGGATGTACCTGAAATTTTACAATTTCATCTGGTATGGCTTGGAAGCATGAAAAAGCATCTCTCCTTGGAAGGGCGTGGTACCCGTTGTTGAAGGGGACAATATGAAAGAGCAGCTCTTCTGACCTGTAGTTTTCAGGTGTGCCGAATGCTACGTCGAATTTAATACTTCCCGAACATCGGGCCTCCTGGATGGGGATAATTCCTTGAAAGGTTGTGTTACTTTGCTCAATGCGGGCTTTATCGACCTGCATTTTGTCGAGCGTGTCCTCGTATATGAGGTTAAGTCCACTACCTCCGTCCATGATTACTTTGGTAAGGTGAAAGCCATCCACTATTGGGTTTAGTACAAGAGCAGCCGGTGCTCGGACTAGCCGAACTCGTGGTTCGTCATCGGCGGTGAAGGTAATTGCCGCGTCGCTCCATGGGCTCACCGTGGTTGGGAACTGCTCTTTTATGCCGATTATTTGAAGAGAAGGTCTCGAAGACCGTGAGGACATTAAGATCGTCCTCCTGTGGAGTTGCGGTGGCAAGGATGGCTTTGCCACTTTTAGCCACCTGCCAGAGTACCCAACACGCTCGAAGGCTATAAGTTGGGATCATGCCAGAGATCGCGTGTATCGGGCAGGGCTTTTCTAGGAGTTTGTCGAGGATGGACCTGTATCTTGCAAAGGGTTAGTTTTTCTTGCTGACGGGCTTATGACCGGATGCGCCGCTAGGGTATGTCCGTTTTGCTTTAAGGCATATTGCCCGAAGTCGGATTGTTCTAGATGGGTGTTTTGGTCCTTACATGTACTTTCCATCGCGCAGTACTTTCGCAATAAGTGCGACCGCTCCGTGAAAATTTGTACGCGACGGCGGTTGAGGGCGTTCAAGATTCCCTCATCCGTGTAATTGCGATGAAAGACCGGAACCGCATCTTTGTCCAGCAGTCTTTAATCTTGTTTTTAACAAGTAGGAACCTGGCCCAGAAGTGATGAACCGTCTCCTGAGGTTGCTGCCGCACATACATCAAATCACATATGTCCCGAGGGCCAGAATTTCTTGGAGAGTATTGATTGTGGTGGGTGGGTGTGGTAAAATTTAAATCCCGACCCAATATAGTATCCCGAGTTTGTAAAGTCTCCGGCGCTGATGACTCGGGCCCGGGAGGATCTGAGCGCTCCCTGGGCTCCATGTCCGACCCTGAGGTCGGAAGATGTAAAGTTCCACCCAAAGGAAGGGTATCCGGCTCAATGGGTTCGGAGACCCGAACACATCTGATCTCCAATTCGAGAGGCGAAGTGTTTTCGGCGCGTTCCTCGACGGCCGCCACCAGATGAGTGATCGGCGAGGAATTATCTTCCCCTTGGTCAGTTTTAGGCTCGATCCGATCATTGGAAACTGAAAGCCCTAAGGTGGTGATGCGATCTAGCAGCTCGTTTAAGGATGAGGTATTCGTCGGATCCGCATTTTCAGAGTGTTCGAGGCATATGTAGGAGTGATGCTCGGTGACCGTAGGGGATACGGCTGGCTTAACAGCCATGCGGGCGCATATGGTGAACCCACCGAGCTGGAGGACCCGACCAAAATTCAGGCTTTTCCCGCAGGTGATGTTGTCGTTGATGACGAGATGAGCCACCGATCACTTCTCGCGAGTACACATCGGAGCTCTCAATGAAAGCACCATTGTCGGTGTTAAAACCGGCAGATTTCGGGTAGGGGGTCCAAGTTGTGTATCTGAGGGGGCCTAGGGTTGTACAAAGTTGACTTGAGGAGCAAGGAATCATTACATCCGGATATCAAATTCGCTTTTCTACATACATAGGAGTCCTACCCGGATACGGGGGATGGTCTTCTGCTTTTATCTTCACGGCTCATCAGTCTGGCCCACCTCCAGTAGTCCGGACACCCAAGGACCCCCCCCCCAATCCAGGACTCCCTCAGTACTACCACACTTCACGTGCCCTACTACTGCTGAAGCCGACACGAAAAACAGACCCCAGGATAAGCAGCGGTAGAAGCCACGGGACTGGACAGCAGAAGTACCACTTACAAGCGGTACTACCGCCCGACAGGGACGATACTACCGCTTACAAGTGGTACTACCGCTGTCCAGAGCGGTACTACCGCATGGGTGCATTAAGCAAACCCCAAGCAAAACAGATGCAGCAAGAAAACCAGAACCAGCATAACTTCTGCAAATGAGCTCCAAATTGAGCAAACTCAAGCTTGTTGGATAGATCATGACGAGTAGTATCCAAACAATGATAGTAAGAAGTGGTAGGTGAGGTATGCCTAAGATATACATGAGTGAAACCTCCAACAAAGAAGAACCGGCATAACCTCCAACATCGAAAACATCATAGAAAATGCATGTGAACTCTGTTTTCGATGAACTCGAGCTTGTCATGAAGATGACCAAAAGCTCCAAATCTCACAAGAAAAAAAAACAAACAAGAACCAAGAAAGATGAAGCAAGGATGCAATGGTTTAAGCTCTCTATGAACGATACGATAAAACTACTCACTTGAGAGCCCCCCTTGATAGTACGGCAATCGATCCTATAACTAGGTCTCCCAACTACCACCATGAGATGGGTAAAATAGAGAAACTGTCAAGGGAAAACCTTTGACTTGCACATAGTCCACTTGAGATGGATGATGATGATCTTGACTTTCTCAAGTTGGACCACCTTTCTTTATTGTGCTTGCTTGGTGAAGACTAGTTGATTGCTCCCCCATACGCCACTATGGGTGAGCCACTCTTCGGTACATCTTAACAAGACCATTGTTACCACGATGGACGGCAAGCTTCAAGCACTTGATCTCTTTGCGATGCTCCACTTGAACTTGCACACCGCAATCTCACCCCACAAAGAACTCCACGTAGACATGGGTTAGTGCACAAAGTGTAATGGACACTTCTTACCATACCATGGGATCACATGATCCCTCTCGGTACATCTTCTATTTTTATGTGTTGATCAACTTTATTCACTCTTTGACTTAGTCCTGATCCACCTCTCACATAGCCAATCTTTAGATAATTCCTTGAATACCACCCTGGTCATCACTTACTCTCCTTGAAACCAACAAATGGACTTCAAGAAAAACCTATGGACAAATCCTTCAAATATAACTTAAGGCAACAATAGTCCATAGAGATTGTTATCAATTGCCAAAACCAAACATGGGGGCACCGCATGTTCTTTTAGCTCCCATGCAGGAGGCCTGCGCCTTTTCGATCCAGTTATCTTTGTTTTGCTAGCCTTCTTAAGGCAGACTTGTTTACTTATGTCTGTACTCATATATTGTTGCTTCTGTTGACTCTTATGTATTCGATCCCTCGAGGCCTCTGGCTTGTAATATCAAGCTTGTATTATTTTATTTGTGTCTAGAGTTGTGTTGTGATATGTTCACGTGAGTCTCTGATCTTGATCGTGCATATTTGCGTGTATGACTAGTTCACGAATAAGTCGGGGCGTCACAAAGGACATTTCATCATTGTAACATCAAGTTCATCACATCCAATGGATATAAACTAGCAGGACGTAGGCTATTACACTTTGTGATTGCCAAACCTGGGTAAAAGTCACCATGTTGTAGAGTAGTTCTGGAACGTGTTAGTGCCCTTCGCCGAACAAGAAAGGGGACGTCCCATGTCCCTAGGTGTCATGTTTGCTTATGCCGACATACTATTAATAATAATAAAACTTATCAAACATGTGATTTCCTTGATTGCCTCTTCTTCGTGGGGCTATCCGAATGGAAGGATAAAGTAGTGTTAAGTGAATAGAATGGTAGTTCATGAGTTACCTCTTTAGACGTGCTCTCTTTCCTAGTCTATGATCAGCGTAGTTGTAGCGCGTGCTAGAGCTTGCAGTCACTTCACCACTTATCCCTTTCATACATGTTGCTCATTTTGTCCAGACATCCCATGTAATAAGACTTGCGGAGTATGTCCTGCACTCACCTCGCTTAAACCACCCTTGCAACTTCTTCAGAACATGTATGGTGATGGATGACATTAGCTTGGTTGCCTTTATACAACTGTCTGGACAGGGATATGTACGCCATTTGCTTTACTTTGAGTCTTCTTAAGGCAATTCTTGTCCCTTAACTGTCCAAGGTTTTGTTTGCTTAGGTTGTATGAGTTCTATCTTGGTCAAAAGACCCTTATTGTATCTATTCTTTATTTGACTTTTTGAAGTTGTTCTTTTCGAACAATATCTGTAATCTGTGTTGTGATACTGACCATCCTGACATGCATTGTGCACATTTTCAATGCTTACTCTTTGTGAAGGTGGTGTCTTGGGATCAGTATTATGCGGATGTGATACGTCCCCAACGTATCTATAATTTTTTATTGTTCCATGCTATTATTTATGATGTCTTGGATGTTTAATGGGCTTTGTCATACACTTCTATATCATTTTGGGACTAACCTACTAACCCAAAGGCCCAGTCCAGATTGCTATTTTTTGCCTGTTTCAGGGTTTTGCAGAAAAGGAATATCAAATGGAGTCCAAACGGAATGAAACCTTCGCGAGAGATATTTTTGGAGAAAATCACGCACAGGGGACTTGTGAACCACGTCAGGGGAGCCTCGGGGTGTCCACGAGGGTGGGGGCGCGCCCCCCTTCCCAGGGCGCGCCCCCTACCTCGTGGGCCCCTTGAGCACCCCCCCTGGTCTCCTCCTTCCTCCTATATAAGCCAACGTACCCAGAAACCATCGACAACAGAGAGAAAACCCTAATTCCACCGCCGTAACCTTCTGTTCCCGTGAGATCCCATCTTGGAGCCTGTTCCGGAGCTCCGCTGGAGGGGGGATCCATCACGGAGTGCTTCTACATCATCATCATCACCCTCACCATGAGTTGTGAGTAGTTTACCACAGACCTTCGGGTCCATAGCTAGTATCTAGATGGCTTCTTCTCTCTCTCTCTGGATCTCAATACAAAGTTCTCCTCGGTCTTCGAGGAGATCTATTCGATGTAATCTCTTTTTGCGGTGTGTTTGTCGAGATCCGATGAATTGTGAGTTTATGATCAAGATTATCTATGAGAAATATTCGGTTCTTTTCTGAACTCTTTATGTGTGCTGATAATATCCTTACAAGTCTCTTCGAATTATTGGTTTGGTTTGGCCTACTAGATCTATAGTTCTTGCAATGGGAGAAGTGCTTGGCTCTGGGTTCAATCTTGCGGTGTCCTTTCCCGGTGACAGTAGGGGCAGCAAGGCACGTATTGTATTGTTGCCATCGAGGATAAAAAGATGGGGTTTATATCATATTGGTTGAGTTTATCCCTCTACATCATGTCATCTTGCTTAAGGCGTTACTCTGTTCTTATGAACTCAATACACTAGATGCATGTTGGATAGCGGTCGATGTGTGGAGTAATAGTAGTAGATGCAGAATCGTTTCGGTCTACTTGTCTCGGACGTGATGCCTATATACAATGATCATGCCTAGATAGTCTCATAATTATTCGCTTTTCTATCAATTGCTCGACGGTAATTTGTTTACCCGCCGTAGAATATCGCTATCATGAGAGAAGCTACTAGAGAACACCATGGCCCCCGGGTCTATTATCAACATATCAATCTACATCTACTTTACTTTTACCGCTTTTACTTTCTGTTCTTATAAACAAAAATACCAAAAATATAAACTATGATATCTATCAGATCTTACTTTCGTAAGTGACCGTAAAGGGATTGACAACCCCTTATCGCATTGTGATGAGGACATCACTAACAAGGTTACACCCACAGCTCCAACTGACACATATACATGACTAATTACTAGAGCTCGCGCACTCCAATTAAATTACCAGGTACTTTCGTTTCTTGGTAATGATTCTAATGTTCATGAGAATATGATGCTGCCTAAATTGGATACATTTGTCTTGCTTACAAATGAAGGGCCTAGCCTGGACAAGAAGGATGAACATTTGAGCAAGATCAAGCATGGAGATGATGGCATGCGTAAGGGGGACAAGAATGGAGTTACAATTGATGATTTCAGGACTTTGAAGCCACCATAATGAGTGCGAGAAGCCTTGGACGAAATATACAAGATGCCACTTCATAAATTTCGTCCAGGGGCTATTATAGGTGCTGCGTCACCTTATTATTGGGCCAGGCCCATGTAATTTCGAAATACTTGAGTATAGGCTGTTTTTAGAGTCCGTATGTGTGGGGAAACAAGAGTTACGGTTGGTTTCGGACCCCTCCACCAAGGGCCACGAAATTCCCCCCTCTTTCCCCCATATATACAGCCCTTAGGGCGTCGTTTAGACTTTGGGTTTTGTTTAGATTAAAGTTTGCCATAGCTGCAACTTCGCGTACTTTGTTTGTGTTCAACGACCAGACAAAGACGTCACAGAACCCCACTTGATCAATAAAGCTTTCCTCTTGAATTCGCAATATCCAGATTGCAATCTCAGTTTCTTGCTTGTTCTTCGTTTGCCTCCAGGAAACAGACCTTCGTGGTCAGGTTGATCATGCTCCGGCGTGGTCAATAACCTCTCGGAGTTGGTTTAGCGATTGCTAAGGCGCGACGTCCTCGCACGTTCGTAGTCGGATCGTCAAAGTCAACTTCCTCCAAAACGATAGCCACCATCTCATCGAAAGACGAGACACCTTTGCCTCTATCAAGTGGTATCAGATTTCCAGGTTGCTCGGTGAGATTTAATAGTTTTTCGTAGATTAGATCGAGTCTGTTCTTCATACATACAGTCCACGAAAAAGCCAAAAAAAAATTAGGGTTAGTTCATCATATCCGAACCAGTCTGAGCCATGTCATAATCTCTTCCGTGTTTGCTTAGTTGAATTTGCGGTTGCATCGTCATGTCAAGTTGTTGGTCTTAGCGTCTAGTCTTTTAGAGTTTCGAGTTCTGGCCATAAGTTGTCACGCCGCCGCCGCAACATCTTCATCGCTACTGCCACATACCACCACCGATCCGTATCCATATACCACCACCAATCCGTATCCATATACCACCACCGCTGCCAAATACCACCACCGCTGCCATATTCTACCACCACATATCCACCACCAATCCGAGTTCTTTTCGTTTTAGATTGGCTTTCGAGATCCATCTAGTTTTGGTTTCGTGTTTCCTTGCCTGAGTAGGTCTCGAAAAAAAGAGGCGGAAAAAAATTTCTACAGGTGAATTTTTTTCCCTATCCTATTTTTGGGCTTTTCTGAGTCTTTTGAGACACGTGCCACCATACTGTTTTTTTACCGCACTTTTTCGTCGTCGCTGCCCTGATTCCGAAAAAAAATCGTCAGAAAAATTCCGTGCCTATCATCTTAGTTTGACTTGGGAAGTGTTTTGAGACACTCGCCATTATAGTGATTTTAAGCAGAGCAAAAAAAGCGAAAAAAAATATTCAGAGTGTGCTTTCCCCTTTATTACGTGCGGCGTTGTGATTTCGTTAGTGTTCTAGGCTCGCGTCTCTAGTACGGTCTAGCCTAGGACCAGCACAATACCGTCGTTGAGCGTTTATTCAACTTTGCATCTCTGAATTGATTATTGCTGACCCCTTTTGCTACCATCTTATAAGTCTTCTCAGCTCCACATACATCTACGTCGTGCGTTTGACTCTCCCTAGTAATCGCTTTATCCAAGCTTTGAGAGTTTTGACTACCACAGTTGCCGATCACCACCTGCTGTTGGGTAAGAACTGGTAAGAATTTGAGATTTGCTTGTCGGATTTGTGACACCCGCCACCACCACCACTTATTAGTAGTCTATAGGATCATATTCTTGTGTGTTTCTATTGCTACTAACCATGCCAGGATCACAAGTCGACGAGACTGACTGGGAGAACTTGACGAACAAGGCGCTTCATGATAAGTTTCAGCAAATGATGAGTGGACGGGTGCAAGATGTGCTAAACAGATTTCACGAGGCCATAGAGAAGATAGATGGCATGGAGAAGACGTTTGAAACAAAGCTCGATAACAAGTTTGTTGAATTGCTTTCGCGTTTTCCACCACCACCGGCTGCTGCAGCTGTCCCACCTCTACAACAACAACAAGAACAACAACATCGCCTTCCAAATCAAGTGGGACGAGCACAGCGCGTTCCCCTTGAGCCTAGTCAAGCTTCTGGTGCCGCTGTTGATGTTTCTATAGCTCTTGCTGCTACTGCAGAGGTGGAGGACCATTACAAGGATGAGGTTGACCAAAATCAGAACTACGTGCAACCACCAGCACCACCAACACCAGGTCGTCCTCATGCATATCATCGCAACGGTAGGGCTGCACCACCACCTGAGGTACATGACCATCTTCCTAAACTGAAATTGAATATTCCACCATTTGAGGGTAGATATGTTCCTGATATATATCTTACTTGGGAGTTAGAAACTGAACAACGTTTTACATGTTTACACTATCCCGAGGAGAGACGTGTTCCTGCAGCTGTTTGTGCTTTCACTAGTTTTGCATGTGTTTGGTGGTCTGAACATTGTAGATTATATCCTATTCCAGCTACTTGGGCTGCTTTGAAATCTGCTATGCGTACTCGTTGGGTTCCACCATATTATCAACGTGAATTACTTCAAAAATTGCAGCGCTTAAGACAAGGAAAAAATTCTGTAGAAGAATATTATCAGCAATTACAAACTGGCCTGATTAGATGTGGTATTGTTGAGGAGAATGAAGCTATGCTTGCACGTTTTATGGGTGGATTAAATAGAGATATTCAAACCATTCTAGAGTATAAGGATTATAATAATATCACTCGTTTATTCCATCTTGCTTGTAAAGCTGAACGTGAAGTGCAGGATCGACAGGCATTGGCGCGGACTAACTTTTCTGCAGGTCGACCTTCATCATGGACACCGCGTGCATCCTCTACTTCCACACATTCTACTGCACCGACACCTCCATCAGTTGTTACCTCCAGCCGTGATACAAGGAAGCAGGCACAACCACCATTATCTGCCAAGAGGACACCTATTGGGCCTGGACATAGTTCTTCTTCTTCCATGGCATCAACAGGGCACACTAGTGATATTATTTGTCGTCGTTGTAAGGGAAGAGGACATTTTGCGAGAGAATGCAAATCTCAGCGTGTGATGATTGCTACTAAGGATGGTGGATATGAGTCCGCTAGTGACTATGATGAGGAGACTTTGGCTCTTATTACACGTAAAGAACACGGTGGAGACGATTCTGATCTTGAGACGCAATACATGGCTCCTGAAGATGCTGACAGGTATGAATGTTTAGTTGCTCGACGTGTTTTGAGTGTGCAGGTTACACAAGCTGAGCAAAATCAGAGGCATAATTTGTTCCATACAAAGGGAGTTGTGAAGGAACGTTCTGTTCGCATGATCATAGATGGAGGGAGTTGCAACAACTTGGCTAGCATGGAGATGGTGGAGAAGCTATCTCTCACCACAAGACCACATCCACATCCTTACTACATCCAATGGTTCAACAACAGCGGCAAGGTTAAGGTAACATGTACTGTTCATGTGCATTTTAGATTCTCTACATATGCTGATTATGTTGATTGTGATGTGGTACCTATGCAAGCATGTTCCTTATTACTTGGTAGACCATGGCAATTTGATAAAAATTCTATACACCATGGTAGAAACAATCAGTATACTCTTGTTCATAAGGATAAAAATATTACTTTGCTTCCTATGACTCCTGATTCCATTTTGAAAGATGATATTAATAGAGCTAATAAAGCAAAACAGGAGAAAAATATGAGTGAAAATCAGATTGTGGCAAAAGAATTTGAGCAACAAATGAAGCCTAATAATAAACCATCTACTGTTGCTTCTGAAATTAAATTGAAAAGTGCATGTTTATTTGCCACCAAATCTGATATTGATGATCTAGATTTAAGCAAATCTGTTTGCTATGCTTTTGTGTGCAAAGAGGCATTATTTTCATTCGAGGACGTGCCTTCCTCTTTGCCTCCTGCTGTCACTAACATTTTGCAGGAGTTCGCCGACGTCTTTCCACAAGACGTGCCACCGGGATTACCACCTATTCGAGGGATTGAGCATCAGATTGACTTAATTCCCGGTGCATCGCTACCCAACCGCGCACCATACCGTACCAATCCAGAAGAGACGAAGGAGATTATGCGTCAAGTACAAGAGCTACTCGACAAAGGTTATATACGTGAATCCCTTAGTCCTTGTGTTGTTCCTATTATTCTAGTGCCGAAAAAGGATGGTACATCGCGTATGTGTGTTGATTGTAGAGGCATTAATAATATTACTATTTGTTATCGTCATTCTATTCCTAGGCTAGATGATATGCTTGATTAATTCACTGGCTCTACAATATTCTCCAAAGTTGATTTGCGTAGTGGATACCATCAAATTCTTATGAAATTGGGAGATGAATGGAAAACATCATTTAAAACTAAGTTTGGATTATATGAGTGGTTAGTCATGCCTTTTGGGTTAACTAATGCACCTAGTACTTTCATGAGATTAATGAATGAAGTTTTACGTGCTTTCATTGGACGATTTGTGGTTGTTTACTTTGATGATATATTGATTTTTAGCAGATCTTTGGAGGAACATTTGGAACATTTACGTGTTGTTTTTATTGCTCTACTTGATGCACGTTTATTTGGTAACCTTGGAAAGTGCACCTTTTGCACCGACCGAGTCTCTTTTCTTGGCTATGTTGTTACTCCACAGGGAATTGAGGTTGATAAAGCCAAGATTGAAGCTATTGAGAGTTGGCCGCAGCCCAAAACGGTCACACACGTGAGGAGTTTCCTTGGCCTCGCTGGATTCTATCGGTGTTTTGTGAGAGATTTCAGCACCATTGCTGCACCTCTCAATGAGCTTACAAAGAAGGATGTGCCTTTTGTTTGGGGTACATCACAGGAAGAAGCATTCACGGTATTGAAAGATAAGTTGACACATGCTCCTTTACTCCAACTTCCTGATTTTGATAAGACTTTTGAGCTTGAATGTGATGCTAGTGGAATTGGGTTAGGAGGTGTGTCATTACAAGATGGTAAACCTGTTGCATACTTTACTGAAAAATTTAGTGGGCCTAGTCTGAATTATTCTACTTATGATAAGGAATTATATGCTCTTGTTCGGACTTTGGAAACATGGCAACATTATTTATGGCCCAAAGAATTTGTTATACATTTTGATCATGAATCTTTGAAGCACATTAAAAGTCAAGCAAAACTGAACCGTAGACATGCTAAATGGGTTGAATTCATAGAGACTTTCCCTTATGTTATTAAACACAAGAAGGGAAAAGAAAATGGTATTGCTGATGCATTATCTCATCGGTATACTATGCTTTCACAACTTGACTTTAAAATGTTTGGTTTGGAGACCATCAAAGATCAATATGTGCATGATGCTGAATTTAAAGATGTATTGCAGAAATGTAAAGAAGGGAGAACATGGAACAAGTTCGTCGTTAATGATGGATTTGTGTTTCGTGCTAACAAGCTATGCATTCCAGCTAGCTCTGTTCGTCTTTTGTTGTTGCAGGAGGCGCATGGAGGAGGATTAATGGGACACTTTGGCGTGAAGAAGACGGAGGACGTACTTGCTACGCATTTCTTTTGGCCAAAGATGCGACGAGATGTTGAGCATTTTGTTGGTCGCTGCACTACATGTCAAAAAGCTAAGTCACGACTCAATCCTCATGGTTTATATATGCCTTTGCCTATCCCTAGTGTTCCTTGGGAAGATATATCTATGGAATTTGTTTTGGGTTTACCTCAAACGAAGAAGGGGAGGGATAGCATATTTGTTGTCGTGGATAGGTTCTCGAAGATGGCACACTTTATACCATGTCATAAAAGCGATGATGCTGCTAATGTTGCTGACTTGTTCTTTCGTGAAATTATTCGCTTGCATGGTGTGCCAAATACTATTGTTTCAGATCATGATACTAAATTTCTTAGCCACTTTTGGAGATGTTTATGGGCTAAGTTGGGGACTAAACTGCTTTTTAGTACTACTTGTCACCCCCAAACTGATGGACAAACTGAACTAGTCAACAGAACTTTGTCTACTATGCTTAGGGCTGTTTTGAAGAATAATAGGAAAATGTGGGAAGAATGCTTGCCTCATATTGAATTTGCTTATAATCGTTCGTTGCATTCTACTACTAAGATGTGCCCTTTTGAAATTGTCTATGGTTTCCTACCTCGTGCACCTATTGATTTGTTGCCTCTTCCATATTCGTAGAAGGTTAATTTTGATGCTAAACAACGTGCTGAATTGATCTTAAAAATGCATGAGTTAACTAAGGAAAATATTGAGTGCATGAATGCTAAATATAAACTTGTTGGAGATAAGGGTAGAAAACGTGTTGTCTTTGCACCTGGAGATCTTGTTTGGTTACATTTGCGTAAGGATAGGTTTCCTAATTTGCGCAAGTCAAAGCTAATGCCACGTGTTGATGGTCCTTTCAAGGTGTTAGAGAAAATAAATGATAATGCATATAAACTTGAGCTGCCTGCAGATTTTGGGGTTAGTCCCACATTTAACATTGCAGATTTGAAGCCTTACTTGGGTGAGGAAGATGAGCTTCCATCGAGGACGACTTCAATTCAAGAAGGGAAGGATGATGAGGACATCACTAACAAGGTTACACCCACAGCTCCAACTGACACACATACAGGACCAATTACTAGAGCTCGCGCACGCTAATTAAATTACTAGGTACTTTCGTTTCTTGGTAATGATTCTAATGTTCATGAGAATATGATGCTGCCTAAATTGGATACATTTGTCTTGCTTACAAATGAAGGGCCTAGCCTGGACAAGAAGGATGAACATTGGAGCAAGATCAAGCATGGAGATGATGGCATGCGCAAGGGGAACAAGAATGAAGTTACAATTGATGATTTCAGGACTTTGAAGCCACCATAATGAGTGTGAGAAGCCTTGGACGAAATATACAAGATGCCACTTCATAAATTTCGTCCAGAGGCTATTATAGGTGCTGCGTCACCTTATTATTGGGCCAGGCCCATGTAATTTCGAAATACTTGAGTATAGGCTGTTTTTAGAGTCCGTATGTGTGGGGAAACAAGAGTTAGGGTTGGTTTCGGACCCCTCCACCAAGGGCCACGAAATTCCCCCCTCTTTCCCCCATATATACAGCCCTTAGGGCGTCGTTTAGACTTTGGGTTTTATTTAGATTAAAGTTCGCCATATCTGCAACTCCGCATACTTCGTTTGTGTTCAACGACCAGACAAAGACGTCACAGAACCCCACTTGATCAATAAAGCTTTCCTCTTGAATTTGCAATATCCAGATTGCAATCTCAGTTTCTTGCTTGTTCTTCGTTTGCCTGCAGGAAACAGACCTTCGTGGTCAGGTTGATCGTGCTCCGGCGTGGTCAATAACCTCTCGGAGTTGGTTTAGCGATTGCTAAGGCGCGATGTCCTCGCACGTTCGTAGTCGGATCGTCAAAGTCGACTTCCTCCAAAACGATAGCCACCATCTCATCAAAAGACGAGACACCTTTGCCTCTATTGCATTGGCTGCGAAGTTCTTATTTGTTTGTGCATGTGCGAGGGAGTCGCGTGTGGTCTCCTACTGGATTGATACCTTGGTTCTCAAAAACTGATGGAAATACTTACGCTACTGTGCTGCATCTCCCTTTCCTCTTCGAGGGAATACAACGCAAGCTTGAGAAGTAGCAAGAAGAATTTCTGGCGCCGTTGCCGGGGAGGCTTACGCAAAAGTCATATACCAAGTACCTATCACAAACCTTTATCCTTCGCATTACATTTTTGCCTCTCGTTTTCCTCTCCCCCACTTCACCCTTACCGTTTTATTTGCCCTTCTTCTGACGTGTGTTTATTGTTCGCTTGCTTCTTGTTTGCTTGTGTGTGTTGGATTGCTTGTTTGTCACTATGGCTCAGAACAATACCAAATTGTGTGACTTCTCCAATACCAACAACAATGGTTTTATTAGCACTCCGATTGCTCCTATTACCAATGCTAAATCTTGTGAGATCAATGCTGCTTTGTTGAATCTTGTCATGAAAGATCAATTCTCCGGCCTTCCTAGTGAAGATGCCGCTACCCATCTGAACAACTTTGTTGATTTGTGTGATATGCAAAAGAAAAGGGATACGGATAACGATATTGTTAAATTGAAGTTATTTCCGTTTTCACTTAGAGATCGTGCTAAAACTTGGTTTCCCTCTTTGCCTAGAAATAGTATTGATTCGTGGAATATGTGCAAAGATGCTTTTATCTCTAAGTATTTCCCTCCTGCTAAGATCATCTCTCTTAGAAACGATATTATGAATTTTAAGCAACTAGATCATGAGCATGTTGCACAAGCTTGGGAGAGAATGAAATTGATGATACGTAATTGCCCTACACATGGTTTGAATCTATTGATGATTATCCATAATTTTTATGCTGGCTTGAATTTTGCTTCTAGAAATCTTTTAGACTCTGCCGCGGGAGGCACTTTCATGGAAACCACCTTAGGAAAAGCTACCAAACTTCTAGATAATATTATGGTTAATTATTCTCAATGGCACATCGAAAGATCTACTAGTAAAAAAGTGCATGCTATTGTAGAAATTAGTGTTTTGAGTGGAAAGATGGATGAACTTATGAAATTATTTGCTGCTAAGAGTGCTTCTTCTGATCCTAATGATATGCCTTTGTCCACTTTGATTGAAAATAGCAATAAATCTTTGGATGTGAATTTTTTTGGTAGGAATAATTTTGGTAACAATGCTTATAGAGGTAATTTTAATCCTAGGCCTTTTCCTAGTAATTCCTCTAACAATTATGGTAATTCCTACAACAACTCTTATGGAAAGATGCCTTCTGAATTTGAAACTAGTGTTAAGGAGTTTATGATCTCGCAAAATAATTTCAATGCTATGCTTGAAGAGAAATTGCTTAAGATTGACGAATTGGCTAGAAGTGTGGATAGAATTACTCTTGATGTTGATTCTTTGAAACTTAGATCTATCCCACCTAAGCATGATATCAATGAGTCTCTCAAGGCCATGAGAATTTCCATTGATGAATGCAAAGAAAGAACCGCTAGGATGCGTGCTAAAAGAGAGGATTATATTAAAGCATGTTCTTCTAGTAATCATGAAAATAAAGACGAAGATCTGAAAGTTATTGATGTGTCTCCTATTAGATCCTTGTTTTCTAGTATAAATCTTGATGAAGATAGGATTAGAGATGATTCTGCTTTAAGGTGTCCCAATGATTCGGAGTTTTTAGATCTTGATGCTAAAATTGTTGAAAGTGGGAGTGAAGAGATTAAAACTTTGCATAGTGATGAACCCACTACTTTGGATTTCAAGGGATTCAATTATGATAATTGTTCTTTGATTGATTGTATTTCCTTGTTGCAGTCCGTACTAAATTCTCCGCATGCTTATAGTTATAAAGCTTTCACCAAACACATAGTTGATGCTTTGATGCAATCTTATGAAGAAAAACTGGAGTTAGAAGTTTCTATCCCTAGAAATCTTTATGATGAGTGGGAACCTACTATTAAAATAAAAATAAAAGATCATGAATGCTATGCTTTGTGTGATTTGGGTGCAAGTGTCTCCACTATCCCAAAAACTTTGTGTGATTTGCTAGGGTTCCATGAGCTTGATGATTGTTCTTTAAATTTGCATCTTGCGGATTCCACTATTAAGAAACCTATGGGAAGAATTAATGATGTTCTTATTGTTGCCAATAGGAATTATGTTCCCGTAGACTTCATTGTTCTTGATATAGATTGCAATCCTTCATGTCCTATTATTCTTGGTAGACCTTTCCTTAGAACGATTGGTGCAATTATTGATATGAAGGAAGGAAATATTAGATTCCAATTTCCGTTAAGGAAAGGCATGGAACACTTTCCTAGAAAGAAAGTCAAATTACCATATGAATACATTATGAAAGCCACTTATGGATTGCCTTCCAAAGATGGCAATACCTAGATATATCTTGTATCGTGCCTAGCTAGGGGCGTAAAATGATAGCGCTTGTTGGGAGGCAACCCAATTCTATATTTTTTGTTTTTGCTGCTGTTCCGGAATAAATATTGCATCTAGCTTCTGTTTAGATGTGTTTTCATGTTTTGTTTAGTGTTTGTGCCAAGTAGAACCTTTGGGAAGACTTGTGTGAAGTTTATGTGATCTTCCAGTGAAAAACAGAATCGTTAGCGCTCGCTAAAATGGTCGTCAGATTTTACTGGAGCGTGATATTTAGTTGATTCTTTTTGGAAATGATTAATAGACAAATTCCTCACGTTTACCAATTTAGTTTGAATTTTTTGGAGTTACAGAAGTATGTGAAACCTGCATATTACTACAGACTGTTCTGTTTTTGACAGATTCTGTTTTTCTTGTGTTGTTTGCTTATTTCAATGCATTTATGAGTAGTATTGGCAAGTATGAACCATAGAGAAGTTGGAATACAGTAGGTTTAACACAAATATAAAAAAAGAATGAATTCATGGCAGAACCTTTGAGTAGTGGTTTGCTTTCTTATACTAACGGAGCTCACGAGAATTTTTGTCTTGTGAAGTTTTCAAGTTTTGAGTATCGCTTTGATGGACTATGGAACAAAGAGTAGCAAAGGCCTAAGCTTGGGGTTGCCCATGGCACCCCAAGTAATTCAAGGACAATCAAAATCCTAAGCTTGGGGATGCCCCGAGAAGGCATCCCCTCTTTCGTCTTCATCCATCGGTAACTATACTTGGAGTTATATTTTTATTCACCACATGATATGTGTTTTGCTTGGAGCGTCTTGTATAATTTGAGTCTTTGCTTGTTAGTTTGCCACAATTATCCTTGCTGGACACACCTATTTAAGAGAGTTAAATATGGCCTAGGAATTTTTAGAACACTCTATGTGCTTCACTTATATCTTTTGAGTTGAATAGTTTTACTCTAGTGCTTCACTTATATCTTTTAGAGCACGGTGGTGGTAATATTTTGAAGAAATTGTTGAACTCTCATGCTTCACTTATATTCATTTGAGAATCTATTAAAACAGCATGGTAATGTGTTTAGGCTATAAAACTAGTCTTCACATGATAGACATACAATATCAATGTAGTAAAAACTTTCACACTAAGTGCATTGAATATGATGAGATGTTGGATGCTTGATAATTGTTTTGAGATATGAGGATAGTGATATTAGAGTCATGCTAGTGGAGTTATTGTGAAATTGAGAAATACTTGTGTTAAGGTTAGGGATTCTCGTAGCATGCACATATGGTGAACCGCTATGTGACGAAGTTAGAGCATGAGGTATTTGCAAAGTGCCAACCTTTGTGTGGAGGTCGGGGGTGCGCGATGGTTAACTCCTACCAACCTCCCCCGAGGAGTATGCGTTGATTGCTTTGTTTTGATGACTCGTAGATTTTTGCAATAAGTATATGAGTTCTTGTGACTAATGTCGAGTCCATGGATTATACGCACTCTCACCTTTCCACCATTACTAGCCTCTCTTGTGCCGCGCAACTTTCGCCGGTACCATAAACCCACTATATATCATTCCTCAAAACAGCCACCACATATATATATTCCTCAAAACAGCCGCTATACCTACATATCATGGCATTTCCATAGCCATTCCGAGATATATTGCCATGCAACTTTCCACCGTTCCATTCATATGACACGCATCATATTGTCATATTTCCATGCATGATCATGTAGTTGACATCGTATTTGTGGCAAGGCCACCATGCATAATTTTTCATACATGTCACTCTTGTTTCATTGCACATCTCGGTACACCGCCGGAGGCATTCATATAGAGTCATACTTTGTTGTAGTATCGAGTTGTAATATCGAGTTGTAATGAAAGTGTGATGATCATCATTATTAGAGCATTGTCCCATGGGAGGAAAGGCTAAATGAATAAAGCCCCTCCGCAAAAAAAAGAAGAAAAAAGGCCAAATAAAAAAGGCCCAAAAAAGAAAAACAAGGGAAAAAAGAAAAAGAAAAGAAAAGGCGACAATTGCTACTATCTTTTTTCCACACCTGTGCTTCAAAGTAGCACCATGTTCTTCATGATAGAGAGTCTCATGCTTAGTCACTTTTATATACTAGTGGGAATTTTCGTTATAGAACTTGGCTTGTATATTCCAACGATGGGTTTCCTCAAATGCCCTAGGTCTTCGTGAGCAAGCAAGTTGGATGCACACCCACTAGTTTCTTTTGTTGAGATTTCATTCATATTTAGCTCTAGTGCAACCGTTGCATGGCAATCCCTACTCACTCACATTGATATCTATTGATGGGCATCTCCATAGCCCGTTGATACGCCTAGTTGATGTGAGACTATCTCCCTCCTTTTTGTCTTCTCCACAACCACCTCTATTCCACCCATAGTGCTATGTCCATGGCTCACGCTCATGTATTGCGTGAAAGTTGAAAGGTTTGAAAGAATAGAGTATGAAAACAAGTGCTTGGCTGAAATCGGGGTTGTGCATGATATGAATATTTTGTGTCATGAAGAGGGAGTGATAGAGGCAAAGGTGTCCCGTCTTTCGATGAGATGGTGGCTATCGTTTGGATGAAGTCGACTTTGACGATCCGACTACGAACGTGCGTGGACGTCGCGCCTTAGCAATCGCTAAACCAACTCCGAGAGGTTATTGACCACGCCGGAGCACGATCAACCTGACCACGAAGGTCTGTTTCCTGCAGGCAAACGAAGAACAAGCAAGAAACTGAGATTGCAATCTGGATATTGCGAATTCAAGAGGAAAGCTTTATTGATCAAGTGGGGTTCTGTGACGTCTTGGTCTGGTCGTTGAACACAAACGAAGTACGCGAAGTTGCAGCTATGGCGAACTTTAATCTAAACAAAACCCAAAGTCTAAACGACGCCCTAAGGGCTGTATATATGAGGGAAAGAGGGGGGAATTTCGTGGCCCTTGGTGGAGGGGTCCGAAACCAACCCTAACTCTTGTTTCCCCACACATACAGACTCTAAAAACAGCCTATACTCAAGTATTTCGAAATTACATGGGCCTGGCCCAATAATAAGGTGACGCAGCACCTATAATAGCCTCTGGACGAAATTTATGAAGTGGCATCTTGTATATTTCGTCCAAGGCTTCTCACACTCATTATGGTGGCTTCAAAGTCCTGAAATCATCAATTGAAACTCCATTCTTGTTCCCCTTGCGCATGCCATCATCTCCATGCTTGATCTTGCTCCAATGTTCATCCTTCTTGTCCAAGCTAGGCCCTTCATTTGTAAGCAAGACAAATGTATCCAATTTAGGCAGCATCATATTCTCATGAACATTAGATTCATTACCAAGAAACGTAAGTACCTGGTAATTTAATTGGCATGCGCGAGCTCTAGTAATTGGTCATGTATATGTGTCAGTTGGAGCTGTGGGTGTAACCTTGTTAGTGATGTCCTCATCATCCTCCCCTTCTTGAATTGAAGTCGTCCTCGACGGAAGCTCATCTTCCTCACCCAAGTAAGGCTTCAAATCTGCAATGTTAAATGTGGGACTAACCCCAAAATCTGCAGGCAGCTCAAGTTTATATGCATTATCATTTATTTTCTCTAACACCTTGAAAGGACCATCAGCACGTGGCATTGCTTTGACTTGCGCAAATTAGGAAACCTATCCTTACGCAAATGTAACCAAACAAGATCTCCAGGTGCAAAGACAACACGTTTTCTACCCTTATCTCCAACAAGTTTATATTTAGCATTCATGCGCTCAATATTTTCCTTAGTTAACTCATGCATTTTTAAGATCAATTCAGCATTTGTTTAGCATCAAAATTAACCTTCTCCGAAGATGGAAGAGGCAACAAATCAATAGGTGCACGAGGTAGAAAACCATAGACAATTTCAAAAGGGCACATCTTAGTAGTAGAATGCAATGAACGATTATAAGCAAATTCAATATGAGGCAAGCATTCTTCCCACATTTTCTTATTATTCTTCAAAACAGCCCTAAGCATAGTAGACAAAGTTCTGTTGACTACTTCAGTTTGTCCATCAGTTTGGGGGTGACAAGTAGTACTAAAAAGCAGTTTAGTCCCCAACTTAGCCCATAAGCATCTCCAAAAGTGGCTAAGAAATTTAGTATCACGATCTGAAACAATAGTATTTGGCACACCATGCAAGCGAATAATTTCACGAAAGAACAAATCAGCAACAGTAGCAGCATCATCGCTTTTATGACATGGTATAAAGTGTGCCATCTTCGAGAACCTATCCACGACAACAAATATGCTATCCCTCCCCTTCTTTGTTCGAGGTAAACCCAAAACAAAGTCCATAGATATATCTTCCCAAGGAACACTAGGGACAGGCAAAGGCATATATAAACCATGAGGATTGAGTCGTGACTTAGCTTTTTGACATGTAGTGCAGCGACCAACAAAACGCTCAACATCCCGTCGCATCTTTGGCCAAAAGAAATGTGTAGCAAGTACGTCCTCCGTCTTCTTCACGCCAAAGTGTCCCATTAATCCTCCTCCATGCGCCTCCTGCAACAACAAAAGACGAACATAGCTAGCTGGAATGCATAGCCTGTTAGCACGAAACACAAATCCATCATTAACGGCGAACTTGTTCCATGTTCTCCCTTCTTTGCAATTCTGCAATACATCTTTAGATTCAGCATCATGCACATATTGATCTTTGATGGTCTCCAAACCAAATATTTTAAAGTCAAGTTGTGAAAGCATAGTATAACGACGAGATAATGCATCAGCAATAACATTTTCTTTTCCCTTCTTGTGTTTAATAACATAAGGGAAAGTCTATATGAATTCAACCCATTTAGCATGTCTACGGTTCAGTCTTGCTTGACTTTTAATGTGCTTTAAATATTCATGATCAGAATGTATAACAAATTCTTTGGGCCATAAATAATGTTGCCATGTCTCCAATGTCCGAACAAGAGCATATAATTCCTTATCATAAGTAGAATAATTCAGACTAGGCCCACTCAATTTTTCAGAAGAATATGCAACAGGTTTACCATCTTGTAATAACACACCTCCTAACCCAATTCCACTAGCATCACATTCAAGCTCAAAAGTCTTATTAAAATCAGGAAGTTGGAGTAAAGGAGCATGTGTCAACTTATCTTTCAATACCGTGAATGCTTCTTCCTGTGCAGTACCCCAAACAAAAGGCACATCCTTCTTTGTAAGCTCATTGAGAGGTGCAGCAATGGTGCTGAAATCTCTCACAAAACGCCGATAGAATCCAGCGAGGCCAAGGAAACTCCTCACGTGTGTGACCATTTTGGGTTGCGGCCAACTCTCAATAGCTTCAATCTTGGCTTTATCAACCTCAATTCCCTGTGGAGTAACAACATAGCCAAGAAAAGAGACTCGGTCGGTGCAAAAGGTGCACTTTCCAAGGTTACCAAATAAACGTGCATCACGTAGAGCAATAAAAACAGCACGTAAATGTTCCAAATGTTCCTCCAAAGATCTGCTAAAAATCAATATATCATCAAAGTATACTACCACAAATCGTCCAATGAAAGCACGTAAAACTTCATTCATTAATCTCATGAAAGTACTAGGTGCATTAGTTAACCCAAAAGGCATGACTAACCACTCATATAATCCAAACTTAGTTTTAAATGCTGTTTTCCATTCATCTCCCAATTTCATACGAATTTGATGGTATCCACTACGCAAATCAACTTTGGAGAATATTGTAGAGCCACTCAATTCATCAAGCATATCATCTAGCCTAGGAATAGGATGACGATAACGAATAGTAATATTATTAATGCCTCTACAATCAACACACATACGCGATGTACCATCCTTTTTCGGCACTAGAATAATAGGAACAGCACAAGGACTAAGGGATTCACGTATATAACCTTTGTCGAGTAGCTCTTGTACTTGACGCATAATCTCCTTCGTCTCTTCTGGATTGGTACGGTATGGTGCGCGGTTGGGTAGCGATGCACCGGGAATTAAGTCAATCTGATGCTCAATCCCTCGAATAGGTGGTAATCCCGGTGGCACGTCTTGTGGAAAGACGTCGGCGAACTCCTGTAAAATGTTAGTGACAGCAGGAGGCAAAGAGGAAGGCACGTCCTCGAATGAAAACAAGGCCTCTTTGCATACAACAGCATAGCAAACCGATTTGCTAAAATCTAGCTCATCAATATCAGATTTGGTGGCTAATAAACATGCACTTTTCAATTTAATTTCAGAAGCAACAGTAGATGGTTTATTAGTAGGCTTCATTTGTTGCTCAAATTCTTTTGCCACAATCTGATTTTCACTCTTATTTTTCTCCTGTTTTGCTTTATTAGCTCTATTAATATCATCTTTCAAAATGGAATCAGGAGTCATAGGAAGCAAAGTAATATTTTTATCCTTATGAACAAGAGTATACTGATTGTTTCTACCATGGTGTACAGAATTTTTATCAAATTGCCATGGTCTACCAAGTAATAAGGAACATGCTTGCATAGGTACCACATCACAATCAACATAATCAACATATGTAGAGATACTAAAATGCACACGAACAGTACGTGTTACCTTAACCTTGCCGCTGTTGTTGAACCATTGGATGTAGTAAGGATGTGGATGTGGTCTTGTGGTGAGAGATAGCTTCTCCACCATCTCCATGCTAGCCAAGTTGTTGCAACTCCCTCCATCTATGATCACGCGAACAGAACGTTCCTTCACAACTCCCTTTGTATGGAACAAATTATGCATCTGATTTTGCTCAGCTTGTGTAACCTGCACACTCAAAACACGTTGAGCAACTAAACATTCATACCTGTCAGCATCTTCAGGAGCCATGTATTGCGTCTCATGATCAGAATCGTCTCCACCGTGTTCTTCACGTGTAATAAGAGCCAAAGTCTCCTCATCATAGTCACTAGCGGATTCATATCCACCATCCTCAGTAGCAATCATCACACGCTGAGATTTGCAATCTCTCGCAAAATGTCCTCTTCCCTTACAACGACGACAAATAATGTCACTGGTGTGCCCTGTTGATGCCATGGAAGAAGAACTCTGTGCAGGCCCAATAGGTGTGCTCTTGTCAGATAATGGTGGTTGTGCCTGCTTCCTTGTATCACGGCTGGAGGTAACAGCTGATGGAGGTGTCGGTGCAGTAGAATGTGTGGAAGTAGAGGATGCACGCGGTGTCCATGATGAAGGTCGACCTGCAGAAAAGTTAGTCTGCGCCAATGCCTGTCGATCCTACACTTCACGTTCAGCTTTACAAGCAAGATGGAATAAACGAGTGATATTAGTATAATCCTTATACTCTAGAATGGTCTGAATCTCTGATACGGTGTATCCTAGGGCCATCACCATGGACCCTTCATCGCCTCACCAAGTGCCCAAAGGACCCATGACTAGAGCACGTGCAAGAGCTTTTGAGACCGAGGTGACCTCGCTCCTCTCTTTACATCTTTCGGATTCACTTGAGGTACGGCCTCTACCTTCATCAGAGACTCTATGCATACTCAGGTACTTGGACGAAGGCCGCAGGACAGCTCTACATGATGCTCAAGAGGACAGGACCGACAAGTGCTCGAGACAAGAAGAAGGAATGCTGAAGATGCTACAGGCACCGGACGTCCGGCCTGCACCGGACGACCGGCGACTCCCAGGCACCGGACGACCGGAAAACACCGGACGTCCGGCCCCTCCCAGACGACCGGACGACCGGAAGCCACCGGACGGCCGTGACTTCGGCAACAGAAGCTAAATAGCGGAAATCCGAGGATTACCGGACGTCCGGTCCCTCCGGAACCACCGGACGTCCGGTAACCCCCGGACGTCCGCTACGACGGCGACCGCGTGTGTAATATAAATACTGTTGACCTCCTCCCTTTAGACGCAGCTGTGGTTTAGCTCATTTGACACTTGTGTGGATTTCTCCCACGAGACCGGTGCGCCTCTACGGAGAAGATCCACCTCTGGATTCAAGACCCCTAACGGGAAGATCCCACGGGATTCCAAGACCTCCTCCGGGAGAAGACTATCTGTATCACCGTTGTTGACTTTGGATCATGTACCTCGACCTTGTATCGCGAATCTAGCACTTGTGTGATTGCTTCCGTGTTGATTTGAGTGTTCTCTCTTGTGTTTTCCCCGTGTTCATCGTGTGCCAACCTCCAAACGTGAAAGATCCGCTGATTAGGGTTCCACCCTGTATCAGAAAATAATGCCTCTTTGCATACAACAGCATAGCAAACAGATTTGCTAAAATCTAGCTCATCAATATCAGATTTGGTGGCAAATAAACATGCACTTTTCAATTTAATTTCAGAAGCAACAGTAGATGGTTTATTAGTAGGCTTCATTTGTTGCTCAAATTCTTTTGCCACAATCTGATTTTCACTCTTATTTTTCTCCTGTTTTGCTTTATTAGCTCTATTAATATCATCTTTCAAAATGGAATCAGGAGTCATAGGAAGCAAAGTAATATTTTTATCCTTATGAACAAGAGTATACTGATTGTTTCTACCATGGTGTACAGAATTTTTATCAAATTGCCATGGTCTACCAAGTAATAAGGAACATGCTTGCATAGGTACCACATCACAATCAACATAATCAGCATATGTAGAGATACTAAAATGCACACGAACAGTACGTGTTACCTTAACATTGCCGCTGTTGTTGAACCATTGGATGTAGTAAGGATGTGGATGTGGTCTTGTGGTGAGAGATAGCTTCTCCACCATCTCCATGCTAGCCAAGTTGTTGCAACTCCCTCCATCTATGATCACGCGAACAGAACGTTCCTTCACAACTCCCTTTGTATGGAACAAATTATGCCTCTGATTTTGCTCAGCTTGTGTAACCTGCACACTCAAAACACGTTGAGCAACTAAACATTCATACATGTCAGCATCTTCAGGAGCCATGTATTGCGTCTCATGATCAGAATCGTCTCCACCGTGTTCTTCACGTGTAATAAGAGCCAAAGTCTCCTCATCATAGTCACTAGCGGATTCATATCCACCATCCTCAGTAGCAATCATCACACGCTGAGATTTGCAATCTCTCGCAAAATGTCCTCTTCCCTTACAACGACGACAAATAATATCACTAGTGTGCCCTGTTGATGCCATGGAAGAAGAAGAACTCTGTGCAGGCCCAATAGGTGTGCTCTTGGCAGATAATGGAGGTTGTGCCTGCTTCCTTGTATCACGGCTGGAGGTAATAGCTGATGGAGGTGTCGGTGCAGTAGAATGTGTGGAAGTAGAGGATGCACGCGGTGTCCATGATGAAGGTCGACCTGCAGAAAAGTTAGTCCGCGCCAATGCCTGTCGAACCTGCACTTCACGTTCAGCTTTACAAGCAAGATGGAATAAACGAGTGATATTAGTATAATCCTTATACTCTAGAATGGTCTGAATCTCTCTATTTAATCCACCCATAAAACGTGCAAGCATAGCTTCATTCTCCTCAACAATACCACATCTAATCAGGCCAGTTTGTAATTGCTGATAATATTCTTCTACAGAATTTTTTCCTTGTCTTAAGCGCTGCAGTTTTTGAAGTAATTCACGTTGATAATATGGTGGAACCCAACGAGTACGCATAGCAGTTTTCAAAGCAGTCCAAGTAGCTGGAGTAGGATATAATCTACAATGTTCAGACCACCAAACACATGCAAAACTAGTGAAAGCACAAACAGCAGCAGGAACACGTCTCTCCTCAGGATAGTTTAAACATGTAAAACGTTGTTCAGTTTGTAACTCCCAAGTAAGATATATATCAGGAACATATCTACCCTCAAATGGTGGAATATTCAATTTCAGTTTAGGAAGATGGTCATGTACCTCAGGTGGTGGTGCAGCCCTACCGTTGCGATGATATGCATGAGGACGACCTGGTGGTGGTGGTGCTGGTTGTTGGACGTAGTTCTGATTTTGGTCAACCTCATCCTCGTAATGGTCCTCCACCTCTACAGTAGCAGCAGGAGCTACAGAAACATCAACAGCAGCAACAGAAGCTTGACCAGTCTCAAGGGGAACGCGCTGTGCTCGTCCCACTTGATTCGGAAGTCGGCGTTATTGTTGTTGTTGTTGTTGTTGTTGAAGAGGTGGGACAGCTGCAGCAGCCGGTGGTGGTGGAAAACGCACAAGCAATTCAGCAAACTTGTTATCCAGCTTTGTTTCAAACGTCTTCTCCATGCCATCTATCTTCTCCATGGCCTCGTCCAATGTGTTTAGCACATCTTGCACCTGTACACTCATCATTTCCTAAAACTTATCATGAAGCTCCTTGTTCGTCAAGTTCTCCCAGTCAGTCTCGTCGACTTGTGATCCTGGCATGGTTAGCAGCAATAGAAACACATAAGAATATGACCCTACAGACTACTAACAAGTGGTGGTGGTGGCGGGTGTCACAAATCCGTCAAGCAAATCTCAAATTCTTACCAGTTCTTACCCAGCAGCAGGTGGTGATCGGCAACCGATGTAGTCAAAACTCTCAAAGCTTGGATAGAGCGATTACCAGGGAGAGTCAAACGCACGATGTAGATGTATGTGGAGCTGGGAAGGCTTATAATATGGTAGCAAAAAGGGTCAGCAATAATCAATTCAGAGATGCAAAGGTGAATAAACGCTCAACGACGGTACTGTGCTGGTCCTATGCTAGACCGTACTAGAGACGCGAGCCTAGAACACTAACAAAATCACGGCGCTGCACGTAATCAAGGGGAAAGCACACTCTGAAATTTTTTTTTTCGCCTGTTTTTTTTTTGCGCTGCTTTTTTTTTGCCGAAAATCACTATAATGGCGAGTGTCTCAAAACACTTCCCAAGTCAAACTAAGATGATAGGCACGAAATTTTTTTGACGAATTTTTTTTTTTCGGAATCAGGGCAGCGACGACGAAAAAAGTGCGGTAAAAAATCAGTATGGTGGTACGTGTCTCAAAAGACTCAGAAAAGCCCAAAAATAGGATAGGGAAAAAATATTTTCACCTGTCGAAATTTTGGCCTAAAAACTACCTGGGGGTCTCCATACTCTTTTTTTTTCGAGACCTACGCAGGCAAGGAAACACGAAACCGAAACCTAGATGGATCTCGAGAACAAACCTAATATGAAAAGAACTCGGATTTGTTGTGGATATATGGTGGTAGGATATGGCAGCGGTGGTAGGTTATGGCAGCGGTGGTGGTATGTGGTGGCGGTGGTGGGATATGGCAGCGGTAGTGGTATGGCAGCGGAGATGAATATGGTGCGGCGGCGTCGTGACAAACTGTGAACAGAACTCGAAACTCTAAAGAACTACACGCTAAGACCAGCAACTTGACACGATGATGCAACCGTAAATTCAACAAAGCAAATACAGAAAAGATTATGCAAAGGCTCAGATTGGTTCGGATGGGATGAACTAACCCTAATTTTTTTTGGCTTTTTCGTGGACTATAGGTATGAAGAACAGACTCGATCTAAACTATGAAAAACTGTAAAATCTCACCGAGCAACCTGGAAATCTGATACCACTTGATAGAGGCAAAGGTGTCCCGTCTTTCGATGAGATGGTGGCTATCGTTTGGATGAAGTCGACTTTGACGACCCGACTACGAACGTGCGTGGACGTCGCGCCTTAGCAATCGCTAAACCAACTCCGAGAGGTTATTGACCACGCCGGAGCACGATCAACCTGACCACGAAGGTCTGTTTCCTGCAGGCAAACGAAGAACAAGCAAGAAACTGAGATTGCAATCTGGATATTGCGAATTCAAGAGGAAAGCTTTATTGATCAAGTGGGGTTCTGTGACGTCTTGGTCTGGTCGTTGAACACAAACGAAGTACGCGAAGTTGCAGCTATGGCGAACTTTAATCTAAACAAAACCCAAAGTCTAAACGACGCCCTAAGGGCTGTATATATGAGGGAAAGAGGGGGGAATTTCGTGGCCCTTGGTGGAGGGGTCCGAAACCAACCCTAACTCTTGTTTCCCCACACATACAGACTCTAAAAACAGCCTATACTCAAGTATTTCGAAATTACATGGGCCTGGCCCAATAATAAGGTGACGCAGCACCTATAATAGCCTCTGGACGAAATTTATGAAGTGGCATCTTGTATATTTCGTCCAAGGCTTCTCACACTCATTATGGTGGCTTCAAAGTCCTGAAATCATCAATTGAAACTCCATTCTTGTTCCCCTTGCGCATGCCATCATCTCCATGCTTGATCTTGCTCCAATGTTCATCCTTCTTGTCCAAGCTAGGCCCTTCATTTGTAAGCAAGACAAATGTATCCAATTTAGGCAGCATCATATTCTCATGAACATTAGATTCATTACCAAGAAACGTAAGTACCTGGTAATTTAATTGGCGTGCGCGAGCTCTAGTAATTGGTCCTGTATATGTGTCAGTTGGAGCTGTGGGTGTAACCTTGTTAGTGATGTCCTCATCAGGGAGCATAGCCAGACTATATGATTTTGTAGGGATAACTTTCTTTAGCCGTAGTATTTTGAGAAGACATGATTGCTTTGCTAGTATGCTTGAAGTATTGTTATTTCTTATGCCAATATAGACTTTTATCTTGAATCTTTCAGAACTGAACATTCATGTCACAATTAAGAGAATTACATTGAAAAACTATGTTGGTTAGCATTCCACATCAAAAATTCTGTTTTTATCATTTACCTACTCGAGGACGAGCAGGAATTAAGCTTGGGGATGCTTGATACGTCTCCAATGTATCTATAATTTTTTATTGTTCCATGCTATTATTTATGATGTCTTGGATGTTTAATAGGCTTTGTCATACACTTTTATATCATTTTTGGGACTAACCTACTAACCCAAAGGCCCAGTCCAGATTGCTGTTTTTTGCCTGTTTCAGGGTTTTGCAGAAAAGGAATATCAAACGGAGTCCAAACGGAATGAAACCTTCGCGAGAGATATTTTTGGAGAAAATCACGCACAGGGGACTTGAGAACCACGTCAGGGGAGCCTCGGGGTGTCCACGAGGGTGGGGGCGCACCCCCCTTCCCAGGGCGTGCCTCCTAGCCTCGTGGGCCCCTCGAGCACCACCCCCCCCCCCCCGGTGTCCTCCTTCCTCGTATATAAGTCTATGTACCTAGAAACCATCGACAACAGAGAGAAAACCCTAATTCCACCGCCGTAACCTTCTGTTCCCGTGAGATCCCATCTTGGAGCCTGTTTCGGAGCTCCGCCGGAGGGGGGATCCATCACGGAGTGCTTCTACATCATCATCATCGCCCTCACCATGAGTTGTGAGTAGTTTACCACAGACCTTCGGGTCCATAGCTAGTATCTTGATGGCTTCTTATCTCTCTCTGGATCTCAATACAAAGTTCCCCTCGGTCTTCAAGGAGATCTATTCAAGGTAATCTCTTTTTGTGGTGTGTTTGTCGAGATCCGATGAATTGTGAGTTTATGATCAAGATTATCTACAAGAAATATTTGGTTCTTTTCTGAACTCTTTATGTGTGCTCATAATATCCTTGCAAGTCTCTTCGAATTATTGGTTTGGTTTGGCCTACTAGATCTATAGTTCTTTCAATGGGATAAGTGCTTGGCTTTGGGTTCAATCTTGCGGTGTCCTTTCCCAGTGACAGTAGGGGCAGCAAGGCACGTATTGTATTGTTGCCATCGAGGACAAAAATATGGGGTTTATATCATATTGCTTGAGTTTATCCCTCTACATCATGTCATCTTGCTTAAGGCGTTACTCTGTTCTTATGAACTCAATACACTAGATGCATGCTGGATAGCGGTCGATGTGTGGAGTAACAGTAGTAGATGCAGAATCGTTTCGGTCTACTTGTCTCGGACGTGATGCATATATACAATGATCATGCCTAGATAGTCTCATAATTATTCGCTTTTCTATCAATTGCTCGACGGTAATTTGTTTACCCGCCGTAGAATATCGCTATCATGAGAGAAGCCACGAGAGAACACTATGGCCCCCGGGTCTATTCTCAACATATCAATCTACATCTACTTTACTTTTACTGCTTTTACTTTCTGTTCGTATAACAAAAATACCAAAAATATAAACTATCATCTCTATCAGATCTCACTTTCGTAAGTGACTGTAAAGGGATTGACAACCCCATATTGCGTTGGCTACGAAGTTCTTATTTGTTTATGCTGGTGCGAGGGACTCGCGCGTGGTCTCCTACTGGATTGATACCTTGGTTCTCGAAAACTGAGGGAAATACTTACGCTACTGTGCTGCATCTCCCTTTCCTCTTCGAGGGAATACAACGCAAGCGCGAGAAGTAGCAGGATGCTACTAGAGTTGCCAGATCCGCATAGTATCGGTGCCGGGGCCTTCAAGTTGGCATTAGAGCCCAGGTTATGGAACCTTAGCCGCTTTGTTATGAATGGTTAACAGAGCAATGGGGTATGCATATGCATGTGGGATAACCAAGCTGACGAACTCGACTTCACACGTTAGCTCCTAGTGTATGGGTACATGGACAAACTTCATTAATAGTAAAATCTAAAAGATAGAAAAAATGAAACAATTCTAAAATTTTAGGTTAGCAAACCTAGTCAATTATTCTACCCACATGTGAAGTTTGTCGAAGAAATGATATTCGGTGTATTCTTGGGAAGAAAACAAATCACATCTCCAAATTGCTTTGAACATTATGTTTTTATAGGATCAAATTTTGTCCTTTTTACCAAATTTCTCCATGAAACTTCACACGTTAGTAGAACATTTGACCATGTATACTAAAAAATCTAGAACTATTTGATTTCCTACCATTTTTTCATTTTTAATACTCATAAAAGATGCACGTGTGATGATAATTAGATGTATCAGATATTTTACCACTTGGTCATGTATCTCTAGGTGGTAATGCGACTAGGGTTCCATGTCTTCGGTCTGCCATGCCTCATAGCTTTAGGGGCATGAAGGTGTAGTGGACCCTCGCCTTTGCTGACGGGAGGGATCGAACTCCGTTTAGTTACAATTTTCAGATCGGATAGGGTTTGTGCCCTAACCATGGAGGCCAGACGACATCATCTTCTGGATAATGGAATAAGGTCCTTTTGAAACTGCTTGTTATCGACTAGAGGGGGGTGAATAGGCAATTTTTATGAAAGTCTTCAAGACACTGAAATACTACCTACACAGTATGCAGCGGAAGATAAACTACATTAGAAAAGCCATAGTCTAAGAGAAGGTACTGAGTAAGCACGACGACTAATAGCAGCTAGGTAGATAGCATCATAATAGGAAGACAATATGAAGCTAATTATGAGAACAGGAGTATGTCTTCACGCATTGAAGTCAAACAAGGCAAGCAGGTAATGACTTCACGAAGATAAACAATGAGTAAGGGTGAAGTGATAGAACCGGGTGCTTGATGAAGACAAAGATTCGGTGGACCAGTTCCAGTTGCTGTGACAACTGTACGTCTGGTTAGGGACGCTGAGATTGAACTCAGAAGACCGCATCTTCACCTTATTCCCCTTGAGCTAAGGACACTTAGTCCTCGCCCAATCACTCTGGTAAGTCTTCAAGGTAGACTTCCAAACCTTCACAGACTTCATTCACCGGCAATCCACAATGGCTCTTGGATGCTCAGAATGCGATGCCTAACCGACTGGAAGATACACAGTCGTCAAGTGTAACAAGTCTTTAGATCACACGGACAGAAAGACTTCAGTGATGCCTAACACTCTTTGGCTCTGGGTGTTTTGGGCCTTGTCCTCGCAAGGATTCTCTCTCAAAGGCTTCGGAGGTGGGTTGCTCTGAAGCGACAAAAGATGTGTCTTAACTCTGAGCAACCACTGATTTATGGTGGAGGGCGTGGGCTATTTATAGCCAGGAGGCAACCCGACATCATTTATCTAAAATGACCCTTGGTCATTCGGGAACCGACACGTGTCCAACAGTCGGATTTCAAACACACGTGGCAACTTGACTTGGGCTACATCTAAAGCTGACTTGTCCAACTCGGGACAAGATTTTCTCTCTTTGTCTTCTCTCGAAGATATAGGATTTGGGTTGAGCATCACATTAGTTTTTCTGACTTTGTTCACTTGGACCCCACTTGACAATTCGGTGGTTCCTATGACTCAAGGAAGAAGAAAAAGAAACAACGAAACAAATATGTCTTTGTGCTCCATTACCTTCAAATGAATGTCTTCACATCTCATTGTCTTTGACATGAATGACTTCATGAACCACCATCGTCTTTGATGTTTTCATACATTTTTAGGGGTCATTTCTGGTAGGTAAACTGAATCAATGAGGGACTTCTACCTGTGTTATCCTGCAATTCTCACAAACACATTAGTCCCTCAACCACGTTTGTCGTCAATACTCCAAAACCAACTAGGGGTAGCACTAGATGCACTTACAATCTCCCCCTTTTGGTGATTGATGACAAACTGGTGGAAGTTTTCAATGGGCAAAAATAATATGTGAAAGATAAAGAATGCAGAGTTTGACTTCATAAGTTGAAAGAGCTCCCCCTGAAGGTGTGCATATAAGTAGTTTGCTTTTGAATGCAAATGCACATGGCAGGTTTTGCTTGGTGGAGATCTCCTTCAATTTTATGAAGATAATTCAGCATGCATACAAAACTGTAGTGAATATAATGATATGCATAATGAGAAATGGGCATCTGCTGAATGATTTTAATGCGTGTAAGATAGAAATTCAACCACGTAATAAAACAGCAGAAAATGTAGCAGACGTCCCATCTGGACTTAAGTGTTACAACTCAAAACCAACAGTTCACGAACGAGAGTTGCAACACTTAACAAAAATATAGCACACGACCCATATGAACCCGCTTGAAGACTATCAACCCATATGCTTCTCCCCCTTATGTCAGCAGATGACCAAAAAGGTGTGAAGACATAGGGCGTCTAAGCGTTCCCCGGAGGTATTGGTGAAGATGTTGGGGGCAGCCATGTAAACATTGGAGTTGGGCGGTGCAGTAGGGCCTGATGCAGCGTCTTGATGCAGTGAAGCAATAGCTGGTGAAATGGCATCGTCTTCCTCATCAATGACTCGTGCAATGACAGTGGGAGCCGAGGATGAGTACTCAGCATCTTTAATAGAAGGATTTGAATGCTAGCTTGCTGACTCTGGAGGCCTAGAGTCAAACTCGAATCATTCAGTGAAGCCATCTGCTTGAAGATCTAATGTAGGGTGGAACCCTATGTGGCCGATCTTTCACGAAATGGAGGGGATCCCACGATGAACACGAAGAACACAAAGGGAAATCACGAGGGGAACACTCAAGAACAAGTCCAATCACACATCCACTAGACAATCAAACACACAAGATCACAAGATACATGGACAACAAAGGGAAAGATACATGGGTAGAGTTCATCTCCAAGAGGAGGTCTTGAATCCGTGAAGGATCTTCCCGTTTAGGGGTCTTGAATCCAAGGTGGATCTTCTCCGTAGAGGGGCCGCGGTCTCTCTCGTGGAGTAGATCCGGGATGGATGAGCAAAGCTCTATCTCACATATGAGCTAAACTAATTCTAACCCTAAAATGGTGGAGGTGGAGGAGTATATATAGTTCTAGTGCAAGTGGGGGCAAAGGGAAAGGGATACATGGGCCTCTGGCCCGGTTAGGCACGCGCAGGCGCCGGACGTCCAGGTTGGCGGCCGGATGTCCGGGGCTTCGGGGCGAGCCAGATGTCCGGGGTCACGGCCGGATGTCCGGGCTGGCTTGGTCCAGCTTCTGTGAAGGAGGGTCCGGATTTCCGGGAGGAGTGCCGGATGTCCGGCCGTTGCTGAAGCGCCGGATGTCCGGCCTTTGGCGCGGATGTCCGGCCGCTGTAGTATCAGCAGCTCCGTCTTCTTCCGTCTTCTCTTCCAAGCTTCCCTCGTGGATGGTGTAGGTGTTCCTCGGCGCTTGCACTCCTCGTCGTCGTCCGTGAAACTCCGAAAATACCTATGCATGCACACGAGTGGAGTGTCAAGTAGTATACCATCCTCGAAGGGGTCAAGTGAACACGTGTAAAGGAGATGATTCACCTTTATGTATGAGAAGTAGAGGTCGCACGTGTCACTTGCCAAACGGACTCTTGACATGGTGATGTCCTTAGGATGCTCCGCATCATCCCCTCCCCCTTGTAAAAGATCCGACCTCGGATCGAAAGCCAAATCACCATGGGAAAGAGATGGCGTCGCCATGTCGAAGCGGTCGATCACCAAGCACTCATCATCTTGAAGCTCTAAATGGGCACTCTCCAATGTCGCACCATCTAGTGATTCCTTCAAAAGGAGCAAGGACAACAAACACTTGTAAAAACAAATGTGGTTAGCGTTAGTGCACAACCAAGCATTCAAGAGGGGATTCACCCAACAAGTGTTGTCATCAAGCATAGCATAGGGTGTGACAAGGGGTTGTGGCATGGCATTTAAGCACATCAATTGAGCACAATCAAGGTCATCATGGAAGCAAGCATGTAAATGTGAGGTAGAGAAGCACATATGTGTGACAAGAGAGTAAGCATCTACCTCAAAGTCGTAGCAAGCATGCATAAAGCGCTCAATGAAAGGTCTATGGTAGGCATAGGAATCAATCACAACACCAAATAAAATGAAGTGTCTAAACACAAGGGTCAAGTGCAAGACAATCCAAGCATAATGTGCATAGGGTGTAGTGAAGATCGAGTGGCACTCAACACAATAGAAATAGCAATTGTTCATCATGTGTGAGGCAAACAAGCGAAGCATGTGACAAGCAATGGGACAAGGCATATGTGAAGAGATGACATTGTTGCAACCAAGCATATGATAGGGAGAAGTAATCCAAGAATTGGATGTAACACACAAGGCATATATAACATGAGGCATGGCAATCTGACAATGGCAAGTCGAAGTGAGATCTCTAACATGTGTGCAATCAAGGGGTCCAAGATGACAAATAAGTCTCATGGTGCAAGCAACACATGTAGTGTGATCCACAATATCCATGCTCATGGTTTTTGGTGTCCCGGAAGAGAAGGATATCACCTTGAGAGTGTGTCCTTGTGCGTCCTTCACAATGCCGAAGCACAAGCAAGTGAGATGTAGAAGCGTCGGGAACGAAGGAGGTTCGCTCCCAAGAGCTCTTTTCGTCAACTCATGTGTTTGTGAAGTTGACGAGTATGGATGTGTACCTACACAAAAGAGACACAAACCAAAGAAATTGTGCGTGTGGTAAATGTACACATCATCCATCATGATGTGTATGTGCATGTGTGAGTTAGCACAAGATAAGCATCGCTCAAAGAAATTTGATGCATGGTATAAGAACATGTCATCCATCATGAATGAATAGTTATTGTGTATAGCATGATGTGGATGCAAATTGAGCATACAAGTATGGGGATCATGCAATGGATGGGATGGATCAAAATCTCCTAAATTGTATGAGGAAACTATGGGGGTCTCCTCATGAGCAATATCGAAAGCATAATATGGAGAAGTGGAACAACATCCAAAACAATGCATGTCCGAAGCTAGGTAATCATGGCATGGCATATGATGGATATGATGCAAAGGAAGCATGTCAATATCATCACAAGAAAAACAAATGCCAATGACCATGGGCTTGTCATCTATGCCATATGTGCAAATTGGGTTTATCTTAATGGCATATGCATAGTTACTATGAAGAGATTGCAAATATGACATATGATTGATCTCATGCATAGCATATGACAAGTCAAGCGGATTGTCAAACATGATGTGACCGAGAGAATTATCACAAGAAATCCTATGCAACATGGCATCACAACTAATAGAATCCACATGGCAATCATCAAACTCATCATAAATGGGTAAATCATCGCATGGGGAAATCATACTAGAATGAAGCATGGCAATAGGTGGATCAACATCATGCAAGCAATCAATGTTAACATAGTCCACTAGTGGGACGAGATCATCACCTTCACCCTTGTTACCTTTCTCATTCCACTCATGTGGTGTAGGTGAGGTGGGAAAGACCAAATGGTGGTCATCATCTTCATCTTGATGGAACCATGTGGGGGGTGCATAATATTCCACCATGGCCATCGTCTTGTCCAATGGTAGGACAAAGTCATCGAGGATCGGCGCGTCATCATATGTGGGACCTAGCACCAAATGAGAAGACACAATAGAGGTAGAGGTCAAGTCGTTAGTGTTGAAAGTGGTCTCACATGACCTATCAACTATCTCACTCTCTCTATATGGTGGCTCACTCACCCCCTCAAGGTAGGTGCACTCAAACTCGCATATGGTGGAGTCACTCATCTCACTCAAGTGGTGGGGGTTGTGGCTCTCCTCACATGGGAATTGGGGCAGCTCATCATATATGGGGCTAGTGGTGAACTCGCTCTCACGCTCAATATGTTGGCACACGTCACTCAAGTCATCATACGTCGCCGTGGTCGAAGGGAAAATCCCATGCTCAACCATCTCCTCATCGTCGTCGTGGATGAAGGCCGAAGATGGCACATCATCACTCTCGCCTCCTAAGATGGAAGCATCATCCTTGCTCGTCACCATGTCGTTCGCCTTCAAAGCTTGGTCCTCGAATGGCTCCGTAGTCGTAGTCGTCGCCGCACCGTCTTGAAAAAGAGTCGAAGTAGACTCGGCATCATCAATGCCACAAAGATGGATGGCGGTGGAGTCGAACTTTGGGGCATCATCTTGGAGCTCGTTGGGCTTGGACATCGTGGTGGTACTACCCTCATGCTCGCCGTCTTGGGGCTTGGTCTTTGAGAAGTGTGCTTGCGGTGGAGAAGCCTTGGCCTTCATGAGTTCTTGTTCCGCCTTGAGAGCACCAATGTAGTTGTCGTCGAGGGACTTGTAGTTCTCGAAGAAGATAGTCTTGTAGATGTCGTTGTGCAATCCCATCATGAAGTGGAGCTTCATCGAAATGGGGTCGTCCACGCCGGCTCGTCGCAAGGCAATCTTCATGTCCTTGAAGTACTCGTCGATGGACTTGGATCCTTGTATGGTGTTCTCCAATTGGCGTAGAAGATGTTCCGTGTAGGTGGGAGGCACGAACTCTCTTCACATAGCTTTCTTCATCTTGGGCCAATTCACGTTGAAGCTCGGCGAAGGTGTGTGAAGCCACCATGTGGACGCGTTGTCGTGGAGGTGTCTTGTGGTGCACTTCACTTGATCTTCGTAGGGAACTTGATGTAGCTTGAGGTAGTCGTCCATCTTGCGCTCCCACTCGAGATACTCCTCGGGGTCTTGAGTCCCATAGAAAGGAATCTCATGGTCGTTGTCGAGGTCGTAGTAGCTCGTGGTAGTCGCGGACTTGAGCTTGGGGAGCTTCTCTTGATCATAAGCTTGAGGTGCTTGTGGGCGAAGATGCCGCATATCCAAAGGCGAAGATGCCTTGAAGTCACTTGGCGAAGATGCCTTGAAGTCACTTGGCGAAGATGCCAAGGTGTACGGTGAAGTCGTTGAGCGGTTGTTGGTGTTGAGCTCTTGACCTTCACGTTCTTGTCGTTGATGGTGTCGATGCCGATGAGATCTTGCCGGAGATGGTAGCTCGGAAGGATGTGCACTTGAGCGTCTTCTCGAAGATGAGGGATACCTCTTGTGGTTCTTGATGAGGGCTTTGAGCTCCTCCATTTGAGCATTCATGTTGGCGCACAAGTTGTTCGTCATGGCATCGAACTTGTCGTTGTTGTTGTAGACCAAAGTAGATGAAATGCTTTTCCTATCCATCACAAGACTTGAGCAAAGGTGAGTAGGAGATGAGATAAACAATACCAAGTTACCTTTTCCGAATGTTGAGGATGTATCCCGTTTCACTCAATGTGAAATGAAAGAATAGTGGAATTGGTACCGGACTTGTTCACTCACACCTATCAAGTAAAGCTTATGGAGTAGCTCGGTGAGGATAGTGGCACAAAAATTTGATGCAAAATGTTAGAAAGAGTCAGTAATGTTGAAAGAGATTCACAAATTTGCAAGTGAAACAAGTAGACCAATAGCAATATGTGGCACACGGAAACTCACGCACGGAAAGATAAATGTGGTTGTGCAACCAAGGGTTGAGCGGAAAATGTGGAATCCACGGAAAATGCTCTTGTCGCACAACACTAGAGAGACGCTAGCCGATTGCTCAAAAGGCGGATACGAACTTGTGCACTACCTATATGAGACAAAATGTAGCGACTTCCTATCACAAGTATGCTATGTGTATGATGTTCGGTGCTTTTAGCACAAGATGATCCAAGATGATCGGATATGGCAATCTTATATGCAATGTGGTATGATGCTATGGCTCTTGCTTACAAGCTTCTTTGCTTTTCTCCTTTGCTTAAAAGCTTATTCTCTCTTTTTTTTGTATATGGGCACGATGCACAAACCAAGATAGCAATTGTGTATATGCGGGAACAATCTTGTGACACAAGGGATGATATGATGATACCAATATGATATGGTGTGTATGCAATGGAAGTTGGATCGATGATCACTAATGTGCACAAGTAACGTTGCCGGCAATACTCAAAGGCTAGTCTCGATAGGCAAGTGACGCAAAATGGGCTAGGGGTTAACAATGCAATTGCAAGGGGAATATACAAAGATGTCGTCGAAGTTACCGTCCGAGTCGATGATGAGAGGCGGTATTCTTGATGTAGACCCGTTCCTAATTAGCCGAAACACCTTAGGAAACGGAAAAACCACAACTCAAAATCTCAAGGACAAATGTCAAATGGTGGTAGCGGACAAGCGGTGGTGGTTGCGGAATTGTTGGTGGAAACCCGGTCAAAATGGGTTATGGTGGTGGAAGTGTATGAAGGGCTATACACGTTGTCGGAGTTGAAGTCACGGTCCCTACGTAGCCGAAACACCTTAGGAGACACAAGCCACAACTCAAACAAGCTCGAACAAAATTGGGTTAAGTTGGGTTGGCTATGTATAGTGGGCAATGGGTATGCGGGAGTCGTGGTGGTGGTTGATGAAGAAGCAATGGTCCCTAAGTAGCCTAAACACCTTAGGAGACTCAAATCACTACTCAAGCAACCACAAATGCTATGGGGGACAAAATGGTTAGGTTGCGGAAGTCGGTGGTGGTTATGCGGATGATATGGTGGAAGTCCTAGGCAAAGATGCCAAAATCCACAAAATATGATGGAGTCAAATGATGATGGTGGTATTTTTGTGTTATGGGGGATGTCAAGAGCTTCAAAACGAGCTCAAGAACGTCGAAATCAGAGTTCGGATGAATTAGTTATGGACAAAACGGTGAAACACGGGTGGCTGAAATCCCAGGGGCCGGACATCCGGGGTCGGGTCCGGATTTCCGGGACCTGATGTCCAGAACCACGCGGGATTTTGCCCTCCAGGAGCCGGATGTCCGGCCCGATGGCCCGGATGTCCGGCCAGTGGCCCGGATGTCCGGCCCGAAGATTCCAGATCGGGATTGGGACTTCCAAACTCGTTTGGGGGCGGAATTTGATGATTTTGATGGCAAAATTTGACGGATTTTGTGGAGGAAAGATGGGGAAACTTGGGGAAATGCTAGATCCACTTGAAACCAAGCAAATCCATGGATCAAAATCAACAAAACCTCATCAAACCAACAGATCACAAAAAAATTTGGGGCTATTTTTGGTGGGGAATTTTCGAATTTAGGGAAGAACACAACAAAACAAGGCTAGAAAACGGTGGGGAGGCTCCAAATTCGTGAGAAACGGTGGCTCATGATACCATATGATGTAGGGTGGAACCCTATGTCGCCGATTTTTCACGAAATGGAGGGGATCCCACGATGAACACGAAGAACACAAAGGGAAATCACGAGGGGAACACTCAAGAACAAGTCCAATCACACATCCACTAGACAATCAAACACACAAGATCACAAGATACATGGACAACAAAGGGAAAGATACATGGGTAGAGTTCATCTCCAAGAGGAGGTCTTGAATCCGTGAAGGATCTTCCCGTTTAGGGGTCTTGAATCCAAGGTGGATCTTCTCCGTAGAGGGGCCGCGGTCTCTCTCGTGGAGTAGATCTGGGATGGATGAGCAAAGCTCTATCTCGCATATGAGCTAAACTAATGCTAACCCTAAAATGGTGGAGGTGGAGGAGTATATATAGTTCTAGTGCAAGTGGGGGCAAAGGGAAAGGGATACATGGGCCTCTGGCCCGGTTAGGCACGCGCAGGCGCCGGACGTCCGGGTTGGCGGCCGGATGTCCGGGGCTTCGGGGCGAGCCGGATGTCCGGGGTCACGGCCGGATGTCCGGGCTGGCTCGGTCCAGCTTCTGTGAAGGAGGGTCCGGATTTCCGGGAGGAGTGCCGGATGTCCGGCCGTTGCTGAAGCGCCGGATGTCCGGCCTTTGGCCCGGATGTCCGGCCGCTGTAGTATCAGCAGCTCCGTCTTCTTCCGTCTTCTCTTCCAAGCTTCCCTCGCGGATGGTGTAGGTGTTCCTCGGCGCTTGCACTCCTCGTCGTCGTCCGTGAAACTCCGACAATACCTATGCATGCACACGAGTGGAGTGTTAAGTAGTATACCATCCTCGAAGGGGTCAAGTGAACACGTGTAAAGGAGATGATTCACCTTTATGTATGAGAAGTAGAGGTCGCACGTGTCACTTGCCAAACGGACTCTTGACATGGTGATGTCCTTAGGATGCTCCGCATCAAGATCATCTTCAGAACACAGCAGTGTGAGGCTCTTCCAAGCACGCCGACAGGCTTCATGTGCAACAAACGAGTTCTTGGTGGCAAGGTTGCGAATGCAATTGACATCAACAAGGAGACTTTGCATCTCGTGCTTCGTCCAGTCATGATGCCTATCATACTTCTGATGAAGTGAAACAAGAAGCTCTCTGGCATTCAGTACATGAGCATGCTCCTGAGGCCTTTGGGCTACTGTGTTGGTTGTTGCATCAGTGTTTGCACGATGCGGCAGCCTGAGCTGACCGACAAGAGGACCACCAACAGTAGTGGTTGGGTTCGGCACATGAATCCCTTCAATGGGTTCAGTGAAGCTTTGGAAGGTAGCATTGTCTTCACGAACATGCTCTTTTGCAGGCTCAGGATATATGACTTCCTGTGACATATCCACTTCAGGCAGGAACACAATATGGTTGCGCGCTGAAGCTTGATAATTGATGATGGAGTGAAGCTTAATCAGCCGCATGACCCCTGGAGAATAAAACTTGAGACCGAATAGATCAATGCCTGAAGCTGCCAACTAACGGATGAACAAATCTTGAGTGGTGAACCTGATGCCATTGATGATATAGAAAACCAACGTCTTCATAGTGCCTTGAAGCTTGGTGTGAGGAGAATGCCCCTTGATTGGCCATAGAGTATGCCTCAGTATAAGATAGATGGTGCGGGGTAGGTACTCGAGATCATTGACATAGAATTCCTTGGGGTATTCAGCATCAACTGACAATGGCTTCATCATGCTGAGCATTTGACTCATAATCGGCTCAGGCTTCTGGAAGATGCTTAGCAATTCTTGCTCATAGAGCTGACAACCTGGCTCATATAGATCACCAGGAGTGGGCAGGGAAGTTAACTCAATGATATCTTGAGCTTTGGCTTCATGATGTACATCACCTGACATCCACTCAAGGACCCATGTCTTTGGATCCCTGTTATAGCCTGAGATATGAAGAGTGGCATAAAAATACAGCAAGATTTCTTCATTCCAATGCTCCTTGTCAACGACAAATGGGAGCAAGCCAACTTCGCGAAAGCAATCAAGAGCTTCCTCAAGGCAGGGGAGGCCAGCTATGGCATCGCAATATAGGCGCTTATGGGGGAAGATTATGTCGTGGTTGTACATAATACACGAGTAGTAGCTTCGTTGCTGGTGACTCCAGAACCTGTCAGAGGAGATCTTGGGCTTCTTGTAAGGATTCTTGGCCTTGTCAAAAATGTGTTGTGCTCTCTGAAGCGGAGGACACTGAATGATCCCTGAGATGTAATAGTACTAGGAAGCCTTGGCAATCTGGGCTGGGGCTTTTGCCTCTGAGGCCTTTGCTCCACATGATAGTCATACTGAGGACCAGGAGCAGCCGGTGATGCCAGGATGGGCCACTTGACAGTTACAAGCTCACCACGAAAGAATACTTGTTCCATAGTGTGAGGCACAGGAGGAGCAGCAGCCACATCTGAGGTGGATGGCTGAGCATTGTCTTCAGTGGCAGCATTGGCTTTGGGCTGCACATTATCTTCAGCCATGACAATGTCATTGGCTTCATCAGTGCTGGTATTGATAGCAACATTTGCCTCAGCTTCAGTGGCTTCAGAGACTGATGGGTCAGGCATAATCACTTCTTATTTTTCTACGGTGGGGGAATAACAACTACTTCTTGTTCATCCGCTGATGTAGCCAAAATATCTTCAGCCTCTTTGGCTTCAGATTCATGAGCAATTTCTAAGGGGATGGCTTCAGGGAACACTTGCCGTGCTACTGAGCTTGTGGCTTGCACATCCTCTTCGGTAATGCTTGACATGGAGACCGTGGGCCTTCGGCCTCTGCGAAGCCTTCGGAAAGAGGGCGACGCCTGTGCTGAGCGAGTGGTCTTCTCCATGTCCTCAGGCGTGACTTGTGGTGTCTCAATCACAGGAGTAGTGACTTGAGTTGGCAGAGTGTGAGGAACGACTTCATGCAACGGGGTGTTGGGGTGTTGCTCTTCCCAGAAATCATCATGTGTGATTGGCGTTGTGGGACCGCCAATACTTACCTGTTCACTGCTCGAGGGAGGATGCGATGATATCGGCTTGGGCATGATCTAGGGAAATTGAGGAAGAACGTCATCATCAACTACATTTTCTTCACGACCAATGTCTTCAGCTGCGATGGTGTCGGCAGCTGGAATATCTTCAGACTCATGAGCCTTTGTGGTAGTAGGCTCTTGTACAACAAGGCGGCATTCATGGTTGGAGGATGTAGGCAAACCAACATAAATAGGCTCCACAAGCAATGGTTCTGCAAAAGCAGTTGGAGTTGTGGTTGCTTGAGCCTTTCTATAAGCCATTGAAGACTTGGTCTTGCGCTTCTTTGGAGAGGGAGCAGCGTCAGAGGCTTCAGTATTTTTCTGCTTCTTGGTCTCAGCCTCAGCCTGCTTAGTCTTCTTCCTTTTGGAAGCAATAGATGGAGCATTTGGCTTCAAAGCAACGAAGCCTTTTGGGAAGACTATGTGTGGCGCTTCTTGCTGAGTAGCAGCTGGTGCAGTTGGCTTCTTCTTCTTTTTAGCGGAAAGCTTAGGGTCTATGCCAGGACGGCCAAGAGCTTTCCTCTTCAGGGCGTCATTGTGAGGTTTAATGCATTTTTTTGCATAGATCTGTAGACGCTCACGAGAGCCTTTAGCTTCATCACGACGCTTCTTAAATTCAGCCTTCAAATATGTCATCATGGTCTTGAAGCTTTGAATTTCATCAACACTCAGCTTGGCAATATGTTTCTTGAACTGAGCCTTCTCATGATCAATTTTGTGCTTTTGCTCCATCACTTTCCGAGCAAGTGTGAGCTCTCTGCTGACGAAGCCTTGAAATGTGACACTAATTTCAATGGGCAGCTAAAGATTATCAAGGGAGATGGATGGATCATCAAACCATTCATCAATGAAGTTGCTCAAGATGTCAGCGTCAGAGAGCGGCAGATCCTTGAAGATAGCAGCTTCTTCTTGCTAGTTCTTGATCAGGAGCTCCAGATCATCATCATCAAGATCTTCATCACTTGAAAGATCAATAATATCACCATCATCTCACGAGATGCTGGAAGGAGGAGGAGCTCGACCAATGATATCAACAGTTCTTGGGGAGGTGCGAGAGAAGTCTTCAGACTGCACACTTGACTCAGGAGGTGCAATTTTTAGAGGCTTCGGCTTGGAAGCTTTTGGTGCAGAGTCTTCTTTGCAGATGTTCTCCCCCTTAGGTTTTGAAACCTTTGCCTTCTTCACAGGCTTCGGGGGTTCAGAGTCTTCAGACCCCGGCTTGTCTTGGGCGGTTTCTTCAACATTGGCCCTTTGCTCAGCAATATGTGTGAGAACTCCATCAAAGTTATTGAAGGGGCCAATGAGATTTGGTTCAGCCTCACGACTTCCGCCAGTCCGAGGTTTGGTTGGACCTGGGTTGAAGACAATCCTAAAGTCCTTCTTGTTTTGAGTAGCAGAATTCTTGGCAAACTTTTAATTCTCTTCAAAGAGATCATTTTCACGACGCCATCTAAGACGGGATGGGTCGGCATTGGCTGGCATCGGTCCTCTGACCATACAGGGGAAGAATCTTTGTTGGATGGCTTCAACCATGTTCCTTGGGTGAAGCTTCTTGTATGTTATATCAGCCCAAGGAGGTCTCATCGCATTCTTTGAAGCATACTCTAGGTTGACGAATTTGTATTTGAACCATTGCTTAGCCCAGTACCTGCGAATCCATTGAACACGGGATTTGTGCTCCCTGTATGTTTCTTCAGGATCAAACTTGTACTGCTCGCAAAGTTCTAGAGGAAGATCATTTGCAGTATCTGTGCGTCTCTGTCTGCCACCTTTTCTTGTAGGTTTGTCACCTACCATTGGGTTCGCAAAGGTGATTGGCTTCACACAGGTGACATGCTTCACTCTATTAGTCAGACAGGAGTTAGCTTCAGGAGATTCAAGATGACACTGTAAGAAGTAAAATCTCTTCTCATCCAAGGGCTTTGTGAAGATATCTGCCAATTGCTCTTCAATGTTGACGTGAATGATATCAATGTCTTTCTTGATCACACGATCTCTAAGAAAGTGATGACGGATCTGAATGTGCTTTGTCTTCGAGTGCTGAACAAGATTGTGAGCAATCTTGATGGCGCTTTAATTGTCGCAGTAGATAGGCACCTTCATCATGTTGATGCCATAGTCCTTGAGAGTTTGCTTCATCCAGAGAAGCTGAGCGCAGCAAGATCCAGCAATAATACATTCATCTTCAGTAGTAGAAAGTGATAGACTGTTCTGCTTCTTTGAAGACCAACAGAGAAGAGACATCCAAGAAAATGACATGTGTCTGATGTGGATTTGCGATCAACCTTGTTACCAACGTAATCAGCATCTGAGAATCCAACTTGATCAAACATTGAGCCATTTGGATACCATAATCCTAGCGTTGAGGTGTGAGCCAAATAGTGAAGTATTCGCTTCACCGCAAGGTGATGCGACTCCTTTGGTGCCTCTTGGAATCGGGCACGCATGCAAACGCTAAGCATTATATCTGGCCTAGATGCACATAGGTATAATAAAGAACCAATCATGGAGCGATATACCTTTTGATCAAACTCTTTACCATTGTCGTCGGAGCACATATGACTTTTGGTTGGCATTGGCGTCGTGTATCCTTTGCAGTCTTGCATTCCAAACTTCTTCACACAATCTTTGAGGTATTTTTCTTGAGATATGAAGATGCCATTTCTCTGTTGTCGGATTTGAAGACCAAGGAAAAATTTCAGCTCTCCCATCATGGACATCTGATATTGCTCTTGCATCATATGCCCAAACTCATTGATGTATCTTTTATCAGTGCAGCCGAAGATAATGTCATCCACATAGATTTGACATACAAATAGTTCACCATCATATGTCTTTGTGAAGAGGGTAGGGTCTAGTGAACCAGGTTTGAAGCCTTTGCTCTTCAAGAAGTCTTTGACATTGGCATACCAAGTGCGAGGAGCTTGTTTGAGGCCATACAGAGCTTTGTTGAGTTTGCAGACCATGTCAGGACACTTGGGATCTTCAAAACTAGGTTATTGTGCAACATGCACTTCCTCAATTTTGTCGTTGAGAAAGGAACTTTTCACATCCATTTGATACATAAGGATGTTGTTGTGGTTGGCATAGGCCAGCAGTATGCGAATAGCTTCAAGCCTAGCCACAAGAGCAAATGTCTCATCGAAGTCAATTCCCTCAACGTGCATGTAGCCTTGAGCAACAAGACGAGCTTTGTTTCTGATGACTTGACCATGCTCATCTTGTTTATTGCGATATATCCATTTGGTGCCAATGATGTTATGCTTGCGCAGAGACTAGCTCCTAGACATTGTTGAGCTCAAATTGTTGAAGCTCTTCTTGCATGGTTTGAATCCATTCAGGTTCCATGAAGGCTTCATCAACTTTCTTGGGTTCAGTTATTGAGACGAATGCAAAATGCCCATAGAAGTTTGCTAGTTGTGAAGCTCTTGATCGGGTAAGCGGACTAGGTGCTTTAATGCTATCAATGATCATCTCAACCTGAACTTCATTAGCGACCCGAGTATGAGCAGGGCGAAGATTTTGTTCTTGCTGATTATTTTCTTCATCTTTAGCATTGTCTTCAGGCTCAGCATTGTCTTCGTGATGTGGAGGAGCTTGAATGACAATTTCTTCTTCAGCCTGATCCTCGGTGGGTATGATCTCTCCAGTACCCATGAGCTTGATAGATTCACTTGGAGGAGCTTCATCTAGCACATTTGGAAGGTGCTCTCTTTGCGAGCCGTTAGTCTCATCGAACCGCACATCTACAGTTTCAACCACTTTATAGTGAAAGAGGTTGAAGACTCTGTAGGTGTGCGAGTCCTTTCCGTAACCAAGCACAAAGCCTTCATGTGCTTTCGGTGCAAATTTGTAACTGTGATGTGGATCTTTGATCCAGCACCTAGCACCAAAGACTTTGAAGTAACTTACCTTTGGCTTCTTACAAGTGAGTAGTTCATAGGATGTCTTCTTGAAGAATTTGTGAAGATAAACTCTGTTGATGATATGACATGCAGTATCAATAGCTTCAGGCTAGAACTTTCTTGTAGTTTTGTATTCATCAAGCATCGTTCAAGCCATCTCAATGAGTGTCCTGTTCTTGCGCTCCACGACGCCATTTTGCTGAGGTGTATATGGAGCTGAGAACTCATGAGTGATGCCCAGAGTATCAAGATAATGAAGGAAATATGCACTAGAGTCAATAATAAAGTTGTTATTTTATATTTCATTATATCATGATAAATGTTTATTATTCATGCTAGAATTGTATTAACTGGAAACTTGATACATGTGTGGATACATAGACAAAACACCGTGTCCCTAGTAAGCCTCTACTAGACTAGCTCGTTAACCAAAGATGGTTAAGTTTCCTAACCATAGACATGTTGTCATTTGATGAACGAGATCACATAATTAAGAGAATGATGTGATGGATAAGACCCACCCGTTAGCTTAGCATAATGATCGTTCAGTTTTACTGCTATTGCTTTCTTCATGTCAAATACATATTCCTCCGACTATGAGATTATCCAACTCCCGGATACCGGAGGAATGTCTTGTGTGCTATCAAATATCACAACATAATTGGGTGATTAGAAAGATGCCCTACAGGTATCTCCGAAGGTGTTTGTTGGGTCGGCATAGATCGAGATTAGGATTTGTCACTCCGATTATCGGAGAGGTATCTTTGGGCCCTCTGAGTAATGCACATCATAAGAAGCCTTGCAAGCAAAGTGACTAATGAGTTAGTTGCGGGCTGATGTATTACAGAACGAGTAAAGAGACTTGCCAGTAACGAGATTGAACTAGGTATGAAGATACCGACGATCGAATCTCGGGCAAGTAATACCGATGACAAAGGGAATAACATATGTTTTCATAACGGTTCGACCGATAAAGATATTCGTAGAATATGTAGGAGCCAATATGAGCATCCAGGTTCCGCTATTGGTTATTGATCGGAGAGACGTCTTGGTCATGTCTACATAATTCTTGAACCCGTAGGGTCCGCACGCTTAACGTTCGATGACGATATAGTGTTATATGAGTTATATGATTGGTGACCGTATGTTGTTCGGAGTCCCGGATGAGATCACGGACATGACGAGGAGTCTCGAAATGGTCAAGAGGTAAATATTGATATATAGGACGATGGTATTTGGACACCGGAAGTGTTCCGAAGGGTATCGGGTACTTATCAGGTCACCGAGAAGTGTTTCAGGCACCCCCGGCAAAAGATATGGGCCTATTAGGCCAAGAGGGGAAACACACCAGCCACAAGGGGCTGGTGCGCCCCCATATGGGATGGACTAAAAAGAGGAGAAGGAAATGAGAAAGGATGAAGGAAAGTTTGAACTAGTATTCCCACTTCTTTCCCCTACCTTTCTTCTCTCCGAATATATGGCAGAGTTGAGGCCAAATTGGGAAGGCACCCCAAGTAGGATTCGACCTACTTGGGGGCGCACCCCTGGCTGCCTCCTCTCCCTCCCACCTATATATACTTGAGGGGGGCACCACACATAACCTAGACATTGTCTTAGCCGTGTGTGGCGCCCCTCTCCACCATTACTCCCTCGGTCATAATTTTGTAGTGCTTAGGCGAAGCCCTGCAGAAATCACTTCACCATCATTGTCATCACACCGCCGTGCTACCGGAACTCATCTACACCAACGCCCGACTTGCTGGATCAAGAAGCCGTGGACGTCATCGAGCTGAACGTGTACAAAACTCGGAGGTGCCGTACGTTCGGTGCTTGATCGGTCAGAGCTAGAAGAAGTTTGACTACATCAACTGCGTTGTCAAACGCTTCTCCTTTCGGTCTACAAGGGTACGTACACACACTCTCCCCATCTTGTTGCTATGCATCTCCTAGATAGATCTTGCGTGAGCATATGAATTTCTTTGAAATTGCATGCTACGTTTCCCAACAGTGGTATCAGAGCCAGGTCTATGCGTAGATGATATGCACGAGTTGAACACAAAGAGTTGTGGGCAGTGATAGTCATACTGCTTACCACCAATGTATTATTTTGATTCGGCGGTATTGTGGGATAAAGCGGCCCGGACCAACATTACATGACCGCGTTCATGAGACCGGTTCCACCGACAGACATGCAACTAGTTTTGCATAATGGTGGCTGGCGGGTGTCTGTTTCTCCTACTTTAGTTGAATCAAATTTGACTGTGGCCTGTCCTTGAAGAAGGTTAAAACAGCAAACTTGATGAAACACCATGGTGGTTTTGTGCCTTAGGTAAGAACGGTTGTTGCTAGTAGCCCGTAGAAGCCACGTAAAACTTGCAACAACAAAGTAGAGGACATCTAACTTGTTTTTGTAGGGCATGTAGTGATGTGATATGGTCAAGACGTGATGAGTTATACGTTATTGTATGAGATGATCATGTTTTGTAAATTATAGGCAACCGGTAGGAGCCTTATGGTTGTCTCTCTACTATATGAAATGCAAGCGCCATGTAATTGCTTTACTTTATCGCTATGAGTTACCAATAGTCGTAGAAGCAATAGTTGGTGAAACGACCACGGTGCTACGATGAAGATCAAGGTGTCAAGCCGGTGACGATGGAGATCATGATGATGCTTTGAATATGGAGATCAAAAGCACAAGATGATGATGGCCATTTCATGTCACATATTTTGATTGCATGTGATGTTTATCTTTTATGCATCTTATTTTGCTTAGTACGGCGGTAGAATTTCAAGATGGTACCTTAGCTAAATTTCAAGGTAAAAGTGTTCTCTCTGAGTATGCACCGTTTCTACTGTTCTTCGTGCCGAGACACCGCGTGATGATCGGGTGTGATAGGCTCTACGTTCAAATACAATGGGTGCAAGACAGTTTTGCAGATGCGGAAGACTCGGGTTAAACTTGACGAGCCTAGCATGTACAGACATGGCCTCAGAACACTGGAGACCTGAAGGTCGAACGTGAATCATATAGTAGATATGATCAACATAGAGATGTTCACCATTGATGACTACTCCGTCTCACGTGATGATCGGACATGGTTTAGTTGATTTGGATCACGTATCACTTAGATGACTTGAGGGATCTCTATTTAAGTGGGAGTTCTGTAGTAATATGATTAACTGAACTTTAATTTATCATCAACTTAGTCCTGATAGTATTTGCAAATTATGTTGTAGATCAATAGCTCGCGTTGTAGCTCCCCTATGTTTTTTATATGTTCCTAGAGAAAATTAAGTTGACAGATGATAGTAGCAATGATGAGACTGGGTCCATGATCTGAGGGTTATCCTCATTGCTGCACAGAAGAATTATGTCCTTGATGCACCGCTAGGTGACATAACTATTGCAAGAGCAGATGCAGACGTTATGAACATTTGGCAAGCTCGATATGATGACTACTTAATAGTTTAGTGCACCATGCTTTATGGCTTAGAACCGGGACTTCAAAAACGTTTTGAACGCCACGAAGCATATGATATGTTCCAAGAGCTGAAATTGCTATTTCAGACTCATGCCCATGTCGAGAAGTATGAGACCTCTGACAGGTACTTTGCGTACAATATGGAGGAGAATAGCTCAGCTAGTGAGCATGTGCTCAGAATGTCTGGGTACTACAATCACTTGAATCAAGTGGAGTTAACCTTCCAAATAAGATAGTGATTGCAGAGCTCTCTAGTCACTATCACCAAGCTACTAGAACTTCCTGATGAACTATAATATGCAAGGGATGACGAAAACGATTCTTGAGCTCTTCGTGATGCTGAAATTGGCGAAGGTAGAAATCAAGAAAGAGCATCAAGTGTTGATGGTTAAACAAGACCACTATTTCAAGAAAAAAAGGCAAGGGAAAGAAAGGGAACTTCAAGAAGAATGGCAAGCAAGTTGTCACTCCCGAGAAGAAGCCCAAAGCTAGACCCAAGCCTGAAACTAAGTGCTTCTACTTCAAAGGAAATGGTCACTTGAAGTGGAACTACCCCAAATATTTGGCGGATAAGAAGGATGGCAAAGTGAACAAAGGTATATTTGATATACATGTTATTGATGTGTACGTTACTAGTGCTCATAGTAGCCCCTGAGTATTTGATACTCATTCGGTTGCCAAGACTAGTAACTCGAAACAAGAGTTGCAGAATAAACGGAGACTAGTTGAGGGTAAGGTGACGACGTGTGTTGGAAGTAATTCCAAGATTGATATGATCATCATCGCACTCTCCCTATACTTTCGGGATTAGTGTTAAACCTAAATGAATGTTATGTTGTGTTTGCGTTGAGCATGAACAAGATTGGATCGTGTTTGTTGCAATATGATTATTCATTTAAGTCAGAGAATAAATGTTATTCTGCTTACATGAATAAAACCGTCTATGGTCATACACCCAAGGTAAATGGTTTATTGAATCTCGATCGTAGTAATACACATATTCATAATATTGAAGCCAAAAGATGCAGAGTTGATAATGATAGTGCAACATACTTGTGGAACTGCCGTTTAGGTAATATTGGTGTAAAGCGCATGAAGAAACTCCATGTAGATGGACTTTTGGAATCACTTGATTATGAATCCTTTGATACTTGCGAACCATGCTTCATGGGCAAGATGACTAAATCTCCGTTCTCCGGAAGAATGGAGCGAGCTAATGACTTATTGGAAATAATACATACCTATGTATTCGGTCCAATGAGTGTTGAAGCACGTGGCAGGTATCGTTATTTTTCTCACCTTCACAGATGATTTGAGTAGATATGGGTATGTCTACTTTATGAAACACAAGTCTGAAACATTTGAAAAGGGTTCAAAGAATTTTGGAGTGAAGTAGAGAATCATAATAATAAGAAAATAAAGTTTCTACGATCCGATCGCGGAGGCAAATATTTAAGTTACGATTTTGGTCTTCATTTGAAACAATGTGGAATAGTTTCATAGCTCACGCCACCTGCAACACCACAGCGTAACGGTGTGTCCGAACGCTGTAACCGTACTTTATTAGATATGGTGCGATCTATGATGTCTCTTATCGATTTACCACTATCGTTTTGGGGTTATGCATTAGAGACAGCTGCATTCGTGTTAAATAGGGCACCGTCTAAATCCACTGAGACGACACCGTATGAACTATGGTTTGGCAAGAAATCAAAGTTGTCATTTCTTAAAGTTTGGGGTCGCGATGCTTATGTGAAAAAGTTTCAGCCTGATAAGCTCGAACCCAAATCGTAGAAGTGCATTTTCATAGGATACCTGATGTAGGGTGGAACCCTAGATGGGCGATCTTTCACGAAATGGAGGGGATCCCACGATGAACACGAAGAACACGAGAGGGGAACACGAGGGGAAACACGAGAGAATCACTCAAACCAACAAGAACAAGTCACACATATGCTAGATCCTAGAAACACAAAGAGATACAAGATCCATGATCAACAAGGGACGATACAAAGGGTAATCGGTTCTTCTCCGTGAGGAGGTCTTCGGGTATCCCACGAGATCTTCTCCGTGAAGGAGGTCTTGAATCCGTGTGGATCTTCTCCGTGGAGAGTCTGCAGTCACTCACAAGGAGATGAACCACTAGTGGATGAGCAAAGCTCTGTCTCAAATGAGCTAAACCTAAGCTAACCCTCACTAGGAGGAGGTGGAGGAGTATATATAGTCTAGGGCCACGAAGGGGTAAGTGGGGAGGGATACATGCGCCTCTGGCCCGATAACTATGCGCAGACAGCATCTAGCGGACGTCCGACGGCTACCGGACGTCCGGTGGCTCGCGAGGGTCCGGACGTCCGGAAGTCTTCGAACTTCCGCTATTTTCCTTATGTGATCGCCGTTACGGACGTCCGGTGGTTGCCGGTCGTCCGGTCGTCTGGGAGGCGTCGGTCGTCCGGTGAAGGCCGGACGTTCGGAGCCTGTAGCTTTTCCAGCAGCTTCTCTTGATCCTTGTACTTGGTGTCCTCGCCGTCTTGTCCAATGCTCCTAGCTGCTCCATGGCCTCCCTCTTGGTTCCTGGTCATGCATAGCACATATATTTGAGGTAGTAGCCCTGTCTCACATGTAGAAAGTGGAGGTTCGGAGAGGAGCGAGTTAACCTTGTGTCCAATTGTGTATAGTTGAGGTCTCGTCGAAGTGAACATGGGGATGATCGTGGGATGCTCCGCATCATCTCCCCTCCCTTGGGAAAGATCCGACCTCGGATCAAAAACCTCATCACCATGGAAACGGTTGTCATGGACGGACTTGTAGTTGGACGGAGTTGAGGACATGGTGCAATCCAAGTAGTCCAAAGTGTCGCCGGAGTGGTATACATGCAAGAAGAGCAAACACAAACGACACTCGGAAATACAATGGTTAGCGCACATAAAGTGTCCATCGTTTAAGAATGAGTTCGTGTGACAAGGTGATAGAGGCGAGGGGCCCGATCTTTCGATGAGATGATAACTATCGATTTGGTGGAGACAACTTTGACGATCCGACTACAAACGTGCACGACGTTGCGCCTTAGCAATCGCTAAACCAATCTCCAGGGGTTACTGACAATGCGAGAAGCACGATCAGCCTGACCACGAAGGTCTAGTCCTGCATGCAATCGAAGAACAAGCAAGAATATGATAAGGCAATCTGAATATTGCAAATATAAATGATGTACTGATAAAGGTGGGGATCCGTAAGCGGTCTTGGTCTGGTCGTTGGACACAAACAAAGTACACGAAGTTGCAATGTCTAACTTTTGACTAAACAAATCCCAAAGAAAAAGCTACTAGATGGATCTACTTATATAGGAGAAAGGGGTGGAGGCCAAGGAGGTGGGAGGACGTCCCAAGGCAGCCTAAAACTAACCCTAGGTCGTACAAGGCTCATGGGCCCAAGTGGAGGTGATGCAACACCTTTGGACTTGTAGTTTGACTCGGATTCTGCTGCAGCGTCAGATTGTTTCATCGATATCTCAACGCTCAGGACGAATTTGAAGGTGAATCCAATTGGGTTGGAAAGTGTACGAAATCTAGTTTCCAACAAAAAAAGAAACGCCCAATTCGGAGTCCGTATGAAGGAGTTCTTGCCGTTTTGAGTCAGGTATGTCTGTGCAGTCCGAATCTGGATGCAGAACGTGAGAGACTTGGACTCTATCTTCTCTTGGCCCAAAAGTGACGTGAGAGAACTTTTTGAACAGCACCTAAACTTCTCTTTTTCCCTTATCTTCATATGTGGATTGTACAAATGTCCCATACACCTGAAATTAGACATGGCACAAAAGTCTGTGAAGTATTTTTGTCCTGGATGACATAAATAAATTGTTGCATAGTTTGCAATAGAAATCACCTCACAAATATATATGTATGCAATATTTTTGGTCGTATCCAAGGTAGTCATGTCCTCATCATCCTCCCTTTCTTGAAAATAAAGCCGTCCTCGGTGTTGCTTAATCTGAAATTTGGATAAGAAAATAGACAAGGTGTACATGTTGTATATGTATATGTCATACATTTTTACTTCCCTTAATTTTTGCACATATGACACATGTATAGATGAGTAACTTTCGTAGTTCATAAAATATAGAGCCAAAATATTATTACAAGAAGTAGAAGGCATGAATATATTGCAACTCAGTTTGCGCAAATAAGTGAAACTCTTATTCATATCAAAAGATTGACAATGTTCATCATTAAACCATCCCGACATTGGTGAACAAACCTTACTTGCATGAAATCCACGGGCTACAACATGCTTAAATAAGCAAACATGCAATAAGTCATTTGACATAGAATCGTCACCAAGATTAGAGGTCATATCAAAATGATTAAACATTGGCACAATTATTTTCAAATGTATTTTATTCAAATCTGATTTATTCTCCGATTCACATGATTCTTTTGCATCAACAGTTAATTCAATGGGTGCACTCAAAATTGTTGGTATTTCAGTTGTTTGATCACATGACGCATTCATGACAGTAACATGATTATCTAAACTAGGTGGTGTGCTCAAATCAACAGGTAATTCAATACATGATGTATTCAAGTTAACTAGATATGCATCATCCTCATGTGAAGTTATATCATCATTGATTTTACGGTTACCTTGTCGCAGAGACGTAGCTGATGTAGGTACGGACGATGAAAATGTACCATACACTTTAGATGATGTCACGCTCACAATCGGAGGTCCTCATCACAAGGTTGGGCATGGCAAGACACAAGATGCTTATCCAAAAGATGTAGAATGAAAAGTAAAGCATTCATGTGAGAAAATTCATTTGTTGTGCACACAAAGGTGTTGTGAATGTGATCAATGCAACCATTGTGCAAAATGATGTCATAGTGTGATGGTTTATCAAGAGCATGAACATGGCAATGGATGCTCAATATGTGTATGTTATTATGCAATTGATGGAGGACAAGATGATCATGATGTATGAATATGCCATCAAGAAAGATCACAACAAATTTGCTAAGGAAATGCACAAGCTCATATATCATGGATGACATGGGAATACAAGATGCAACAAGGCAATCATAATGTGAGTCAATCCATGCATACGATGCAAATTTTTCATGGGTAAGATAAGTCCAAGGAGCATGGCATGTGAGCACACAATCAACAAATATGAAGGTTTTGGTGCAATGTGTCAAAGGGGTGTCGATATACCAATGCTCAATGTCATGGAATGAGTGGAGTTCCGAAGGATCATCCAATAAGTCCGAGCGCTCCTCAACTTGAAGGTCCATAGGGTCCATCTCCAATGTCGGTCCTCCATCCAATAGATGTATCATGTAGACAACAAGAAGGAAACAACAATGAAAGCATGGCCCATACAATATGTGTAAGTGAGGATGGCTCAAAAGGAAGGAGTTCACCTTTATGAGGATGTCGGAAATGTTGGTGTTACGCATCATGTAGGCCTTTGCATGACCAATATGTATAGTGCTGATACCGCCTTCTGGATCCTTCAAAATGAAAGAACATGACAAACACTCAGACAAAAAAATGAGGTTAGCGTGAATGCAAAACCTAGCATTCGTGAGGGAAAATACCCAACAAGTTCTTGCATCATTCTTATCATTAGAAAGGACAAGGTAATGTGGCATGGCATGTAAGCATATGATGCGATAACAACCAAACGAATTAGGCTCAAACAAGCAATCATGCATCACAAGTATGGTGTCCAAATCTCCAAGATCAACAAACATAGCATTGTTGTACTCAATACAAGTGATGAGAGATGCAACTAGTGGAGACAAATGACAATGATCAATGTGAATCATGTGAATGGCATGAACATATATATCATCAACCCAAGAAAGCAAGTAAGAGTGGAACATGGGTGATGCGACAAAGCAAGCAATCATAGTGATCAAGTCAAGCAAGCTAGTAGTGCGAAGATGCAACATACTAGAAGTAATCATAGGAAGCATGAATAATGCACATGGCATATCACAAGCATGAAAGCAAGATATGAGCAAAATAGGATTAATGTATTGTCGAGAGGCCATATGTAAATAGCGATGGGACATCATGACTCTCCCAACACAAGAATCAATAGTAGCATCGGGCACGAAGAAATCTTAGCAATAGCTACAAGTATCTCCACCAAGCATGCAAATACACATAGACGTAGCATAATGGTAAATCATGTGTAAAGGCAAGCAAGGGTCACAATTGCATCGCAAAGTCATAGCATGCAAAGTGAACACGATAAAATGGGCATAAGATGACAAATGGTAAATAGCCCATAGTCGTGTGAGAGCCAAGTAAAAGAGATGCGCGTAGTGGTTGCGCGAACAGAATGGTGGTAGGGACAATCCACGGGATCCCAAATCGTCGGTGCTCTCAAGAGCTCGTTTTGTCAACTCATGGAATTGTGAGGTTGACAAATGTTCGTGAGTACCTACACAAAACAAAGGCAAGGGAAAATTTGTGTGCGCGTGGTATGTGTACACATCATCCATCATGATGCGCACGTGCATGTGTTGGTTAGCACATAAAAGCCAATGCTTAAATAAATGAGATGCGTGATATAGAAACATGTCATCCATCATGAGAGGTTTGTTGTTATGTATGGGATAATGGAGACTCGAATTGTGTAATGCATCACAAGAAATATGTAGAGCATTGTTATTCATGGAATGCATATGGTGCACACAATCATGGTAATCATGCAAGGTATGGAATGCATCAAGGTCTCCTAGTATGTATGAGGAAACTATCGGGGTCGCCTCATAAGCATTCATGGAAACATCACGTGGAGAATATTGATAGCATCCAAAACAATTCATATCCGGAACAATGTGATCATGGCATGGCATAGTAGATGAATTGCGCAAATCATGTAAAGGAAGCATGGCAATATCATTGCATGAAAAACAAAAGCCAATGACCATCATCTTGTCATCTATGCCACAAGTGCAAATAGGATTTACTTTAATGGGGCATGCATAGTTACTATGTTGAGATTGAAATGATGCAATATGGGAGATCTCACTCATAGCATATGACAAGTGTAGAGGGTTCTCGAACATGATGTGACCAAAAGAATTTTCACATGATATCCTATTGAGCATAGCATCACAAATAGGCAACTCAACATGCTCATCATCATATTCATCATAAATAGGTAAGTCAAGACATGAGGAAGTCGCACTAGCATGAAGCATGTCAATAGGTGTGTCAACATCATGCAAGCAATCATTTTCAATATAGTCCACTAGTGGGACAAGAGAAACACCATCACTTATGTTATCTATAGAGCTCCGCTCATATGTTGTAGGTGAGGTGTTGAAGACAACATAGCGATCATCATCAACTTGATGGAACCATGTGGGTGGTGCATCTTCTTCCATCATGGCCATCGGGTTGTCCATTGGAGGGACGGACTCGTCGAGGATAGGCATGTCCTCTTGTAGGAGACCTAGCACCAAAGAAAACACACTCGGAGTAGAGGTTAAGTCATTAGAAATCATAGTGGCCTCACATGCCCTATCAACTACCTCACTCACTAAGTGTTGTGGCTCACTCACTCCCTCTTGGATGCTCTCACTCGTATGGTTGGTGGAGTCACTCAAATGGCTCTCAACCTCACATAGGAGAAGTGGCATGCTCTCATGTGTGGGGCTAGTGGTGGGCACACTCATCCTCTCAAGGGAAATGCTCTCAAGGTCACATATGGTGGAGTCACTCGTATCGCTCATGTGGTGGTGGCTCTCCTCACATGGGAATTGGGGCATCTCATCATATGTGGATGTCGAAGAGGTGTAGGTGCAATAGTCACCATGCTCAACTTCGTCATCCGTAATGCCTCCAAAGATGAATGCCGTGGGATGTGGCAAATCATCACGCTCCTCCGAGGTCAAAGAGAAGGTCTCATGCTTGCTCGCGCGGCTTGACCCGGAGTAGTAGTCCAATATGGGCGCCATCTTCATGGTGTCGAAGAGGTTCATGCACGACACCTTGGTCGAAGGGGATAGCCCATGCTCGACCGTCTTGTCGTCGTCGCTCGTAGATGATCGCCTTGATGATGAAGACGTCGATGTAGGTGAACTCATGGGAAGTCGGCGAAGATGTCGTACGTCCAAAGGCGAAGATGCCTTGATAGCACTTGGCGAAGATGTCGAAGTGGTGGTTGTAGCCGTAGCTTCGTCTTGGGTGTGCTTGTCTCGCAGTCTTCTTATGTTTTCTTGAAGTTTGGGCTTGGCGTGAAGTAGAGCGTCTTCGGACTTGTATGTTTGTGCGTGTCGAGCATCTTCATCTTGATGGTGTCGTTGTAGTGCTTGAGCTCTTGGTAGATATCGTTCGTTGTCGTCATGCACATGATTCTTGGAGGTGACTTGCCCTTCATGACGATGTCAATGGTCGCCATGGCGGTGTGGACGTGGAAGACTTGCACTTGCATCATGTTTGCGTTCCGAAGACTTTTGACTGGAACGTCGCCGCCGAGAGGATGACGAAGGGGAAGAAGACTTGTAATCGACCACCAAGTGTCGGAGCTCCGCCATTTGTTTGTTGAAGGAGTCGCACATGTCATCGAAGGAAGCCATTGTCCTTGTCTCGGAGTGTCGTAGTTCGATGGCGATGTTTCCCAAGCGCTCTTGCATTGCTCGTTGTAGTCTGATGGTTTTCGCGTGGATGTCATTGTTCGCGCCGTCGATGTCGAAGACCGGAGATGAAATGCCTTGCCTATCCATCACAAGACGCTAGCAAGTATGAGTGGGAGAAAGAGAAGAACTATACCAAATGTACCTTGACCGATGTTGAAGATGGATCAATGATTCCTCAAATGTGGAACAAGGAAATAGCACAATTGGTACCAATTCTTGTCGGTTTCTCACACCTACACAAGTAAAGCTTATGGTGGAGCTCGGTGAGGATAGTGGCACAAAAATTTGATGCAAAATGTTAGCAAAAGTCAATAATGTTGAAAAATATTCACAAATTCGCAAGTGAAACAAGTAGACCAATAGCAATATGGGTGGCACACGGAAACACACACACAGATAGATAGATGGGGTCGTGCAACCAAGGAATGAGCCAAAATGTGGAATCCACGAAAATGCTTTTGTTGCACAATACTAGAGAGACGCTAGCGCGATTGCACAATAGGCGGATACGAACTTGTGCACGACCTACTAAGAAAAATGCAACGACTTCTATCCCAAGTATGCTATGGTATTTCGGTGATATGATCCAAAATGATCGAGTATGACAATCTTAATGTAGTATGATGCTATGGTTCTTGCTTAAAAGCTCTTTGCTTATCTTTTTCTTTGTGCTTAAAAGCTTGTTTGGCTCTTTCTCTTTTGAGCTCTTTTCTCATGCAAAACTTCATGAACCAAGATAGCAATTGAGTATATGCGATGACAACCTTGTGTCACAAGAGATGATACCAAGATATGCAACACGGTGATATGGTATGTATGATATGGGAAGTATGATCACTAATGTGCACAAGTCACGTTGCCGGCAATACTCAAATGGCTAGTCTCGACAGGTAGGTGACGCAAAAATGGGCTAGGGGTTAACAATGCAATTGTAAGGGAATATACAATGATGTCGTCGAAGTTACCGTCCGTGTCGATGATGAGAGGTGGTGCTCTTGATGTAGACCCGTTCCTAATTAGCCGAAACACCTTAGGAAACAGAAAAACCACAACTCAAAATCTCAAGGACAAATGTTAAATGGTGGTAGCGGCAATGCCGTGGTGGTTGCGGAAGTGGAATGATGGGCTATACACGATGTCGGATTTAAAGTCACGGTCCCTAAGTAGCCAAAACACCTTAGGAGACACTAGCCACAACTCAAACAAGCTCAACAAAATTGGGTTAGGTTGGGTTGGCGGAAATGTAAAGTGGACTAAGCTATGCGGAAGTGGTGGTGGTGGTTGATGAAGAAGCGATTGTCCCTAAGTAGCCTAAACACCTTAGGAGACTCAAATCACTACTCAAGCAACCACAAATGCTATGGTGGACAAAATGGGTTAGGTTGCGGAAAGCTATGGTGGCTATGAGGATGATATGGTGGATGCCCGAGGCAAAGATGCCAAACTCCACAGAATACGATGGAGTCAAATGATTATGGTAGTATTTTTGTGGTATGGGGAATGTCAAGAGCTTCGAAACGAGCTAAAGAACGTCCAAATCGGAGTTCGTATGAATTAATTATGAACAAAACAAAAATCAGCCGAATTCAAAATCTTCAGGTATCGGACGTCCGGAAAGTGACGGACGACCGGTGACCGGACGTCCCGTCGGGCTCGGAAATCCAGTAATTTCTTCTGTATAGCTGGTTCCGGTCGTCCGGTGAGTTCCGGACGTCCAGTGCTTCGTGAGGGTTCGGACGTCCGGTAAAACGCCGGTCGTCCGGTGGGTCGGGGTCAACGTGAGATGCGAGTTCGGGAACGCGATTTTGGGCGGAAATGGATGATTTTGGGGTCAAAATTGATGAGATTTCATGGATGAAAGATAGGGAAACTTTGGGAAATGCTAGATCCACTTGAAACCAAGCAAATCCATGGATCAAAATCAACAAAACGTCATCAAACCAACAAATCACAAAAAAAATATGGGGCTATTTTTGGTGGGGATTTTTGAAATTTAGGACAACATCACACAAAAGAAGGCTAGAGAACGGTGGAGGGGGCTCCAAATTCGTGAGAAACCTTACTCATGATAGCATATGATGTAGGGTGGAATCCTAGATGGCCGATCTTTCACGAAATGGAGGGGATCCCACGATGAACATGAAGAACACGAGAGGGGAACACGAGGGGATCCCACGATGAACACGAAGAACACGAGGGGAAACACGAGAGAATCACTCAAACCAACAAGAACAAGTCACACATATGCTAGATCCTCGAAACACAAAGAGATACAAGATCCATGATCAACAAGGGACGACACAAAGGGTAACCGGTTCTTCTCCGTGAGGGGGTCTTGGGGTATCCCGAGGGATCTTCTCCGTGAAGGAGGTCTTGAATCCGTGTGGATCTTCTCCATGGAGGGTCCGCAGTCACTCACAAGGAGATGAACCACTAGTGGATGAGCAAAGCTCTGTCTCAAATGAGCTAAACCTAAGCTAACCCTCACTAGGAGGAGGTGGAGGAGTACATATAGTCTAGGGCCACTAAGGGGTAAGTGGGAGAGGGATACATGGGCCTCTGGCCCGATAACTGTGCGCAGACAGCATGTAGCGGACGTCCGACGGCTACCGGACGTCCGATGGCTCGCGAGGATCCGGACGTCCGGAAGTCTTCGGACTTCCGCTATTTTCCTTCTGTGATCGCCGTTACGAACGTCCGGTGGTTGCCGGTGGTCCGGTCGCCTGGGACGCGTCGGTCGTCCGGTGAAGGCCGGACGTCCGGAGCCTGTAGCTTTTCCAGCAGCTTCTCTTGATCCTTGTACTTAGTGTCCTCGCCGTCTTGTCCAATGCTCCTAGCTACTCCATGGCCTCCCTCTTGGTTCCTGGTCATGCATAGCACATATATTTGAGGTAGTAGCCATGTCTCACATGTAGAAAGTGGAGGTTCGGAGAGGAGCGACTTAACCTTGTGTCCAATTGTGTGTAGTTGAGGTCTCATCGAAGTGAACATGGGGATGATCGTGGGATGCTCCGCGTCAATACCTAAAAGGAACTGTTGGGTACACCTTCTACCACATATCCGAAGGCAAGATCTTTGTTTCTAAGAAATGGATCCTTTCTAGAGAAGGAGTTTCTCTCGAAAGAAGTGAGTGGGAGGAAAGTAGAACTTGATGAGGTAATTGTACCTTCTCTCTAAATGGAAAGTAGCTCATCACAGAAAATCGTTCCCGTGATGCCTACACCAACTAGAGAGGAAGCTAATGATAATGATCATGAAACATCAGATCAAGTTACTACCGAACCGCGTAGATCAACCAGAGCACAATCTGCACTAGAGTGGTACGGTAATCATGTTCTGGAAGTCATGTTACTAGACCATGACGAACCTACGAACTATGAAGAAGCTATGATGAGCCCAGGTTCCGATTAATGGCTTGAGGCCAAGACATCTGAGATATGATCCATGTATGAGAACAAAGTGTGGACTTTGGTGGACTTGCCCGATGATCGGCAAGCCATTAAGAATAAATGGATCTTCAATAGGAAGACGGACACTGATGGTAGTGTTACTATCTACAAAGCTCGACTTGTCGCAAAAGTTTTCGACAAGTTCAAGGTGTTGACTACGATAAGATTTTCTCACTCGTAGCGATGCGTAAAGTGTGTCTTAATCATGTTAGCGATTGCCGCATTTTATGATTATGAAATCTGGCAAATGGACGTCAAAACTGCATTGCTTACACTACTGTAGGATGCTGCTAACGCCACACTACGATCACAGAACCTTCGAGAAATTGTCTCCCATGCAATAATCGCAAACGGTGGTGTATGAAAACCGTCAAAAAGGTGCAAAACATTTGTGATGGAGGATGCATCAAACACGGTTCAGATTTTAGTTGCGTGTGCGATTCAGGTCACACGGTTAACCTGTTCGAACTATTTGCGATGAGGTGGAACAACAGAAACGGGCAGCCATATCAATGTGTGTGCGATATAAGGCATACAGTTCGCTCCGACGAACCGTTTGCGATGAGAAATTACAGCACAAACGGTTAATACAGTTAGTTTGTGTGTGATTCTGTGTGTACAAAAAACTTTGAAAAATGCAAACTAGTTGCTTGCAGTGGCTAGGAATATCGCACACGATGCGTCTGCGAGTACTCGTGTGCGATGATTAGTAAGTTACACATATGTTTCCTTATGTTAACACTTGTGTGATAAATAACACGTGGCACCGGATACAGTATTCGGGTTGTGTGTGTGCTCCACTTAGTCTTCCCGCGCTCCAGCGAATGCTTCTCGAGCAACCACGTGGTCAACCTTCTGCCATCAATAAATTTTGACCTTGTTTCTAGTCACATTGCTTATTACAACGCAATAAGTAATTGCAAATCTGTTCACACCTATCAAACTAATATGTGTTCATACTTAGCACCGGGCAATAAAAACTACCCACTCGAAAATTACTTCACAGTTCCTCACCTCATCACCCACAAAACTGGTTTACTATGTGAAGTCGTACCGCCATGACCGGTTGGAGTAGTTTAGGGTGGACATATAACCAGGCGCAAAGACCAAGGCTGTGGAAGCACTAGAGAGGTCCCGCCGCAAAGCCGCAGCCGCAGCTGTAGCAAAGATGTCCCGGCGCGCCGCGGAGCTCTCGAACGAGCTCTCGCGGGCACGCGAGGGCTCTCACAAGCGCATTTGCGGCGTCAGCCATCGTGACGAGCCAGTATTCCTGAAGTCCTTCGCCGGCAACGACGACATTCTCGCTGGCGTCACTACACAGCAGGAGTTGGTCGACGACTTGATGAAGCTGCTCAAGATCAGCGATGCCTCGGTTGACAAGGCGACCGGACTCATCAAGAAACTCATGGATGACAATGCGAAGCTCCTCGAGTTGGTCGCTGAGAAGGAGGAGGACGCCGCCGGCTGGAAGATGATGCATGAGTAGAGCAGTGCCTCGGAAATGACGTTGAAAGCGGTCGTCGAGGAACTGATGGGTGGGTTGAGGAAGCTCCTGATCGAGCGCGAGTAGGAGGTGGAGGAATCTGTGGCTGCTTTCAAGCAAAGTCGTGAGGAATTGAAGAAGGAGCTGGAGGATTTCGCTGCCCGGCGGTCCATCGACGAGTAGAGACAGTAGCGACCCAGATCGTTGTCTGAAGTTTCCTTCTTCTCTTGCCCCCGTGTCTTCCGGGCTTTACTGCATGTGGCATTTTAAATTATCGGAATATGTAAGACAATTATTATGTGCGCCATTATAAATTTGTCATCATATTATTCGCCATTTTATTGGTGGTTGTATTATCCGTTGCCCTATGTGGCAATTCAAATTAGGGCGGAAAACTAGTTGAAAACACGAACAAAGCAAATGCTGCCATGGGATCACAAGCAAACACCCTCCGTTCAGGTGCTTTAATTAACCCATTAATGGAGAAGCTGTGAGCGAAGCGGGCGGCGGCTGGGGCATGGAGGTCAAAGAGCTCGCTTCCCGGTGAGCATGGGCGGCCTTGCTGCTCGCACGTGTCCCGTCGAGCCTGCGAGGTGAACAGGATGCACGCGTCCCGTCGAGCCTACGCGGCGGACTGCTCACACGCGTCCCGTCGAACCTGCACGGCGGACTTCTCGCGCTCGTCCCGTCTAATCAAATCAAACAGCTGCACGCACGCCACCGAGTATGGTTAAATTTCGACACGGTAAAATCAATACAACCGTTTGCGATATTAACGTGTGAGCTTTTTGTTTAAAAAAGGACTTTGTTGGCTACTAATGTGTGCGCCTCTTCTCAAACTGGACGATTTTTTTACCACGACATATATGTGCCATGTCATGAAACCATGCCAAGTTTCATGTTCTTGGGTGACTTTTTTATTTACTGGGATTTAAAAACCGAGATTCTCATTGTTTCAGGACGACGACAAGTTTGTAATTCATTCTCATTCCTTAAAAAAGACCTAAACATGCACCCAATGACACATGTACGATTTCCCACCCATTTTGCTTCACTGGAACATCTGGTTGTCGTTCAAAATTGAATTATGGACTACATTAAATGCATAGAAAACTTAGTAATTAGTAATATATATACAATGGCCAAACGAACACTGACCAGTTCCAAATTTCAGCCCGACACTCCTGTTATTCTATGTTGCCTGTAGAAAACAAAGTTCAAGGCAAGAAGAGGCATCGATTATCGTTTCCCCACAAGAGGGGCATGTTTCCCTACCGGAACCACGAGGGTTGCGACAGGCTCCGGTTTGTAAAAGGCTTGTAATATAGCTTCGCCCAAATTGGACAATTATATATACCATGTAGTGACACCATGCCAAGTTTCATGATTTCCGTGTGAGTTTTGGATTTACATACATTTAGAAACCGAGATTCGCAATGTTTGTGGCCAGTCTAGGAGAGCGAGACGGTTGAATTCGTTCCCATTCGTTCCATGGGACCTAAACATGCACCCCAAGGAAACATGTACGTTTTTTCTAGCCATTTTGGTGTATTGGAGCATGTATTTGTAGTTTGGATTTGAATGATGGACATTAAATGCCTAGAAAACTCAATTAATGAATAAAAAAGGTCAAACGAACCCTGAATAATTTCAAAGTTCAGCGCGAATCTCCAGTTGTTTCGTGTCGCGTGTAGAAGAAAATACAAGGCTAGAAGAGGGAGTGATTATTGTTTGGCCCACAAGGGGACACGTTTCCCTATCGAAACCACGAGGGTTCATGCGACAAGCTCCGGTTTGTAAGAGGTTTGTAATAAAGTTTGGCCCAAATTGGCAATGTTTTTACCACGACATATATGTGCCATGACATGACACCTTGCCACCTTTGATGACTTTCTGGTGAGTTTAGGATTTATGGGGACTTAAAAACCGAGATTCGAAATGTTTGAGGAAGAGCCAGGACACCGGTACGGTTGTAATTCGTTCCCATTCCTGGCATGAGATCCAAACATGCACCCAAGGACACATGTATAATTTTTCTAGCCATTTCGGTGAACTGGAGCATGTATATATTTGTAGTTCAGATTTGAGTTATGGACATTAAATGCCTAGGAAACTCAATTAGTTTATAAAAAGGCCAAACGAACCCTGAACAAGTTTAAATTTCAGCACGGATGTCCTGTGGTTCCATGTTGCCCGTGGAAGAAAATACAAGACGAAAAGAGGCAGTGATTACATTTCGCCCACAAGGGGAACATGTTTCCCTATCAAAACCACGAGGATTCTTTGAGAGAAGCTTCAGTTTTTGTAAGAGGTTTGTAATAAGCCTTGCCCCAAATTGGATAATGTTTTTACCACGACATATATGTGCCATGACGCGACACCATGCCACCTTTGATGACTTTCTGGTGAGTTTAGGATTTATGGCGACTTAAAAACCGAGATTTGAAATGTTTGAGTACGAGCCATGACACCGGTACGGTTGTAATTCGTTCCCATTCCTGGCATGGGACCTAAACAAGCACCCAAGGACACATGTATAATTTTTCTAGCCATTTTGGTGAACTGGAGCATATATTTGTTGTTTAGATTTGAATTATGGACATTAAATGCCCAGGAAACTCAATTAGTCTATAAAAAGGCCAAACAAACCCTGAATAAGTTTAAATTTCAGCACAGATATCCTGTCGTTCCATGTTGCCAGTAGAAGAAAATACAAGGTGAAAAGAGCCAGTGATTACGTTTCGCCCACAAGGGGGACACGTTTCCCTATCGGAACCACGAGGCTTCTTTGAGAGAAGCTCCAGTTTGTAAGAGGCTTGTAATAAAACTTGCACCACAATGGACGAAAAAATTCCTCGACATATAAGTGCGATGTCGTGACACCAAGGCAGGTATCACGTTTTTCAGCTTAGTTTTGGATTTATGGGGATTTAAAAACCAAGATTCTTCTCACTACATGTTTTCAAATAGCACATGGTTCACTCACGAAAGTCGTTATTCAATGAAAACTTTGTGGAAACCATATTTTAAAGTTTCATAAAAACCTGGAAAAAAGATGTGGGATGTTAAGAAGGTGATGGTGTATTGTGACACAAAATTTCAAGTTGAAAAACATTACGAGATGTGAGCTATGAAAAAGATAAATACCGCCCTGAATAGTGATATTACTATTCGGCACTATTCAACACTGATTTTGTCTTTTTAATAGCTCGCATCTCTTAATGTGTTTCAACATGAAATTTTGTGTTCCAATAAAACGTCATCCTCTTAACATCCCGCATTTTCTGATTTTTTTTTAACTTCAAAACATCTTTTTCTCGTGGTTTTCACTGGTTTCCATCGAATGTTGGTTTCCGTATGATATTCCCCACCCTCCCCCCTCCCCCGCTACGCGCGTGATCTGAGTCCTACGTTCTGATTGACCAGAACCCAAACCCCACGGATCGTACGTGCGCACCGTTGGATGCTCCCAAATCGAACGGTAACCCTGAGCCCTTTCGACAGCACATGCAGTACATGGGTAAGCACTGTGCGCATGCATCGTGTAGCTCACGCTTCCGTCTCTACTAGGTTTTCATTCAAAACAGGCTACCATTTCTCGCCACTCCTCTCATCGGTTGCCGCCTCTTCTCCCAGATATGCATGATGTAGATGTTCGTTTAATTCTTATAGTTCATCTCATCCAAAATCAATTAGTTTTGTAAAAAAAACTATTTTAAGATTCATGGAATTGTGCATTGTAAAGGTAAAAACAAAAAGTGACAATTCATTTAGAAAAAAGAAGTTTGGGCAATTAAGATCTGGAAGATTCTAGAGAACAAAGGAGAAGAGCTTGTGTTTCGAGGTTTGTGCATTATACTTAAGTTCAACCATGGAGTCTTCTAGATTGTACATGTGGCGGAATCTGGTGGAATGTAGATGATATCCAACGACCAGTAGTGCTCGGATTTGCCATCTCTGTACCGTCGGATTGGCTTCATCCCACGAGCAACTTTCATAGTTATTCACTCACTATATTGTGTATAGATGTATATGTACTTGGCGTGGCCCATCGAAGTTGTGCATTTGGGATTTAAACACATCATACACCATCGTACGCATACATATTTTCGGGCCGCATGCAGTGGATACGGCGTCTTCTGATCTACCACGTCTCCCTTGTGCGGTTCTTTGTGATGACACGGATATCTCTGGGCTCCCCGAGTGTATATATATCATCCCTTTGACCGATAATGAAGGGTATGTGTTGGCCATGAATGGGTTCCTCCTAGTTCATGTTAGGTCCGGTTACCGTCAAATGTCGGTCAACCAAAGCTCGAGCTCATGAGTTGTCAGGATTCCTCCCAGATGCTCGGATTGCTGGGTTCGACCTACATTGAACCCTATGTATGTATCTCGTCCTTGACTACCTTGCCTTCATGGTTATTGTCTGTATCGAGAGGTAGGCACCACATCTAAATTGTACATGCATTATTCTATATTGAAAACACACATCACGCCTTCCCAACGTACATCATTTTGGGCTGCATGCAAGAGGTGCTTGTTTTGTGGTCTCTCTCGTGCGATGTTTATGAAGGTTCAATCTATTGGCCCAAGCGGTTTATCGACAACAACAATTGTCATTTGACCAAACAAAAGATTCGCAGGTCCGTCTTATGATAGGTCATGGCGACATGCATGTATGACCAAAGTATCGATCATTACATGCATCTGCCCCGCTGACACGAAGTGGGAGGTGGTGGGCAAAGCATCCTAGCTAGGTACGACATTATGTCATTATATATCCTAGCTAGGTCGTTGTTAGGGTGCTTTCGGGTTTGCGAGGCAGGTGCCACCAAAGTTATGCATTGTGTATTTAAAGTTTTAAACATCCCCAATATTCGTACATATATTTGGCCACTTCCAGGTGGTTCTTGACTTCTGGCCCCTCTCATCGATCTTCAATGACGCGCCCAACCATGGGCCCACAGGGTCAAAGTTGTGCATTGGAATTTTGAACATTACATACCACCCTTTTCACTCATATATATTTGGGCCACATGCTGGTGTGGCTGTCATTTGACCCTCCCTAATGTTATTTTTTGCTGTAAAGACTCTAATGATCCTCAACAGACATGGGGTATAATATCTAAACCGTGTGCGATACAAGTGCGATGTGAATCACCACGACCGTGCAAGCACGAGCAAATTAAGGTGGAGGTACTGGCAACTGTGTGTGATGCAAGTGCGCTGAAATCACCACGACCGCGCAAACGCGAGAAAAGGATGGAGGTACTGGCTCAACTGTGTGCGATGCAAGTGCGCTGAAATCACCACGACTGCGCAAGCACGAGCAAAGGGTGGAGGTACTAGCTTAACCATGTGCGATGTGATGTAGGGTGGAACCCTAATCAGCGGATCTTTCACGTTCTGGAGAGTGTCCCACGATGATCACGGAGAACACAAGGAGGAAAACGGGGAAAACACGAGAGAAAACACTCCAATCAACACGAAGATGATCACACAAGCGCTAGATTCGCGATACAAAGTCGAGCTACACGATCCAAAGTCAACGTCGGTGGTACAAGGATAGTCTTCTCCGTGAGGAGGTCTTGATTATCCCGTAGGATCTTCCCCGATGTGGAGGCCTTGAATCCGTAGTGGATCTTCTCCGTAGAGGCGCACGGTCTCGTGGGAGAGAATCCACACAAGTCTGAGAAATGAGCTATCCAACAGCTAACCCTAAACGGAATGGGAAAGGAAGTATATATAGTATATGGGGCGAATGGGTACACGGGCCTCGGCCCAGGGGATGCACGCAGGCATATCAGGGGCCGGACGTCCGGGCGTCGGGCCGGATGTCCGGGGCTTCGCGGGGCGCCGGATGTCCGGGGCGAGGGCCCGGATGTACGGGCTGGAGCGGTCGAGCCTCGGGTGCTCTCTGGACAGAGGCGCCGGATTTCCGGGCCCGAGGCCGGATGTTCGGGCCATGCTTGGCCGGATGTCCGGGCCCTGGCCGGATGTCCGGGCCCTGTAGCTTCTGCTGCAGGTGGCTTTCTGGAGTTGATTGCCCAGGGGCCGGATGTCCGGGCCAGGGGGCCGGATGTCCGGGGCCTGGAGCTTTCTTCTGCCCTTCTTGATGCATCGCCTCGTCCGTGAACTTGGGGACTTGTCCATCTTCACGCCCTTCTCCAATGTGGTCTTCTTCACACCTGAGCACACAAAGCACATACTTCTCAAAGCGACGATATTATTCATTGATTATATCTTTTGTCGAAGCTTTGATATATATGTTGTCATCAATTACCAAAAAGGGGGAGATTGAAAGTGCAACTAATCCCCGGGTGGTTTTGGCAATTAATAACAACATATATATCATTGAACTAATAGTTACTTGAGAATCATTTCAGAGAAGTTCAGTGATATGGGTATGGCAATGACTGAAGAAGTGGACCCCTCAAAATGCTAAGGCAAGCATTGGCAAAAGCTCAAGACTCCATTTTTGGTTTAGTGATCCAAGATCACATTGAGTCCATAGGAAAAGCCAATACTATTAAAAGGGGATGAGGTTATGTTGATGATCTGGTTGCTCAAGTGCTTAGTGATATATCTCCTTTAACTATCAGCAACTTTCACTACAATACACACTCATAAGTAATCTCGGTCCCACCGATTTTCCAAATCCAGTCACACCGAGATGAACCACCTCAGCCATAAGCCAAACCCTAGAAAAATCGGATATTCCGAGTTTGAAATCGGTTTCACCGAAACATGGGCTGCCAAGCTTCTGTAACCTTCTGTCATCAAATCGGTGTCACCGAGATGATGAAGTCGGTCCCACCGAAACTGGCAAGCTCCTGTCTTTACTCAAATCGGACTAACCGAGATGGTATTTTCGGTCCCACCGAAAACCCCAACGTTCACATTATTTGAACTTTCGGTCTCACCGAGTTGTCCACTTCGGTCTCACCGAGATTGCTCAATTATGTGTGTAACGGTTGGATTTTGTGTGGAGGCTATATATACCCCTCCACCCCCTCTTCATTCGTGGAGAGAGCCATCAGAAAGAACTACCACTCCTACCTTACACTTTCTGAGAAGAGAACTACCTATCCTTGTGTTGAGATCAAGTTGCTCCACTCCCACCATATGAAACTTGATCTCTAACCTTCCCAAGTTGCTTTCCACTCAATCCTTTCTTCCACCACAGCCAAATCAGTTAGGAGAGTTGAGTGTTGGGGAGATTATCATTTGAAGCACAAGAGCAAGGAGTTCATCATCATCTACAACATCTATTACCTTTTGGAGGGTGGTGCCTCCTAGATTGGTTAGGTGTCACTTGGGAGCCTCCGTCATCGAGATGTGGAGTTGAACCAAGAAGTTTGTAAGGGCAAGGAGATCGCCTACTTCGTGAAGATCTACCTCGAGTAAGGCTAGCCCTCCGTGGGCGTAGGCCATGATGGAATAGACAAGGTTGCTTCTTCGTGGACCCTTCGTGGGTGGAGCCCTCTGTGGACTCGCGCAGCGGTTACCCTCCGTGGGTTGAAGTCTCCATCAACGTGGATGTACGATAGCACCACCTATCGGAACCACGAGAAAAATCACCGTGTCTCCAAATTGCATTTGCTCTTCTCCACCTCTCTTTACTACATGTGCAATTTACTTTCCGCTGCCTATACTCTAGAATTGCATGTGTAGGGTGATGTTTGACTTGATCATAATTGAGAAACTACCAAAAACTGTTCTTTGTCAAAAGGCAGAATTTTTATATTTACAAGTAGTCTAATCACCCCCCCTCTAGACATACTTTCGATCCTACAAGTGGTATCAGAGCTTTGGTCTCCATTGTATTGGTTTCCATTGCATTGGACTCCATAAGCTTGGTTTCACAACCTAGGAGAGTATGGCGTCTAGTGAGGGTAATTTTCGTAGAGGTCCTTACTTTGATGGTACAAATTTTGCTAGTTGGAAGCATAAAATGAAAATGCATATTCTTGGTCATAACCCAGCCGCATGGGGCATTATTTGTGTTGGCATGCAAGGTGAATTCTTCGAGGAAGGAAAAGTTCCGGATCGCGAAGCTACACCGGAAGAGTTGCGGATGTTGGAAAACAATGCTCAAGCTTGTGACATTCTCTTCAATGCTTTGTGTCCCGAGGAGTTCAACAAAATCAGCCGTCTTGAGAATGCTAAAGAGATTTGGGATACTTTGGTTGAAATGCACGAAGGTACCGAGTCTGTGAAGGAATCAAATCTAGATATTCTTCAAGGTCAACTTGACAAGTTCAAGATGAAGGATGGTGAAGGAGTCGTTGAAATGTACTCTAGGCTTGCTCTCATCACAAATGAGATTGCCGGCTTAGGAAGCGAAGAAATGACCGACCGATTCATCATCAAGAAGATTCTAAGAGCTTTGGATGGAAAGTATGACACCGTGTGCACTTTGATCCAAATGATGCCAAACTACAAGACTCTCAAGCCAACTGAAGTCATTGGAAGAATTGTTGCTCATGAGATGACACTTAAGGATAAGGAAGAGCTTCACAACAAGTCAAGTGGTGCTTACAAAGCTACAAGTGATGCTCCCACAACCTCAAGTGACAAGTTAGTTTCCAATGAAGAGATAAGCCTAATGGTTAAGAACTTCAACAAATTCTACAAGAATAGAGGCAAAGAGAGAAGCTCAAAGTCTAGATCATATGATGAAAAGAGATCTTCTAGTCGTGATCGAAACTGCTACAATTGTGGAAGACCCGGACACTACTCAAATAAGTGTACGGCTCCCCACAAGAGAAGAGAAGAATCTCCAAGAAGAAGATCAAGAGATGAGTCACCTCGGAAAGAGAGAAGGAGTAGAGATGATCGTTATGAACGAAGACCCTCTCGGAGAAGCAAGGATTCGGAGAGGAAAGACAAGTCATCAAGGAGCTACACAAGAAGAAGACATCAAGCTCATGTAGGTGAATGGGTCTCCGGCTCCGACTCCGACAATCAATCCGATGGAAGCTATCACTCCGACTCCGACTACAGTCAAGATGAAGGTGTTGCCGGTCTTGCTCTTGTATCCTCCAACTCCAACTCCTACGACTTATTTGATTCACCAAATGAGGGAATTGGAAGATGCTTCATGGCTAAAGGCCCCAAGGTATCACACCCTGAATTCATTGACTTCAATAGTGATGAGGATGACTTGCTTAGTGAAGATGAGCTCTTGCATGATAAATCTAGTTAGCCTAGTAACGATGAAAATGCTAGTAGTCTTTATAGTCGAGAAGAGTCGAATGACAATGCTATGAAGGAGATTGAGCGTCTAACTAACGAACTAAACATTCTTAAGTTAGCTCATGAAACAACTCAAGAAGATCATGAGAGCTCTTAAGATCTCATGAGAAGCTACGCTTCGAGAAGCTCACTCTAGAGCAAGAACATGAGTTTCTAAAAGCAATCAATGACGATCTTCGAAAGAAGAGTTCTTCATATCTTGCCAAACGACTTCTCTTGTCTAATTTCTTGCCAACCATTAAGACTAAGCATGACAAGCATAAGAAAAATTCTTCCTCTAGCAGTAACAATAACCATGTTAAATCTAATATTGTTGCTTCTAGTAGTTCTCTTGATTCCACTAACAATGTTTTAAGCCAAGTTACACTTGAGCAAGAGAATAGTTTATTGAAAGGGATCATAGAGAAATGTGTCTACAAGAGTCTTGCCGGAAGCAAGTACTTTGAGGAAATTATTCGCAAGCAAGGGAGGCACCGGAAGAATCAAGGGATTGGTTTTGAGCGAAAGTTCAACGCCGAAGGTGTTGAGTGGGAAGAAGGTCAATATCCTACTCCACAGTTTGTTTCTCAAAAGGAGAAGTATGATCCTACTTCTTCCAATGTGGAACAAGCTCAAGATGACCTTCCACCACAAGACCACAAGCTGAAAGCCAAGGACAAGCTTCAAGAGGAGATTGATGCATTCATTGAAGCACCTCAAGCCATGGTCAAGTTGGTTCCCAAGGAAACGTCAAGTTCTACTTCGTCAAGCTCAACTACAACCCCAAGGATTCCCATCAAGATGATGTGGATCCCGAAGAAGAAGAACTAGAAGGTTCTTGAGGGTGACTCCGCCAACATACTTCACTCACATTCATTTTGGCAAGAACTTGTGCAATCAACTTCCACATCATGCACTAGTTCATGGAGTCACAAACCCTCTTGTTGGTAAGTCAAGGGACAAGGTAATCATTGCTTTCATGGACATCATCTATTGTGAACTTCAATCTATGTCTATGGATATCCTTGTTTGTTCCTTGTGGGACTAACCCATGTAGGTATTGAAAGTGCCCTAATCCAAAGGATAGCTCCCAACTATTGATGATCTACATCAACATTGAGCATCCACATCTTAAACATCTACATGAAGTCTTCTATGACAACCCAAGGTTAGTTTGACCCTTTAAAAGGGGTTCTCACATCTAGGGGGAGCTTTGCTCTAAAAATTGAGCTAAAGCATCTTCAAATGATGTGAACACATCAATGCTTTATGTAAAAGTGGTAACCCCACTTGTGCTTAAACGATGAGTATGACCTATGATCAAATGTTCTCATTTGGCTCCTAAGTCAAAATACTCATATAAAGATGACCTAGTCATCGACAAATTGTGTGTTAGTAGCTAGAGTTTTGGTTGTGCATGTTTGACACATATTTCATTTGCTATCTTATTGTGTGAGCATGTTGAATGCATGATTTTATCCATTCGAGGACATCCATTTGTTGTTTTGGTTGTTTTGATTTTTCTGACCAAATGGATGGACAAGAATGCCTAAGTACCTCCCCTAGCTATCTATGCTTTCTTGTCTCAAATTCTATTCATGCTTATATCACAAACTTTGAACAAGTCATTTTCGGACCCTCCGAGTGAGTAGCACTCGGAGCCACCGATCCGTCAAGGGCTAACTTCCAAAACCTTCTAAGTGATTTCGGTCAGACCAACTCATTCAAACTCGGTCAAACCGAAAGCATTTAGACTGATCTAGGTTTCATCTCGGTGAAACCGAGTTCTAAATCTCGGCGTGACCGAAATGCGTAACTGCCTAGCAGTTATCCATCTCGGTGCCACCGAGTTTTTCAACTCGGTCCCACCGACAGCAAAGGGATATATATACTGAGGGCAGCGCGCGTTGATTACTCCTTCAAACGTTTTCGCCCCACATCCCCTGCTGCCGTCGCCCTGATCTCCGGATCGTCGCCGTCGTCGCCTGTGCGCCCTCGCCGCAGGTCTCCGTCGCCGTCAACGGCCTTCTCCTCCGCGCCGTTGCCGCCGTAGAGAGACTCCACCAAGTTAGGGCGAGTCTTGATCCCACTCGTGCTCCCATCTCCGATTCAATGCACGTTTGGTTTGCCCAATATCTGGCCACGATTGAAATCTTCTTTTCCACCAGATCGGTTCGTTTGAACTAGTTTCGAGTAAAATTCTTAGGGTTAGGTTTCCACGGAACACATCTCGGTGAAACCGATTTTAAAATTTCGGTGTGACCGAATCGGCCTCTGGCCATTGCACTGCACCTTTCGGTCCAACCGAGTTGTGCAAATCGGTGTGACCGAAATATAGTTTTAGTGAAACCCTAGTGTATCGGCAGGACCGAAACCCACTTCGGTCAAATGAAAGTGGTGTGTAAAGTTTCTGTTACACACTTCGGATTCACCGAAACTGAAAATCGGTCTGACCGAAATGCCTTCTGTGAAAACTTAAAACTAAAATTTGAACTCATTTTTTTTGCAAAAACTTCTGCAGTTTGTGATAACTCTTCTTCTCTGCCTATACCTTATCTATTCACAGGTTGTCAGCCATGTCAGATGCCAGTGACAGTCAGAACAGGTCAGAGTCACCTATTGCGGACATTCCTGAGGCAGACACTAGTCCTGAGGCTAGTAGCCCATTTGATGATGGTGAGAGAAGTACACCTAGTGGCTTGCCTCCTGCAGCCACCAGAGCCAGAAAGGAAAAGAATTCCGATGATGAGGATTCTGATTTCGTTGTTGAGGAAGCGGTGTCCTCCAAGCCTAAGAGAAAGGTTGCTGCCAAAGAGCAACAAGGTCAGCAGTCAAAGAAGGGCACCAGCAAAGTCAAGCAATCAACTGTTGCCAAGAAGCTGAACTTGGGAGAGCCAGCCCCAAGCAAAGTGAAGAAAACCTCCAAGAGAAAGAGGGTTGTGTATAGTGATCCTCATGCAGATGCAGCAGTCGAGGATGAGGAAGAAGAAGAAGCACCCCCAGCCTGCTCCTCAGAAGCAGAAGCTCATGGGTGATGCCATTAAGGCCGGAGCCACTTCAAAGCCCAAGAAATCTGCTCAAGCCAAGGCAGCTCCAGCAAAGCCTGCTGCCAAGCCCAAGAGGACTACCAGAAACATTCCAGCATCTGAGAAGAACAAGGGTGATGTGCCACCAGCTGAGTCTGATGAGGAAGGACAAGTGTTGCTGAAACTCCGTCCAAAACTGCCACTTCACAATGATGCTCATCCTCAAGCCGAGGATATGAAGGCAAGGAAAGATAGAGGTCTCAGGCTATGGAGACAAGCTGACCCATATGCCGTGAGGAGAAGAACTGCTGTAGACCCCAGATTCCACACCAGAGAGCAGCAGGACTTCTATGAGACTGTGCTGATGGACAAGAAGCCCATAGTCGCAGACACCAGATACGTTGACTGGGAATACATTGACAGCGAAGAGCACAGAGACTTCTTTCCACATGTGCATGAAAGCTTCACTGCATGTGGAGTTGCAGAGTTTGTGGGTCAGAAATTGACAGATTGGAACGATGAGATGATTATGCAATTCTATGCCACAGCTCATTTCTATCCTGATGGGAAGATCACCTGGATGACTGAAGGTCAAAGGTTCTCTTCTTCTGTTGAAGAATGGGCAGAAATTCTGAATGCTCCAGTGCAGCGAGAAGATGATATTGATGTCTATGGGATTCCAAAGAAGAATCATGATTCCATGAAGAACATGTACAAGGAAATCCCCGCCGCAGATTTGGAAGTGTGGAAGCTCGGCTCAGTCTACTATCTCCAGGCAGGTTTACCTACCACTAACACTATTCTGAGGCATACCTTGATGCCCAAGTCTGGAGATCATCGCATGATCAGAGGGTATTCTATCAACATGCTGCATATACTTGATGAGAAAGCACCTTTCAAGGTGATGGACTTAATGGTAGAGACCATTAAGAGGACTGCAGCTGACCAGAAAAGGTCATGTGGATTTGCCCCACAGATTCAGATGCTTATCAATGCCAAGTTTGGCACGGGCAAATTCTTGTTGGATAGGAAACACTTACCCCTGCAGCCAGAGCATGAAGACAATGTTGTTGTGATGGACGAGGAGGATCCAACATCTGTTGAAGGTCAAGCCAAGATAGAAGCTGCTAGGAAAGCCAAAGCTGACAAGGAAGCAGCAGCAGCAACAGCTAAACCAAAGAGTTTCGGAGAGCAGATCCTTGAAGCTACCCAAAGGATTGAACAACACCTGGCCAGCATTGAACAATCTCAGGAGAGTTTAGAGAGGATTGTTGACGAGAAGATCCATGCTCTGGACGTGAAGCTGACTGAAATTCAAGTGACCGTCAACAAGCTTAAGGCAGACATGGAGGAAGCAAAGCAGGACAAGGCAGAGCTTGTGCAGGATGACCTAGTCCAGGATTCTCAGCGACAGACTGCTCCGGTTCCCAGAGGATCCCGATCAGCTGCTATTCTAGTGACTGACACCAGGACTACCGCTTCAGCACCTCCCATAGCTCCAGCAGTCACTCCAGCCACAGCTCCAGTATCCACTCCTCCAGCACAGACTTCAGCTGAAGTCTTCGCCGATGCCGTCATATCTACTCCGACATCAACCCAGACGGGAGCCGCCAGCAGAGCCCACAGTAACGTTTAGCTCCATGCTTTTTCAAACTTTTTGGTAACTTGTTGCCAAAGGGGGAGAAATTGTATAGATCATAGGGCTTCGAGAGAGAGAGTGCTGTTATCTTTGCGCTTTTGCTCTTTCGTTCTTTTGCGGTTTCCTTGAGATACTTTTGGTTTTCGAAACTTTCTGTGTGCTTGATACTACGTTTGATGCTACCTTAATGAGTGCTTGGTCGTACTATGCTTTAATGTGTGCTTAATGCTTATCATATGCTATTCCTATCTTGTATGACTATTTACTCATGTCTTGGTGATTGGGTGCATGCTATTCATTCTTATCATTTTGTGCGCTCCACCAAGATGTATGTGACATGGAAGAGTGACCCATGATCCTAATCGATTGTGCATTTGCATTCAAACGCAAATCTTAAATAATGCACAAATTTAGGGGGAGCTCTTGATTATCACATACTTCTCAAAGCGACGATATTATTCATTGATTATATCTTTTATCGAAGCTTTGATATATATGTTGTCATCAATTACCAAAAAGGGGGAGATTGAAAGTGCAACTAATCCCCGGGTGGTTTTGGCAATTAATAACAACATATATATCATTGAACTAATAGTTACTTGAGAATCATTTCAGAGAAGTTCAGTGATATGGGTATGGCAATGACTGAAGAAGTGGACCCCTCAAAATGCTAAGGCAAGCATTGGCAAAAGCTCAAGACTCCATTTTTGGTTTAGTGATCCAAGATCACATTGAGTCCATAGGAAAAGCCAATACTATTAAAAGGGGATGAGGTTATGTTGATGATCTGGTTGCTCAAGTGCTTAGTGATATATCTCCTTTAACTATCAGCAACTTTCACTACAATACACACTCATAAGTAATCTCGGTCCCACCGATTTTCCAAATCCAGTCACACCGAGATGAACCACCTCAGCCATAAGCCAAACCCTAGAAAAATCGGATATTCCGAGTTTGAAATCGGTTTCACCGAAACATGGGCTGCCAAGCTTCTGTAACCTTCTGTCATCAAATCGGTGTCACCGAGATGATGAAGTCGGTCCCACCGAAACTGGCAAGCTCCTGTCTTTACTCAAATCGGACTAACCGAGATGGTATTTTCGGTCCCACCGAAAACCCCAACGTTCACATTATTTGAACTTTCGGTCTCACCGAGTTGTCCACTTCGGTCTCACCGAGATTGCTCAATTATGTGTGTAACGGTTGGATTTTGTGTGGAGGCTATATATACCCCCTCCACCCCCTCTTCATTCGTGGAGAGAGCCATCAGAAAGAACTACCACTCCTACCTTACACTTTCTGAGAAGAGAACTACTTATCCTTGTGTTGAGATCAAGTTGCTCCACTCCCACCATATGAAACTTGATCTCTAACCTTCCCAAGTTGCTTTCCACTCAATCCTTTCTTCCACCACAGCCAAATCAGTGAGGAGAGTTGAGTGTTGGGGAGATTATCATTTGAAGCACAAGAGCAAGGAGTTCATCATCATCTACAACATCTATTACCTTTTGGAGGGTGGTGCCTCCTAGATTGGTTAGGTGTCACTTGGGAGCCTCCGTCATCGAGATGTGGAGTTGAACCAAGAAGTTTGTAAGGGCAAGGAGATCGCCTACTTCGTGAAGATCTACCCCGAGTAAGGCTAGCCCTCCGTGGGCGTAGGCCATGATGGAATAGACAAGGTTGCTTCTTCGTGGACCCTTCGTGGGTGGAGCCCTCCGTGGACTCGCGCAGCCGTTACCCTCCGTGGGTTGAAGTCTCCATCAACGTGGATGTACGATAGCACCACCTATCGGAACCACGGGAAAAATCACCGCGTCTCCAAATTGCGTTTGCTCTTCTCCACCTCTCTTTACTACATGTGCAATTTACTTTCCGCTGCCTATACTCTAGAATTGCATGTGTAGGGTGATGTTTGACTTGATCATAATTGAGAAACTACCAAAAACTGTTCTTTGTCAAAAGGCAGAATTTTTATATTTACAAGTAGTCTAATCACCCCCCCCCCTCTAGACATACTTTCGATCCTACACTATCTACCACGACAAGCACGGAATCTTTGCCATTTTGAGTCCTAGGTAAGCCAAGTATGAAATCCATGCTTATGTCTTCCCATGGAAGATATGGAATAGAGATAGGCATGTAAAGACCATGAGATTGAGCTTTGGACTTAGCTTTGCGGCATGTCGAACATCGGTTGGTGAGGCGTGAGACGTCACGAAGCATCTTGGGCCAAAAATAGTTCTTAGAGAGGGTAGCAAACGTCTTGTCGCGTCCAAAGTGCCCCATGAGTCCTCCTCCATGAGATTCCTGCAAAAGAAGCAAACGAAGCGAAGACTCGGGAATGCAAAGTTTGTTAGTTCTCATAAGATATCCATCCTTGATGTAGTAATTTTCCCAAGAAGTGTGAGTCAAGCACTTAATATAGGCATTTGCAAAGAAAAGATCATGCTCATATAAATCTTTTATGTGCTCGAAGCCAATCACATTCAACTCAAGTTGTGTTACAAGCATGCATTTGCGGGAAAGCGCGTCCGCCACAACATTTTCTTTGCCCTTGATGTATTTGATGACATAGGGGAAAGACTCAATGAACTCACTCCATTTAGCATGATGCTTGTTCAACTTAGTTTGACCTTTGAGATACTTGAGTGTCTCATGGTCCGTATGAAGAATGAATTCATGAAGTCTAAGATAGTGTTCCCAAACACGTAAAACTCTCACCAAGGCATAAAGCTCTTTATCATAGATGGGATAGTTAAGTTGCGCTCCCGATAGCTTCTCGCTAAAGTACGCAATTGGGCGCTTTTCTTGCATTAGCACGCCACCTATGCCGGTACCACTAGCATCACAATGAATCTCAAACGGTTTGTCAAAGTTTGGTAGGGCTAGAAGTGGTGCGTGCGTGAGCAAGCTCTTAAGCTCATTGAACGCAGTGTCTTGCGAAGGACCCCAAATGAAGGGTGCGTTTTTCTTGCTCAAAGCGTGTAGAGGCATAGCAATGGTGCTAAGGTCCTTCACAAAACGTCGATAGAAACCGGCTAGACCAAGGAAACTACGCACTTGCATGAGAATAACGGGAACAGCACAAGGGCTTAGGCTTTCACGTACATGACCTTTGTCGATGAGTTTTTGCACTTGCCGTTGTATCTCCTTTGTTTCCTCGGGGTTGACGCGGTACGGAGCCTTGTTTGGAAGTGGTGCGCCGGGTACGAGGTCGATGCGGTGTTCGATTCTGCGAAGTGGAGGTAGACCCGGAGGTAGCTCATCGGGAAAGACGTCCGAGAATTCCTGCAACAATTGAGACAACACAAAAGGTGGAGGTGGTGAAGTGTTAGTAGGTTTGGCTTCCCCTTTGCATAAAAGCACGAGGTGGAAGACGCTCGATGGGTTCTCACACACTTCTCTCATCTCACGTTTGGTGGCAAATAGGACGAGTTGCTTCTTGTCGCTCATCGTGGAGTCGCTCATATTTGGCTTGTGGCTCTCACTCACTTTTTGGTGGCTCGCTCTCTCACCATTCTCTCCACGATGGTTGGTAGGTAAAAGCTTGTCGGCGGCTACTTGACTTGGAGTCATTGGTCGGAGCACGAATTCCTTGCCCTTCATCTTGAAATGATAGTGATTTGTCCATCCATTGTGTGTGACTCCACGATCATATTGCCATGGACGTCCAAGAATAAGGTGGCACACGGACATGGGTATCACATCACATTCGAGAGTGTCCTCGTAGGCGCCAATCTTGAAAGAGACTTGCACGGTGTGCTCGACTCGAAGAATTCCGGCGTCATTGAGCCACTGGACCTTGTAGGGGTGAGGATGCTTCGTCTTGACCAAATGAAGCTTGTCGCATAGCTCTTCGCTTGCCAAGTTGTGGCAACTTCCTCCATCGATGATAACCTTGACGGAGCGTCCATTGATGCCGGCCTTTGTATGGAAAATGTGACATCGTTGGTCGTCATCTTGTTGATGTTGGAGTGTCAAGACTTTGGAGACAACAAGGTTGGGGCTTGAGTCATTGTCGCAAAACACTTGATGGTCTTCTTCTTCATTCACTTGGCGATGCATAGCGACATGCTCAAGTGCTTCCATCTCATCATCGCTCATGGAGTCATAAGATCCGTCGTCGTTGATGATCATGGTGCGAATGGTCTTGCACTCAAATGACTTGTGGCCTCGTCCTTGGCACTTGAAGCATTTGATGGAGCTCGTCTTGTTATTGTCTTCGATTGGAGTTGTAGTTGAGGAAGCTCTTGGCTTGAAGTTGTTGGTAGAAGGTGGACGACTCGATGTAGTCTCATTCTTGTAGCTTGACTTGTCGCCTAAGTTTGTAGATGGCTTGGTAGATGTAGGAAGAGTAGCCGAAGTCGTTGAAGCTTGGTTGTAGGAGCCGAAGTTCTTGGAGTTGAACTTGGAGTACTTGTAGTCCTCTTGAACTTGTCTCTTCGCTTTGGTTGCTTGATGCACTAGCTCGAGGAGATTGTTGTATGGTTGGAAGTCCGCAATCTTCTTGATGGGATAGTTGAGTCCATTCAAGAATCTCGCCATAGTTTGCTCGTCATCTTCCGTGATGTTTGCTCGTATCATAGCAATCTCCATCTCCTTGTAGTACTCTTCAACGGACTTGGTACCTTGCTTGAGGAGTTGTAGCTTCTTGAACAAGTCGCGGTTGTAGTGGGTAGGCACAAATCTTGCTCTCATGACTTCCTTCATTTGAGCACAAGTGGTGATAGGAGGTTCGCCTTTTGCTTCTCTTCTCTCTATGATTTGCTCCCACCAAATGAGAACATAGTCTTGGAACTCAAGGGATGCCATTGCGATCTTCTTCTCTTCATCGAAGTTGTGAAGGCGAAAGATCTTGTCAACCTTCAATGCCCATGAGAGATAGTCTTCGGGATCAATGCTTCCGGAGAACTTTGGCATGGTGAACTTGAGCTTGCCATAGCGATGCTCGTCGTTGTTTCCTTGCCTATTGGGAGGGCGATCTCGATTTTGGCGGTTTGCCATATCTTGTTGCTCTTGTGGATGTAGATGTTCTTGTTGGAGTTGATCTTCTTGTTGGTGTTGTTGCTCTTGTCGCGCTTGAGGAGGAGCTTCTTCTTGCATTCTTGCTTGATGGCGCCTCTCTTGCATCTCATCGTGAAGGAAATCCTCTTCTTGATGAGTGTGTCGAGTGCGGGCTGCCACATTGCGATGTGCATCTTGTAAAGCACGTTGCGCCTCCATAGCTTGACCTTCTCGACGTTGTTGTGCTTGGCGGTTAGCCTCGGCGTCTTGTTCTTCTTGATATTGACGTGCTCGCTCTTGTTGTTGTTGGCGTAGTCGTTGCCGTTCTTGTGCTTGCTCAAGTGTAGCTTGGTTTTGACGACGTCGGCTTTCTTGCTCGTCGAATAGCTCTTGTGAACTCTTGTCATGTAGAGGTTGCCGGTGGTCATGTCGAGCTTGACGTGCGGCTTGACGAAGAGTGTTTGACGTAGGTGTACTTGAGTCTTGCGTGGAGTCGGAGTGTCGACTTGAGCGGCTTCGTCTTTGCGATGATGTTGAGGAAGAACGTCGGTTGATTATCAATGTCCGGAGGTCATTGTATTGGGTAGTCATGTTGGTGTTGATGGTGTCGAATTGTTCTTTTGTCCTAGCTTCGAATTGGCGCGCGTCCTCGGCGACTTGACCAATGTACTCACGCATAGCTTCACTCTCTTGATGTAGAGCTCGTTGGACACCGAAGAGATGTAGTTTGGTGACGTAGTTGTTCGCTTCTTGAGGATCGTTGAAGCTCGGGTTGGAAGATGTACTTGGCCTATCCATCATCACAAGCAAGTATGTGAGTGGGCGAAAGGAGAAGACAATATCAATGTACCTTAACCGAGGTTGAAAATGGATCAATGATCACTCGATAATGTAACCCGGAAATAGCACTATTGGTATCACTTCGTGTCGATTCTCACACCTACACAAGTAAAGCTTTGAGAGGAGCTTGGTTAGGATGTGGCACAAATTCAATGCAATCGTCAAAATGACTCAATGATGTTGAAAATGGTTCACAATTTGCTCATGCAACAAGTAGATCACTAGCAAAGGTAGCACACGGAACACACGCACGGATAGATAAATGTGGTTGTGCAACCAAGGGTGAGCGAAAATGTGGAAAACCACGGAAAATGCTCGTGTTGCACAACACTAGAGAGACGCTAACCGATTGCTTAATAGGCGGATACGCACTTGTGCACGACCTATAAGAGGCAAAACGTAACGACTATCTATCACAAGTATGCTATGAGTGTATGATGTGCCGATGCTTGAGCACAAGATGAAGTTGCTATGATGTATGATC
>LR738715.1:446842428-446852924 GCA_902687465.1 Secale cereale | reverse complement strand
CTCCACAGTCCCCCGCCCGCCCCCTCCCTTCCTTCGAACCCTAGATCGCGGCCGCTGTTGCCGCCGCCAACCCTGTCGGTCTGCCCGTTCCTCCTAGCTTAGATAATAAAGTTCAGGTTATCCAACGATTCCCATACCGTTGCCTCACTCCCCTGAGTTTTTAGATGAGGCCTGCGGTGTCCCTCCCGCCAGATCCACATCCCTGCTCCAAAATGTCGCAGCCTAAGCTCGACCATGTATCCCGGGGAGCCCGACGAGCGTTCGGCCAAGAAGAGGTTTATCATGGCCTCTCCGGGGGACGTTGGCGAGGTGGCCGCCGTTCGCCCCGACCTGTTGATCCCGGAGCAACACGTCGCCGCAGAAGCCGGTGAAGACGTTGACTACGTTGCCATGCCGAAGGCTTCATGTCAGTGGGCTAGCGTATTACTGTATCTTGGGAAAGCTGGCTACGACATCAAGCTCGTCCACACCGACGGCTTCACGCGGGCCATGTCACAGGTTAAGTGGTCCATCCCCATCCCCTCTTGTTCAACCGCCGTCGATCTCTTCGACGGCCCTACCGCTGATCTCCTCCACCAAGCGGTCAAGGATTTGCGAGCTTTATACGCCATTGAGCCCATTTTGTCACTTCTCAAGGACACGTTCTACGGCGGCGGCTTGGGATCCTCAATTTCCAAGTCAGATCTCATCGACCACGACCACGAGGAGGGCACCCACGAAGGTTCTTCCAAGGTGAAATATCCCATCTGTGACATCAGAGAGCGCACCATGGGTCTGTGCTCTTCCAACTAGAAGGATCCCATCCATGAAATGTGAGGCATCATTCTATCAGCAAATATTACCTTTTCCAGCTTGCCAACCCGTACCCTTTGTTGTAGTAGTGTTTGTCGTGCGGTGCTTTAACCGTGCCGTGTTTAATTATTTCAGTTATGCAAAAATGTATTGTTCAATATGTCTATGTGATGTTTAAGTATGAATTGTCCACTTTAGTTTCACGAATGGCTATATTTGGTTGTTTATAGTGAGTAGATGTCTTGTTTATCTGTATTTGGCTGTTAGGTTGGTTGGAGTGAGCATTTTTCAGTTATCGAGCAGATGCCTTGTTTATCTGTATTTGGTTCTTAGTTTGGTTGCAGTGAGTATTTGTCCAGTTATCAAGCAGATGCCTTGTGTATCTGTATTTGGTTGCTAGGTTGTTTTTTAGCATTTGTCCAGTTATCAAGAAGATGCCTTGTTTATCTGTATTTGGTTGTTAGGTTGCTTTTTTTAGCATTTCTCCAGATATCAAGCAGATGCCTTGTTTATCTTTATCTGCTTGTTAGGTTGGTTGCAGTGAGCATTTGTCCAGTTTTCAAGCATATGCCATGTTTATATGTATTTGCTTGTTAGGTTGGTAGCAGTGAGACTCTGTCCAGTTTTCAATGGCTATATTTGGTTGTTTTACTAATCATTTATGCCTTGTTTATTTCAGTCATTCACAATGTGTGGTTTATTATGTGCAAGTCGGAATTGTGCCGCTCGACTACATCAATACCAGTTTGAATGGCTATATTTGGTTCCAGTTATTTCTGGTGTAGTTAACACATGCCCTTTATTTCAGTTTTACACATTTATCTAGTGTGATGTTTAAGCATTACCTACGTTCTATTCATTTTCAACAATACCAGTTTAATTGCAACATTTGATGGTTGTTAAGCCTGCTGTTGGTAACATTGCCTTCCATTTTATATCTGCTTTATCAACATGCTGAAACCAACACATTCAAGCTATCATTTGGTGACGACGTTGTTTACCTTTGCTATATTTGTTTAATATTAAGATTATTGTACTTATCATGCCTTTCCACTACTTATGCAGGACAACAACGGGAGTGGCCACCATTTTCCGCCGAGGTTAGATTCATCCCTCGGCTTGTACTCCCCCCTTCGTTCCATAATGTAGTGCATATAGATCCAGGCCTGGACACTAGTTAGCTTCTAATATTGACTTGTTGCTTGTAGGTACATATGCCCTTGGCAAGGATCCACGCATCGACCCTTTTTGTGTATGGGGCAATGAGATATTGATGAACAAGCATCAAGTGAGGAAACTGATAAGGATTATTAGCAAAAATATACGAATGGTGGCAAGCAAATTATTTGTTTATGCTCTATCCAACATAATAGTGAGCTGTAGGATGGTAACTACAAACTCTGTAGCCTTCTCTTTTTACTGCCCATAATGAGTTGTTAGACAACAATGTCTGAATCTTTTTCGTTCCCAGTGGTTCCCAAAGTAGTTCACTCAAGATTACTCGCAAAGTACATGATTGGTGGACACGAAATGAAGGTTAAAGTATTTCATCCAGACTACAATGAGCATCATAAGTCCTAATGAAGACAGTGAAGGATGGACGGGCAGCCATCACAAGGGGTTGGCCTAGAGTCGTGCGCGCCTTACACATGGAGGAGGACACAATATGGGCATTCCGCTTCACCTTCTCCAGCAACCAGAATGTCTTTCGCCTCTCTCTTGATAGTCTTTAGTACAATTGTGGTTCATCATTCTTTACTTGGTGCTTCTGTAGTTCTTCAGTATATGTACATGTGCATTGAATTATGGATTCGTGGTTGAACCTATATTTGTAATAAACATGGTTGGATATGAAATAAGTGGTTGCCTACTTTCAAATTCATAACATGTGATTTTTAAATTAGGGGCTAATTGGATTAATTAGGGATTACACTACACACGGTTTGCGAAAGCGAAACGTCTGCGATATACGTGGAGATCAGAAACATTTCTAGGATCCACTATGTGTCCGATCAATCTCCACTGCACACACGACTTTCTCTTGAAAACTGTTTGCGTTAGGCCACCTTGCGCAAACGTTTATCACATAAAAAGTGTGTGTGATGGACAGCCTTTGCCACACAGTATCTTTCTACGCACCGTGTGTGACGCATTCAATAACGCAGACGATAAAATTATTAATATCATGTGCAATGGCAACGGTATCACAAACGATTTAACGGGAAAAATTGTGTGTGATGTACCTGTGAACAGAAACGTTTTCCTTGGAGCGACTGTGTGGGATGTACATACGAACGGAAACGTTTAGCGGGGACTGACTGTGTGGGATGTACTTGCGACTAGAAATAATTTCACCGTATAATTGTATTTTTTTTTTAGCTGTACTGTATGTATTTCCATATTTGAGCGCTCGCCGGTCGCACACGACCTCATTTTGCCGAACGTATGTGCCACGAGGGCATATCCCCGACGGTTTCTAGGTCGTGTGAGAAGGACCCGCTATCGCCCACACTCACTTGGCGACAGTTCCAGATGCCGTCACGAAAAGGGGTTAAAAACTGTTTGTTTAGGACCAATGCGCACCAGTGTTAATGGATTTCTTAAAGAAGAGTTATGATGCAACCAGAAGGTTTTGTCGATCCTAAAGGTGCTAACAATTTGAGCAAGCTCCAGCGATCCATCTATGGACTGGTGCAAGCATCTCGTAGTTGGAATATACGCTTTGATGAGGTGATCAAAGCATATGGTTTTATACAGACTTACGGTGAAGCTTGTATTTACAAGAAAGTGAGTGGGAGCTCTGTAGCATTTCTGATATTATATGTGGATGACATATTGTTTATCGGAAAATGATGTAGAATTTCTGGATAGCATAAAAGGATATTTGAATAAGAATTTTTTTCAAAGAAAGACCTCGGTGAAACTACTTACATATTGGGCATCAAGATCTATAGAGATAGATCAAAATGCTTGATAAGACTTTCGGTAAGTACATATCTTGATTTTGAAGTAGTTCAAAATGGATCAGTCAAAGAAGGAGTTCTTTCTTGAGTTGTAAGGTATGAAGTTGAATAAGACTCAAAGCCCGACCACGGCAGAAAAATATAGAGAGAATGAAAGTCATTCCCTATGCTTCAGCCATAGGTTCTATAAAGTATGTCATGCTATATACCAAACCTGTTGTGTACCTTGCCATGAGTTTGGCAAGGAGATACAATAGTGATCCAGGAATAGATCACTGGACAGCGGTCAAAATTATCCTTAGTTACCTTAAAAGGACTAAGGAAATGTTTCTCGGTTATGGAGGTGATAAAGAGTTCGTCGTAAAGGGTTACGCCGATGCAAGCTTTGACACTAATCCAGATGACTATAAGTATCAATCTGGATGCATATTAAAAGTGGGAGCAATTAGCTAGAGTAACTCCATACAAAGCATTGTAGACATGGCAATTTGCAAAATGCATACATATATGAATATAAGAAATCCGTTGACTAAACTTCTCTCACGAGCAAAACATGATCACACCTTAATACTCATTGGGTGTTAATCACATGGTGATGTGAACTAGATTATTGACTCTAGTAAACCCTTTGGGTGTTGGTCACATGGCGATGTGAACTGTGGGTGTTAATCAAAGGGCGATATGAACTATTGTTGTTAATCACATGGCGTTGTGAACTAGATTATTGACTAGTGCAAGTGGGAGACTGAAGGAAATATGCCCTAGAGGCAGTAATAAAGTTGTTATTTTATATTTCCTTATATCATGATAAATATTTATTATTCATGCTAGAATTGTATTAATTGGAAACTTGATACATGTGTGGATACATAGACAAAACACCGTGTCCCTAGTAAGCCTCTACTAGACTAGCTCGTTAATCAAAGATGGTTAAGTTTCCTAACCATAGACATGTGTTGTCATTTGATGAACAAGATCACATCATTAAGAGAATGATGTGATGGACACGACCCACCTGTTAGCTTAGCATAATGATCGTTCAGTTTTACTGTTATTGCTTTCTTCATGTCAAATACATATTCCTCCGACTATGAGAGTATGCAACTCCTGGATACCGTTGGAATGCCTTGGGTTCTATCAAACGTCACAACGTAACTAGGTGATTATAAATATGTTCTTCAGGTATCTCCGAAGGTGTTTGTTGGGTTGGCATAGATCAAGATTAGGATTTGTCACATAGAGTACCGGAGAGGTATCTTTGGGCCCTCTCGGTAATGCACATCATAAGAAGCCTTGCAAGCAAAGTGACTAATGAGTTAGTTGTGGGATGATGTATTATAGAATGAGTAAAGGGACTTGCCGATAACGAGATTGAACTAGGTATGAAGATACCGACGATTGAATCTTGGGCAAGTAACATACCGATGACAAAGGAAATGACGTATGTTGTCATAACGGTTCGACCAAAAAAGATCTTCATAGAATATGTAGGAGCCAATATGAGCATCCAGGTTCTGCTATTGATTATTGATCGGAGAGTCGTCTCGGTCATGTCTACATAGTTCTCGAACCCGTAGGGTCCGCACGCTTAACGTTCGATGATGCTATAGTGTTATATGAGTTATATGATTGGTGACGGAATGTTGTTCGGAGTCCCGGATGAGATCACAAACATGACAGGAGTCTCGAAATGGTCGAGAGATAAAGATTTGTATATTTTACGATTGTATTCGGACACCGGAAGTGTTCCGGAGGGTATCGGGTACTTATCAGGTTACCGGAAAGTATTTCGGGCACCCCGGCAAAAGATATGGGCCTATTGGGCCAAGACGGGAACACACCAGCCACAAGGGGCTGGTGCGCCCCCATATGGGCTGGACTAAAAATAGGAGAAGGAAAGGAGAAAGGAGGAAGGAAAGTTTGAACTAGGATTCCCACTTCTTCCCCCTACCTTTCTTCTCTCCGAATATATGGCAGGGTTGAGGCCGAATTGCGGGGGCACCCCAAGTAGGATTCAGCCTACTTGGGGGCGCACCCATGGCAGCCTCCTCTCCCTCCAACCTATATATACTTGAGGGGGCACACATAACCTATACATTGTCTTAGCCGTGTGCAGCGCTCCTCTCCACCGTTACTCCCTCGGTCATAATTTTGTAATGCTTAGGTGAAGCCGTGCAAAAATCACTTCACCATCACCGTCATCACGTCGTCGTGCTGCCGGAACTCATCTACACATACGCCCGACTTGATGGATCAAGAAGGTGTAGACATCATCGAGATGAATGTGTGCAGAATTCGGAGGTGTCATACGTTCGATGCTTGATCGGTCAGAGCTAGAAGAAGTTCGACTACATCAACCGTGTTGTCAAATGCTTCTGCTTTCGGTCCATGAGGGTACGTAGATACACTCTCCCCCTCTCGTTGCTATGCATCTCCTAGATAGATCTTGCGTGAGCGTAGGAAATTTTTGAAATTGCATGCTAGGTTTCCCAACAGATAAGTGTCGAGGCCAGTATTCTTGAATTCCGTGCCATTATCACTCCTGATGTGCTTGATCTTGATGCCATTGTTAGTCATGGCGCGATTAGCAAATCGTCTGAAGACATCCTGCATTTTAGTCTTGTAGAGTGTTATGTGTACCCAAGTATATCTAGAGTAATCATCAACAATCACGAAGCCGTATAAGCAAGCGGTAGTAGTAAGTGTAGAGTAGTGAGTAGGGTCGAATAAGTCCATGTGTGGCAACTCAAAGGGTCGTGACGTCATCATGATTGTCTTCAGGGATGTTTCGCCCTAGTCATCTTCCCTGCTTTGCAAGCACCACATAGATGATCCTTCTTGAACTTTATGCCCTCGATGCCAATTATGTGCTTCTTCTTCATGAGAGTGTGCAAGTTCCTCATGCCCGCATGTCCTAGTCTTCGGTGCCAAAACCAGCACTCTGAGGCCTTTGCTAGAAGACATATGGCAAGCTGTGGTCCTGCGGAGAGATGTACCATATACAGATCACCTCTTCGATAACCTTCAAAGACTAGAGATTTGTTAGAAGCCATAAGTACAAGACATCGATATTTTCCAAATATCACAATCATGTCAAGGTCGCAAAGCATTGAGACAGACATTAAGTTGTATCCAAGGGATTCAACAAGCATCACTTTATCCATGTGTTAATCCTTTGAGATAGAAACTCTACCTAGGCCCAATACTTGCTTTTACCAGTGTCATCAAATGTGATATGGCTTTTGATAGAAGGATGAAGAGTAGAATCCATGATAAGTCTTATATCACCAGTCATGTGATTAGTGCATCCACTATCCAAGGTCCATTCAGTTGCTCTCGGAGTCGTACCCTACAGTACAGTTAGTAGGATAGGCTTCACCAAGAGTATTGTGAAGCATAAACATTTGTCGTACAAGAATACTATCGAAGTTAAGATTCTTGGATGGTAATATAGGATGTTCATCAAGAAATCCAGGGACAAAATAAATAGTAAGACCATTTTGGCATTTTATCTTGCGTCCCACAAGATGTTTTAGGTCTCCATCATTGTCTTCACAATACAATGGTTTTCGGCTGGAGACCCTTCCCTGCAAGAGAAGCTAATTCTTCTTAACCACCCACATCTTTAGGGGTGGCTTCCAAGCAATGGGTCTAAGTGTAGCATCAGAGAATTTTGGCTTTGGAGCCCTAGCAAATAGTTTTGCAGCAGGTGAACAGTGCTCATAAGAATATGCACAAAAAATCTTTGGTTTGTGAGTATAGCGGTTCGAAGAAACACGCTGATATTCATGAGTCTGATGATAGTTTCCCTGGAAAACATTGGCGTTAGGGTGACCATATGAGGTCCTCTGAATGTATGAAGCCTTTGGTCTAGGGTTTGTCTTCTTCTCGGGTGGTGTCATGATGACATTCATAGGAAGCTTTTCTAGAAGACTTTTTGGAACCCAGATCTTCTTCATAGGCGATCCATTCCTGCAGTTAGTTCCAATAAACCTGGCAAACACTTCACCATTCTGATTATCGAAAAATTTATAGTTTGAGTCAAACGACTCGTCAATGATAATAGGGTTAGCACAAGTGAAGCCAAATAAAGTGGATGGATCAACTCGTGGTTCCTTAGCAGCAACCCATGTGGTTTTGGGGTACTATTGAAGAGTCCAATAAGAGCCATCAACATTCATGTTCCTCTTGAAACCAACACCCTCTTTCCTAGGGTTTCAGTTCAAGATCTGTTTCTTGAGGACATCACATAGTTTTTGATGCCCTTTGAGGCTTTTGTACATGCCTGTTTCAAGCAGTGTCTTCAAACTAGCATTCTCATCAGCAATAGTAGTGGTTTCCTCAGGAGAGGGGTTAGTTACCACATTAGTAGTGGAAGACATAATAGGCTCAGAAACAGTAGAATATTCAGCAATGGACGTAGCATTGTTTCTCTCAAGACATTTCGGACAGCGTGGTGCAAAGTCTTCCTGAGCGGAACTGATCTTTGAGCGAGTAGTGAATCATTTTCCTTTTCAAGATCATCATGAGACGCTCTTAGTTTCTCAAGATCCTGCTTCCTTTGAAGATAATCATAGGAAATCTTCTCATGATCAGCTGAGAGGGTTACATGATGACTTTCAAGCTCTGTGTACTTAACGTGAAGATTTTTTATGTCTTCAATTAAGGACTAAGTTCGATTCATTTCCTCATCTAATAGATCATCGCTTTTGTCTAGCAAAGTTTGAATCTTTTCCATGGTTGTTTTTTGTTCAGTTGCAATTTTAGCAAGTGTCTTATAGATGGGTTTGGATTCACATTCAGAGTCATCTTCACTGGATGTTTGAAAGTAGGCATCGCGAGAGTTTACCTTGGCACCTCGTGCCATGAAGCAGTAGGTGGGAGCAGAGTCGTCGTCATCACTCTCTTCAGCGTTGGCGTTGCGATTATTGTCTTCAGTGTTGAAGATCAACTTGGAAACAAATGCTAAAGCTAGAGCCAGGCTTGCCACGCGTGAATCATACTCCTCCTCAAACTCCTCTTCTGCCTCTTCAAATGCATACTCCTCCTTTGAATCCATTTCCTTGCCAACGAATGCACGTGCCTTGCCGGATGAGCTCTTCTTGTAGTATGAGGACCTTGAAGAAGACTTTGAGGATTTCTTCTTCTTCTTGTCATCGGAATCATATTCCTTGCTTTTTTCTTGGCTTCTTTGTCCCACTGAGGACATTCAAATATAGCGGTCTGGCTTCTTGCATTTGTGACAAGTTCTCTTATTGTAGTCACGAGAGGCAGCCTCATCATTCTTGGATTTCGATCTTGAAGACTTTCCAAAGCTATTTTTCTTGGAGAACTTCTCGAACTTCATCACGAGCATTGCTAGTTCTTTGCCAATGTCTTCAGGATCATCAGAACAACAGTTAGATTCTTCTTCAGATGAGGAAACAACTTTTTCCTTCAAAGCATGGGTTCGGCCATAGTTAGGGCCATAGATATCTCTTTTCTCACAAAGCTAGAACTCATGTGTATTGAGCCTCTCAAGTATGTCAGACGGATCGAGGTATTTGAAGTCGGGACGTTCTTGGATCATCAGGGCCAAAGTTTCAAATGAGTTGTCAAGTGATCTCAATAGCTTCTTCACTATCTCATGCTTGGTAATCTCGATGGCGCCTAGGGCATGAAGCTCACTGGTGATATCAGTAAGATGGTTGAAAGTGATCTAGACATTTTCATTGTCATTACTCTTGAACCGGTTGAAGAGGTTGCGAAGCACATCGTGTAATGCCCAGGATGGGACTATACCTCCTACGTGTCGAGGCACGACTTAAAGGTATAAACCCATCCTAGAATGATCTCAAGTTTGGTATCTTTTCACGACTCATGTAAAAGAGGGATTAAATTGCAAAGGAGATAGTTGGCTTACACTCGCCACTTCACACAATACATTACATAGGCAAAACATCATTCAAAACATCACAGCCCATCTAAGGGTAAGATCCAACAGACAAGATACCAAACAAACAACATAAAGCCACAGGTCAGGATCGAATCCTAGTAGAAACCACTACTGATCATCGAAACGTCACAAGCATACGGCCACACTCTTCATCGGGCTCCCAGTGAAGTACTTGAACCAGCTCCTGCATCGAACTCGGCTGAACCTGCATCTGGTGTTGTAGTATCTATGAGCCACAAGGACTCAGCAATCCCATAACCATGGGTATCAAGACTAGCAAAGCTTTCTGGGTAGGAAGAGGTAAAGTGGTGAGGTTGCAGCAGCGGTGTAATGCCTCGGATGTAATACTTTCCCTTTTGGGCATATAATATATCTCCGGTTTCATCTATTTCCATTCCGGGTTCTTTGTCTTTCGGGTTTTCGTCGTTTTGTTGTGTGAGTGTGTGGCATTCATTCATATCATGTAGACCTGTGCATCTCATTGCATTTGTGTTGTCGGTTGCATCCGGTTCCACGCGTTCCTTCCCGTTGTCCGTTTCGCGTTCCGGAGCTCCCTCACGTGTCCGTGACGTCCCGTAGGCCTACTTTGGTGTTTGGGCGTGTAACGTTACCGGTGTGTCGCGAGACTTGTCGTGTGTTGTTGTTTTGTTGTGTGTAACCCGCCTCTCCAATCTCGTCGCGTTTGGACTCCGTTTGCTATCCCTACAGTTATTCGTGTGGGTCCCAAAGTGCCTTCACTTTGTGTCCCAGAAACACCCCTACAGCAGCCCACTACCCTCTCCTAGGCCCATCTAACCCCCCCCCCC
>LR738715.1:446810299-446836631 GCA_902687465.1 Secale cereale | reverse complement strand
TGACTGGTGGCAGCAGTACAAAGACTCCAGGCCAGGTCAAGTGATCTCTTGGGAGAATTTCTGCAAGGACTTTCGCTCGCACCACATTCCAACAAGTGTCATCGAGGGTATGCGTGAGCAATTCCGCAACCTGAAGCAGGGCTCCATGACAGTCTATCAGTATAATGTCAAGTTCCAAAACCTCGCTCGTTATGCTAAGCAAGACATTCCTGATGCCAAGAGCAAAATCTACCAAGTCCGTGGAGGCCTGAAAGATGAACTTCAGCTTGCTCTCACTTTGTTCGAGCCGGATGAATTCGACAAATTCTATAACATGGCTTTGAAACAAGAGGCAGCTCAGCTTAAGATGGAGGCTTCTAAAAAGAGAATTCGAGATGCCGTTCACTCTTCCTCATCGTCTCAGATGGTCTCGAAGCATCAGAAATTCTGGCTTCCTCCTCCTCCAGTGATTCGAGCTCCTTACAACAACTCCAACAACTCCAACAGCAACAAGAACTCTGGTGGACGTGGTTTCTCCCACCCACCCAACCCGAGCAACAAGTCGAAGAATCAGTTTCAGTCTCAAGGCTCCAAGTCAAGTGGCTCTCATTTCCGTCCTCTCTCTGAAGTGGTGTGCGACAAGTGTGGCCAGAAGGGTCATTATGCCAACAGATGTCCTAATCCGAAGCGTCTTCCTCCTCCTCCGCCTGTCAGTACAGCTATTGTCAAGCATAATCCAAAGTCTGCAAGGGTCAATCTGATGAGTGCAGCTGAAGCGGAGTATTCTTCTGATGTCATTTTGGGTAACCTTCCAGTGAACTCTATACCTGCTAAAGTGTTGTTTGATTCGGGTGCTTCTTTGTCCTTCATTTCAAGACCTTTTGTTGCCAAGCATGAATTTGTCACTCAAGTGATGCCGAAGCCGTTGAGCATTATTTTTCCTGGTTTGCAAATGTTCTCTCGCGTGCATGTTTCGGATGTGTCTATTCGCATGGGTGATTATCGATTTGTGGCTTCTCCGGTGGTTCTTGGTAATTCTGACATCGGCCTCATCCTCGGAATGGATTGGCTTTCTCAGCATGATGCTCACATTGATTGTGCACAGAAAGAAGTCAAGATGACTCATCCTGATGAAGATGTGATTATCTTTGCCTCCAGGGATAATACTATCAGGCTTTTCTCTCTCAATGGTAAGGGCGAAATTAATGCCATATCTCAAATTCCGGTGGTGAACGAATATCAAGACGTCTTTCCTGAAGAACTTCCAGGCATGCCTCCACACCGTCAGGTGGAATTTGTCATTGAACTCGAGCCGGGTACTGAGCCAGCATGCCGGCGTCCGTACAAGCTCTCTCCGGATGAATTGAAGGAATTGAAGAAGCAGCTTGATAAACAGGAGAGTATGGGTCTCATCAGGCCTAGTACGTCTCCTTGGGGCTGTGGTGTCTTATTTGTCAAGAAAAAAGATGGCACGGAGCGTCTCTGTGTTGATTACCGGCCATTGAACAAGAAGACAATAAAGAACAAATATCCGCTCCCCAACATCAACGAACTCTTTGAGCAGCTCAAAGGAGCTAAAGTGTTCTCTAAGCTTGACCTCCGAATGGGCTATCACCAAATTCGCATTCGCGAGGAAGACATTCCCAAGACGGCCTTCAGAACGAGCTACGGTTCATACGAGTATACCGTCATGTCTTTTGGTCTCGCCAATGCTCCTTCTACCTTTTTGAGGATGATGCATTACATCTTCAACCCCTATACTGGCGAGTTTGTGCTTGTGTATCTGGATGATATTCTGGTGTTTTCCAAGAATGAAGAAGATCACGAAAAGCACTTACGTCTGGTTCTTGATCGACTCCGAGAGCATAAGTTCTATGCCAAATTCTCAAAGTGCGAATTTTGGCTCGATAAGGTTTTGTACCTGGGCCACATCATCTCAGCTGACGGTATTGCGGTTAATCCCGAGAAAGTTGAAGCAATTGTCAACTGGGAAGCTCCTCAGAACGTCAAGCAGCTCCGCAGTTTTCTGGGTCTTGCCAGCTATTGCAGAAGGTGAGAACTTCTCCAAGATTGCCAAGCCTCTTTCCAACTTGCTTCAGAAGAATGTCAAATACTTTTGGTCTTCAGAGTGTGAAGTGGCATTCAAAACTCTCAAAGAAAAGCTCGTCTCTGCTCCAGTTCTGACTCCTCCAGATGAGTCCAAGCCCTATGAAGTATTCTGCGATGCTTCTCTTCAAGGTCTTGGTGGTGTGCTTATGCAAGACAAGAGAATTGTGGCATACACTTCTCGTCAGCTCAAGCCAAGTGAGAAGAACTATCCCACACATGATCTCGAGCTAGCAGCTGTGGTACATGCTTTGATTACGTGGAGACATCTGTTGTTGGGCAGAAAAGTCGACATCTTCACCGATCACAAGAGCTTGAAGTACATCTTCACACAGCCGCATCTGAACCTCCGCCAGACTCGTTGGGTTGAAATGATCCAAGAGTATAATCCCAGCATTGAATACACTCCTGTCAAGGCGAATGTGATTGCAGATGCTTTGAGCAGAAAGGCATATTGCAACAGCCTTCTTATCAAGCCGTGCCAGCCTGAGCTTTGTGAAGCATTCAGGAAACTCAACCTCCAAGTAGTTCCGCAGGGTTTTCGTGCAAATCTCCAAATTGCTCCTACCTTGGAAGATCAAGTCCGTGAGGCCCAGCTCAGTGATACCATGGTGAAGAAGGTGAAACATGCTATTGCTAAGGGCATTCCGAAATACAAGTGCTTCCGTGTTGATGAGAGAGATACCTTGTTCTTCGAGGACAGACTCGTTGTTCCCAAAGGTGATCTCAGGAAACTCATAATGGAAGAAGCTCATGATTCTCTCCTTTCCATTCATCCTGGCAGTTCCAAGATGTATCAAGATCTCAAGCAGTCTTACTGGTGGACACGCATGAAAAGGGAAATTGCCCAATTCGTGAACGAATGTGATGTATGCAGAAGAGTGAAAGCAGAACATCAACGTCCAGCCAGTCTTCTCCAACCTCTTCCTATTCTCGAGTGGAAGTTCGACCACATTGAAATGGACTTCGTCACTGGCTTCCCTAAATCCAAGAGAGGGAATGATTCTATCTTCGTGGTGATTGACAAGCTTACCAAAGTCGCTCACTTTCTTCCAGTCAAAGAATCAATCAATGCAGCTCAATTGGCAGAGCTGTACACTTCCAGAATTGTGTCCTTACATGGCATTCCTCAAGTTATCTCCTCAAACCGTGGAAGCTTGTTCACATCAAGGTTCTGGGACTCCTTTCAGTCCGCCATGGGCACTAAGATCAGGTTCAGCACTGCATTTCACCCTCAGACTAGTGGTCAAGTCGAGCGAGTGAATCAGATTCTAGAAGACATGCTCAGAGCCTGTGTCATATCTTTTGGCATGAAATGGGAAGACTGCCTTCCATTTGCCGAGTTCTCTTACAACAACAGCTTTCAAGCAAGTGCAGGCAAAGCTCTGTTTGAAATTCTCTATGGCAGAAAGTGTCGTACCCCTCTCAACTGGTCTGAAACAGGCGAACGTCAACTTCTTGGCAATGACTTGATCTCAGAAGCCGAAGAAATGTGCAAAGTCATATGTGAGAATCTCAAGGCCGCTCAGTCACGTCAGAAGAGCTACTATGACGGCAAGCATCGTGATTTGGCATTCAACATTGGTGATCATGTTTATCTCCGTGTGTCTCCGATGAAAGGCACCCAAAGATTCGGTATCAAAGGAAAGCTTGCTCCTAGATACGTCGGGCCTTTCAAGATTCTTGGCAAAAGAGGCGACCTAGCCTATCAACTTGAGCTCCCTCCAAACTTCGCCAATGTTCATGATGTCTTCCATGTGTCTCAACTTCGCAAATGCTTCAAGGCACCTGAGCGCATGATTCCGTTTGAAGAGATTGATCTTCAACAAGACCTATCCTACCGAGAGCATCCAGTTGCTATTCTCGAAGAAACCGAACGCAAGACCCGCAACAAGTCCATCAAATTTCTGAAAGTCAAGTGGTCACATCACACCGACCGAGAAGCTACCTGGGAACGAGAAGATCATCTTCGTTCCGAGTACCCTTCCTTTTTCCAGTCTTAGATCTCGGGACGAGATCTTTTTGTAGTAGAGGAGAGTTTGTAATGCCCCGGATGTAATACTTTCCCTTTTGGGCATATAATATATCTCCGGCTTCATCTATTTCCATTCCGGGTTCTTTGTCTTTCGGGTTTTCGTCGTTTTGTTGTGTGAGTGTGTGGCATTCATTCATATCATGTAGACATGTGCATCGCATTAAATTTGTGTTGTCGGTTGCATCCGGTTCCACGCGTTCCTTCCCGTTGTCCGTTTCGCGTTCCGGAGCTCCCTCACGTGTCCGTGACGTCCCGTAGGCCTACTTTGGTGTTTGGGCGTGTAACGTTACCGGTGTGCCGCAAGACTTGTCGTGTGTTGTTGTTTTGTTGTGTGTAACCCGCCTCTCCAATCTCGTCGCGTTTGGACTCCGTTTGCTATCCCTACAGTTATTCGTGTGGGTCCCAAAGTGCCTTCACTTTGTGTCCCAGAAACACCCCTACAGCAGCCCACTACCCTCTCCTAGGCCCATCTAAACTCCCCCCCCCCCCGCGATCGGATCCGTCGGATCGTGATCGGAGGGCTCCTAACACCCCTAAATCCCCTAACCCTAAAAACCTGCTATATAATAGACCCCTAGGTCTATTTTTGGACTTCTCTAGCTTCTTCCTCCTCCTTCCCCTAAAATTTGGATCTGGCCACCCCCTCCTCTCCACTTGGCAGCTCCCTCCTGGCAAGCCAGATCGAGCCGCGTCTCCGGTTCCTTCGACCAGCCGTGGGTCAACGCCCTCGAGGCCATCTCTCCGCTCGACCGAGCCGGGAGTGGACCAGCGTCGCTGCAGCGTCCAGCGCCTCCCGAGCCGGCCCAGGCGATCCCCTCGTCGCCCGATCGCCAGATCTCGATCCTTCGGGACCACTGCGCCGAAGGCCCAGGATCCAGCTGCCGCTTTCCTTCCGCCCTGGGCCGCCGCCTCCGTCGCGGGCCACCTCCTCGCCCCTCAGCCAGATCGGCGCGCCCCTCCTCCAGGCTTCCTCGCCTCTCCACCGGGCCGGCCCACTCCCGCCTCTCCTCACCTCGCCGCCCTCCAGCGCCGATCGCCAGCAGCCTCCCGCTGCCGAGTCGGGCCTCGCCCTCCGCTCCGGCCGCGCCGCGCTGGGCCTCCCTCCGCCTTGGGCCAGGCCGCGCCTCAGGCGCTTCGCGGGCCAGTCGGGCCACCCAGCCGCCCCTCCACCCCGCGGGCCACCGACGCCGGGTGGGCCGTCGGCAGCCAGCCACCGCGGGCCCAGCTGCTGCTTCGCTTGGGCCGCCGCCTTCCTCCGCCGGGCCGTTGTTGTTTTTTTCACCAGACCGAGGTTGTCTCTTTAGTCCAATAAGTCCCAGTGATGATTTGTGTGCTGATGCATTACTAGATCTGCTCTAACTTTTTGTGTGTAGCTCCGTTTCGCGCACATAGCATGTCCAGACGTTCGTGGTGAATAGCACTACGTTTTATCTTTTAGTGTCATGCATGTTAGAGATCATCTAGATGCTTGTTTTGCCGTTGCAAGAGTGCATCCCGGTATAATTGCTGCTATGTGATGTTTTTATGCCATCTTTGCTATGTGATATCTTTTAGCTCGTTTACCCGAATGATGCAAATGACATGTCCACGTGTTCGTCTTGCCATGCTCTACAAGTTGCTTGTGTTAGGTTGCATGATAGATTTATTCTTGCCATGTATTTCATCGTTGCAAAGTGCCATGTGGCTGTGATGTTGTTTCACTTGTTATGAAATGCCATCTTGTTGAGCTCATTGCTATCGTTGTGTTTATCTCCATGAAGCATGCTTGTGTGTTTCGGAATCACCATCATGTGTACTTTGATGTGGTGCTTACCACTTGCCATGTTTAGTTTCGACGTGACTTAAACTTGCTCGTTTAGATGCCATGATGAAACTGCTGTTTTAGGACTTAGTGGTTTTTCACTAAGTCTGAAATCTGTAATGTTCCGATGCCATGTTTGCTTGCTGCTCTAGGACAAACCATGATAGTTTTGGAGTGGATCTTGATTGTTCCTTGTAGTATATATTGTTGGCTTTCCATTCATGTTCTCACATGCCTATTTAAGTGGCTGTAGCATGTTTATCTTTTGCTCCAAAGTTTCAATAAAATTCTGCTGCCAGAATTTTATTGTCAAGTTCAATATGTCCAGGCTTATTGCTATTGATCCGTGGCTCCTTTGGGGGTGCACCTTTGGACTTAATTGCTGTAGGATATGTCTAGTTTGTGTTCATGCTCTTTTCCATGTTGTTTGAGTGCTGTAGCTTAATTATTTTGTGCTCCGAAGTTGCTATGTTGCTGTAATTTTCAGCTTTCGCTCATTTCTTGTTTCGGGCATAACTTTTAGCCCGTAACTCCGATTTCAGCGAATCTTATATGAAACTTGATTGATTTTCTGTGTAGATTCATAATATCATATTGTTATCATGTTTTGAGGTGTTTTGCTTGAGTTCTATTTTCCGTGCTCCGTGTGCATCCTTAGTGATACGGAGTATCCCATGATCATCCCCATGTTCACTCGACGAGACCTCAACTACACACAATTGGACACAAGGTTCACTCGCTCCTCTCTGAACCTCCACTTTCTACATGTGAGACATGGCTACTACCTCAAATATATGTGCTATGCATGACCAGGAACCAAGAGGGAGGCCATGGAACAGCTAGGAGCACTGGACAAGACGGCGAGGACACCAAGTACAAGGAACAAGAGAAGCTGCTGGAAAAGCTACAGGCACCGAACGTCCGGCATCTACCGGACGACCGGCGACTCCCAGGCGACCGAACGACCGAAGGCCACCGGACGTCCGTGACTTCGACGACAGAAGGAAAATAGCGGAAGTCCGAAGACTTCTGGACGTCCGGACCCCCGCGAGCCACCGGACGTCCGGTAGCCGTCGGACGTCCGCTACATGCTGTCTGCGCACAGTTATCGGGCCATAGGCCCATGTATCCCTCTCCCACTTACCCCTTCGTGGCCCTAGACTATATATACTCCTCCACCTCCTCCTAGTGAGGGTTAGCTTAGTGATAGCTCATTTGATACCTAGAGCTTTGCTCATCTAGTGGTTCATCTCCTTGTGAGTGACCGCGGCCCCTCCACGGAGAAGATCCACACGGATTCAAGACCTCCTTCACGGAGAAGATCCCGCGGGATACCCCAAGACCTCCTCACGGAGAAGAACCGGTTACCCTTTGTATCGTCCCTTGTTGATCATGGATCTTGTATCTCTTTGTGTTTCGAGGATCTAGCATATGTGTGACTTGTTCTTGTTGGTTTGAGTGTTTCTCTCGTGTTTTCCCTCATGTTCCCTCTCGTGTTCTTCGTGTTCATCGTGGGATCCCCTCCATTTCGTGAAAGATCGGCCATCTAGGGTTCCACCCAACATCACTTAGTGCATCCATCATGCATCCATCATTTTCGAGTGCGCATTGCATCTTGTTGATTTGTGCTTGGTGTGATTGTTTTGTTTAGAGCCGAAAGCTGAGACCGAGTACGAGTACGAGCACGAGGTTTCCAACGAGGTTGAGCACGAGGACCCTTCTTACGATCCGAACGACTTCTCTTCAGGCAAGATGACCGAACCCCGATAACATTACTATTTTTGCCTATTGCTAGTAGATCCGCTCTATTGTTTTGCCTCGATGCCCATGTTCTTCTTGTCAGCCTCCTACTTGTAACCATTGCCATGCTTAACCACCCTACCTATGCAAACCGTTGCTTGGCTAAGTACGCTTCGCTCAGCCCTTCTTATAGCGTTGCTAGTTGCAGGTGAAGATCGAAGATGTTTGCTTCATGTTGAAGTTTGGTTGGGTTATATCACACTATATAATTGCTAAATGAAATCATCTATATATTGGCAAGGGTGGAAGGCTAAGCCTTTTGCTTGGTGATTTGTTCCACTCATGCCGTTAGGAACCGTATAAACCGGTGTTATGTTCCTTGATTATGCGTTCCTAACACGGTTGGGGTGTATGGGACCCCCTCGATAAACCGCTAAGTGCTAAGTCTTTTCCAGCAAGTCCCAACATTGGTACTATTCGCCTAAACAACTAAAACTTTCCGAGGGAGTAATTAACCCGAGGCTTAATTAATTCAACCCCCCTGGGCCAGTGCTCGACTTGAGTGTTGGTCCAAACTAGAGCCACTTGCGGATACCACCCAGTTCGCTGGGATCTTCGGTATCTGTATGTACTGCTCATCCGGACGTGGCCTGAGACTAGATACGCGCGGCTACTATCAGGGTGTCGGCACGCCGGGAGGATTTGCTGGATTAGCCTTACCTTAGTTCGGTATACCTTGAGCACGGGATTCCGAGAATACTCGGGTCTTCCCACTTTGGAGTTGCGACTCCGCGGATCGTGGGCTTGTAATGGGTCAAGTTGGAACACCCCTGCAGGGTTATGAACTTTCGAAAGCCGTGCCCGCGGTTATGTGGCAGATGGGAGCTTGTTAATATCCAGTTGTAGATAACTTGACACAATGTTTCGAATACACTACCAGCGTGTGTTCCGTGACCGTCAATTTCCGAATAGGGATTCGGGAGTTGAACACGGAGGGGTTATGCTTGACGTGTTGTAGCTAGGATCACTTCGTGATCATCTTCTCGTCCGAGGTTTTCTCTTCTCGCTCTCACTCACGTAAGCTAGTTGCTAGTTGCTGCTGCAGACACTTATTCTTTTCTTCAGCCTTATCCTCTCCCAAGGCTTAAATAGTCTTGTTACCCGGGAACGGGATTGCTGAGTCCTCTGTGGCTCACAGTTACTTCACCACACCAGATGCAGGTCCAGTTGTGAGCTATCCAGGTGATGGCACCGAGCTGGACTGGGAGTACGACGAGGAGCGTAGTCGGTACTATGTTCGATATCCGGATGATCAGTAGTGGAGACTTCTACTAGGATTCGATCCGCCTGTGGTTTATTTATCTAAGTTTGGTATCTTGACATTTGGATTTTGCCCTTAGAGGGTTGTGATATTCTTAATGTATGATGTTTGAGACATGTATTGAATTTGTGTGACGTGGCGAGTGTAAGCCAACTATTTATGTTTACAATCCCCTCTTTTACATGAGATGTGCAAAGATTACCAAACTTGAGATCATTCTAGGATGGACTTATGCCTTTAAGTCGTGCCTCGACACGTAGGAGGTATAACTCCATCCTGGGCATTACTAGTATGTGATGGCCTGGCTTATTAGGGATGATAGATTACTCATATCAATAAGGAATTCCTTCTTTTCCGGGAGCCCATTCGGATAGAACTCCAAAGTTAAGCGTGCTCTGCTTGGAGTAGTTTCGGGATGGGTGACCGACCGGGAAGTTGCTCCCGGGTGCGCACGAGTGAGGACAAAGTGCGCAGAAAAGACTAGTATTGATATGTGAGGCCAGTCTAGATCCCGTCAGGAGTAACGACCACCGGCGGGTGTGTCCGGGGCGATACAAGTTGGTATCAGAGACGACCCTCGTGGTTACACGGATGTTTGCGGACAGTTTGCAGTCATGTTGTGCATGACGTTTGTGACCCGTCGTGGCACACGGCATGGCACATGTGCTGTCTTGGAAGCACAGACGGTTGTGCCAAGAGGGAACGTTCCTGTGGCCCGACGAGGACGTCGGTTCCTCTGAGTGAGGGTGTATGTGATGGCCTGGCTTATTAGGGATGATAGACTACTCATATCAATAAGGAATTCCTTCTTTTCCGGGAGCCCATTCGGATAGAACTCCAAAGTTAAGCGTGCTCCGCTTGGAGTAGTTTCGGGATGGGTGACCGACCGGGAAGTTGCTCCCGGGTGCACACGAGTGAAGACAAAGTGCGCAGAAAAGACTAGTATTGATATGTGAGGCCAGTCTAGATCCCGTCAGGAGTAACGACCACCGGCGGGTGTGTCCGGGGCGTTATAAGCGGCTAAGCATAATATGGTGGCTAACTTACGAGTACCAGAATAAGATGAGAAGCTACGCGAACGGTCGCAAAAGTAGTGATCGCTAAAGATCATGAACTACATACGAGTCAAACATAACCCCACCGTGTTCTCTTCTCAAAGTGAAAAGAGACAGTCACGGTTACTCACACAGTTGTGTGTTTTACTTCGGATCCTCTGTCAAGTTTTCTACAACCGGGCATTAACAAATTCCAATCTGCCACATAACCGCGGGCACGGCTTTCAAAATATCATAACCCTGCAGGGGTGTTCGAACTTAGCCCATCACAAGCTCTCACGATTAGCTGAAGTGATAAATATAATATCATCACCCCTTATCTTAGGGAAATCCGATCAGGCTCGGCATCCCGGTAGCACAAGACATTTCGACAATGGTAAAACAAGTCCAGCAAGACCTCCCGGCGTGCCGACACCCTGATAGTAGCCGCGCGTATCTCGTCTCAGGCCACGACCGGATGGGAAATCCTACAGGACCCAATCCTCGAGTTTCCCCGTGGTGGTTCCCGCAGTCCGGCCGTTTGGGACCAACACCATCAGCACTGGCCCCCCCTGCTATGTAGAATTAAGAACCCGAGGGTGCGACCCCCTATGCAAATTTAATTATTTAATTAAGTTGTTATTATGAGCAATTAAAACCAATGTTGGACCTTGCTGGAGGAGTTTTATTCAAAGTCGAACTGTCAAGGGGTCCCCATCCACCCATCGTGTAAGGAACGCAAAATCAAGGAACATAATGCCGGTTTATCGGCGCCTAAGGTGGCATGAGTGGAACAAAACACCGAGCAAAAGGCCAAGCCTTCCACCCATGCCCAGTATATAGGTGTGTTAATAATAATTATAGATATTGTGATATAACCAACAACAAGTTCCCACCTGGAACGATCTTCATCTTCACCTGCAACTAACAACGCTATAAGAGGGGCTGAGCAAGCGGGTAACATAGCCAAACAGTGGTTTTGCTAGGAAGGTTTCAAGGTTAGAGGTTTCATGGCAACAAGGAGAGGGCTGACATAAAAGATGGGTAGCGCGACATGTAACGATAGCATCGAGACAACTAAGCATGGCAATGGTAGTAAAGGTATCCAAGGGTATGATCATCTTGCCTGGGATTCCGCAAGGGAGAAGAACGGTCCATGAAGAAGACGGAGCAACAAGTCGAGAGAATCCTCACAACTCCGGAACGAAACCGAAGCTAACAAGAGAAGCAACCGGAAAGAAGCAAACAACACGGTAAACACACATATCATAAACATGGCATACGATGCACATCCAAATATGATGCATGTCCGGTTTAAATATGCATGGCATGGCAAAGTGCACAAACAAAACTACAAGTTAAGTGGAGCTCAATATGCAACGAGTTGCATATTGACGAAACACCACATTATAATTATTTAATTGACTCTCGTTATTTACAAGACAAGGTTAAATGTTTTTAACATGGCAAGAGGTGAAGCAAAAGTAAACTACCTATTTAGGCATTTTAAATGAGGCCGGAAATAACAACAACAGTTCCGGAAAATCCCCATGAGCATGTTTAGTAATTATAAGCAAACAACAATTTAACATATCAATGTTGTTAACATGATGAAGATGACATGATCAAGTTTATGCAATTTTTATTAAAAGGTTAACAAGAAGAAGACATGAAGTATAAGTCACCGTGGTGGAAGAAAAGGTGCCACGGCAACGATCCGAAAATAATGCAACGGCAACATATCGGTTCCGGTAACTCGTTGAGAGACCGGTGCAAAAGATAGATTGCGTGGGTGAGTCGAACAAGACGAAAGGTGGGGTGATCCCGTCACCGGGTTCCCAAGGGTCGGCGACGAGGCAACCGAGGAACATGACAAAAGGACGAAACGGGCACGGAGCAAACAATCGATACACCTCATACAACCACAAGCATCTCACGGGTCATCGTCTCGGGGTTATACCTTCGGAACAAACGTTCTCGGGGCGGTTCGAGAGCGTAGAGGAAGAAGTCGTTCACGTTCGGAGAGGAAGTAGCCGTTCTAGTTCATCGGTAGGGGTACTCGTTCCGTAGAGGAAGTAGTGGTACACGACCGAAGAGGAAGTAGTTGTTCTCGGGTCTTCGGCGACGGTAGACGTTCACGTTACGTGTCGTGGTACTTGCGACGTCGGGGTACACGTTATGTAGTGGTACTTGGTCTCGGCGACGGTAGTTGTACATGATCCGTAGTTGTTCGGGTCTTTCGTAGATGTACTTGACGCAACACCGGGTGTAGTCGTACACAGGTCTTGCCGGTCTCGGTCTCGGTCGTAGTTGTACACGATTTGGAGGGGTACTTGCGGGCTATCGGTGAGTCTTGACTGGATCCACCGTACCGAAGACGAACGTACGTATCTTGGCGTTCCTGGTACTTGAGATAAACAAAAACAGCAACACAAAAAAAAGGAAAAAGGAAGCGGGTCGGCTGCTCCTGGCCAGCCGGGAGGAGGCAGCAGGGGCACACGGGAGGGCGCGCTGCGGCGCGCGGAGCCGGCGCTGGAGGACGAGGGCCTGAGGGCCGGAGCGCGCTGGACTTGGCGAGGACGGGCGCGGTGGAGGCGCTGGAGCAGAGGCCCTCGGCCTTGCTGGATCGCGGAAGGCACTGGGGAGCTGGAGGACGGGCGGCCGCGGGCGCGCTGGAGGGAGAAGGCCACGGCGAGGCTCCAAGGCGAGGCGGAGGAGGAGAGGACGAGGTCAGGGAGAACCGGGCGCTGGGGGTCGGGCTCATGGCGATGGACGGCGGCGCTGCTGGAGGACGGGCAGAGGCGGGAGATGCTCTCCTGGCGCGCGGGATTGGAGGCGCTCGACAGGGGCTCGGGGCGCTCGCGGCAGGGAGCTGCGGTGCTGGGGAGCTCTGGCACGGTGGCCGCCGCGGAGCATCGCCCTGGCGCCGCCCTGAAGGAAGCCAGGGACGAGAGGGGGCGCGAGGCAGAGGGAATCGGGGTCCTGGCGAGGGGTCTCGGGAGGAGGCGGCTGAGGGAGATCGACCGCGGGGAGCGAGGGGAAGAGCGAGGGATGGGGGCGCTCGAGGGAAACTGGCGGCGGGGTCGGGATTGAGGTGCGGCGGCTGGGGAGGATCGAGAGGAGCGGTCGGCACCGCTAGGTTTAGGAGGAGCGGGAGAGTTGGGCTGGTTGATGGGCCAGGGAGGAGGAGAAGGCCCACTACGGCGCTGAGAGATGGGCAGATGCAGCTGAGGCCCACATGGGCTGGTTGGAGGATAGGAGGCGGTTGGGCCTGGAGGCCTGGCTGCTGGGCTCTCTTCCTCTGAAAGAAAAAACACAACCAAGAAGAAAAGAAAAAGGAGAGAAGAAAAAGAAAGGGGTAGTTAGGAAAAGAATTTGCACAAGAGGTCAATTTTTCCGGACTCGCAAAAATGTAAGGAATTAAAATAAAATTGTTGGAGGGTTTTTGGAAGAACCTCGAAACAACGGAAAAGAATTAAGACAAGGTTTTGACGGTGAAACTAGAATTAAGAGGCATGGGGAAAATTATGCAAGTGTGTTGGTTAATTCCAACAAATGGAAATATTTATTATAGCTCCCTAAAAATATTGAGAGGCTTTTATATGTTTTAAAGAGAAGACATTCTTCCCTCGATTTAAATGGACCGAAGGTCCACACAATTTATTTAAGTTGAGATGCAAAAATAAATATGACATGATGGCATGATGACATGATGCAATGCAAAAATAAAAACACAAGCACAAAAGAAACACACGAAAGGGCCCGGAACATTTGGAATATCTGGAATCTTCTGGAATCTTCTGGGACGTCGGTCTTCGGGCGTCACAACTCTCCCACACTAACAGAGGATCTCGACCCGAGATCCTAGAGATGGCACCGGGTAAAAAACCGAAAGAGGAAGAGGTAAAACAAAGTTGCTTCTTTGACAGACGAGTGAAACCAAAGAACCTTGAGAGGTTGAACAATCTTGAAGGAAAGAATACAACGGAGATGAACGAAGTTGAGAGCACTCCGTTAAAAGGAGGAACAAGGAACATTACGAGAACCTTGTAGGTTGAAAGACATGAATTAAGAGCTTACGAACCAGAAGAATATGAAATTGCAACGGTATAGCCAAGGAATAAGAATGACATAATTTGGACAGCACTCCGTCTGAAAATGGAAGGAATTAACATGAGCTTGAGGAGATGGAATGATACTTGATGAAAACAACAACACACAGCCTCCGGAACAATTAAAAGAATGGCACAAGGGGTAAGAAAGATTCAGACAGCACTCCGGTTAAATGATAAGCAAGGGAAAAAACATGATCTCGATATGACAAGATGATGGTACGAAGAGAGCAACATGACAATGCCTCCGGAATGAAAGAGTAGAATATAAATCAATGAAAGAAATGAACGGAGAAAAATATGACAAATTCTCTCAAAATTGAATTTGAAAATCCTCCTTACCAAGAAGGGTTGAACGGAGTTGTTGGAAACTCGACAACAAAAAGAATAAGCTTCATGTGGGCTTATGGGAAACATCTCAAAATTAAGAGGTGACAACCAGCCACTAGCAGAAAACAATTTGTTGGATTGAGATTAACAAGGAGAACGATAAACTTATTTCACCGGAATGATAAATGAAGAACTTGGGTCATTTATAAGCACCATAATAGCAACAATCCTTAGGGAAAGCTTTTAGGTGGAATACAACCCAAGATAACTCCAAGAGATAAAAAATGAGGGGTTGAAAAGATCTCCTGAACAAGGAAAATGATGGTTTAAATATCTCATTCTTGATAACTCGTGAATCATAAAACATGAAGGAATTGTCAAGAATGACATAACACCATCTGAAAAGATAAGGTAGAAAGGATTGCAATTTGAAAGCATGATGAAGAATGCTTGAGCTCCAACAAGAATTTTGATGAAGACTTCGAGGATGAATTAAATGATGATGAACCACCAAGAAAACTCCGGTAATGAAAGCATGAGAAGTGAAAGCTGACAGAATAAGATTCAAGGCCTGCGATGAATTAGATGGAGGTTTGAAATGATATAATTGAAATAACTTGGAGCTCCGGAAACAAGATGAACAACTAGGACCGAGAATATGATATGATGAACAAGCTCCGGAAAAGAGATTAATCACTTGGAAGAAACTAGAATAAGATTTATGTTATGCATATCCTTCACCAATTTAAATTGGCGACAAGCAATGGATTTGGCATACCACTTATTCTTGTTGGAAAGGATTAAAAGAGAGATCTCGCACAAACTTGGGTAAATCTTCAACGAACCACTGGTAGGATTGTGAAAAGAAAAAATGAATTAAAACAATAACAACGGAAGAGTAAACTTGAATGAACCACCGTAAGAATAAGGAGACGAATGAAGAGGCATCAATGAAGAATAGTTGGAGGACGAAGTTGAAAACTGAGAACGAAGAAATCTTCTGAAATGATGGCCTTCGGAGGATCACAAAGAAAGAATTCATGAAATGCTTCGGATGGGTATGAAAATAATTTCTCACAATCAAAACGATAATGAGGATGGCATGAAGCTAGAACCACGAATCTTCAAGAGAACGGGCCAAGATTTAAGAGAAACACTTCTCCGGTCTCCAAATGTTGAAAATGAAGACGAGATATGCCATGAAGAATTGTTGAGCACTCCGGAATGAAGAATTAAAAAGGTTGAACCAATGATGAAAAGAATTTGAAAGCGATCTTGGAGAAGGCATGTGACTGATGGAAATCATTCTTACGTCACACTTTGAAAAGAATTTGAGTATAACTCCAGGAACATAGAAGAGTCAGGTAAGATCCTGGAAAAAGACCTGTGGGTTAGGGCCCACTCAAAAGAAATCACCGTTGAAAGAGATTGCTTAAGAGATATTGCACCGGTTGAATTACATGGCTTGAATAAGATGATAATCCTCAAAATAATTTGAACGGATTAAGAATGGAATTATGAATCTTCAGCGCTCCGGATATGAATAGCAAGAGGAGAATGATTTAATTGGTGCACCTGAATAAGAAAGCATTGTGAAATGAGGAAAAGTATAAGATCAACACGGAAATCTTGAATTACATCCACCGGCAGAATTTGAGAACAAAAGAAAGATGAACTTGAAGCTCTTGAGCATCCTCACGATAAATCACCGGATAAGAACATTGAAGGAAATGAATGAAGAAATACCACAAGAATAAAATGGATACTTCATTAGGGACTCTAGCTCCATGAATAAAAAGGGTGGGAGGGTGGGGAAACAAAGACAACTTGGGATGAATGAAACAGACAAATCGTCGGATTTCTCAACGACGTCCGTATGCAATAACTTGAAAAGAAGGCACACCGGTTGAAAAGGATTAACATGAAGATCTCGATGGTCAAGAAGAATTAGCACTCCCATAGAAATATGAGAACACCGATTAATAAAGGTATGGAATCAACATTTGACATCGAAGCAACTCGAATACCAGAATCAAAACAAAACAACGGATAGATATGTTTATGAAGAAGATTATGTTGCAACATATCTATCCGAACAGAGAATTGAACGAATGAATTCCGCAGGTACATCAGCTTGACGAGAAGCCACTAGGGAGAACAAAAGATAAATAAAAAGGAACAAGGAACAGATAGAACAAATACAAGATAGAAGTTTCGTTCGACATCTTCGTGCTGAAAGCTCATGGAACGTGTTACAAAAGGGTTTTGCAATCCCCGGATCAGCATAGCCAAGGACCCTTTAAGATGCAACTCCCGATCGGAACAAGCCCATAAAACCACTTCACTCAATGTAGAACCCCGAACTTCATATCATGCATCCGTTGGAAGAATGCCTAGAACTACTGGATGAACCCACCTATTAATTTCCGAAAGTTTCCAGTTATGCAATCAGGTGTTGGGGATACAGGGGAAGCACCGCGCACTCAACACTAATCCTACATCCAGTTGTATCCATCCTTCAACACATAACCAGTTGTTCTCGGAAACCGTTTACCTCGGACCTTCGAAACACATCCACTATACAAGCTATGGCAATACTCCCGAACTACCTCCCCAGTACTAGGTGATGTCGGGGTTATCTTGCCACTAACCGCATAGGAGAGTTTTCGATGTCGGCCGTCTTAAGTATTCTAGTACTGTCGCGATGGATTTGTGACGACAACACCTCGGAGCTCAACTCCCCGGGACACTGCCACAACCCCTAATGACAGGAGGCATCGAGAACAATGTTCTCGTCACAAAGACATCGAAACAATCCAAACAATACTCGCGAGATCCTAAAAAAATTTGGTGCAATTTTGAAAGTAGAAGAGGCAAGAGTAATCGGCAGGAGTCCTCACCAGAATGAAAATAGATGAGGAGCAAAGAAATCCTACTCTCCGATATAATATAGGACTCAAAACATTTTCATGTGTGTGCCTAGACTCAACCGTCAACGATTCGATCAATCAGTGGGGGCTTCTAGGTCGGAGAAGGCTCTGATACCAACTTGTAATGCCCAGGATGGGACTATATCTCCTACGTGTCGAGGCACGACTTAAAGGTATAAACCCATCCTAGAATGATCTCAAGTTTGGTATCTTTGCACGACTCATGTAAAAGAGGGATTAAATTGCAAAGGAGATAGTTGGCTTACACTCGCCACTTCACACAATACATTACATAGGCAAAACATCATTCAAAACATCACAGCCCATCTAAGGGTAAGATCCAACAGACAAGATACCAAACAAACAACATAAAGCCACAGGTCAGGATCGAATCCTAGTAGAAACCACTACTGATCATCGAAACGTCACAAGCATACGGCCACACTCCTCATCGGGCTCCCAGTGAAGTACTTGAACCAGCTCCTGCATCGAACTCGGCTGAACCTGCATCTGGTGTTGTAGTATCTGTGAGCCACGAGGACTCAGCAATCCCATAACCATGGGTATCAAGACTAGCAAAGCTTTATGGGTAGGAAGAGGTAAAGTGGTGAGGTTGCAGCTGTTGGAAATATGCCCTAGAGGCAATAATAAAAGAGTTATTATTATATTTCCTTGTTCATGATAATCGTTTATTATCCATGCTATAACTGTATTGATTGGAAACTCAAATACATGTGTGGATGAATAGACAGACTTTGTGTCCCTAGTGAGCCTCTACAGGACTAGCTCGTTGATCAAAGATGACCGCGGTTTCCAGGTCATAGACATGAGTTGTCATTTGATAACGGGATCACATCATTAGGAGAATGATGTGATGGACGAGACCCAAACGTTAAACATAGCTTTTGATCGTGTCAGTTATCGCTATAGTTTTCTGCATGTCAAGTATAAGTTCCTATGACCATGAGGTCATGTAACTCACTGACACCGTAGGAGTGCTTTGTGTGTGCCAAACGTCACAACGTAACTGGGTGACTATAAAGGTACTCTACAGGTATCTCCGAGGGTGTATGTTGAGTTGACATGGATCGAGACTGGGATTTGTCACTCCGTGTGACGGAGAGGTATCTCCGGGCCCACTCGGTAATACGTCATCTCAATGAGCTCAAAGTGACTAAGTAGTTGGTCACGGATTATGTATTACGGTAACGAGTAAAGAGACTTGCCGGTAACGAGATTGAACTAGGTATAGAGATACCGACGATCGAATCTCGGGCAAGTAACATACCGACGAGACAAAGGGAACTGTATACAGGATTGCCTGAATCCTTGACATCGTGGTTCATCCGATGAGATCATCGAGAAACATGTGGGAACCAATATGGGTATCCAGATCCCGCTATTGGTTATTGACCTGGGAGTGTCTCGGTCATGTCTACATGGTTTCCGAACCCGCAGGGTCTACACACTTAAGGTTCGGTGACGCTAGGGTTGTTAGTGAGAACAGTGCATGGTTACCGAAGGTTGTTCGGAGTCCCGGATGAGATCCCGGACGTGACGAGGGTCTCCGGAATGGTCCGGGGATGAAGATTGATATATAGGATGAAAGGTTTCGGAGTCCGGAAGTGTTCCGGGGAGCATCGGGAAATCGACGGATTACCGAAAAGGGTTTCGGGGGTCCCGGAAGTGGTTCTGGGCCTAATGGGCCACAAAGGGGGGACACCACAGCCCTCATAGGGCTGTGCGCCCCCCTGGGCCCTCTCCTATGGCGCATGGGGGGCTGGCCCCTCCTAGGGCAGCCGCACCCCCTGGCTTGGGGGGCAAGGCACCTAGGGGGGGAAACCCTAGGGCCTGCGCAGCCCTTGGCCGCCGCCCCCCCACTGCCCTGGCCGCCGGCTCCCCTAGGGGAAACCCTAGGGCGCCCCCCTCCCATCTATTCCCCCTATATATAGAGGGGCAGAGGGAGGGCAGCCAACACACGTTTGTGCCTCGGTGCTGCCCTCCCTCTCCCACAACATATTCGTCTTCCCGCGGTGCTTAGGCGAAGCCCTGCTGGAATCCTCCTCCACCATCACCACCACGCCGTCGTGCTGCCGGTCTCTCCATCAACCTCTCCTCCACCCCTTGCTGGATCAAGAAGGAGGAGACGTCCCCGAGCCGTACGTGTGAAGAACGCGGAGGCACCGTTGCTTCGGTGCTAGGATCTTCGGCGATCTGAATCGCGGCGAGTACGACTCCATCAACCGCGTTCTTAACGCTTCCGCTTAGCGATCTACAAGGGTACGTGGATCCAACTCTCCTCTCGTAGTAGCATCTCCTAGATTGATCTTGGTGAACGTAGGAAAAATTTTTGTTTCCCATGCAACGTTCCCCAACAGTGGCATCATGAGCTAGGATCTTGCGTAGATGCTTTCTCGAGTAGAACACAAAAGGGTTTGTGGGCGTTGAAGTTTAAATTGCTGCCCTCCTTAGTCTTTCTTGATTCAGCGGTATTATGGGATGAAGCGGCCCGGACCAACTTTACATGTCCACGTACATGAGACCGGTTCCATCGACAGACATGTGACTTTTGTTGCATAAGATGGCTGGCGGGTGTCTGTCTCTCCTATCTTAGTTGAATCGGAATAGAACAAGGCGGTCCTTGTAGAAGGTTAAATAGCAACTTGAATATCACCGTTGTGGCTTTGCGTAGGTAAGAAGCGTTCTTGCTAGATACCCATAGCAGCCACGTAAAACATGCAACAACAAATTAGAGGACGTCTAACTTGTTTTTGCAGGGTATGTATGTGATATGATATGGCCAATGACATGATGAGATATATTTGATGTATGAGATGATCATGTTGTAATAGTTAATATCGACTTGCATGTCGATGCATATGGCAACCGGCAGGAGCCATAGGGTTGTCTTTAATTTTTGTATGACCTGCGTGTCAATCATTAAGCGCTTTGTAATGCTTTACTTTATCGCTAAACGGTAGCAATAGTAGTAAGAGCATGGTGGGCGCCGACAACCCCGATGGCGACACGATGATGGAGATCATGATGATGGAGATCATGGTGTGGCGCCGGTGACGATGGAGATCATGCCGGTGCTTTGGAGATGGAGATCAAAAGCACGAGTTGATGGCCATATCATGTCACTTATGATTTGCATGTGATGTTAATCCTTTTATGCATCTTACTTTGCTTAGGACGACGGTAGCATTATAAGATGATCCTTCACTAAAATTTCAAGATAAAATTGTGTTCCCCCCGAGTGTGCGCCGTTGCGAAGGTTCGTCGTTTCGAAGCACCACGTGATGATCGGGTGTGATAGACTCTACGTTCGCATACAACGGGTGCAAGCCAGTTTTGCACATGCAGAACACTCGGGTTAGACTTGACGAGCCTAGCATGTACAGACATGGCCTCGGAACACGGAAGACCGAAAGGTCGAGCATGAGTCATATAGTAGATATGATCAACATATAGATGTTCACCATTGACACCACCTCATCTCACGTGATGATCGGACTTGGGTTGGTGAATTTGGATCATGTCACGCTTGAATGACCAGAGGGATGTCAATTTGAGTGGGAGTTATAAATAATTTGATTAGGTAGTAACTCACTTATCATGAACAATAGTCTAAAATGTCTTTGCAAATCTTTTGTTGTAGATGGCTCGCGCAGTAGCTCCCCTGAATTTTAATGCGTTCCTAGAGAAAGCTAAACTGAAAGATGATGGGAGCAACTTTGTGGACTGGCTCCGCAATCTGAGGATCATCCTCACAGCTGCCCAAAAGGTTTATGTCCTAAATGCACCGCTAGGTGACCCCCCCGCTCCTACAGCCACTGCAGACGTTTTGAACGCCTGGCAGTCGCGTTCGGATGACTATTCGATAGTGCAGTGTGCCATGTTGTACGGCTTGGAAGGAGGACTTCAAAGGCGTTTTGAACGTCATGGTGCATATGAGATGTACCAGGAGTTGAAGTTCATCTTTGAAAAGAATGCTAAGATCGAGAGGTATGAGACCACCGATAAATTCTTTGCTTGAAAGATGGAGGAGAATTCGTCTGTCAGTGAACACTTACTGAAGATGTCTGGGTACTATACCCGCATAGCTGATCTGGGACTTGTGTTCCCGGATGAGGCTATCATTGACAGAATTCTCCAGTCACTCCCGCCAAGCTACAAGAGCTTCGTGCAGCAGTACAACATGCAAGGGATGAATAAAACCATCGCCGAGCTGTTTTCAATGCTGAAAGTCGCTGAGGCAGACATCCAGAAGGAGTATCAAGTGTTGATGGTCAATAAAACCACCAGTTTCAAGAAGAATGGCAAGGGCAAGAAGGGTAACTCTAAGAAGGGTGGCAAAGCAGTTGCTAATCCAGTGAAGAAACCCAAGGCTGGGCCCAAGCCAGAGACTGAGTGTTTCTATTGCAAGGGGAACGGCCACTGGAAGCGGAACTGCCCCAAGTATCTGACGGACAAGAAGGGGGCCAACAACAACAAAGGTATATGTGATATACATGTTATTGATGTGTACCTTACCAACTCTCGTTGTAGTGCCTGGGTATTTGATACCGGTTCGGTTGCTCACATTTGCAACTCTAAACAGGAACTGCGGAATAAACGGAGGCTGGCGAAGGACGAAGTGACGATGCGCGTGGGAAATGGTTCCAAGGTTGATGTGATCGCCGTCGGCACGCTCGCTCTTCGATTACCATCGGGATTAGTTATGAACCTGAATAATTGTTATTTAGTGCCTGCGTTAAGCATGAACATTTTATCTGGATCTTGTTTATTGCGAGACGGTTACTCATTTAAATCAGAGAATAATGGTTGTTCTATTTATATGAGTAATATCTTTTATGGTCATGCACCCGAAGTTAGGGGTTTATTCTTATTGAATCTCGATAGTGATGATACACATGTTCATAACATTGATGCCAAAAGATGTAGAGTTGATAATGATAATACCACTTTCTTGTGGCACTGCCGTCTGGGTCATATCGGCGTGAAACGCATGAGGAAGCTCCATGCTGATGGACTTTTGGAGTCTCTTGATTTTGAATCACTTGACACGTGCGAGCCGTGCCTCATGGGCAAGATGACAAGGACCCCGTTTTCAGGGACAATGGAACGGGCAAGTGACTTATTGGAAATCATACATACTGATGTGTGCGGTCCGATGAGTGTAACGGCGCGCGGTGGATATCGTTATTTTCTCACCTTCACTGACGACTTAAGTAGATATGGGTATATTTACTTGATGAAGCATAAGTCTGAAACTTTTGAAAAGTTCAAGTAATTTCAGAGTGAAGTTGAAAATCATCGTAACAAGAAGATCAAGTTCCTACGATCTGATCGAGGGGGAGAATATCTGAGTTATGAGTTTGGTGATCACTTAAGAAAATGTGGAATTTTTTCACAGTTGACGCCACCTGGAACACCACAGCGTAATGGTGTGTCCGAACGTCGTAATCGAACCCTATTAGATATGGTACGTTCTATGATGTCTCTTGCCGATTTGCCACTATCGTTTTGGGGATATGCGTTAGAGACAGCTGCATTCACTTTAAATAGGGCTCCATCTAAGTCTGTTGAGACAACACCGTATGAACTGTGGTTTGGTAAGAAACCTAAGTTGTCTTTTCTCAAGGTTTGGGGTTGCGATGCTTATGTCAAAAGGCTTCAGCCAGAAAAGCTCGAACCCAAAGCGGACAAATGTGTCTTCATAGGATACCCAAAAGAAACAGTTGGGTACACCTTCTATCTCAGATCCGAGGGCAAAGTGTTTGTCGCTAAGAATGGTTCCTTTCTCGAGAAAGAGTTTCTCTCGAAAGAATTGAGTGGGAGGAAGGTAGAACTTGATGAGGTTATTGAACCTCTGCTTCAACCAGAGAGTAGCGCAGCACAGAAAGATGTTTTTGTGGAGCCTGCAGAGGTTGAAGAGGAAGCCAATGATGATGATCAAGGAGCTTCTGATCAAGTTACTACCGAACCTCGTAGGTCGACAAGGGTACGCACTGCACCTGAGTGGTATGGTAACCCTGTCTTGGAGGTCATGTTGTTAGACAACGGTGAACCTACGAGCTATGGAGAAGCGATGGTGGGCCCGGATTCCGACAAATGGTTAGAGGCCATGAAATCCGAGATGGGATCCATGTATGAAAACAAAGTATGGACTTTGGAAGTATTACCTGAAGGGCGGAAGGCCATTCAGAATAAATGGATTTTTAAGAGGAAGACGGACGCTGACGGTAATGTCACCGTGTATAAAGCTCGACTTGTGGCAAAGGGTTTTTCACAAGTTCAAGGGATTGACTACGATGAGACTTTCTCACCCGTAGGGATGCTTAAATCCGTCCGAATCATGTTAGCAATAGCTGCATATTTCGATTATGAAATTTGGCAGATGGATGTCAAAACAGCGTTCCTTAACGGTTTTCTTAAGGAAGAGTTGTATATGATGCAAACGGAAGGTTTTGTCGATCCAGAGAATGCTGACAAAGTATGCAGGCTCCAGCGTTCCATTTATGGGCTGGTGCAAGCATCTCGGAGTTGGAATCTTCGCTTTGATGAGGTGATCAAAGCGTTTGGGTTTATACAAGTTTACAATGAAGCTTGTATTTACAAGAAAGTGAGTGGGAGCTCTATAGCGTTTCTAATATTATATGTGGATGACATATTGCTGATTGGAAACAATATAGAATTTTTGGATAGCGTGAAGGGGTATTTGAACAAGAGTTTTTCGATGAAGGATCTCGGTGAAGCTGCTTTCATATTGGGCATCAAGATCTATAGAGATAGATCAAGACGCTTGATAGGACTTTCACAAAGTACATACCTTGATAAAGTTTTGAAGAAGTTCAAAATGGATCAATCCAAGAAGGGGTTCTTGCCGGTATTGCAAGGTACAAAGTTGAGTAAGACTCAATGCCCAGTGACTGCGGGAGATAGAGAAAAGATGAGTGTCGTCCCCTATGCTTCAGCCATAGGCTCTATCATGTATGCAATGCTGTGCACAAGACCAGATGTCAGCCTTGCCATAAGTATGGCCGGAAGGTTTCAAAGTAATCCTGGTATGGATCACTGGACAGCGGTCAAGAATATCCTAAAGTACCTGAAAAGGACTAAGGAAATGTTTCTCGTTTATGGAGGTGATCAAGAGCTCGTCGTAAAGGGTTACGTCGAAGCAAGCTTTGACACTGATCCGGATGACTCTAAGTCTCAAACCGGATACGTATATATTCTCAACGGGGGAGCGGTAAGCTGGTGCAGTTCCAAGCAGAGCGTGGTAGCTGATTCTACATGTGAAGCGGAGTATATAGCTGCCTCGGAGGCGGCAAAGGAAGGTGTCTGGATGAAGGAGTTCATGACAGATCTTGGAGTTGTGCCTAGTGCACTGAACCCAATGACTCTGTTCTGTGACAACACTGGTGCCATTGCTCTAGCCAAGGAACCAAGGTTTCACAAGAGGACCAGACACATAAAGCGACGCTTCAATTCCATCCGCGATTCGGTCAAGGAGGAGGACATAAGTATTTGCAAAGTACACACGGATTTGAATGTTGCAGATCCGTTGACTAAGCCTCTTCCACGGGCTAAGCATGATCAACACCAAGACTCTATGGGTGTTAGATTCATTACCTTGTAATGCTAGATTATTGACTCTAGTCCAAGTGGGAGACTGTTGGAAATATGCCCTAGAGGCAATAATAAAAGAGTTATTATTATATTTCCTTGTTCATGATAATCGTTTATTATCCATGCTATAACTGTATTGATTGGAAACTCAAATACATGTGTGGATGAATAGACAGACTTTGTGTCCCTAGTGAGCCTCTACAGGACTAGCTCGTTGATCAAAGATGACCGCGGTTTCCAGGTCATAGACATGAGTTGTCATTTGATAACGGGATCACATCATTAGGAGAATGATGTGATGGACGAGACCCAAACGTTAAACATAGCTTTTGATCGTGTCAGTTATCGCTATAGTTTTCTGCATGTCAAGTATAAGTTCCTATGACCATGAGGTCATGTAACTCACTGACACCATAGTAGTGCTTTGTGTGTGCCAAACGTCACAACGTAACTGGGTGACTATAAAGGTACTCTACAGGTATCTCCGAGGGTGTCTGTTGAGTTGACATGGATCGAGACTGGGATTTGTCACTCCGTGTGACGGAGAGGTATCTCCGGGCCCACTCGGTAATACGTCATCTCAATGAGCTCAAAGTGACTAAGTAGTTGGTCACGGGATTATGTATTACGGTAACGAGTAAAGAGACTTGCCGGTAACGAGATTGAACTAGGTATAGAGATACCGACGATCGAATCTCGGGCAAGTAACATACCGACGAGACAAAGGGAACTGTATACAGGATTGCCTGAATCCTTGACATCGTGGTTCATCCGATGAGATCATCGAGAAACATGTGGGAACCAATATGGGTATCCAGATCCCGCTATTGGTTATTGACCTGGGAGTGTCTCGGTCATGTCTACATGGTTTCCGAACCCGCAGGGTCTACACACTTAAGGTTCGGTGACGCTAGGGTTGTTAGTGAGAACAGTGCATGGTTACCGAAGGTTGTTCGGAGTCCCGGATGAGATCCCGGACGTGACGAGGGTCTCCGGAATGGTCCGGGGACGAAGATTGATATATAGGATGAAAGATTTCGGAGTCCGGAAGTGTTCCGGGGAGCATCGGGAAATCGGCGGATTACCGAAAAGGGTTTTGGGGGTCCCGGAAGTGGTTCTGGGCCTAATGGGCCACAAAGGGGGGACACCACAGCCCTCATAGGGCTGTGCGCCCCCCCCCCTGGGCCCTCTCCTATGGCGCATGGGGGGCTGGCCCCTCCTAGGGCAGCCGCACCCCCTGGCTTGGGGGGCAAGGCACCTAGGGGGGGGAAACCCTAGGGCCTGCGCAGCCCTTGGCCGCCGCCCCCCC
>LR738715.1:446798828-446810066 GCA_902687465.1 Secale cereale | reverse complement strand
GCCCCCCTAGGGGAAACCCTAGGGCGCCCCCCTCCCATCTATTCCCCCTATATATAGAGGGGCAGAGGGAGGGCAGCCAACACACGTTTGTGCCTCGGTGCTGCCCTTCCTCTCCCACAACATATTCGTCTTCCCGCGGTGCTTAGGCGAAGCCCTGCTGGAATCCTCCTCCACCATCACCACCACGCCGTCGTGCTGCCGGTCTCTCCATCAACCTCTCCTCCACCCCTTGCTGGATCAAGAAGGAGGAGACGTCCCCGAGCCGTACGTGTGAAGAACGCGGAGGCACCGTTGCTTCGGTGCTAGGATCTTCGGCGATCTGAATCGCGGCGAGTACGACTCCATCAACCGCGTTCTTAACGCTTCCGCTTAGCGATCTACAAGGGTACGTGGATCCAACTCTCCTCTCGTAGTAGCATCTCCTAGATTGATCTTGGTGAACGTAGGAAAAATTTTTGTTTCCCATGCAACGTTCCCCAACAGTAGCAGCGGCTAAGCATAATATGGTGGCTAACTTACGAGTACCAGAATAAGATGAGAAGCTACGCAAACGGTCGCAAAAGTAGTGATCGCTAAAGATCCTGAACTACATACGAGTCAAACATAACCCCACCGTGTTCTCTTCTCAAAGTGAAAAGAGACAGTCACGGTTACTCACACAGTTGTGTGTTTTACTTCGGATCCTCTGTCAAGTTTTCTACAACCGGACATTAACAAATTCCAATCTGCCACATAACCGCGGGCACGGCTTTCGAAAGATCATAACCCTGCAGGGGTGTTCCAACTTAGCCCATCACAAGCTCTCACGATTAGCTGAAGTGATAAATATAATATCATCACCCCTTATCTTAGGGAAATCCGATCAGGCTCGGCATCCCGGTAGCACAAGACATTTCGACAATGGTAAAACAAGTCCAGCAAGACCTCTCGGCGTGCCGACACCCTGATAGTAGCCGCGCGTATCTCGTCTCAGGCCACGACCGGATGGGACATCCTACAGGACCCAATCCTCGAGTTTCCCTGTGGTGGTTTCCGCAGTCCGCCCGTTTGGGACCAACACCATCAGCACTGGCCCCCCCTGCTATGTAGAATTAAGAACCCGAGGGTGCGACCCCCTATGCAAATTTAATTATTTAATTAAGTTGTTATTATGAGCAATTAAAACCAATGTTGGGCCTTGCTGGAGGAGTTTTATTCAAAGTCGAACTGTCAAGGGGTCCCCATCCACCCATCGTGTAAGGAACGCAAAATCAAGGAACATAATGCCGGTTTATCGGTGCCTAAGGTGGCATGAGTGGAACAAAACACCGAGCAAAAGGCCAAGCCTTCCACCCATGCCCAGTATATAGGTGTGTTAATAATAATTATAGATATTGTGATATAACCAACAACAAGTTCCCACCTGGAACGATCTTCATCTTCACCTGCAACTAACAATGCTATAAGAGGGGCTGAGCAAGCGGGTAACATAGCCAAACAGTGGTTTTGCTAGGAAGGTTTCAAGGTTAGAGGTTTCATGGCAACAAGGAGAGGGCTGACATAAAAGATGGGTAGCGCGACATGTAACGATAGCATCGAGACAACTAAGCATGGCAATGGTAGTAAAGGTATCCAAGGGTATGATCATCTTGCCTGGGATTCCGCAAGGGAGAAGAACGATCCATGAAGAAGACGGAGCAACAAGTCGAGAGAATCCTCACAACTCCGGAACGAAACCGAAGCTAACAAGAGAAGCAACCGGAAAGAAGCAAACAACACGGTAAACACACATATCATAAACATGGCATACGATGCACATCCAAATATGATGCATGTCCGGTTTAAATATGCATGGCATGGCAAAGTGCACAAACAAAACTACAAGTTAAGTGGAGCTCAATATGCAACGAGTTGCATATTGACGAAACACCACATTATAATTATTTAATTGACTCTCGTTATTTACAAGACAAGGTTAAATGTTTTAAACATGGCAAGAGGTGAAGCAAAAGTAAACTACCTATTTAGGCATTTTAAATGAGGCCGGAAATAACAACAACAGTTCCGGAAAATCCCCATGAGCATGTTTAGTAATTATAAGCAAACAACAATTTAACATATCAATGTTGTTAACATGATGCGGATGACATGATCAAGTTTATGCAATTTTTATTAAAAGGTTAACAAGAAGAAGACATGAAGTATAAGTCACCGTGGTGGAAGAAAAGGTGCCACGGCAACGATCCGAAAATAATGCAACGGCAACATATCGGTTCCGGTAACTCGTTGAGAGACCGGTGCAAAAGATAGATGGCGTGGGTGAGTCGAACAAGACGAAAGGTGGGGTGATCCCGTCACCGGGTTCCCACGGGTCGGCGACGAGGCAACCGAGGAACATGACAAAAGGACGAAACGGGCACGGAGCAAACAATCGATACACCTCATACAACCACAAGCATCTCACGGGTCATTGTCTCGGGGTTATACCTTCGGAACAAACGTTCTCGGGGCGGTTCGAGAGCGTAGAGGAAGAAGTCGTTCATGTTCGGAGAGGAAGTAGCCGTTCTTGTTCATCGGTAGGGGTACTCGTTCCGTAGAGGAAGTAGTGGTACACGACCGAAGAGGAAGTAGTTGTTCTCGGGTCTTCGGTGACGGTAGACGTTCACGTTACGTGTCGTGGTATTTGCGACGTCGGGGTACACGTTATGTAGTGGTACTTGGTCTCGGCGACGGTAGTTGTACATGATCCGTAGTTGTTCGGGTCTTTCGTAGATGTACTTAACGCAACACCGGGTGTAGTCGTACACGGGTCTTGCCGGTCTCGGTCTCGGTCGTAGTTGTACACGATTTGGAGGGGTACTTGCGGGCTGTCGGCGAGTCTTGACTGGATCCACCGTACCGAAGACGAACGTACGTATCTTGGCGTTCCTGGTACTTGAGATAAACAAAAACAGCAACACAAAAAAAAGGAAAAAGGAAGCGGGTCGGCTGCTCCTGGCCAGCCGGGAGGAGGCAGCAGGGGCACACGGGAGGGCGCGCTGCGGCGCGCGGAGCCGGCGCTGGAGGACGAGGGCCTGAGGGCCGGAGCGCGCTGGACTTGGCGAGGACGGGCGCGGTGGAGGCGATGGAGCAGAGGCCCTCGGCCTTGCTGGATCGCGGAAGGCGCTGGGGAGCTGGAGGACGGGCGGCCGCGGGCGCGCTGGAGGGAGAAGGCCACGGCGAGGCTCCAAGGCGAGGCGGAGGAGGAGAGGACGAGGTCAGGGAGAACCGGGCGCTGGGGGTCGGGCTCCTGGCGATGGACGGCGGCGCTGCTCGAGGACGGGCAGAGGCGGGAGATGCTCTCCTGGCGCGCGGGATTGGAGGCGCTCGACATGGGCTCGGGGCGCTCGCGGCAGGGAGCTGCGGCGCTGGGGAGCTCTGGCGCGGTGGCCGCCGCGGAGCATCACCCTGGCGCCGCCCTGAAGGAAGCCAGGGACGAGAGGGGGCGCGAGGCAGAGGGAATCGGGGTCTTGGTGAGGGGTCTCGGGAGGAGGCGGCTGAGGGAGATCGACCGCGGGGAGCGAGGGGAAGAGCGAGGGATGGGGGCGCTCGAGGGAAACTGGCGGCGGGGTCGGGATTGTGGTGCGGCGGCTGGGGAGGATCGAGAGGAGCGGTCGGCACCGCTAGGTTTAGGAGGAGCGGGAGAGTTGGGCTGGTTGATGGGCCAGGGAAGAGGAGAAGGCCCACTACGGCGCTGAGAGATGGGCAGATGCGGCTGAGGCCCAGATGGGCTGGTTGGAGGATAGGAGGCGGTTGGGCCTGGAGGCCTGGCTGCTGGGCTCTCTTCCTCTGAAAGAAAAAACACAACCAAGAAGAAAAGAAAAAGGAGAGAAGAAAAAGAAAGGGGTAGTTAGGAAAAGAATTTGCACAAGAGGTCAATTTTTCCGGACTCGCAAAAATGTAAGGAATTTAAATAAAATTGTTGGAGGGTTTTTGGAAGAACCTCGAAACAACGGAAAAGAATTAAGACAAGGTTTTGACGGTGAAACTAGAATTAAGAGGCATGGGGAAAATTATGCAAGTGTGTTGGTTAATTCCAACAAATGGAAATATTTATTATAGCTCCCTAAAAATATTGAGAGGCTTTTATATGTTTTAAAGAGAAGACATTCTTCCCTCGATTTAAATGGACCGAAGGTCCACACAATTTATTTAAGTTGAGATGCAAAAATAAATATGACATGATGGCATTTTGACATGATGCAATGCAAAAATAAAAACACAAGCACAAAAGAAACACACGAAAGGGCCCGGAACATCTGGAATATCTGGAATCTTCTGGAATCTTCTGGGACGTCGGTCTTCGGGCGTCACACATCGATTCTTGGGTCTCTTTGAGTTGAGACGCCTTCGTTGACTTTGAACAGCCAGTCCAGACCAGCTTTGCAGATTCCAGAGCACTCACACGGCCGTATTGTCCTTTGGTCAGATGACCACAGATGATGTTCTTGATAATTGAGTCTAATCGTGCGAACTTCTTGACATCATCGGGAGGGGCGCCTTCACCATCTTTGGGAACACCAGTCTTGACGACATACCAGAGGTTGTTGTCAATAGCTTGAAGATGCATGCGCATCTTATTCTTCCAGTAGGGGTAATCAGTGCCATCGAAGACGGGGCACGCAGTAGAGACTTTGATTATCACTGCAGTCGACATAGCTAAAACTCCAGGTGGTTAAACCGAATCACATAGAATAAGGGAGTACCTTGCTCTGATACCAATTGAAAGTGCTTGTTATCGACTAGAGGCTGGTGAATGGGCGATTTTATGAAAGTTTTCAAGACACTCAAATACTACCTACGCAATATGCAGCGGGAGATAAACTACACTAGACAAGCCATAGTCTAAGAGAAAGTACTGAGTAAGCACGACGACTAATAGCAGCTAGGTACATAGGATCAGAATAGGAAGACAATATGAAGCTAATTATGAGAAGATGAGTATGTCTTCACGCATTGACTCAAACAAGGCAAGCAGACAATGACTTCACGAAGATAAACAATGAGTAAGGGTGAAGTGATAGAAGCAGTTGCTTGATGAAGACAAGGATTTGGTAGACCAGTTCCAGTTGCTGTGACAACTGTACGTCTGGTTAGGAAGGCTGAGATTAAACTCAGAAGACCGGGTCTTCACCTTATTCCCCTTGAGTTGAGCTAAGAACACTTAGTCCTCGCTCAATCAGTCTAGTAAGTCTTCAAGGTAGACTTCCAAACCTTCACAGACTTCATTCACCGGCAATCCACAATGGCTCTTGGATGCTCAGAACACGATGCCTAACCGACTGGAAGATACACAGTCTTCAAGTGTAACAAGTCTTCAGATCACGCGGATAGAAAGACTTCAGTGATGCCTAACACTCTTTGGCTCTCGGTGTTTTGGGCTTTGTCCTTGCAAGGATTCTCTCTCAAAGGCTTTCGAGGTGGGTTGCTCTCAAAGGCAAAAGCCGTGTCTTAACTCTGAGCAGCCATCGACTTATGGTGGAGGGGGTGGGCTATTTATAGCCAGGAGGCAACCCGACATGATTTGTCCGAAATGACCCTTGGTCATTGGGTAATCGACACGTGTCCAACGGCTGGATTTCAAACACATGCGACAACTAGACTTGGGCTACAAGTAGCTGACTTGTCCAACTCAGGACAAGATTTTCTCTCATTGTCTTCACTCGAAGACATAGGATTTGGGTTGAGCATCACATCAGTTTTTCTAACTTTGTTCACTTGGACCCCACTTGAGAGTTCAGTGGTTCCTATGACTCTAGGAAGAAGAAAAAGAAATAACAAAACAAATACTACCTCTGTCCCATAATATAAGAACGTTTTTGGCACTACACTAGTGTAAAAAACGTTTTTATATTATGGGACGGAGGGAGTATGTCTTTGTGCTCCATTATCTTCAAATGAATGTCTTCACATGTCATTGTCTTTGACATGAATGTCTTCATGAACCACCATAGTCTCCAATGCCTTCATACATTTTTAGGGGTCATCTGTCGTTGGTAAACCGAATCAATGAGGGACTTCTACCTGTGTTATCCTTCAATTCTCACAAACACATTAGTCCCTCAATTATGTGTGTCGTCAATACTCCAAAACCAACTAGGGGTGGCACTAGATGCACTTACACCTTTCCGCATAGTTGCCATCTTGATGGTGCATTAAGCGTCATCAGAGAGCACGTGGAGGCATGCCTCCGACGATTTTCATAGGATTGGTCTTCGGTGGATCTGTTTGGATCTAGTCGTCCGTTCATGTGGTGTCACGTTGGATTCTTGCAATTTAAGCTTCTCTTTGTCTGCTATGTTTGTTGTTCTGGTCAGTTGTCCCTAAGTTCTTAGCAGACAACTTCAGATTGTCTACTATAACAATGTTTTCCCAGCTCTAGTTAGAAAGGGGTGCTACCTCTTGAGCTTGCGTTGGTTTTCTCCTTGAAGAGGAAATGGTGATGCAGCAAAGTAGAGTAAGTATTTCCCTCGGTTTGAGAACCAAGGTATCAATCCAGTAGGAGATTACACACAAATCGCCAAATACCTGCACAAACAAACAAACAACTTTCACCCAACGCTATAAAGGGGTTGTCAATCCCTTCACGGTTATTTGCAAAAGTGAGATCTCATAGAGATAGACGAACTAGTAAAGTAACTATTTTGGGGTTTTTGGTTTATAGATTGAAAAGTAAAAGATTGCAAAGTAGTAGATTGGAAACTTATAAGATGTAAAGTAGACCCGGGGGGCATAGGTTTCACTAGAGGCTTCTCTCGTGATAGCAAGTATTACGGTGGGTGAACAAAATATTGTCAAGCAATTGATAGAAGAGCGAATAATTATAACGACATATATGGCAATGATCATCAATATAGGCATCACGTCCGTGACAAGTAGACCGACTCCTGCCTGGATCTACTACTATTACTCCACACATCGACCGAAAAGATTCTGCATCTAGAGTATTAAGTTCATAAGAATAGAGTAATGTGATACGTCTCCAACCTATCTACTATTCCAAACACTTTTACCCTTGTTTTGGACTCTAACTTGCATGATTTGAATGGAACTAACCCGGACTGATGTTGTTTTCAGCAGAACTGTCATGGTGTTATTTTTGTGCAGAAATAAAAGTTCTCGGAATGACCTGAAATTCAATGGAGAATTATTTTGGAATATATAAAATATATCAGTGGAAAGAACCAGACCAAGGGCCCCACACCCTGTCCAGGAGGGTGGGGGCGCGCCCCTGCCTCGTGGGCCCCCTATTGCTCCACCGACGTCTTCCCCAACTCCATATATTCACTTTCGAGGAGAAAAAAATCAGAGAGAAGGAATTATCGCGTTTTACGATACGGAGCCGCCGCCAAGCCCTAATCTATCTCGGGAGGGCTGATCTGGAGTCCGTTCGGGGCTCCGGAGAGTGGAGATCGTCGTCGTCGTCATCATCAACCTTCCTCCATCACCAATTCCATGATGCTCACCATCGTGCGTGAGTAATCCCATCGTAGGCTTGCTAGACGGTGATGGGTTGGATGAGATTTACCATGTAATCGAGTTAGTTTTGTTAGGGTTTGATCCCTAGTATCCACTATGTTCTAAGATTGATGTTGCTATGACTTTTCCATGCTTAATGCTTGTCACTAGGACCCGAGTGCCATGATTTCTGATCTGAACCTATTATGTTTTCATGAATATATGTGTGTTCTTGATCCTATCTTGCAAGTCAATAGTCACCTACTATGTGTTATGATTCGGCAACCCCGAAGTGACAATAGTCGGGACCACTCCCGGTAATGACCGTAGTTTGAGGAGTTCATGTATTCACTAAGTGTTAATGCTTTGGTCTGATACTCTATTAAAAGGAGGCCTTAATATCCCTTAGTTTCCACTAGGACCCTTCTGCCACGGGAGGGTAGGACAAAAGATGTCATGCAAGTTCTTTTCCATAAGCACGTATGACTATATTCGGAATACATGCCTACATTGCATTGATGACTGGAGCTAGTTCTGTGTCACCCTATGTTATAACTATTACATGAGGAATCGCATCCGACATAATTCTCCATCACTGATCCAATGCCTACGAGCTTTTCACATATTGCTTGTTGCTTATTTACTTTTCCGTTGCTACTGTTACAATCACTACAAAAACATTATCGCTACTTTTGCTACCGTTACCGTTACTTCCATATTACCTTGCTGCAGATACTAAGTTTCCAGGTGTGGTTGAATTGACAACTCAACTGCTAATACTTAAGAGTATTCTTTGGCTCCCCTTGTGTCGAATCAATAAATTTGGGTTGAATAATTTACCCTCGAAAACTATCGCGATCCCCTACACTTGTGGGTTATCAAGACTATTTTCTGGCGCCGTTGCCGGGGAGCATAGCTATATTCTTTAAGTCACTTGGGATTTATATCTATTGATCACTATGAAGAACTTGAAAGACTCAAAAACCAAGGTTTATCCCTCAACTACGAGGGGAGGTAAGGAACTGCCATCTAGCTCTGCACTTGATTCACCCTCTGTTATGAGTAAATTTGCGACACCTACTCCTTCTATTGAATTTGATATGTCGCATGTTCTTGATGATGCCTCTTCTGCTATGTATGATGATACTACTTCTACGCTTGATAATATTGTGCCACTAGGTGAATTTCTTGATGAACAAATTGCTAAGGTTAGGGAGAATGCAAATATTGAAACTGGTAATATAGATGAAAGTGATGATGAGGATTCTCCTCCTAGATATGAATTGCCTGTTATTCCTGAGGGTTATGTTATGGATGAAGAAACTGCTAGAGACTTTCTTGCTTGCAATGATAGATATGATCTTAAGAAATTATTAGCTAAGCTGGAAGAAAAGTCTTTGAGTGCTAGAATAAAATATGACCCTGCTTTTGCTACTTCACCTATCTTCGTTACTGATAAGGATTATGATTTCTCTGTTGATCCTAAGTTAATTACTTTAGTTGAATCTGATCCATTCCATGGCTATGAATCTGAAACTGTAGTGGCACATCTTACTAAGTTGAATGATATAGCCACCCTGTTTACCAACAAGGAAAAGATTCGTTATTACTATATCCTTAAGTTATTTCGGTTCTCGTTAAAGGGTGATGCTAAGACATGGTTTAATTCTCTTGATCATGGTTGTGTGCGTAGTCCCCGGAATATGATTTATTACTTCTCTGCTAAATATTTTCCCACTCATAAGAAACAAGCTGCCTTAAGGGAAATATACAATTTTGTGCAAATTGAAGAAGAGAGTCTCCCACAAGCTTGGGGGAGGCTTCTCCAATTACTTAATGCCTTGCCTGATCATCCTATTCAGAGGAATGAAATACTTGATGTCTTTTATAATGGACTAACCGATGCTTCCAAAGACCACCTGGATAGTTGTGCTGGTTGTGTTTTCAGGGAAAGAACAGTTGATCAAGCTGAATTACTATTGAATAATATGCTGACCAATGAAAATAATTGGACACTTCCTGAACCAGCCCCTAAGCCAACTCCGAAGAAAAGAGGTGTTCTGTTTCTCAGTCCTGAAGATATGCAAGAGGCAAAGAAATCTATGAAAGAAAAAGGTATTAAAGCTGAAGATGTTAAGAATTTACCGCCTATTGAAGTAATACATGGTCTTGATAACCCGACACAGGTAGTAAAGGTAAATTCTCTTTATAGATTTGATGAAGGTGATATTGCTCGTTATAAGTCTGCTAGCCAATGCTTAGATGAGTTTGACAATTTTATTGTGAAGCAAGAAAACTTCAATGCTTATGTTAATAGACAATTGCAACGTAATGCTTATATGATTGAATGCTTGAGTGATTATATGTCTAGAGTTAAAGGTGAATTGAAACACATTAGTAAACATGCTTCTATGGTTACCACTCAAGTAGAACAAGTACTTAAAGCACAAAATGATTTTCTCAATGAATTAAATAGTAAGAAAAATGATAATGTTGTTAGAGTTATGACTAGAGGTGGTAAAATGACTCAGGAACCTCTGTATCCTGAAGGCCACCCTAAGAGCATTGAGCAAGATTCTCAGAGAGCTAATTTAGATGCACCTAGTTCTTTTAAGAAGAAGAAAAAGAACAATGATATGACTTTGCATGCTTCTAGTGAACCTGTAGCTGACACACCTGAGAATCCCAATGATATCTCTGTTTCTGATGCTGATTGATGAACATGAACCTAGTGATAATGTTAATGATGATGTTCATGATGATGCTCAACCTAGCAATGATAATGATGTAGGGATTGAACCTGCTGTTGATCTTGATAACCCACAATCAAAAAATCAACGTTATGATAAGAGAGACTTTGTTGCTAGGAAGCACGACAAGGAAAGAGAACCATGGGTTCAGAAACCCATGCCTTTTCCTCCTAAACCATCCAAGAAAAAGGATGATGAGGATTTTGAGCGCTTTGCTGAAATGATTAGACCTATATTCTTGCGTATGCGTTTGAATGACATGCTTAAAACAAATCATTATGCTAAGTATATGAAAGATATTATTACCAATAAAAGAAAAATACCTGAAGTTGAAATTTCCACCATGCTTGCCAATTACACTTTTAAGGGTGGAATACCAAAGAAACTAGGAGATCCAGGAGTACCCACTATACCTTGCTCCATTAAAAGAAACTATGTTAAAACTGCCTTGTGTGATCTTGGAGCCGGTGTCAGTGTTATGCCTCTCTCTTCATATCGTAGACTTGATAATAGAGGCGAGGGGCCCGATCTTTCGATGATATGGTAACTATCGATTTGGTGGAGACGACTTTGACGATCCGACTACAAACGTGCACGGCGTTGCGCCTTAGCAATCGCTAAACCAATCTCCAGGGGTTACTGACGATGCCAGAAGCACGATCAGCCTGACCACGAAGGTCTATTCCTGCATGCAATCGAAGAACAAGCAAGAATATGATAAAGCAATCTGAATATTGCAAATATAGATGAAGTATTGATAAAGATGGGGATCCGTAAGCGGTCTTGGTCTGGTCGTTGGACACAAACGAAGTACACGAAGCTGCAATGGCTAACTTTTGACTAAATAAATCCCAAAGAAAAAGCTACTAGATGGATCTACTTATATAGGAGCAAGGGGTGGCGGCCAAGGAGGTGGAAGGACGTCCCAAGGCAGCCTAAAACTAACCCTAGGTCGTACAAGGCTCATGGGCCCAAGTGGAGGTGATGTAACACCTTTGGACTTGTAGTTTGA
>LR738715.1:446756807-446798818 GCA_902687465.1 Secale cereale | reverse complement strand
GTCAGATTGTTTCGTCGGTATCTCAACGCTCCGGACGAATTTGAAGGTGAATCCAATTGGGTTGGAAAGTGCACGAAATCTAGTTTCCAACAAAAAAAGAAACACCCAATTCGGAGTCCGTATGAAGGAGTTCTTGCCGTTTTAAGTCAGGTATGTCTGTGCAGTCCGAATCTGGATGCAGAACGTGAGAGACTTGGACTCTATCTTCTCTTGGCCCAAAAGTGACGTGAGAGAACTTTTTGAACAGCCCCTAAACTTCTCTTTTTCCCTTATCTTCATATGTGAATTGTACAAATGTCCCATGCACCTGGAATTAGACATGGCACAAAAGTCTGTGAAGTATTTTTGTTCTGGATAACATAAATAAATTGTTGCATAGTTTGCATTAGAAATTACCTCACAAATATACATGTATGCAATATTTTTGGTCGTATCCAAGGTAGTCATGTCCTCATCACTTGACTTGAGTAAGTTGACACCTACTGAAATATCTTTGCAAATGGATGATAAATCGACTGCTATACATGTCGGTATTTGTGAGGATGTGCCTGTTGTGGTTGCAAATGTTACTATTCTAACAGACTTTGTTATCCTTGATATTCTTGAGGACGATAGTATGTCTATTATCCTTGGTAGACCCTTCTTGAATACTGCGGGGCTGTTATTGATTGCAACAAAGGCAATGTCACTTTTCATGTCAATGGTAATGAGCATACGGTACACTTTCTGAGGAAACAACCTCAGGTCCATAGTATCAATTCTATTGGAAAATTTTCAACTATTACTATTGGAGGTTTTGAATTTCCTCTTCCTACTGTCAAGAAGAAATATGATATTCTTATTATTGGGGACATGCATATCCCCATTGAGGTAACCTAGTGTTATTCGAAAATTCTCTGGTTTCATGTTATTCGGAAAGAGTTTATTAACAAGACTTGATCAACCTTGTTAATGGATTCCTTTTGATGAGCATGAGATGGGTGAATCTAGATAGCACAACTTTTTGTACTCTCCTTTTACTTTCTGTTAATTAGATTAAATAAAGCAAAAATATTATTTTTTGTCTGTTTTCAGAGTTATCCGTGCAATAAAAAATACCCCGAAAATAAAAGCTCCAAATGCCCCGAAAATGAAATATGATTTTTTTTCTAGAATATTTGAGAATATTTGGCACTGAGAACACATCAGGGGAGCCAGCACCTGGCCACGAGGGTCCAGGGCGTGCCCCCTTCCTCGTGGGTCCCACGTGGCCCCCCTCCACTTATTCCTGCACCCACACACTCCTTCTTCCTCCCAAGAAATCACTATCCAGCTCAAGCACGAGTTCTAGCTCATCTTGCTGCCATTTTCGATCTCCTTGCTCAAAGCTCCATTCACAAAACTGTTTGGGGAGATTGTTCCTTGGTATGTGACTCCTCCATTGGTCCAATTAGTTTTTGTTCTAGTGCTTTATTTATTGCAAATTTTTGCTGCTTAGGTGACCCTGTTCTTGAGCTTGCATGTCAAATTTATGTGGTTCCAAGTAGTTATAATGCATGATATAGTCTCTAGGCACTTGTAGGAGTAGTTGCTATCAATCTTGTTGATTTTGGTTCAATTTTATTTTGAGTCACTAAAAATTTCAGAAATATTCCAGAAAAATGCATAGGAAAATCTTTCAAGGGGCTTCCTCAAGGAAGCAAGGACCAAGGCTCGCGATACGCGAGCCGGACGATGAGTTACCAAGGGAAGCTCAAGTGCGGCCCTGCGAATGGACGTCAAAGGAGTTTATGATCCGGGCGGCTATCAAGGAAGAATTTTACACATATGTGCGTAATGCGGATATTGAGGACTTCGAGTCAGATAAGTGCCCTCAATACCAGTACTTAACTGATACCTTTGTTAGAAGGTTTAAATTTACATCTTCACGTAACTCTCCCACTGTCTTGTTTGATCTCTATGATAAATTTCATACTATGGACTTAGAAGATTTTAATGATGCTTGTAAACTTCCACGGTGGGGTAGTGTTGGTGAACTTTGCAAATCTGAGTATAAATACTTTCTAGCTAGTATTACTATGGGGGAATCTAGAAAAGTTACCCAAGCCACCATAGGGAGCATTCATTTTCCTGCTATACATTATTTTGCTCTCTCCATTGGTAGATGCATTAACGGTAAAGATGAAGCTTCCCACATGTGTGTACCAGATCTTAGTGTCCTCAAAAGTGCGGTATTAGGTGATAGACAATATAATTTGGGGGCCATTGTTGCATGTAGGTTACATCTTAATGGTTTAAATGGCGATCTGTTTGGTGGAATTTATGCAACTCGCTTGGCTAATTATCTTCATGTGCCCACACACGAGAATGATGCGGAGATGCCTCATGCTTATTTAGATTATAATGCCATGATTCGCCATCAATTTGTTGAGAGGGATGAACGATCCCTCCAGTATCGACTAATCTTCGACAGGCGTCGCACTATCCATATCGCTCTCACTGCTCCTACCTTCTTTGACTTTCAGGCAAAAGGGAGATACACTATAACCAGGGAGGAGGCAAATGAGTATCAGGAGACGACGAGGGCAGCTCGTCTTCAGGATGCAGCTCGTCAGGCGATAGCCGCTGCATCTCAGTACAACCCCAACTACGGCTTTGGATATCCGTCAGGCCAGTACTGGCCATAGACCAACTTAGGCCAAAAGCCTAAGCTTGGGGGGAGTACGTATTTCTCGCCGACATTACATTCATGTTCACACACTTATTCCAGTAGTCGGTGCTCACACTCTTTCATTGTACTACCAATGCTAGTTTCATTTCTTCTCTTAGTCTTTTTCTTGTGTGTTGAAAAACAAAACAAAAATAGTTGCAACTTTTTAGCTAGTTTACTTTCCATGCCCGTAGTAGTAGTAATTAAAAGAAAATCCCAAAAAGATTTCTCATTCTTCTTTTGCTTGTTGGGAGCTTTCCCGTGTAAATAGTTTCTTTTCTTTCTTTGGGGTCAAGAGGAGAAGACCATGATGAAAATGTTTAGTGGCTCTCATATGATTTATTGTTGATTTAACCTTGAACCATATTACTTTGTCTTCTCTCTTGTATTAGATGCTTGCAGATTCCAGCTTAGTCCAATGCACGTGCACTATTATTATTATCCGCACCATTCGGTCGTGCGAGTGAAAGGCAATAATGACGATATATGATGAACTAATTGAGATGAGAAAAGCTGGTATGAACTCGACCTCTCTTATTTTTGTAAATATGATAGTTCATCGTTCCTGATTCAGCCTATTATGAATGAAACATGCTTGCAATGACAATTAGAGATCATAGCTGCTCATGCCATGCTTAATTATCTAGGAGTTTATAATGGTCTATCTTGCGTGCCAACATGATATTAAAATGGTTGTGATGTGGTATGATAGGGTGGTATCCTCCTTTGAACGATTCAAGTGGTTTGACTTGGCACATGTTCACACATGTAGTTGAAACAAAATCAACATAGCCTCCACAATATTTATGTTCATGGTGATTTATATCCTACTCATGCTTGCATTCATTGTTAATTAATTTTAATGCATGTTCATGACTGTTGTCGCTCTCTAGCTGGTCGCTTCCCAGTCTCTTTCTAGCCTTCACCTGTACTAAGCGGGAACACTGCTTGTGCATCCACTTCCATAAACCCCAAAGTTATTCCATATGAGTCCACCATACCTTCCTATATACGGTATCTACCTTTCGTTCCAAGTAAATTTGTATGTGCCAAACTCTAAACCTTTAAATGAAATTCTGTTTTGTATGCTCGAACAGCTCATGTATCAACTAGGGCTGTCTATAAATTCCATGCTAGGTGGGTTATTCTCACGATGAGTGGACTCCGCTCATCATTCATGAGAAAATGGCTGGTAACCGGGATGCCCAGTCCCATGCTCAAATCATAATAATTAAACAACAATCCCCCAGGGCTCTTGCTTGTTTGGACAGTACCCGTTGTTTCGGGATAGCCGTGGAGTGTGCTTGTTGGTGGTTGGGGGAGTATAAACTTTACCGTTTTGTTTGGGAACCGCCTATAATGTGTGTAGCATGGAAGATATCGAGATACTTGGTTGTTATGTTGACAATGAAAGTATACCGCTCAAAATATTATTCATCTCTATTTCAAAATCGAGCTCTGGCACCTCTACAAATCCATGCTTCCCTCTACGAAGGGCCTATCTATTTACTTTTATGTTGAGTCATCATCCTCTTATTAAAGAGCACCAGTTGGAGAGCACCGCTGTCATTTGCATGTATTGCTATTAATTTACATTGAGTATGATTGTGACTGGAGCTCGTTTACCCTGAATTACAACGTCTAGTTAGTCCTTGATCTTTAAAGGTGCTCTGCATTTATGTTTTGCGGTCTCACAAAGGGCTAGCGAGATACCATTTTATTATATCGTATTATGATTGTTTTGAGAAAGTGATGTCATCCGAGGTTTATTATTATTGCTCGCTAGTTGACTATGACACTGATATGAGTAGACATGAGACCTGAAAGTTATTGCGAATGTGGTTAGTTCATGATCTTTACTGAAAACTTGAATGCTGACTTTACATATTTACAACAACAAGAGCAAACAGAGTGATGTGGAGCATCACAAGGTCATCCCCATGGACCTACCATCGCCTCACAAAGTGCCCCAAGGACCAATGACATGTGCCCGTGCTAGAGCTCTCGAGACCAAGGTGACATCTCTCCTAGTCCAACTTCCATATGAATCTTGCGAGACATGGCTAATACCTCACACGGATGTGCTTTCTGTGCTCAGGTATCAAGAAGGCCCCAGCGGAGAGGTTCATGAAGATGGACAAGCCCACAAGTTCACAGATGAAGCATGGCATCAAGAGAAGCTGAAGAAAGTACCAGGCCCCAGACATCCGGCCCCCTGGCCCGGACATCCGAGCCCTGGACCAGCAGCTACAGAACAGCCCCAGCAGCCGAAGCTACAGGGCCCGGACATCCGGCCCGGCAAGCCCCGAACATCCGGCCTCGGGCCCAGAAATCTGACGCCACACCATAGAAGCACACCCGAGACTAGGCCGCTAGCCCGGACATCCCGCGAACTGCCCGGACATCCAGCGCCTCTCCAATGCCCGGACATCCATCCCGACCGCCGGACACCCGGCCCTGCCTGCACGCAGCCTCTTGGGTTTCGACCCGTGTATCCCTTTTCCGTCCCCTAGACTATAAGTACTCCTTCCCCTCCTCTTTTCTAGGGTTAGCTTGGTGATAGCTCATTTGATACCTAGAGCTTTGCTCATCTAGTGGTTCATCACCTCGAGAGTGACTGCGGCCCCTCTTCAGAGAAGATCCACACGGATTGAAGACCTCCTCATGGAGAAGATCCTACGGGATACCCTCAAGACCTCCTTCCGAAGAAGACTACCTTTGTATCGTCCTTTGTTGACCATGGATTGTGTATCTCGTTATGTATCGTGGATCTAGCACTTGTGTGACCATCTTCGTGTTGATTTGAGTGTTCCTCTTGTGTTTTCTCCATATTCCCCTTTGTGTTCTTCGTGTTCATCCTGGGTTTCCCTCCTCTTCGTGAAAGATCAGCCTAGACCGGGTGGACCCCACATCATATGGTATCAAGAGCCACGGTTTCTCACGAATTTGGAGCCCCTACCCGTGTTTTCTAGCTTGTTTTTGTTGTGTTCATCCCAATTTAGAAAAATTCCCCACCAAAAATAGCCCCAATTTTTTTTGTGATCTGTTGATTTGACGAGATTTTGTTGAATTTGTTCCATGGATTTGCTGTGTTATGAGTGGATCTAGCTTTTCCCCACTTTTTCCCCAATTTTGATCCTCAAAATCCGATGAATTTGGCCCCGGAAGTCATCTAGTCCACGGAGTTCATCAGGGCCTCGTGCACCCCGGACATCGAGCCCGTGCCCCGAACATCCGTCCTGGCCCAGACATCCGGCCTCCCGCAACCAAAACCCTCCCATCCACACCACTTTGCACTTAGCCCCACCATTTTCGTTCGGTATCCCACCAAACCTTCCGCATACCACCACCACTTCCGCAACCACCATCGCTTAACCGCTACGATTTTGACAATTTTGTCTCACTTTGCCTTGGATACTTGAGTTGTGGTTTCCCCGTTTCCTTGGATGTTTAGGCTACCTTGGAACGGAAAGACTTTGACAACACCACCACTCACCCTCGGCAAGGACGGTAACATCAACGACACCTTGTTCATCCAACCTTGCAATTGCATTGTCACCCTATAGACCATTTTGCGTAGCCTTCCCTTCGAGACTAGCCATTTGAGTATTGTTGGGCCGCGACACTTGTGCAATAGTCATAGATCTTGCATACTACATCATCATATCTTCGTGTGACACAAGAGTGTCCCGCATACATAATAGCTACCTTGATACGAGAAGCATGCATGAGTGGCCAAAGAAAGAGCTCACAAAAGAGCCACCCAAAGCTTCTAAGCAAAATAAAAATAGCATCATACGCCTTGCATCAAAAGAGATCATACGAGATAGCAATACATCATCTTGTGCTCAAGCATCGGCACATCATACACTCATATTATACGTGTGATAGGAAGTCATTATGTTTTGCCTCTTATAGGTCGTGCACAAGTGCGTATCCGCCTATTAAGCAATCGGTTAGCGTCTCTCTAGTGTTGTGCAACACGAGCATTTTCTGTGGATTCCACATTTTCGCTCACCCTTGGTTGCACAACCACATTTATCTATCCGTGCGTGCGTACCGTGTGCTACCTATTACTTGTGATCTACTTGTTGCATGAGAAAATTGTGAATCATTTTCAACATCATTGAGTCACTCTGACAATTGCATTGAATTTGTGCCACCATCTTAACCAAGCTCCTCACAAAGCTTTACTTGTGTAGGTTTGAGAATCGACAAGAAGTGGTACCAATAGTGCTATTTCCGGGTTACATTATTGAGTGATCATTGATCCATTTTCAACTTCGGTCAAGGTACAATTGGTATTGTCTTCTCCTTTCTCCCACTCACATTCTTGCTTGTGATGATGGATAGGCCAAGTACATCTACGAACCCGCTCTTTGATGATCCTCAAGAATCGAACAACTACGCCACCAAACTGCATCTCTTCGGTGTCCAACGAGCTCTACATCAAGAGAGTCAAGCTATGCAACATCGCATTGACCAAGTTGCCGCCGACACGCGACAATTTTAAGCACGTACACGGGAGCAATTCGACATCATCAACACCAACATGTCTACCCAATTCGACGAGCTACGAACTTTGATAGTCAACCGACGCTCCTCATCCACATCTTCTCAAAGACGAAGCCGCTCAAGTCATCATACCGACTACACGTCCGGCTCAAGTACACCTACATCAAACACTCTTCGTCAAGCCGCACGTCAATCTCGACATGACAACCGGAATCCACTTCATGACAAGAGTTCCCAAGAGCTATTTGAAGAGCAAGAAAGTCGACATCGTCAAAACCAAGATACACTTGAGCAAGCGCAAGAACGTCAACGACTACGCTAACAACAACAAGAGCGAGCACATTAACACCAAGAAGAACAAGTTGCCGAGGCTCAATGTCAAGCACAACAACACCGAGAAGCTCAAGCTCTTGAGGCGCAACAAGCACTACGTGATTCACATCGCAATGTGGCAACTCGCAATCGGAACATTCGTCAAGAAGAGGAGTTCCTTTGAGATGAGATGCAAGAGAGGCGCCATCAAGCACGAATGCAACAAGAAATTCCTCCTCAAGCTCAACAAGAGCAACAAGCTCACCAAGAACCACAAGCTCGACAAGAACAATATGACAATGAACATCAACCCCGCCAAGAGCAACATGAGGTTGACAATTGTCTACATCAAGAACGCCCTCACAATAGGCAAGCAAACAATGAAGAGCATCGCTATGGCAAGCTTAAGTTCACCATGCCAAAGTTTTCCAGAAGCATTGATCCCGAAGACTACCTATCATGGGCATTGAAAGTTGACAAGATCTTTCGCCTACACAACTTTGATGAAGAAAAGAAGATTGGAATGGCTTCACTTGAGTTCCAAGACTATGTTCTCATTTGGTGGGAGCAAATCATCGAGAGAAGAGAAGCAAGAGGCGAACCACCTATCACTACTTGGGCTCAAATGAAGGAAGTCATGAGAGCACGTTTCGTGCCAGCACACTACAACCATGACTTGTTCAAGAAGTTACAACTCCTCAAGAAAGGTACCAAGTCCGTTGAAGAGTACTACAAGGAGATGGAGATTGCCATGATAAGAGCCAACATCACGGAAGATAAAGAGCAAACGATGGCGAGATTCTTGAATGGACTCAACTATCCTATCAAGAAAATTGCGGACTTTCAACCATACACAGATCTCCTCGAGCTAGTACACCAAGCAACCAAAGCGGAGCGACAAGTTCAAGAGGACTACAAGTACTCCAAGTTCAACTCCAAGAACTATGGCTCCAGCAACCAAGTATCAACGTCTTCGGCTCCTCCTACCTCTACCAAGCCATCTACAAGCTTCGGTGACAAGTCAAGTTACAAGAATGCGACTAAATCAAGTCGTCCACCTTCTATGAACAACTTCAAGCCAAGATCTTCTTCATCCACAACTCCTACCGAGGATAACTCAAAGACGAGTTCCATCAAATGTTTCAAGTGCCAAGGGCAAGGCCACAAGTCATTTGAGTGCAAGACCGTTCGCACAATGATCATCAATGATGACGGATCCTATGACTCAATGAGCGACGATGAGATGGAAGCCCTTGAACATGTAGTTATGCATCGCCAAGTGAATGAAGATGAAGACCATCAAGTGTTTTGCGACAATGACTCGAGTCCCAATCGCATTGTCTCCAAGGTCTTGACACTCCAACATCAAAAAGATGACGATCAACGATTTTGTCAAGGTTATCAATGGCCGGCATCAATGGACGCTCCGTCAAGGTTATCATTGATGGAGGAAGTTGTCATAACTTGGCAAGTGAAGAGCTATGCGACAAGCTACAATTGGACAAGACGAAGCACCCTCATCCCTACAAGGTCCAATGGCTTAACGACGCCGGAACATCGAGTCGAGCACACCGTGCAAGTATCCTTCAAGATACGTGCCTACAAGGACACAGTTGAGTGTGATTGTGGTCCCTATGTCCGTGTGCCACCTTATTCTTGGACGACCATGGCAATACGGTCGTGGAGTCACACAGAATGGACGGACCAACCATTATAGCTTCAAGATGAAGGGCAAAGAGTTCGTGCTACGCCCAATGTCACCAAGTCAAGTAGCCGTCGACAAATACATACCTACCAACCATCGTGGAGAGAATGGTGAGAGAGTGAACCACCAAAAGGAGAGTGAGAGCCACAAGACAAATATGAGCGACTCCACGATGAGCGACAAGAAACAACTAGTGCTATTCGCCACCAAAAGTGAGATGAGAGAAGTGTGTGAGAACCCCTCAAGTGTCTTTCACCTTGTGCTTTTATGTAATGGAGAAGCAAAACCTACTAACACTTCACCACCTCTACCTTTAGTGTTGTCTCATTTGTTGCAGGAATTCTCGGACATCTTTCCCGATGAGCTGCCACTGGGTCTACCTCCACTTCGCGGCATTGAACACCGCATCGACCTCATACCCAGCGCACCACTTCCGAACAAGGCTCCTTACTGTGTCAACCCCGAGGAAACCAAGGAGATACAACGGCAAGTGCAACAACTCATCGACAAAGGTCATGTACGTGAAAGCTTAAGCCCTTGTGCCGTCTCGGTTATTCTCGTGCCTAAGAAAGATGGAAGTTTTCGCATGTGCTCCGATTGTCGCCTGATAAATGCTATCACCGTTAGATACCATTACCCTATCCCACGTTTAGACGACATGGTTGATGAATTATGTGGTGCCACCATCTTTTCAAAAATTGATCTTAAGAGTGACTATTACCAAATTCGAATTCAAGAGGGTGATGAGTGGAAAACAGCTTTCAAAACCAAGTTTGGGTTATATGAGTGGTTGGTTATGCCGATGGGCTTATCGGAAGCACCCGGCTCATTTATGTGTCTCATGCATTTCGTTCTCCGACCTTACATAGGCGTCTTTGTAGTGGTTTACTTTGATGACATCCTCGTCTTTAGCAAGTCGCTAGAGGAACACGTAACACACATCAGTATGGTTTTGCAAACCCTTCGGAAAGAGCGCTTATATGCTAACATGGATAAATGCAATTTTGGCGTTGACAAGGTTGTTTTCCTAGGACTTGTCATTTCTTCACAAGGTGTTCACAATCATGAAACTAAAATTGAAGCAATTAAAACTTGGACACAACCAACGAATCTCCTACAAGTGCGTAGCTTTCTTGGTTTAGCCGGTTTCTATCGATGTTTTGTGAAGGACTTTAGCACAATTGATATGCCTCTACACGCCTTGAGCAAGAAGAACGTGCCCTTTATTTGGGGTCCTTCACAATACACCGCGTTCAATGAGCTAAAATCCTTGCTTACACATGCACCACTTCTTGCCCTACCAAACTTTGACAAACCTTTTGAGATTCATTGTGACGCTAGTGGTACCGGCATCGGTGGCGTGCTAATGCAAGAAAAACGCCCTATTGCGTACTTTAGTGAGAAGCTATCCGAAGCGCAACTTAACTACCCCATCTATGATAAAGAGCTCTATGCCTTAGTGAGAGTTTTACGTGTTTGGGAACAATATCTTAGACCTCATGAATTCATTCTTCATACAGACCATGAGACGCTCAAGTATCTCAAGGGTCAAACTAAGTTGAACAAACATCATGCCAAGTGGAGTGAGTTCATAGAGTCTTTTCCCTATGTCATCAAGTACATCAAAGGCAAAGAGAATGTTGTGGCGGATGCTCTTTCCCGCAAATGCATGCTTGTTAACCAACTCGAGTTGAATGTTATTGGCTTTGAGCACATAAAAGATTTGTACGAGCATGATCCGTTCTTTGCAAATCCTTATACTAAGTGTTTGACTCACACTTCTTGGGAACGATACTACATTAAGGATGGATATCTTATGAGAGCTAACAAACTTTGCATTCCCGAGTCTTCGCTTCGTTTGCTCCTTTTGCAGGAATCTCACGGAGGACTCATGGGACACTTTGGACGCGACAAGACATTTGCTACGCTCTCCAAGAACTACTTTTGGCCCAAGATGCTCCGTGATGTCTCACGCCTCACCAACCGATGCTCTACATGTCGCAAAGCTAAGTCAAAAGCTCAATCTCATGGTCTTTACATGCCACTTCCGATTCCATACCATCCATGGGAAGACATAAGGATGGACTTTGTACTTGGATTGCCTAGGACTCATAATGGAAAGGATTCCGTGTTTGTTGCCGTGGATAGATTTTCTAAAATGCCTCATTTCATTCCTTGTAACAAGATCGACGATGCTTCACATGTGGCAAATCTCTTTTGTAGGGAAATCATTCGTCTACATGGAGTGCGCAAGACTATTGTGTCGAATCGGGACGTCAAGTTCTTGAGCTACTTTTGGAAGACTCTATTCGCCAAACTCGGCATCAAGCTCCTTTTCTCTTCGGCATACAATCCACAAACCGACGGCCAAACGGAGGTGACGAACCGCCCACTTTCGACGCTTCTTCGCGTGTTGATCAAGAAGAACATCAAGGAGTGGGAGCAATGCTTGCCCATTGCCGAGTACGCCTACAACCGCACAAGACATTCGACTACCGGCAAGTCCCCCTTCGAGGTCGTCTACGTCTTCAACCCATTGTCCCCATTGGACATCCTACCTCTACCTCTCCAAGAGCGCGTCAACATGGACGCAAGTGCGCGAGCAAGCTATGTCAAGAAGGTGCATGGCGAAACAAGGACAACGATCGAGTGACAAGTACATCGCCTCACCACCAAGCTCAACGTCAACAAGGCACCAATGGTGTTCCAACCGGGTGATCTCGTATGGCTTCATCTTCGCAAGGACCGCTTCCCCAACGAACGCAAGTCCAAACTACTACCTCGAGCCGACGGACCCTCTAAGGTGCTAGCACGCTACAACAACAATGCCTACAAGATAGACATTCCACGCGACAAGTACAGTGTGAGCGATACCTTCAACGTCAAGGATCTCTCTCCATTCCATGGTGATGAAGATTTCGATCCGAGGTCGGATCTTTCCCAAGGGAGGGAAGATGATGTGGAACATCCCAAGGTCATCCCCATGGACCTACCATCGCCTCACCAAGTGCCCCAAGGACCAATGACACGTGCCCGTGCTAGAGCTCTCGAGACCAAGGTGACATCTCTCCTAGTCCAACTTCCATATGAATCTTGCGATACATGGCTACTACCTCACACGGATGTGCTTTGTGTGCTCAGCGTGACACCCCGAGACCGGTGCGCCAGGTGTCAGCCAGTTATTCGTCGTCGTTTCCATGTCATCTGCTTGCGTGTTGCATTTTGCCATGTCATCATTTGTATTGCATCATCATGTTTTCAAAACTTGCGTCCGTCCAAGTCCGCCCATCCTTTCCGTTGTCCGTTCTGAGGCCACACACACTTGCACGCGCCCGCGGCACCTCCAATATTTATTTTATGAGTGGCCAGAAAAAGTTCTCGAAATGGGATGAAACTTGGCGCGTGGTCTTATTATAGTGTAGACAGACCGCGTGTCAAGTTTCGTCGCATTCGGAGCTCGTTTGATAGCCCAACCGTTAAACTATAGCGGCACTAGTCGCCGGACAATTCGTCGGACGTTTTCGGTCTCCGAAAACCCCGCGGGCCTCTTTTCCCTTCTCACCTCACAGCCCGAGACCTCTTTGCACAGCCCACTAGGCCTTTCCATGATCCACTCGTGTCTGGAGCCATCGGTTCGCGATCGGATGCTCCGAAATCGCCCAAAACCCCCCTAAACCTAGCCCTATGCCTATTTATAGCCCCTCCATGTCCATTTTTGGCATCCCTAACCTCCACCCACAATCCCACCTCCATCCTCCTCGAAATTCGTGCCCATCCAGCTCCCTACCGCCACTTGGCGCCGCCCCACGGGCCAGCCACCGCTGAAACGGTCGCTTCGAGCCAACCCTCGCGCAACATGTGGCCTCCTCTCCCCTCCCTCCTCCGCCAGCCCGCCTAGCCCAGGCGCAGGCCCGCTCGAGCCCATCTGGGCCCGGGGAAGCCCGTCCACCCACCGCCACGGCGCGCGCCCCCGTGCCTCCTCCCCTCTGAGCCGCATCGCCGCCTCCACCACCGCAGCACGCCACCAGCGGCCTCCCGACGTCGGCTGCTCACTAGAGCGCGCCGCTGCATCTCCCACCGCCCCGCCAGCCTCGCGGGCGCGCGCCGCCGCCTGTAGTGACCTCCGCCGCCGCCCTACAGCCCGCCGCCGGGCCTCCTCCTCCTCCCCGTATCTCGCCGGCCGCCGCTCCTCTGGCCTGCCTCCGGCCAGATCCGGCAGGGAGTCGGCCGGATCCGCCGGATCCGCCCCCGATCTGCCTCCTTCCGTCCGTCCCCGCCGGTCCCTCGTGCTCTCCAGAGCCGAACCACCGCCGTCGGGACCTCGTCTGCCCTCGCCACGCCGGACATGTCCGGAGGAGTCGGACATGTCCAGTCTCCCCTCTCCGAGCCAATGACAGGTGGGTCCGAGCGCACACCCACCGACGGACGTGTCCGTCTTGACCGGACAATGTCCACCCCCCTCGGAAGTAGTTTTTCCCTAAGTCCCCAGCTCTGTTTTAAAAATGTATGCATGTTTGAGAGGCTGTAACTTTTTGTGTGTATGTCCAAATTGAGTGAATGATATGTCCAAATGTTCGTTGTGATATGCTCTTCATTTTGTTCCACTGTGGCATGCTTGTTTGAGTTCATCTTGATGCCCTAATCATCGTTGCAAGAGTGCTATATGGTTAAAACTGCTGGTAACTGTAATTTTGTTGCATGCTTGTGGTGATGATATTTCTTTGCACATTTATCCAAATGAAGCATATGATATGTCAAAATGTTCATTGTGAAGTACTCTACATGATGGTTGTTGTAGCATTCATGTTAGGTGCCATATTGCCATGTTAATCTCTGTTGCAAAAGTGCATGTGGCTATTAAGTGCTGAAACTTGTTATGAGATGTTGTTTTGTCTTGTTCAGAGCTATTGATGTGTTTGTCTTTTATGCCACATGTCAATATGTTTTAGAAGCACAATCATGCCATCTTTGTTGTGGTGCAATGCACTTTTCATGATATGCCTTGTGGCGTTTGCAACAAGCTTGTAAAGTGGCCTACTCGCTGTTATTGTTTCCTGAGACTTGTTGAAAAACTGCTAAGTCTGAAACTGTTAAACCTGATGCCATGTTTTCTTGATGCCTCACTCAAATCCATGCTTGTTTTGGGTTGGCTAATGATCATGTCTTGTTTTCCATGTTATGCTCTATCCATCCATGCCCTTATTTGCATATATGGCCTGTTGTAGCTTATTTATTTCTTGCTCTCAAGTTGCTATAAATGTACCTGTCAGACTTTTATCGGCATGATCAATTTGGTGAAGCATGTTGTTATTGATCCATGCCTCCTATGGAGTTGTACCAAAGGAGTTGTTTGGTGTATGCCATGTCTATTACATGTCCATGATCTTTATATACTTAGTAGAGCTGATATGCTTGTTGTTTTGTGCCTCCGAAGTCTAAGAAATCTGTAAACTTATTGAATCTTGTCATGCTTGTCTAATTGTGTTCCAGCAAGTTTTTGGGTGTGTTCTAAGTTCATGCTTGTTAATTATCATGTCTATTTCACATCCATGCCTCTTGTTATCATGTTTGAGTGTTGTAGCATATATATACCTTGCTCCAAAGTTGCTATGTTGCTGTTTTTGGACAGCTTGTTGTTATATCTTGTTTCATGTGTATGTGTTGAACCGTTGCTCTGTTTTGAGCGTGTCCTATATGAAACTTGTGTGATTTTGCATGTATAAGCATAATATCATGTTGTTTACATGTTTGGAGTGTGTTTGCTTGTTGGTTGGATGCATCTTGCATATTTGACATGCTTAACTTGTTTTGCTCATATCTTTTAGGCCGTAGCTCTGAATTAAATAAACTTTATATGAAACTTGACTAGAATTTCGAGTATATCAGCCCCTCTTGCTATCGTTATATGTTGCGCTACCCATCATTTATTGTCAGCCCCTCTCTTTGTTGCCATGAAACCTCTAACCTTTGACACCCAGCAAACCATTGTTTGGCTATGTTCCCCGCTTGCTCAGCCCCTCTTATAGCGTTGCTAGTTGCAGGTGAAGATGAAGATTGTTCCATGTTGGAACTTGTTGTCGGAATATCACAATATATCTTATATGTATTAACACACCTATATACTTGGTAATGGGTGGAAGGCATGGCCTTTTGCTCAGTGTTTTGTTCCACTCGTGCCACCCTAGGAGCCGATAAACCGGCGTTATGTTCCTTGATTTTGCGTTCCTAGCGCGGTTGGGCATATGGGGACCCCTTGACAGTTCGTCTTTGAATAAAACTCCTCCAGCAAGGCCCAACTTTGGTTTTAATTTGCAACATAATAAAAACTTAATTAATTAATTGCATAGGGAGTTAGCGCTACCCGAGGATTCTTCTACATACAGGGGGGCCAGTGCTGATGGTGTTGGTCACAAACGGGGGTTCTGCGGGGCCGCCACGGGGAAACTCGAGGAATCTGGCTCCCGTAAAATCACCCATCCGGTCGTGGCCTCAGTCGAGATGCGCGTGGCTACTATCAGGGTGTCGGCACGCCGGGAGGTCTTGCTGGACTTGTTTTACAATTGTCGAAATGTCTTGTGCATCGGGATTTCCGAGTCTGATCGGGCCTTCCCTAAGATAAGGGGTAATATTATTATTATCTCTGCTGATCGTGAGAGCTTGTGATGCGCTAAGTTAGGACACCCCTGAAGGGTTATGATCTTTCGAAAGTCGTGCCCGCGGTTATGTGGCAGATTGAAATTTGTTAATGTCCGGTTGTAGAAAACTTGACAAAGGATCCGAAGTAAAATACACGAACCGTGTGAGTAACCGTGACTGTCTTTTTTCACTTTGAGAAGAGAACATGGTGGGGTTATGTTTGACTCGTAGGTAGTACAGGATCTTTAGCGATCACTACTAGTTTGCGACCGTTTGCATAGATGCTCATCTTATTCTTGTACTCGTAAGTTAGCCACCATAATTTTGCTTAGCCACTGCTGCAACCTCACCACTTAACCTCTTCCTACCCTTTAGGCTTTGCTAGTCTTGATACCCATGGTTATGGGATTGCTGAGTCCTCGTGGCTCACAGATACTACAACAACAGTTGCAGGTGCGGGTTTTCGATGACTTGACGTGAGAGCGATGTTACCTTTTGTTGGAGTTCTTTCTTCTTCTTCTTCTTAGTCAGTCTTGGGCTAGGTTCCTGGTCGGTAGCTTGGGATAGCAGATGGATGTCGTTGTGGTTTTCATATTTGCATCCGTAGTCGGATGCCTTGTATTGATGTTGTTGTATTCATGTGACTTGTATGAATTGTTGTATCCCCATGTATTTATGTAATGGTACGATGTAATGATATCCATCTTGCTAAGCGCCCGAAATGCGGTTGTGTCCCAATCACGAGGTGTATCACATGATCGGGATAGAATCGCATCTTGGGCTTGACAAGTTGGTATCAGAGCCTTGACCGACCATAGGAGCACCCTTGATTGATCGTAGCTTGGCCATTGTCGAGTCTAGTAAAAACTATTTTTTCGGAGTCTAGTTATATCGGAGAGTAGCAATTCTTTTTACTTCTCAGCCCCTTCGTCGCTCTGGTGAGAAATCTTGATGTAGGTGTTTTGAATTACCCCTCTTCTTCTTCAATTATTTTTAGGATCACGTGGTTAGTTTTCGTTTGTTGCGTTGTCAGTTCTTTCATCTCGCTTCTCTCGTCAAGTCAATTTGACCCTCCTCGTCTTTTGCTTCAATCCTCGGTTCTTTCTAACCGATGTTGGTTCCCCATCCGAAGTGGTCTTTCTTTTTCCCACCCGCCCACCCTTTTGCTTCTCGGACCGGAGTCCTTAATCGAGTATCCATCCTACTCGTGTGAACCTTTGCTTTCTTTCCTTAATTATTTCAACTGGTGAATTCTCGTCTAGTTTGTCCTTCATCTCTTTTGTTCTCCGGTGGTTCCAATTCAATTTGTTCTCGGTGTTGTTCTTATTCTTTCCTCGGCTCAATTGTTTCATTTTTGCTCATTCGCCTCTCGCCATTTAATTGTTCCGGAGTCCTGAAGAAATCTCAGGAAATTCGTCTGTATTCCAGTTTATTACAAGTTGTCACCTCACTCAAGTCATTCAATCGTTTCGGTGCACCATCTCCTTTTCAATCCTTTCCAACGGTGTTTCTCTTCGGTGGACTCATAACCCACAGGTTTATTCCCAGGATCTTACCTGACTCTTTTAATTCTTCCGGAGTATCTCAATAATTTTGGTTGTGTTCCTCGTCGTCATCTGGAGACGAAGAAGAGTTTTCCTCCGAATCTTGTCCGTCCTCTCGAAGATTCATGATTCTAGCTGCATGTTATCCTCTCAAATTATCCTATTTGTCATAAATTATTTTCCTTACCCATCCGGAGTATTTCATGAATTCTTTTCATTGTGTTCCTCCGAAGGCCATCATTTCAAAAGATTTCTTCATTCTCAATTTCCAACTTCGTCCTCCAAATATTCTTCATTGATGCCTCCTCGTTCGTCTCACATTCATCCGGTGCGTCGTTCAAGTATTCTTTAATCAGTTCGCGATCTCTTCGTTCTCTTGCATCTGAAATTCCCCAAGTGTGTTATTCTTCCCGGTGATTCATTCTCTTTCCTTCGTTCGTATTCTAATTCTTCCCGGTGGTTCGTTCCTTTTTCTTCACTCGGTTTTGATACGGAGTATCCCATGATCATCACCATGTTCACTCGACGAGACCTCAACCACACACAATTGGACACAAGGTTCACTCGCTCCTCTCTGAACCTCCACTTTCTACATGTGAGACATGGCTACTACCTCAAATATATGTGCTATGCATGACCAGGAACCAAGAGGGAGGCCATGGAACAGCTAGGAGCATTGGACAAGACGGCGAGGACACCAAGTACAAGGAACAAGAGAAGCTGCTGGAAAAGCTTCAGGCTCCGGACGTCCGGCCTCTACCGGACGACCGGCGACTCCCAGGCGACCGGACGACCGGAGGCCACCGGACGTCCGTGACTTCGACGACAGAAGGAAAATAGCGGAAGTCCGAAGACTTCCGGACGTCCGGACCCTCGCGAGCCACCGGACGTCCGGTAGCCGTCGGACGTCCGCTACATGCTGTCTGCGTACAGTTATCGGGCCAGAGGCCCATGTATCCCTCTCCCACTTACCCCTTCGTGGCCCTAGACTATATATACTCCTCCACCTCCTCCATTTGAGGGTTAGCTTAGTGATAGCTCATTTGATACCTAGAGCTTTGCTCATCTAGTGGTTCATCTCCTCGAGAGTGACTGCGGCACCTCTTCGGAGAAGATCCACACGGATTCAAGACCTCCGCTATGGAGAAGATCCCGCGGGATACCCCAAGACCTCCTCACGGAGAAGAACCGGTTACCCTTTGTATCGTCCCTTGTTGATCATGGATCTTGTATCTCTTTGTGTTTCGAGGATCTAGCATATGTGTGACTTGTTCTTGTTGGTTTGAGTGTTTATCTCGTGTTTCCCCTCGTGTTCCCCTCTCGTGTTCTTCGTGTTCATCGTGGGATCCCCTCCATTTCATGAAAGATCGGCCATCTAGGGTTCCACCCTACATCATTATGGTATCATGAGCCACGTTTCTCACGAATTTGGAGCCCCCTCCACTGTTTTCTAGCTTGTTTTTGTTGTGTTCTTCCCCAATTTCGAAAATTCCCCACCAAAAATAGCCCCAATTTTTTTATCTGTTGGTTTGATGATATTTTGTTGATTTTGATCCATGGATTTGCTTGGTTTCAAGTGGATCTAGCACTTCCCCAAGTTTCCCCATCTTCTATCCACGAAATCTCATCAATTTTGACCCCCAAATCATCAAATTCCGCCCAAAATCGCGTCCCGGATCTCAAATCTCGCGTTGACCCCGACACACCGGACGACCGGCATTTTACCGGACGTCCGGACCCTCACGAAGCACCGGACGTCCGGAACTCACCGGACGACCGGAACCACATATACAGCAAAAAATACCGGATTTCCGGTCTTTTCCGGAGGTCCGGTATCCCCAAATTTTGACTTCGACTGATTTTTGTTTTGGTCATAACTAATTCATACGAACTCCGATTTGGACGTTCTTTAGCTCATTTCGAAGCTCTTGACATTCCCCATACCAGAAAAATACAACCATATTCATTTGACTCCATCATATTTTGTGGATTTTGGCATCTTTGCCTAGGGCCTCCACCACATCATCCGCATAACCACCACCGACTTCCGCAACCTAACCATTTTTGTTCCCATAGCATTTGTGGTTGCTTGAGTAGTGATTTGAGTCTCCTAAGGTGTTTAGGCTACTTAGGGACCATTGCTTCTTCATCAACCACCACCACCACTTCCGCATAGCATAGCCCACTATACATAGCCAACCCAACTTAACCAAATTTTGTTCGAGCTTGTTTGAGTTGTGGCTTGTGTCTCCTAAGGTGTTTCGGCTACTTAGGGACCGTGACTTCAACTCCGACATCGTGTATAGCCCATCTTTCCACTTCCGCAACCACCACGGCATTGCCGCTACCACCATTTGACATTTGTCCTTGAGATTTTGAGTTGTGGTTTTTCGGTTTCCTAAGGTGTTTCGGCTAATTAGGAACGGGTCTACATCAAGAGCACCACCTCTCATCATCAACACGGACGGTAACCTCGACGACATCATTGTATATTCCCCTTGAAATTGCATTGTTAACCCCTAGCCCATTTTGCATCACTTACCCATCGAGACTAGCCATTCGAGTATTGCCGGCAACGTGACTTGTGCACATTAGTGATCATACTTCCCATAGCATACATACCATATCACCGTGGTGCATATCTTGGTATCATCTCTTGTGACACAAGGTTGTCATCGCATATACTCAATTGCTATCTTGGTTCGTGAAGTTTTGCATGAGAAAAGAGCTCAAAAGAGAAAGAGCCAAACAAGCTTTTAAGCACAAAGAAAAAGATACGCAAAGAGCTTTTAAGCAAGAACCATAGAATCATACTACATTAAGATTGTCATACTCGATCATTTTGGATCATACCACCGGAATACCATACATATAGCATACTTGGGATAGAAGTCGTTGCATTTTGCATAGTAGGTTGTGCACAAGTTCGTATCCGCCTATTGTGCAATCGCGCTAGCGTCTCTCTAGTGTTGTGCAACAAGAGCATTTTCGTGGATTCCATATTTTGGCTCACCCCTTGGTTGCACGACCCCACTTATCTATCCGTGTGTGTGTTTCCGTGTGCCACCCATATTGCTATTGGTCTTCTTGTTTCACTTGCGAATTTGTGAATCTTTTTCAACATTATTGAGTCTTGCTAACATTTTGCATCAAATTTTTGTGCCACTATCCTCACCGAGCTCCACCATAAGCTTTACTTGTGTAGGTGTGAGAAACCGACAAGAATTGGTACCAATTGTGCTATTTCCTTGTTCCACATTTGAGTGATCATTGATCCATCTTCAACATCGGTCAAGGTACATTTGGTCTAGTTCTTCTCTTTCTCCCACTCATACTTGCTAGCATCTTGTGATGGATAGGCAAGGCATTTCATCTCCGCTCTTCGACATCGACGGCGCGAACAAGGACATCCACGCGAAAACCATCGGACTACAACGAGAAATGCAAGAGTGCTTGGGCAACATCGCCATCGAACAACGACACTTCAAGACAAGGACAATGGCTTCCTTCGACGACATGTGCGACTCCTTCAACAAACAAATGGCGGAGCTCCGACACTTGGTGGTCGATTACAAGTCTTCTTCCCCTTCGTCATCCTCTCGGCGGCGACGTTCAAGTCACAAGTCTTCGGAGCGCAAACATGATGCAAGTGCAAGTCTTCCACGGCCACACCGCCATGGCGACCATCGACATCGTCATGAAGGGCAAGTCACCTCCAAGCATCATGTGCACGACGACGACGAACGACATCTTCCAAGAGCTCAAGCACGACAACGACATCATCATCATGAAGATGCTCGACAAGCGCATATCTACAAGTCCGAAGAAGCTCTACATCACGCCAAGGCCAAGCTTCAAGAGCAAAAGAGAAGACCGCGAGACAAGCACACCCAAGACGGAGCTACGGCTACAACCACCACTTCGGCATCTTCGCCAAGTGCTATCAAGGCATCTTCGCCTTCGGACGTACGGCATCTTCGCCTACTTCCCATGAGTTCGCCTACATCGACGTCTTCATCATCAAGGCGACCATCTACGAGTGACGACGACAAGACGGTCGATCAAGGGCCATCCCCTTCGACTACGGCATTCACCTTTGGAGGCGTTATGGATGAGGCGGCGAAAGGAGTTGAGTTTGGAGACGTTTGCACCTACATCTCTCCGACACCCATATATCATGAGATGCCCCAATTTCCATGTGAGGAGAGACACCACCATATGAGTGACATGAGTGACTCCACCATATGTGAGATTGAGAGCATTTCTTTTGAGAGGACGAGAGTGATCACCACTATCCCCACACATGAGAGCATGCCACACATCCTATGTGAGGTTGAGAGCCATTTGAGTGACTCCACCAACCATACGAGTGAGAGCATCCACGAGGGAGTGAGTGAGCCACAACACTTAGTGAGTGAGGTAGTTGATAGGGCATGTGAGGCCACTATGATTTCTAACGACTTAACCTCTACTCCGAGTGTGTTTTCGTTGGTGCTAGGTATCCTACATGACGATATGCCTACCCTCGACGAGTCCATCCCTCCAATGGACAAACCGATGGCCATGGTGGAAGAAGATGCACCACCCACATGTTTCCATCATGATGAAGATGAGAACGAGTGGATCTTGAACACCTCACCTACAACGCATGAGCGAAACTCCAAAGGTAAAATAGGTGAAGGTGATGCTCTTGTCCCGCTCGTGGACTATCTTAACAATGATTGCTTGCATGATGTTGACACACCTATTGCCATGCTTCATGCTAGTGCGACTTCATCATGTCTTAACTTACCTACTTATGATGAATATGCTGATGAGCATGTTGAGTTGCCTAGTTGTGATGCTATGCTCCATAGGATCTCATGTGAAAATTCTTTTGGTCACATCATGTTCGACAACCCTCTAAACTTGTCATATGCTATGAGTGAGATTTCTCATATTGTTTCATATCAATCTCAACATAGTAACTATGCATGCCAAATTAAAGTAAATCCTATTTGCACTTGTGGCATCGATGACAAGATGATGGTCATTGGCTTGTGTTTCTCTTGCGATGATATTGCCATGCTTCCTTTACATGTTTTGCGCAATTCATCAACTATGCCATGCCATGAACACAATGTTCCAAATATGCTTTGCTTTGGATGTTGTCAATATTCTCCATGTGAACTTTCCAATAATGCTCATGAGGAGACCCCCATAGTTTCCTCATACATACTAGGAGATCTTGATGCATTCCATACCGTGCATGATTACAATGATTGTGTGCACCATATGCATTACATGAATAACAATGCTCTACCTACTTGTCATGATGCATTACACCATGTGAGTCTCCATTATGCCATACATAACAACAAACCTCTCATGATGGATGACATGTTTCTATACCACGCATCTCATTTATTTGAGCATTGGCTATTTTGTGCTAACCAACACATGCACGTGCGCATCATGATGGATGATGTGTACATATACCACGCACACACAATTTTCCTTTTGTCTTTGCTTTATGTAGGTACTCATGAACATTTGTCAACCTCACAATCCCATGAGTTGACAAAACGAGCTCTTGAGAGCGATGACGATTTGGGACCACATGGATTTTCCTTACCACCGTTCTCTTCGCGCAACCACTACGCGCATCTCTTTTACTTGGCTCTCACACGGCTATGGGCTATTTGCCACTTGTCACGCCCATACTATCGTGTTCACTTTGCATGTTATGCCTCTTGCTATGACTTTGCCATGCAATTGTGACCCTTGCTTGCCTTTACACATGATTCACCATTATACTACTTATATGTGTATTTGCATGCTTGGTGGAGATACTTGTAGCTATTGCCATGATTTCTTTGTGCCCCATGCTATTGTTGATTCTTGTGTTGAGAGAGACATGATATCCCATTGCTATTTCCATATGGCCTCTCATCAACACATTGATGCTATTTTGCTCATATCTTGCTTTCATGCTTGTGCTATGCCATGTGCATCATGTATTCTCACTATTAGCACACATGCCATGATTGCCATGATTACTTCTAGTATGTTGCATTTTTGCACTACTAGCTTGCTTGACTTGATCACTATGCTTGCTTGCTATGTTGCATCACCCATGTTCCTCTCTTACTTGCTTTCTTGGGTTGATGACATATATATTCATGCCATTCACATGATTCACATTGATCATTGTCACTTGTCTCCATTCGTTGCATCTCGCATATTCCCTTGTATTGAGTGCAACCATGCTATGCCTATTGATATTGGAGACTTTGACACCCTTCTTGTGATGCATACTTGCTTGATTGAGCCTATTGCACTTGGTTGTTATCGCATCATGTGCTTACATGTCATGCCACTTTACCTTGTCCTTTCTTATGATAAGCATCATGACTACACTTGTTGGGTATCTTACCATACGAATGATAGGTTTTGCAAGTCCGCTAACCTCATTTGTTTTTCCGAGTGTTTGTCATGTTCTTTCATTTTGAAGGATTCACAAGGCGGTGTCGTCATGCGACAACTTGGTCATGCGAAGGCATACATGATGTGCAACACCAACATTCGCGAGAATCTCCTAAAGGTGAACTCCTTCCCTTTGAGCCATCCTCACATACACATATTGGATGGGTCATTCTTTCATTGTTGTCTTCTTCTTCTTGTCTACATGATACATCTATTGGAGAGAGGACCTACATTGGAGATGGACCTTCAAGATGAGGAGCGCTCGGACTTATTGGATGCACCTTCGGACCTTCACTCATGCCACGACATCGAGCATTGGTATGTCAAAACCCCTTTGACACATTGCACCAAAACCTTCATATTTGTTGATTGTGTGCTCACATGCCATGCTCAATCGACATATCATTCCCATAACAAATTTGCATCTTGCCCATGGATTGACTCACATTATGATTGCCTTGTTGCATTTTGTATTCCCATGTCATCCATGATATATGAGCTTGTGCATTTCCTTAGCAAATTTGTTGTGATCTTTCTTGATGGCATATTCATACATCATGATCATCCTATCCTCCATCAATTGCATGATAACATACACATATTGAGCATCCATTGCCATGTTCATGCTCTTGATAAACCATCACACTATGACATCATTTTGCACAATGGTTGCATTGATCACATTCACAACACCTTTGTGTGCACCACAAATGCATTTACTCACATGAATGCTTTACACCTCATACTTTATCATCTTGCTAAGCTTCATGTACACGCGGACTCATTCTTACATGATGGACACTTTGTGTGTGCTAACCATTGTATTTCCAAGTGTACTTTGTGTTTGCTCATTTTGCATGTACCACATACCGGAGACACCTTGGAGTACTTGGAGTGCGACATGACCTCAACTTCGTCCAACTACAAGTCCGTTCACGACTACCGTTTCCATGGTGATGAGGTTTTTGATCCGAGGTCGGATCTTTCCCAAGGGAGGGGAGATGATACGGAGTATCCCATGATCATCACCATGTTCACTCGACGAGACCTCAACCACACACAATTGGACACAAGGTTCACTCGCCCCTCTCTGAACCTCCACTTTCTACATGTGAGACATGGCTACTACCTCAAATATATGTGCTATGCATGACCAGGAACCAAGAGGGAGGCCATGGAACAGCTAGGAGCATTGGACAAGACGGCGAGGACACCAAGTACAAGGAACAAGAGAAGCTGCTGGAAAAGCTTCAGGCTCCGGACGTCCGGCCTCTACCGGACGACCGGCGACTCCCAGGCGACCAGACGACCGGAGGCCACCGGACGTCCGTGACTTCGACGACAGAAGGAAAATAGCGGAAGTCCGAAGACTTCCGGACGTCCGGACCCTCGCGAGCCACCGGACGTCCGGTAGCCGTCGGACGTCCGCTACATGCTGTCTGCGTACAGTTATCGGGCCAGAGGCCCATGTATCCCTCTCCCACTTACCCCTTCGTGGCCCTAGACTATATATACTCCTCCACCTCCTCCATTTGAGGGTTAGCTTAGTGATAGCTCATTTGATACCTAGAGCTTTGCTCATCTAGTGGTTCATCTCCTCGAGAGTGACTGCGGCACCTCTTCGGAGAAGATCCACACGGATTCAAGACCTCCGCTACGGAGAAGATCCCGCGGGATACCCCAAGACCTCCTCACGGAGAAGAACCGGTTGCCCTTTGTATCGTCCCTTGTTGATCATGGATCTTGTATCTCTTTGTGTTTCGAGGATCTAGCATATGTGTGACTTGTTCTTGTTGGTTTGAGTGTTTATCTCGTGTTTCCCCTCGTGTTCCCCTCTCGTGTTCTTCGTGTTCATCGTGGGATCCCCTCCATTTCGTGAAAGATTGGCCATCTAGGGTTCCACCCTACATAGGTTTCAATTTTACGGTAGTTCGCTCAAGAGTTCTTTTCTGGTGTTATCATATCAATCAATTCATTTTTATTCCAATCCTACCGGTGTTTCATGAAGTTTTTCGCAAGTTCGCGGTATATCCCTCTTTAAACATTTCAATGAGAATAAGTAGTATGCGAATCCATTGCTTCTCATCAATTAATTGGTGGAGGACAAGCATAACATAATTCTTATTATTTTTCATCAAGTTGATTTAACTCCTTTCCTTCGGAGTTTATTCTTGATGAATAAATTCTAGTCCCAAGTGCTTTAATATTTTCTTCCCCGGAGTTCAAAATTTCCTGGGCTATCTCATCGGACTCTCGTCTAAATCATCGCAAGGCTTTAATCTTATTCTTTTCGTCCGTCATTTCTATATCATCATCCTTTTGTTACCGGAGTTCCTCTTGGTGGTTCCTCATGTTCAAGTCATTCTTCAAGTGTTCATCAAAATCCTTATGGAGCAGCTCAAGCGTTATTCTTTTGCCTCTTGAGTGCAAATAATTCTCCGTATTCTTTTGAAGTGGAGTTTTGCAATTCGTCATCCTCAGCTATTCAATCTTTGGTTGCGGCATAATATCACCTCAAGTTTGGGATGATTTCCATAAGTCCACACCAAGCTTATTCTTTTGTTGTTGACTTCTCAACAACTCCGTTCATCCTTTCTTCGCAAGGATGCTTTTAATTCATTCATGGTGGAAGTTGTTCTTCTCTTATCCGTTCGTGTCATTCCACTCTTTAAATTCTTCCGGAGGCAATGTCTTGTTCATTTCATCATGTTTTGTTTTATCTTCTCGAGGTTATGTTCTATTCCTTCCACTTTCAGCCGGAGTGCTGCCTAAATCCCTTCGTTCGAATTTCTTTTCTATCTCTTATTAACCGTAGTGGTTTCGAATTCATTCTTGTTCCTTCAGCTCTTGTTTTGTGCCTTTCAACCCCTTGGTTCTCGTGTGTTCCTTGTTCTTCTTTTGTAATGGAGTTTCTCTTTCTCGTTCATCTCCATTCTATTCGTTCTTTCAAAGTGGCTCAACCTCTCAAGATTCTTTGGTTTCACTCTTTTCTCAGAGAAGAACGTTGTTCTTCCTTTTCCCTCCCGTCTCATTCCTAAGATCTCGGGACGAGATCTCTTGTTAGTAGGGGAGTATTGTGACACCCCGAGACCGGTGCGCCAGGTGTCAGCCAGTTATTCGTCATCGTTGCCATGTCATCTGCTTGCGTGTTGCATTTTGCCATGTCATCATGTGCATTGCATCATCATGTTTTCAAAACTTGCATCCGTCCGAGTCCGCCCGTCCTTTCCGTTGTCCGTTCTGAGCCCACACACACTTGCACGCGCCCGCGGCACCTCCGAATATTTATTTTATGAGTGGCCGGAAAATGTTCTCGGAATGGTATGAAACTTGGCGTGTGGTCTTATTATAGTGTAGACAGACCGCGTGTCAAGTTTCGTCGCATTCGGAGCTTGTTTGATAGTCCAACCGTTAAACTATAGCGGCACTAGTCGCCAAACAATTCGTCGGATGTTTTCGGTCTCCGAAAACCCCGCGGGCCTCTTTTCCCTTCTCTCCTCGCAGCCCTAGACCTCTTTGCACAGCCCACCAATCAGCCCACTAGTCCTTTCCTAGACCCACTCGCGTCCGGAACCATCGGATCGCGATCGGATGCTCCGAAATCACCCAAACCCCCCCTAAACCTAGCCCTATGCCTATTTATAGCCCCTCCATGTCCATTTTTGGCATCCCTAACCTCCAGCCACAATCCCACCTCAATCCTCCTCGAAATCCGTGCCCATCCAGCTCCCCACCGCCACTTGGCGCCGCCCCACGGGCCAGCCGCCGCCGAAACGGTCGCTCCCAGCCAACCCTCGCATGACATGTGGTCTCCTCTCCCCTCCCTCCGCCGTGAGCCCGCCTGGCCCGGGCGCAGGCCCGCCCGAGCCCATCTGGGCCCGGGGAAGCCCGTCCACCCGCCGTCGCGGCCCGCGCCCCCGTGCCTCCTCGCCTCCGAGCCGCATCGCCGCCTCCACCACCGCAGCACGCCACCGGCGGCCTCCCAACGCCGGCCGCTCACTGGAGCGCGCCGCTGCATCTCCCGCCGCCCCGTCAGCCTCGCGGGCACGCGCCGCCGCCCATAGTGACCTCCGCCGCCGCGGTACAGCCCGTCACCGGCCCTCCTCCTCCTCCCCGTATCTCGCCGGACGCTGCTCCTCTGGCCCGCCTTCGGCCAGATCCGGCAGGGAACCGGCCGGATCCGCCCCCGATCTGCCTCCCTCCATCCGTCCCCGCCGGTCCCTCGTGCTCGCCGGAGCCGAGCCGCCGCCGTCGGGGCCTCGTCTGCCCTCGCCGCGCCGGACATGTCCGGAGGACCGGACATGTCCCGCCTCCCCTCTTCGGAGCCAATGACAGGTGGGTCCGAGCGCACACCCACCGACGGACGTGTCCGTCCGGACCGGACAATGTCCACCCCCCTCGGAAGTAGTTTTTCCCTAAGTCCCCAGCTCTGTTTTAAAAATGTATGCATGTTTGAGAGGCTGTAACTTTTTGTGTGTATGTCCAAATTGAGTGAATGATATGTCCAAATGTTCGTTGTGATATGCTCTTCATTTTTTTTTCCACTGTGGCATGCTTGTTTGAGTTCATCTTGATTCCCTAATCGTCGTTGCAAGAGTGCTATATGGTTAAAATTGCTGGTAATTGTAATTTTGTTGCATGCTTGTGGTGATGATATCTTTTTGCACGTTTATCCAAATGAAGCATATGATATGTCAAAATGTTCATTGTGAAGTGCTCTACATTATGGTTGCTGTATCACTCATGTTAGGTGTCATATTGCCATGTTAATCTCTATTGCAAAAGTGCATGTGGCTGTTAAGTGCTGAAACTTGTTATGAGCTGATGTTTTGTCTTGTTCATAGCTATTGATGTGTTTGTCTTTTATGCCACATGTCAATATGTTTTAGAAGAACAATCATGCCATCTTTGATGTCGTGCAATCCACTTTTCATGATATGCCTTGTGGTGTTTGCAACAAGCTTGTAAAGTGGCCTACTTGTTGTTGTTGTTGTTTCCTGAAACTTGTTGAAAAACTGCTAAGTCTGAAACTGTTAAACCTAATGCCATGTTTGCTTGATACCTCACTCAAATCCATGCTTGTTCTGGGTTGGCTAATGATCATGTCTTGTTGTCCATGTTATGCTATATCCATCTATGCCCTTATTTGCATATATGGCCTGTTGTAGCTTATTTACTTCTTGCTCTCAAGTTGTTATAAATGTACCTGTCAGACTTTTATCAGCATGATCAATTTGGTGAAGCATGTTTTTATTGATCCATGTCTTCTATGGAGTTATTTGGTGTATGCCATGTCTATTACATGTCCATGATCTTTATATACTTAGTAGAGTTGATATGCTTTTTGTTTTGTGCCTTCGAAGGCAGCATCATGATGATGTTTTTGCCTTTCCAGATTTTGGCTAAGTCTGAGAAATCTGTAAACTTATTTAATCTTGTCATGCTTGTTTAATTGTGTTCCAGCAAGTTTTTGGGTGTGTTCTAAGTTCATGCTTGTTAAGTATAATGATAGAGGTGAGGGGTCCCGATCTTTCGATGAGATGATAACTATCGATTTGGTGGAGATGACTTTGACGATCCGACTACAAACGTGCACGACGTTGCGCCTTAGCAATCGCTAAACCAATCTTCAGCGGTTACTGACAATGCCAGAAGCACGATCAGCCTGACCACGAAGGTCTATTCCTGCATGCAATCGAAGAACAAGCAAGAATATGATAAAGCAATCTGAATATTGCAAATATAAATGATGTATTGTTAAAGGTGGGGATCCGTAAGCGGTCTTGGTCTGGTCGTTGGACACAAACGAAGTACACGAAGTTGCAATGGCTAACTTTTGACTAAACAAATCCCCAAAGAAAAAGCTACTAGATGGATCTACTTATATAGGAGCAAGGGGTGGCGTCCAAGGAGGTGGAAGGACGTCCCAAGGCAGCCTAAAACTAACCCTAGGTCGTACAAGGCTCATGGGCCCAAGTGGAGGTGATGTAACACCTTTGGACTTGTAGTTTGACTCGGATTCTGCTGCAGCGTCAGATTGTTTCGTCGGTATCTCAACGCTCCGGACGAATTTGAAGGTGAATCCAATTGGGTTGGAAAGTGCACGAAATCTAGTTTCCAACAAAAAAAAGAAACACCCAATTCGGAGTCCGTATGAAGGAGTTCTTGCCGTTTTAAGTCAGGTATGTCTGTGCAGTCCGAATCTGGATGCAGAACGTGAGAGACTTGGACTCTATCTTCTCTTGGCCCAAAAGTGACGTGAGAGAACTTTTTGAACAGCCCCTAAACTTCTCTTTTTCCCTTATCTTCATATGTGAATTATACAAATGTCCCATGCACCTGGAATTAGACATGGCACAAAAGTCTGTGAAGTATTTTTGTTCTGGATAACATAAATAAATTGTTGCATAGTTTGCATTAGAAATCACCTCACAAATATACATGTATGCAATATTTTTGGTCATATCCGAGGTAGTCATGTCCTCATCATCCTTCCTTTTTTGAAAATAAAGCCGTCCTCGGCGCTGCTTAATCTGAAATGTGGGTAAGAAAAAAGACAAGGTGTACATGTTGTATATGTATATGTCATCCATTTTTACTTCCCTTAATTTTCGCACATATGACACATGTATAGATGAGTAACTTTCGTAGTTCATAAAATATAAAGCCAAAATATTATCACAAGAAGTAGAAGGCATGAAAGTATTGCAACTCAATTTGCACATATAAGTGAAGCTCTTAATCGTTACAAAAGATTGGCAATGCTCATCATTAAACCATCCCAACCTTGATGAACCATCACCAAGATTAGAGGTCATATCAAAATGGTTAAACATTGGCACAACTATTTTCACACGTATTTGATCCAAATCTGATTTATTCCCTGATTCAAATGGTTCTTTCGCATCAATAGTTAATTCAATTGGTTCACTCACAATTGTTTGATCACATGGCAAAGTCAAATCACGAACATATTCCTCTAAAATAGTTGGTGTGATCAAAGTAGTGGATAGCTCATCGCATGGTTCATTTAAATTGACAAGGCATTCACCATACTCATGTGGAGGTGGAAAATCGGTACCTTTGTCATTACCTCTTATGATCAACTCAGATGATGTAGGCACTATCGGAGGTGATGTGTCACATGGTGGAGGTGATGTAGTCCTCACAACAACGGATGTGTCTGTCATAGTACGCCTAGTAGTGGAAGGAACAACCGTATCATTTCTTGGAATGTGCACCTGGCGCTTATTCTCCTTACGGACAATACGTTGTTTTATTTCCTGTTCAGCACTACAAGCAAGACGAAACAAATGGTCCATAGGATAACACTCTTCATGAATTAGTAACTCCTGAATATCACGATTTAATCCTGCCCAAAATCTATCCATAAAATCGTCTTCACTTTCTTGTAAAGAGGAATGCAACAAGGTAGTTTGTAAATCATCATAATATTTCGTTACGGTGTCACTACCTTGTTTTAAATGTTGCAACTTTGTAAGCATGTCACGAGTATAATAAGCAGGGACGAATGTATGTCACATGGCAACTTTCAAATCAATCCAAGTAGCAGGTATATAATTAGGGTGTAACCGACAATATTCACTCCACCAAACTAAAGCATAACCAGTGAAAGAACCAACCGCAACCTTAACTTTTTTACGTTCATCAAAACTATGGGAAGCAAATAGATTATTTATGTCAAACTCCCATTCAATATATAAAGCAGGTCTAAAACGGCCATTAAACGGTGGTATAGAAATATTAACCTGATCATGTGCATTTGGATGTTTGTGCACCTCTCGTGATGGTAGTGGTATGTCCTTAGGTGGTGGCACATCTCCCGCGATCGACAAAGCCCATGAGTTGACTCTGGATCCTGTCATGATTAGTAGAAAAAAGAAACAAAATTCGAGAATAATGTTCCTATGAACTACTAGGATGTGGTGGTAAAGCGCTCACAGTAAAGCAAATATCAATATCTTACAAGTTCTTACCATGCAGCAACTGGTGATAGGCAACCAGCGGTGTCAAATAACTCCAAAGATTGAGTAAAGTGATTGCCAGGTGAACGTACGTAACACGGTGTAGAAATATGTGGAGCTGGGTTGGCTTTATATGGTAGCAAAAGATTAGCAATAATCAATTCAGAGATGCAATGTTGAATAAACGCTCAACGACGGTACTGTGCTGGTCCTATGCTAGAGCGGACTAGAGACGCGAGCCTAGAACACTAATGAGGTAACGGTGTAACACAACTATCATCAATAAAGGATACGAAGTAGCTCTGGACAGCACGATATAAGTGAAGACCACAACGGCAGTAAAGATAATGATGAAAACAACTACCAAGCAGAATATACAACAACACTCTCTCCAACTTTCTTTTCCTTCTTTTTCTTTTTCTTTTTTTTCTCCCACTTTTTTTTTCTTTCTCTCCTCTTTTTTTTTACTTTTTTTTTCTCTATCTTTTTTTTTCTTAATCCCTCTTTCCAAGACAAACTAGATAAGATGCAGATTGGATCAAGCAATGATGCGAACGACTTCAACTATGATTGTGACAATGAACGACGGGTAGCACGAGGTGGAAATTGATGGATGAGGTGGTGGACAGCGGAAGGGATAACGATGGAGCGGTGACGTGACTAATCTGAACAGAACTCGAAACTCTAACGAACTAGACACTAAGACCAGCAACTCGACACGCCGATGCACCCGATAATTCAATAATTCAAACAATGAAAAGAAAATTGCAAAGGCTCAGACTGGCTAGGACAATGGATGAATAGATCTAACTTTTTTTTGTGGCTTTTCCTTGGACAATAGGTAAGAAAATAAATCTAATCTAGGAATAACTGGAAATTCTCACCGAGCAACCTGAAAACTGATACCACTTGATAGAGGTGAGGGGTCCCGATCTTTCGATGAGATGATAACTATCGATTTGGTGGAGACGACTTTGACGATCCGACTACAAACGTGCACGACGTTGCGCCTTAGCAATCGCTAAACCAATCTTCAGCGATTACTGACAATGCCAGAAGCACGATCAGCCTGACCACGAAGGTCTATTCCTACATGCAATCGAAGAACAAGCAAGAATATGATAAAGCAATCTGAATATTGCAAATATAAATGATGTATTGTTAAAGGTGGGGATCCGTAAGCGGTCTTGGTCTGGTCGTTGGACACAAACGAAGTACACGAAGTTGCAATGGCTAACTTTTGACTAAACAAATTCTCAAAGAAAAAGCTACTAGATGGATCTACTTATATAGGATCAAGGGGTGGCGGCCAAGGAGGTGGAAGGACGTCCCAAGGCAGCCTAAAACTAACCCTAGGTCGTACAAGGCTCATAGGCCCAAGTGGAGGTGATGTAACACCTTTGGACTTGTAGTTTGACTCGGATTCTGCTGCAGCGTCAGATTGTTTCGTCGGTATCTCAACGCTCCGGACGAATTTGAAGGTGAATCCAATTGGGTTGGAAAGTGCACGAAATCTAGTTTCCAACAAAAAAAGAAACACCCAATTCGGAGTCCGTATGAAGGAGTTCTTGCCGTTTTAAGTCAGGTATGTCTGTGCAGTCCGAATCTGGATGCAGAACGTGAGAGACTTGGACTCTATCTTCTCTTGGCCCAAAAGTGACGTGAGAGAACTTTTTGAACAGCCCCTAAACTTCTCTTTTTCCCTTATCTTCATATGTGAATTATACAAATGTCCCATGCACCTGGAATTAGACATGGCACAAAAGTCTGTAAAGTATTTTTGTTCTGGATAACATAAATAAATTGTTGCATAGTTTGCATTAGAAATCACCTCACAAATATACATGTATGCAATATTTTTGGTCGTATCCAAGGTAGTCATGTCCTCATCATATAATGTCTATTTCACATCCATGCCTCTTGTTATCATGTTTGAGTGTTGTAGTATATATATACCTTGCTCCAAAGTTGCTATGTTGCTGTTTCTGGACAGCTTGTTGTTATATCTTGTCTCATGTGTATGTGTTGAACCGTTGCTCCGTTTTGAGCGTGTCCTATATGAAACTTGTGTGATTTTGCATGTAGAAGCATAATATCAGGTTGTTTACATGTTTGGAGTGTGTTTGCTTGTTGGTTGGATGCATCTTGCATATTTGACATGCTTGACTTGTTTTGCTCATATCTTTTAGGCCGTAGCTCCGAATTAAATTAACTTTATATGAAACTTGACTAGAATTTCGAGTAGATCATCATGGTGCATGTTAACTTGCTGTTTAACAACTTTAACTTAAGGTTTGTTCAGATCTGAACCAATTTCGAAATGCGCATATGAGGACTCACTGGAATTGTTATATGTTGATTTTGGCCTCATTTAAACTTGCCTTGTTGTGATGTTCTTGTGTGCTTCATCCCTTGCCATGTTTTGCATCATATAGACTTGTCTTGCATCATACTTGGTTGAGCATCTTGTCATGTTCTTGAGTGGTGTGTTTACCGTGTTGTGTGCTTCTTCTCGCTAGTTCATATTTCGTTGCGATCGTGAGGATTCGTTCAACTACACTTGGCTCGTCTTCGTGGCTTCTTCTTCGTCTTCTTCATGGACCCGTTCTTCTTCCTTGCAGGATCTCAGGCAAGATGACCATCACCTTGGATACATTTACTATCATTGCCATGCTAGTTGTCTCGATGCTATCGTTATATGTCGCGCTACCCATCATTTATTGTTAGCCCCTCTCTTTGTTGCCATGAAACCTCTAACCTTTGACACCCAGCAAACCGTTGTTTGGCCATGTTCCCCGCTTGCTCAGCCCTTCTTATAGCGTTGCTAGTTGCAGGTGAAGATGAAGATTGTTTCATGTTGGAACTTGTTGTTGGAATATCACAATATATCTTATATATATTAACACACCTATATACTTGGCAATGGGTGGAAGGCTTGGCCTTTTGCTCGGTGTTTTGTTCCACTCATGCCACCCTAGGAGCCGATAAACCGGCGTTATGTTCCTTGATTTTGCGTTCCTAACGCAGTTGGGTATATGGGGACCCCTTGACAGTTCGTCTTTGAATAAAACTCCTCCAGCAAGGCCCAACTTTGGTTTTAATTTGCAACATGATAAAAACTTAATTAATTAATTGCATAGGGAGTTAGCGCTATCCGAGGATTCTTCTACATATAGGGAGGCCAGTGCTGATGGTGTTTGTAACGCCCCGGACACACCCGCCGGTGGTCGTTACTCCTGGCGGAATCTAGACTGGCCCCACACATCAATACTAGTCTTTTATGCGCACTTTGTCCTCACTCATGCGCACCTGGGAGCAACTTCCCGGTCGGTCACCCATCCTGAAACTACTCCAAGCTGAGCACGCTTAACTTTCGAGTTCTATCCGAATGAGCTCCTGGAAAATAAGGAATTCCTTATTGATATGAGTAGTCTATCATCCCTATTAAGCCAGGCCATCACATACACCCTCACTCAGAGGAACCGACGTCCTCGTCGGGCCACAGGAATGTTCCCTCTTGGCACAACCGTCTGTGCTTCCAGGACAGCACATGTGTCATGTTGTGTGCCACGACGGGTCACAAACGTCATGCACAACATGACTGCAAACTGTCCGCAAACATCCGTGTAACCGCGAGGGTCGGCTCTGCTACCAACTTGTAAAGCTCCGGACACACCCGCCGGTGGTCGTTACTCCTAGCGGAATCTAGACTGGCCCCACACATCAATACTAGTCTTTTATGCGCACTTTGTCCTCACTCATGCGCACCCGGGAGCAACTTCCGGGTCGGTCACCCATCCTGAAACTACTCCAAGCTGAGCACGCTTAACTTTGGAGTTCTATCCGAATGGGCTCCCGAAAAAGAAGGAATTCCTTATTGATATGAGTAGTCTATCATCCCTATTAAGCCATGCCATCACAGTGTTGGTCCCAAATGGGGGTTCTGCAGGGCCGCCACGGGGAAACTTGAGGTATCTGGCTCCCGTAAAATCACCCATCCGGTCGTGGCCTGAGACGAGATACGCGCGGCTACTATCAGGGTGTCGGCACGCCGAGAGGTCTTGCTGGACTTGTTTTACCATTGTCGAAATGTCTTGTGCACCGGGATTTCCGAGTCTGATCGGGCCTTCCCTAAGATAAGGGGTAATATTATTATTATCTCTGCTGATCGTGAGAGCTTGTGATGGGCTAAGTTGGGACACCCCTGCAGGGTTATGATCTTTCGAAAGTCGTGCATGCGGTTATGTGGAAGATTGGAATTTGTTAATGTCCGGTTGTAGAAAACTTGACAGAGGATCCGAAGTAAAATACACGAACCGTGTGAGTAACCGTGACTGTCTCTTTTCACTTTGAGAAGAGAACACGGTGGGGTTATGTTTGACTCGTAGATAGTACAGGATCTTTAGCGATCACTACTAGTTTGCGACCGTTTGCGTAGATGCTCATCTTATTCTTGTACTCGTAAGTTAGCCACCATACTTTTGCTTAGCCGCTGCTGCAACCTCACCACTTAACCTTTTCCTACCCTTTAAGCTTTGCTAGTCTTGATATCCATGGTTATGGGATTGCTGAGTCCTCGTGGCTCACAGATACTACAACAACAGTTGCAAGTGCAGGTTTCCGATGACTAGACGTGAGAGCGATGTTACCTTTTGTTGGAGTTCTTTCTTCTTCTTCTTCGTTAGTCTTGGGCTAGGTTCCTGGTCGGCAGCCTGGGATAGCAGATGGATGTCGTTGTGGTTTTCATGTTTGCATCCGTAGTCAGATGCCTTGTATTGATGTTGTTGTATTCATGTGACTTATATGAATTGTTGTATCCCCATGTATTTATGTAATGGTACGATGTAATGATATCCATCTTGCTAAGTGCCCGAAATGCGGTTGTGCCCCAATCACGAGGTGTATCACGTGATCGGGATAGAATCGCATCTTAGGCCTGACACTCAGGTATCAAGAAGACCCCAGCGGAGAGGTTCATGAAGATGGACAAGCCCACGAGTTCACGGATGAAGCATGGAAACGAGAGAAGCTGAAGAAAGTACCACGCCAAGGACATCCGGCCCCTGGACCAGCAGCTACAGAATAGCCCCAGCAGCCGAAGCTACACGGCCCGAACATCCGGCCTCGGGCCCGGAAATCCGGCGCCACACCACACATGCACACCCGAGACTAGGCCGCTAGCCCGGACATCCCGCGAACTGCCCGGACATCCGGCGCCTCTCCAACGCCCGGACATCCGGCCCGAACGCCGCACATCCAGCCATGCCTACGCGCAGCCTCTTGGGTTTCGACCCGTGTATCCCTTTTTGTCCCCTAGACTATAAGTACTCCTTCCCCTCCTCTTTTCTAGGGTTAGCTTGGTGATAGCTCATTTGATACCTAGAGCTTAGCTCATCTAGTGATTCATATCCTCGAGAGTGACTGCGGCCCCTCTTCGGAGAAGATCCACACGGATTCAAGACCTCCTCACGGAGAAGATCCTACGGGATACCCTCAATACCTCCTTCCAAAGAAGACTACCTTTGTATCGTCCTTTGTTGACCATGGATCGTGTATCTCGTTATGTATCGTGGATCTAGCACTTGTGTGACCATCTTTGTGTTGATTTGAGTGTTCCTCTTGTGTTTTTCCCCATATTCCCCTTTGTGTTCTTCGTGTTCATCGTGGGTATATCTCCTCTTCGTGAAATATCGGCCTAGATCGGGTGGACCCTGCATCATAGAGTTTGCCAAAGTTTTTCTTTATCACTTTCAGTTTATCAACTGAATTGCTTGAGGACAAGCAAAGGTTTAAGCTTGGGGCAATTGATACGTCTCCAACGTATCTACTTTTCCAAACACTTTTGCCCTTGTTTGGACTCTAACTTGCATGATTTGAATGGAACTAACCCGGACTGACGTTGTTTTCAGCAGAACTGCCATGGTGTTATTTTTGTGCAGAAATAAAAGTTCTCGGAATGACCTGAAATTCAACGGAGAATTATCTTGGAATATATAAAAAATATCTGCGGAAAGAACCAGACCAGGGGGCCCGCACCCTGTCCACGAGGGTGGGGGGCGCCCCCCCCCTGCCTCGTGGGCCCCCTGTTGCTCCACCGGCGTCTTCCCCGACTCCATATATTCACTTTCGGGGAGAAAAAATCAGAGAGAAGGAATTATTGCGTTTTACGATACGGAGCCGCCGCCAAGCCCTGATCTCTCTCGGGGGGGCTGATCTGGAGTCCGTTCGGGGCTCCGGAGAGTGGAGATCATCGCCGTCGTCATCATCAACCTTCCCCCGTCACCAATTCCATGATGCTCACCGCCCTGCGTGAGTAATCCCATCGTAGGCTTGTTGGACGGTGATGGGTTGGATGAGATTTACCATGTAACCGAGTTAGTTTTGTTAGTGTTTGATCCCTAGTATCAACTATGTTCTAAGATTGATGTTGCTATGACTTTGCCATGCTTAATGCTTGTCACTAGGGCCTGAGTGCCATGATTTCAGATCTGAACCTATTATGTTTTCATGAATATATGTGTGTTCTTGATCCTATCTTGCAAGTCAATAGTCACCTACTAAGTGTTATGATCCGGCAACCCCGAAGCGACAATAGTCGGGACCACTCCCGGTGATGACCGTAGTTTGAGGAGTTCATGTATTCACTATGTGTTAATGCTTTGGTCCGGTACTCTATTAAAAGGAGGCCTTAATATCCCTTAGTTTCCACTAGGACCCCGCTGCCACGGGAGGGTAGGACAAAAGATGTCATGCAAGTTCTTTTCCATAAACATGTATGACTATATTCGGAATACATGCCTACATTACATTGATGAACTGGAGCTAGTTCTGTGTCACCCTATGTTATAACTATTACATAAGGAATCGCATCCGACATAATTCTCCATCACCTATCTAATGCCTACGAGCTTTTCACATATTGCTTGTTGCTTATTTACTTTTTTGTTGCTACTGTTACAATCACTACAAAAACACTATCGCTACTTTTGCTACCGTTACCGTTACTTCCATATTGCCTTGCTGCAGATACTAAGTTTCCAGGTGTGGTTGAATTGACAACTCAACTGCTAATACTTAAGAGTATCCTTTGGCTCCCCTTGTGTCGAATCAATAAATTTGGGTTGAATACTTTACCCTCGAAAATTGTTTCGATCCCCTACACTTGTGGGTTATCATAATGCATTAAGCAAGATGACATGATGTAGCGGAATTAACTCAAGCAATATGATGAAAACTCCATCTTGTTATCCTCGATGGCAACAATGCAATACATGTCATGTCCCCTTATGTCACTGGGATTGAGCATCGCAAGATTGAACCCAAAGCAAAGCACTTCTCCCATTACAAGATAAACTAATCTAGTTGGCCAAACCAAACCGATAGTTTGAAGAGAATTACTAAGATATTAAATCATGCATAAAATAATTCGGAAGAAACTCAAATATTATTCATATATAATTTGATCATAAACCCACAATTCATCGGATCTTGACAAACACACCACAAAAGAATATTACAACTGATAGATCTCCAAGAACAACGAGGAGAACATGTTATTGTGGATCAAAGAGAGAGAAGAAGCCATCTAGCTACTAGCTATGGACCCGTAGGTCTGTGGTAAACTACTCACACTTCATCGTAAGGGCAATAGGGTTGATGTAGACGTCCTCCATGGTTGATTCCCCCTCCGACAGAGTACCGAAAAAGGCCTCCAGATGGGATCTCGCGAGAACAGAAGGTTACGGCGGCGGAAAAGTGGTTTTGACGGATGTTCTGGGGTTTCTAGAATATATGTGAATTTATAAGCGAAAGAAGTAGGTTAGGGGAGGCACGAGGGGCCCACAAGGTAGGGGGCGCCCTACCCCCTGGGCGCGCCCTCCACCCTTGCGTCCGCCTCGCACATCCCCTGGTGTGTACTCCAAGTCCATCTGGTGTCTTCTGGTCCAAGAAAAAACTTCGTAAATTTTCGTTCTGTTTGGACTCTATCTGATATTCCTTTTCTGCGAAACTCAAAAACAAGGGGAAAAACATAAACTGACACTGGGCTCCGGGTTAATAGGTTAGTCCCAAAAATCTTATAAAATATCATATAAATGCATATACAACATCCCCAAGCTTAATTCCTGCTCGTCCTCGAGTAGGTAATGATATAGGCAAAGGTGTCCCGTCTTTCGATGAGATGGTGGCTATCGTTTTGGAGGAAGTCGGCTTTGACGATCCGACTCGAATGTGCGAGGACGTCGCCCTTAGCAATCGCTAAACCAACTCCGAGAGGTTATTGACCACGCCGGAGCACGATCAACCTGACCACAAAGGTTTGTTTCCTGCAAGCAAATGAAGAACAAGCAAGAAACCGAGATTGCAATCTGGATATTGCAAATTCAAGAGGAAAGCTTTATTGATCAAGTGGGGTTCTGTGACGTCTTTGTCTGGTCGTTGAACACAAACGAAGTACGCGAAGTTGCAGCTATGGTGAACTTTAATCTAAACAAAACCCAAAGTCTAAACGACGCCCTAAGGGCTATATATATGGGGGAAGAGGGGGGAATTTCGTGGCCCTTGGAGGAGGGGTCCAAAACCAACCCTAACTCTTGTTTCCCCACACATACGAACTCTAAAAATAGCCTATACTCAAGTATTTCGAAATTACATGGGCCTGGCCTAGTAATAAGGTGATGCAGCACCTATAATAGCCCCTGGACGAAATTTATGAAGTGTCATCTTGTATATTTCGTCCAAGGCTTCACACACTCATTATTGTGGCTTCAAAGTCCTGAAATCATCACTTGTAACTCCGTTCTTGTTCCCCTTGTGCATGCCATCATCTCCATGCTTGATCTTCTTCCAATGTTCATACTTCTTGTCCAAGCTACGCCCTTCATTTGTAAGCAAGACAAATGTATCCAATTTAGGCAGCATCATATTCTCATGAACATTAGAATCATTACCAAGAAACGAAAGTACTTGGTAATTTAATTGGTGTGCGCGAGCTCTAGTAATTGGTCATGTATATGTGTCAGTTGGGGCTGTGGGTGTAACCTTGTTAGTGATGTCCTCGTCATCCTCCCCTTCTTGAATTGAAGTCGTCCTCGACGGAAGCTCATCTTCCTCACCCAAGTAAGGCTTCAAATATGCAATGTTAAATGTGGGACTAACCCCAAAATATGCAGGCAACTCAAGTTTATACACATTATCATTTATTTTCTCTAACACCTCGAAAGGACCATCAGCACGTGGCATTAGATTTGACTTACGCGAATTAGGAAACCTATCCTTACGCAAATGTAACCAAACAAGATCTCCACGTGCAAAGACAACAAGTTTTCTACCCTTATCTCCAACAAGTTTATATTTAGCATTCATGCGCTCAATATTTTCCTTAGTTAACTCATGCATTTTTAAGATCAATTCAGCACATTGTTTAGCATCAAAATTAACCTTCTCCAAAGATGGAAGAGGCAACAAATCAATAGGTGCACGAGGTAGGAAACTATAGACAATTTCAAAAGGGCACATCTTAGTAGTAGAATGCAACGAACGATTATAAGCAAATTCAATATGAGGCAAGCATTATTCCCACATTTTCTTGTTATTCTTCAAAACAGCCCTAAGCATAGTAGACAAAGTTCTATTGACTACTTCAGTTTGTCCATCAATTTGGGGGTGACAAGTAGTACTAAAAAGCAGTTTAGTCCCCAACTTAGCCCATAAACATCTCCAAAAGTGGCTAAGAAATTTAGTATCACGATCTGAAACAATAGTATTTGGCACACCATGCAAGCGAATAATTTCACGAAAGAACAAATCAGCAACATTAGCAACATCATCGCTTTTATGACATGGTATAAAGTGTGCCATCTTCAAGAACCTATCCACGACAACACAAATGCTATCCCTCCCCTTCTTTGTTCGAGGTAAACCCAAAACAAAGTCCATAGATATGTCTTCCCAAGTAACACTAGTAACATCCGTGACTTAGCTTTTTGACATGTAGTGCAGCGAGCAATAAAACGCTCAACATCCCGTCTCATCTTTGGCCAAAAGAAATGTGTAGCAAGTACGTCCTCCGTCTTCTTCACACCAAAAGTGTCACATTAATCCTCCTCCATGCGCCTTCTGCAACAACAAAAGACGAACAGAGCTAGCTGGAATGCATAGCT
>LR738715.1:446734336-446756797 GCA_902687465.1 Secale cereale | reverse complement strand
ATAGACAATTTCAAAAGGGCACATCTTAGTAGTAGAATGCAACGAACGATTATAAGCAAATTCAATATGAGGCAAGCATTATTCCCACATTTTCTTGTTATTCTTCAAAACAGCCCTAAGCATAGTAGACAAAGTTCTATTGACTACTTCAGTTTGTCCATCAATTTGGGGGTGACAAGTAGTACTAAAAAGCAGTTTAGTCCCCAACTTAGCCCATAAACATCTCCAAAAGTGGCTAAGAAATTTAGTATCACGATCTGAAACAATAGTATTTGGCACACCATGCAAGCGAATAATTTCACGAAAGAACAAATCAGCAACATTAGCAACATCATCGCTTTTATGACATGGTATAAAGTGTGCCATCTTCAAGAACCTATCCACGACAACACAAATGCTATCCCTCCCCTTCTTTGTTCGAGGTAAACCCAAAACAAAGTCCATAGATATGTCTTCCCAAGTAACACTAGGGACAGGCACAGGCATATAGGTGGCGTTTGGTTTAGAGGCTATCCACCATAGGGACAGGGACAGCCAAATTTTCAGGGGATATCACTTGTTTGGTTTACCAGCTAGGAAGGATAGGGATAACCAGATACCAGAGAATATTCCTTCAAAACATGGTTGACGAGAGTCGCGAGATTATGGTGGATGAGGGCAGCCAACCGCGCTTGCGTTGATAAGAAGTAATAGAATACTTGGTGGACAGTGACCAGTTCATCGTATTTAATTGTATGGACAGTCACGTGTATGATTGTATAAAGAAGAACATGTATACATGTATGAATATTTGGTAAATAGTGACCAGTTCATGGTATTAAATTGCATGGATAGTCACGTGTATGATTGTACAAAGAAGAACATGTATACATGTATTTGATTGTGCAAAGAAGAACATGTATACATGTATTTGATTGTACAAAGAAGAGCATGTATTAATATTGCAGTGTAGATGAACATTAAAAAAATAACTAATGACTATCCATATCCACCTTTTATCCTTGAAACCAAACAATAAAAAGAGGTTATCCATCTCATCTAATCCTTCGCAACCAAACGACAAAAACTGGCCATCCCTAACCAGGTGGTTAAGGATATCCCCAGCCAAGCCAATCTCGCCCGTGAACCAAACGCCACCATATAAACCATGAGGATTGAGTCGTGACTTAGCTTTTTGACATGTAGTGCAGCGAGCAATAAAACGCTCAACATCCCGTCTCATCTTTGGCCAAAAGAAATGTGTAGCAAGTACGTCCTCCGTCTTCTTCACACCAAAAGTGTCACATTAATCCTCCTCCATGCGCCTTCTGCAACAACAAAAGACGAACAGAGCTAGCTGGAATGCATAGCTTGTTAGCACGAAACACAAATCCATCATTAACGACGAACTTGTTCCATGTTCTCCCTTCTTTACAATTCTGCAATACGTCTTTAAATTCAGCATCATGCACATATTGATCTTTGATGGTCTCCAAACCAAATATTTTAAAGTCAAGTTGTGAAAGCATAGTATAACGACGAGACAATGCATCAGCAATAATATTTTCTTTTCCCTTCTTGTGTTTAATAACATAAGGGAAAGTCTCTATGAATTCAACCCATTTAGCATGTCTATGGTTCAGTTTTGCTTGACTTTTAATGTGCTTCAAAGATTCACGATCAGAATGTATAACAAATTCTTTGGGCCATAAATAATGTTGCCATGTTTCCAAAGTCCGAACAAGAGCATATAATTCCTTATCATAAGTATAATAATTAATACTAGGCCCACTCAATTTTTCAGAAAAGTACGCAATAAGTTTACCATCTTGTAATAACACACCTCCTAATCCAATTCCACTAGCATCACATTCAAGCTCAAAAGTCTTATTAAAATCAGGAAGTTGGAGTAAAGGAGCATGTGTCAACTTATCTTTCAATACCGTGAATGCTTCTTCCTGTGCGGTACCCCAAACAAAAGGCACATCCTTCTTTGTAAGCTCATTGAGAGGTGCGGCAATGGTGCTGAAATCTCTCACAAAACGCCGATAGAATCCAACGAGGCCAAGGAAACTCCTCACGTGTGTGACCGTTTTGGGCCGCGGCCAACTCTCAATAGCTTCAATCTTGGCTTTATCAACCTTAATTCCCTGTGAAGTAACAACATAGCCAAGAAAAGATACTCGGTCGGTGCAAAAGGTGCACTTTCCAAGGTTACCAAACAAACGTGCATCACGTAGAGCAATAAAAACAGCACGTAAATGTTCCAAATGTTCCTCCAAAGATCTGCCATATATCAATATATCATCAAAGTAAACTACCACAAATCGTCCAATGAAAGCACGTAAAACTTCATTCATTAATCTCATGAAAGTACTACGTGCATTAGTTAACCCAAAATGCATGACTAACCACTCATATAATCCAAACTTAGTTTTAAATGATGTTTTTCATTCATCTCCCAATTTCATACGAATTTGATGGTATCCACTATGCAAATCAACTTTGGAGAATATTGTAGAGCCACTCAATTCATCAAGCATATCATCTAGCCTAGGAATAGGATGACGATAACGAATAGTAATATTATTAATGCCTCTACAATCAACACACATACGCGATGTACCATCCTTTTTCGGCACTAGAATAATAGGAATAGCACAAGGACTAAGGGATTCGCGTATATAACCTTTGTTGAGTAGCTCCTGTACTTGACGCATAATCTCCTTCGTCTCCTCTAGATTGGTACGGTATGGTGCGTGGTTGGGTAGCGATGCACTGGGAATTAAGTCAATCTGATGCTCAATCCCTCGAATAGGTGGTAATCCCGGTGGCAAATCTTGTGGAAAGACGTCCGCGAACTCGTGCAAATGTTAGTGACAGCAGGAGGCAAAGAGGAAGGCATGTCCTCGAATGAAAATAATGCCTCTTCGCACACAAAAGCATAGCAAACAGATTTGCTTAAATCTAGATCATCAATATCAGATTTGGTGGCAAGTAAACATCCACTTTTTAATTTAATTTCAGATGCAACATGAGATGATGGTGTGTTATTAGGCTTCATTTGTTGCTCAAATTCTTTTGCCACAATCTGATTTTCACTCTTATTTTGCTACTGTTTTGCTTTATTAGCTCTATTAATATCATCTTTCAAAATGGAATCAGGAGACATAGGAAGCAAAGTAATACGTTTATCCTTATGAACAAGAGTATACTGATTGTTTCTACCATGGTGTACAGAATTTTTATCAAATTGTCATGGTCTACCAAGTAATAAGGAACATGCTTGCATGGGTACCACATCACAATCAACATAATCAGCATATGTGGAGATACCAAAATGCACACGAACAGTACGTGTTACCTTAACCTTGTTGTTGTTGTTGAACCATTGGATGTAGTAAGGATGTGGATGTGGTCTTGTGATGAGAGATAACTTCTCCACCATCTCCATGCTAGCCAAGTTGTTACATCTCCCTCCATCTATGATGACGCGAACAGAATGTTCCTTCACAACTCCCTTTGTATGGAACAAATTATGCCTCTGATTTTGCTCCGCTTGTGTGACCTGCACACTCAAAACACGTTGAGAAACTAAACATTCATACCCGTCAGCGTCTTCAGGAGCCATTTATTGCGTCTCATTTTCAGAATCGTCTCCACCATGTTCTTCACGTGTAATAAGAGCCAAAATCTCCTCATCATAGTCACTAGCGGACTCATAACCACCATCCTCAGTAGCAATCATGACACGCTGGGATGGGCATTTGCTCGCATAGTGACCACGACCAGTGCAACAACGACATATAACATGATGTGTTGGCCCATTGGATGCCATGGATGAAGAAGAGCTCTGCGCGGGACCGGAAGGTGTACTCCTGGTTGATGGCGGTGGTGCCTGTTTGCTTTTATCATGGCTAGAAATGACGGATGAAGTAGGTGGTGGTGCAACCGGATGTGTCGAAGTAGATGATGCACGCGGTGTCCATGATGAAGGTCGACCTGCAGAAAAATTAGTTCGCGCCAAGGCATGTCGATCCTGCACTTCACGTTCGGTTTTGGAAGCAAGATGGAACAAACGAGTGATATTATTATACTCCTTATACTCTAGAATTGTCTGAATCTCGCTATTTAAGCAACCCATAAAACGTGCAAGCATAGCCTCATTGTCCTCAACAATACCACATCAAATCAAGCCAGTTTGTAATTCCTGATAATATTCCTCTACATAATTTTTTCTTTGTCTTAAACACTTCAATTTCTGAAGTAATTCGCGTTGATAATATGGTGGAACCCAACGAGTACGCATAGCAGTTTTCAAAGCAGCCCAAGTAGTTGGAATATTATCCGGATGTAATCTACAATATTCAGACCACCACACACAAGCAAAACTAGTGAAAGCACAAAGAGCAGCAGCAACACGTCTCCCCTCGGGATATTTTAAACATGTAAAACTTTGTTCGGTTTCCAACTCCCAAATAAGATATATATCAGGAACATATCTACCCTCAAATGGTGGAATATTCAATTTTAGTTTAGGGAGATGGTCATGATCGCGTACCCGAGGGTGTGGTGCAGCCCTACCATTGCGATTATATTCATGTGGACGACCTGGTGGTTGTGGTGCTGGTTGTTGCACGTAGTTCTGATTTTGATCAACCTCTTCCTCGTAATCCCACGCGTAATCGTCCTCCTCCTCAGCAGCAGTAGGAGCCACAGAAGTATCAATAGCAGCACCAACAGTTTGGCCAGGCTGAAGAGCGACACGGCTCGCTTTGCGGAGGGCGGTTTCGCGACGTGAAGGTGGTTGTTGTTGTTGTTATTGGAATGGTGCGGCAGTTGGAGGTAGACGCGCAAGCACTTCAGCGAATTTGACATCCAACTTTGTGTCAATTGACTTCTCAATGCCATCCATCCTCGCTAGTGCGTTGTCAAAACTGGTCATCACATCTTCTACTTGTTGACCCATCATTTGCTGAAATTTATCATGCAACTCCTTGTTCGTCATGTTCTCCCAGTCAGTCTCGTCGACTTGCGATCCTGGCATGGTTAGTAGCAATAGAAACACACAAAAATATGATCCTACAGACTACTAGAAAATGGTGGTGGTGGGGAGTCACATATCCGTCAAGCAAATCTCAAATTCTTACCAGTTCTTACACAGCAGCAAGTGGTGATCGGCAACGCTGGTAGTCAAAACTCTCAAAGCTTGGATAAAGCGATTACCAGGAGAGTCAAACGCACGACGTAGATGTATGTGGAGCTGGGAAGGCTTATAATATGGTAGCAAAAAGGGTCAGCAATAATCAATTTAGATATGCAAAGTTGAATAAACGCTCAACGATGGTACTGTGCTGGTCCTAGGCTAGACCGTACTAGAGACGCGAGCCTAGAACACTAACAAAATCACAGCGCTGAACGTAAACAAGGGGAAAGCACACACTGAAAAATAAAATTCGCCTCTTTTTTTTTGCGCTCCTCTTTTTTTTGCCGAAATCACTATAATGGCGAGTGTCTCAAAACTCTTCCCAAGTCAAACTAAGATGATAGGCACGAAAAAAATTTGACAATTTTTTTTCGGAATCAGGGCAGCGACGACGAAAAAGTGCGGTAAAAAAACAGTATGATGGCACGTGCCTCAAAAGACTTAGAAAAACCTAAAAATAGGATAGGGAAAAAATATTTTCACCTGTCGAAATTTTGGCCTAAAAACTGCACGGGGGTCTCCAGACTTTTTTTTTTCCCGAGACCTACGCAGGCAAGGAAACATGAATCCGAAACCTAGATGGATCTCGAGAACAAACCTAATATGAAAAGAACTCGGATTGGTGGTGGATATATGGTGGTAGGATATGGCAGCGGTTGTAGGTTATGACAGCGGTGGTGGTTTGTGGCAGCAGCGATGAATATGGTGCGGCGGCGGCGTGACAAACTGTGAATAGAACTCGAAACTCTAAAGAACTCGACGCTAAGACCAGCAACTCGACACGATGATGCAACCGCAAATTCAACTAAGCAAACACGGAAAAGATTATGCAATGGCTCAGACTGGTTAGGATATGATGAACTAACCCTAATTTTTTTGGCTTTTTCGTGGACTGTAGGTATGAAGAACAGACTCGATCTAATCTACGAAAAACTGTAAAATCTCACCGAGCAACCTAGAAATCTGATACCACTTGATAGAGCCAAAGGTGTCCCGTCTTTCAATGAGATGGTGGCTATCGTTTTGGAGGAAGTCGACTTTGATGATCCGACTACGAACGTGCGAGGACGTCGCGCCTTAGCAATCGTTAAACCAACTTCGAGAGGTTATTGACCACGCCGGAGCACGATCAACCTGACCACGAAGGTCCTGCGGGCAAACGAAGAACAAGCAAGAAACTGAGATTGCAATCTGGATATTGCGAATTCAAGAGAAAAGCTTTATTGATCAAGTGGGGTTCTGTGACATCTTTGTCTGGTCGTTGAACACAAATGAAGTACGCGAAGTTGCAGCTATGGCAAACTTTAATCTAAACAAAACCGCCCTAAGGGCTGTATATATGGGGGAAGAGGGGGGAATTTCGTGGCCCTTGGAGGAGGGGTCCGAAACCAACCCTAACTCTTGTTTCCCCACACATACGGACTCTAAAAACAGCCTATACTCAAGTATTTCGTAATTACATGGGCCTGGTCCAATAATAAGGTGGCGCAGCACCTATAATAGCCTCTGTACGAAATTTATGAAGTGGCATCTTGTATATTTCGTCCAGGGCTTCACGCACTCGTTACGGTGGCTTCAAAGTCCTGAAATCATCACTTGTAACTCTGTTCTTGTTCCCCTTGCGCATGCCATCATCTCCATGCTTGATCTTGCTCCAATGTTCATACTTCTTGTCCAAGCTAGGCCCTTCATTTGTAAGCAAGAAAAATGTATCCAATTTAGGCAGCATCATATTATCATGAACATTAGAATCATTACCAAGAAACGAAAGTATCTGGTAATTTAATTGGCGTGCTCGAGCTCTAGTAATTGGTCCTGTATATGTCTCAGTTGGGGTTGTGGGTGTAACCTTGCTAGTGATTTCCTCATCAGGTAAATGGTAAAAACAGAATTTTTGATGTGGAATGCCACCCAACATATTTACCAATGTAATATACTTTATTGTGGCATGCATGTTCAGATACATAAGACTCAAAATAAAAATTTATCAATATCAAAATAGTAATACTTCAAGCATACTAAAAGCAATCTACGAAGCTTCAAAAATAACATGGCTAAAGAACGTTATCCCTACAAATCATATGGTATTATTCCCCCTTTTCTTAACACAAAATACCCCTCATGCCCATCCCGGAGTCAGCCAAGCAATTGCTTTCATACTCTACTTTTTCAAGCCTTTTTTCAACTCTTCACGTAATATATGAGCATGAGCCATGGACATAGCACTATGCGTGGAATGGAAGATGGTGATAGGAAAAAGGTGGGAGAAATTCTCACATTAACTAGGCAAATCAATGGACTATGGAGATGTCCATCAACCGATATCAATGTGAGTGAGTAGGGATTGCCATGTAACGGATGCACTAGAGCTATAAGTGTATGAAAGCTCAAAAAGACAACTAGTGGGTGTGCATCAACTTGCTTGCTCATGAAGACCTAGGGCATTTGAGGAAGCCCATCGTTGGAATATACAAGCCAAGTTCTATAATGAAAAATTCCCACTAGTGATATATGAAAGTGACAACATAGGAGACTCTCTATCATGAAGAACATGGTGCTACTTTGAATCACAAGTGTGGAAAAGGATAGCAACATTGTCCCTTCTCTCTTTTTCTCTCATTTTTTGGTGGGATTTTTTGGCCTCTTTTGTTTTATTTAGGCTTCATTGGCCTCTTTTATTTTTGATAACCTCACATGGGACAATGTTCTAATAACGATGATCATCACACTTTTATTTACTCACAACTCGATATTACAACTCGATGCGAGAACAAAGATATTACTCTAAATGAATGCCTCCGGCGGTGTACAAGGATGTGCAATGACCAAGAGTGACATGTATGGAAAATATGAACGGTGGCTTTGCCACAAATACTATGTCAACTACATGATCATGCAAAGCAATATGACAATGATGAATCGTGTCATAATAAACAGAACAGTGAAGCTACATGGCAATATATCTCGGAATGGCTATGGAAATGCCATAATAGGTAGGTACGGTGGCTGTTTTGAGGAAGGTATAGGAGGTTTTTATGCATCGGTGAAAGTTGCGCGGCACTAGAGTGGCTAGCAAGGTGGAAGGGTGAGAGTGTGTATAGTCCATGGACTCATATTAGTCATAAAGAACTCACATACTTATTGCGAAAAATCTACCTAGCCCTCAAAGCAAAGCACTACAACGCATGCCCCTAGGGGGGAGGTTGGTAGGAGTTAACCATCACGCGCCCCCGACCTTCCCGCACAGAGCAAATATAGTGCGCTCCAATTTGGTTACATAGGCCACACGGGCATGCTTCGGGAATCACAAACCTTAACACGATCATTTTTTAAACCTCACAAACTACCACTAGCATGACTCTAATATCATCATCTTAACATCTCAAATCAATTACAAGGAGTCAAACTTCACATAATATTCAATGCTCTATATATGAAAGTTTTTATTATATCTCCTTTGGATGCCTATCATATTAGGACTAATTTCATAACACAAGCAAATTACCATGTTGTTCTTTAAGACTCTCAAAATAATATAAGTGAAGCAAGAGAGTTCAATAATTTATACAAAATAAAACCACCACCGTGCTCTAAAAAGATATAAGTGAAGCACTAGAGCAAAATTGCCTAGCTCAAAAGATATAAGTGAAGCACATAGAGTATTCTAATAAATCACGATTGAAGCATGTCCCTCTCAAAAGGTGTGTACAGCAAGAATGATTGTGGCAAAATAAAAATCAAAGACTCATATCATACAAGACTCTCCAAGCAAAACACATATCATGTAGTGAATAAAAAATATAGCCTCAAGTAAAGTTACCGATAGATGAAGATGAAAGAGGGGATGCCTTCCCGGGGAATCCCCAAGCTTAGGCTCTTGGCCGTCCTTTTTTTTACCTTGGGGTGCCTTGGGAATCCCCAAGCTTAGGATTTTTCCACTCTTTATTCCATAGTCCATCAAATCCTTACCCAAAACTTGAAAACTTCACAACACAAAACTCAACATAAATTCTCGTGAGCTCCGTTAGTAAAACAAAGCAAATAACCACTCAAGGTACTGTTGTGATCTTATTCTAATTTTATATTGGTGTAATATCTACTGTATTCCAACTTATCCATGGTTCATACCCACCGATACTAGCCATAGATGCATCAAAATAAGCAAACAACACATAGAAAACAGAATCTATCAAAAACAGAATAGTCTATATCAATCTGAAAACTTTGCATACTTATGTAACTCTAAAAATTCTGAAAAATTAGGACGACGTCGGGAATTTGTATATCAATTTTGTGTAAAAATTTCAAAAAGTTTCGACGTTCCAGTGAATTATTTAATTTTCTCCACTGGGCACAAAAGTTTCTGATTTTAGCAAAATCAAATCAACGATCACTGTAAGCCATCCCAACGGTCTTACTTGGCTCAAACACTAATTAAAACACCAAAAGACAATTACTACATAAGTAATAATGTGTACAACTTGAAAAATAGAACCAAAAAGTAAAAAGCAAAAATAAAATTGGGTTGCCTCCCAACAAGCGCTATTGTTTAACGCCCTTAGCTAGGCATAAAACACAAATAGATCTAGGTATTATCATCTTTGGTATGCAATCCATATGTAGCTCTCATAATATATTCATAAGGCAATGTAATTTTCTTTCTTGGAAAGTGTTCCATGCCCTTCCTTAACAGAAATTGAAATCTAATGTTTCCTTCTTTCATATCAATAATTGCACCGACTGTTCTAGGGAAAGGTCTACCAAGTAATAGGACATGTAGAATTGTAATCTATATCAAGAACAATGGAATCTACGGCACATAATTCCTATTTGCAACAATAAGAACAACATTAATCCTTCCCATAGGTTTCTTAATAGTGGAATCCGCAAGATGCAAATTTAAAGAACACTCATCAAATTCACGGAAACCTAGAACATCACATAAAGTTTTTTGAATCGTAGAAACGCTAGCACCCAATTCACACAAGGCATGGCACTCATAATCTTTAATCTTGATCTTAATAGTAGGTTCCCACTCATCATAAAGTTTTCTAGGGATAGAAACTTCTAATTCAATCTTTTCTTCAAAAGATTGCATCATAGCATCAACGATATGTCTAGTGAAAGCTTTATTTTGATTATACGCATGAGGAGAATTCAACATGGATTGCAACAAGGAAATACAATCTATTAAAGAACAATTATCATAATTAAATTCCTTGAGATCCAATCTGGTGGGTTCATTGCTACTTAAAGTTTTGACCTCATCAATCCCACTTTTATCAATTTTTGCATCAAGATCTAATAACTCCGAATCATTGGGACACCTCTTAACTAAAGTAGACTCATATCCAGTCCCATCTTTATCAAGATTTATTTTGGAAAACAAAGATTCAATAGGAGTCACATCAATCACTTTAAGATATGCATCATTATTTTCACGGAAACTAGAAGAACATGTTTTTGTAAACCAATCTTTTTAGCACGCATCTTAGCGGTTCTCTTTTTGCACTCATCAATGGAAATTCTCATAGCTTTGAGAGACTCATTGATATGATGCTTGGGTGGAATATATCTAAGCTTCAAAGAATCAACATCAAGAGAAATTCTTTCCACACTTCTAGCCAAATCATCAATCTTAAGCATTTTTTCTTCAATCATAGCATTAAAATTCTTTTGAGAACTAATAAATTCTTTAACATTATTCTCAAAATCAGAGGGCATCTTATTATAATTTCCATAAGTTATTGTAGGAATTTCCATAATTATTAGAGGAATTACTAGGAAACGGCCTAGGATTATTTCCTCTATAAGCATTGCTACCAAAATTGTTCCTACCAACAAAATTCACATCCATAGATTCATTATTATTCTCAATCAAAGTGGACAAGGTCATATCCTTAGGATCAATATTAGGACCCTTGCTAGCAAATAATTTCGTAAGTTCATCCATCTTTCCACTCAAAATATTAATCTCTTCAATAGCATGCACTTTTTTACTAGTGGAAGATCTTTCGGTATGCCATTGAGAATATTTAACCATTATATTATCTAGGAGTTTAGTAGCTTCTCCTAAAGTATTTTCATAAAAATACCTCCCGCGGCCCAATCTAAAAGATTTGAAGAAGCAACGTTCAATCCGACATAAAATTTGTGTATAATCATCCATAAATTCAAGCCATGCGTAGGACAATTTCTTATCATAAGTTTCATCCTCTCCCAAGATTGTGCAACATGCTCATGATCAAGTTGTTTAAAATTCATAATATCGTTCCTAAGGTAGATGATCTTAGCGGCAGGAAAATACTTGGCAATAAAAGAGTCTTTGCACTTATTCCATGAATCAATACTATTTTTAGGCAAAGATGAAAACCAAGTTTTAGCCCGGTCTCGTAGTGAGAACGTGAATAGCTTTAATTTAACAAGATCATTATCCACATCTCTTTTCTTTCGCATATCACACAAATCAACAAAATTATTCAGATGGGAAGCAACATCTTCACTAGGAAGGCCAGAAAATTGATCTTTCATGACTAGATTCAATAAAGCAGCATTGATTTCACAAGATTCCGCATTAGTAGCGGGAGCGATCGGAGTGCTAATAAAATCATTATTATTGGTGTTGGAAAAATCACATAATTTGGTATTTTCTTGAGCCATCGTGACAAAGCAAGCAATCCAACACACAAGCACACAAAAAGCAAGCGAACAAGCCGAACGAAAGAAGGGCGAAGAAAAGGTAAATGTTTTTGAAGATCGTTTTAGAAATGGGGGAGAGGAAAACGAGAGGTGAATGGCAAATAATGTAAATGCAAGAGATGATAGTTTAATGAAGGGTACTTGGCAGGTCTTGACTTGATGTAAGAAGACAAATCTTGACTTGACTTGCCGTAGATCTCCCCGGCAACGGCGCTAGAAATTCTTCCTGCTACCTCTTGAGCTTGCGTTGGTTTTTCCCTTGAAGAGGAAAGGGTGATGCAGCAAAGTAGAGTAAGTATTTCCCTCTGTTTGAGAACCAAGGTGTCAATCCAGTAGCAGATTACACACGAATCGCCAAATACCCGCATAAACAAACAAACAACTTGCACCCAGTGCTATAAAGGGGTTGTCAATCCCTTCACGATTATTTGCAAAGTGAGATCTGATAGAGGTAGATGAACTAGTAAAGTAAATATTTTTGGTTTATAGATTGAAAAGTAAAAGATTGCAAAGTAGTAGATCGGAAACTTATAAGATGTAAAGTAAACCCGGGGGGCATAGGTTTCACTAGAGACTTCTCTCATGTATTACACTGGGTGAACAAATTACTGTCAAGCAATTGATAGAAGAGGGAATAATTATAAAGACATCTATGGCAATGATAATGAATATAGGCATCATGTCCGTGACAAGTAGACTGACTCCTCCCTGCATCTACTACTATTACTCCACACATCGACCGAAACGATTCTGCATCTAGAGTATTAAGTTCATAAGAACAGAGTAACACATTAAGCAAGATGACCTGATGTAGTGGAATTAACTCGAGCAATATGATGAAAACTCCATCTTGTTATCCTCGATGGCAATAATACAATACGTGCCATGTCCCTTTCTGTCACTGGGATTGAGCACCGCAAGATTGAACCCAAAGCAAAGCACTTCTCCCATTGTAAGAAAAACCAATCCAGTTGGCCAAACCGAACCGATAGTTCAAAGAGAATTACTACGATATTAAATCATGCATAAAAGAATTCAGAAGAAACCCAAATATTATTCATAGATAATCTGATCATAAACCCACAATTCATCCGATCTTGACAAACACACCGCAAAAGAAGATTACAACTGATAGATCTCCAAGAACAACGAGGAGAACATGGTATTGTGGATCAAATAAGGAGAAGAATCCATCTAGATACTAGCTATGGACCCATCGGTCTGTGGTAAACTACTCACACTTCAACGGAAGGGCAATAGGATTGATGTAGATGCCCTCCGTGGTTGATTCCCCATCCGGCAGAGTACCGGAAAAGGCCTCCAGATGGGATCTCGCGAGAACAGAAGGTTACGGCGGCGGAAAAGTGGTTTCGATGGATGTTCTGAGGTTTCTGAAATATATGTGAATTTATAGGCGGAAAAAGTAGGTCAAGGGAGGCACGAGGGGCCCACAAGGTAGGGGGCGCGCCCTCCATCCTTGTGGCCGCCTCGCAGATCCCCTGGCATGTACTCCAAGTCCATCTGGTGTCTTGTAGTCCAAGAAAAATCTCCATAAAGTTTCGTTCCGTTTGGACTCCGTTTGATATTCCTTTTCTGCGAAACTCAAAAACAAGAAAAAAAAGAAACTGGCACTGGGCTCTGGGTTAATAGGTTAGTCCCAAAAATCATATAAAATCATATAAATGCATATAAAACATCCAAGATAGATAATATAATAGCATGAAACAATAAAAAATTATAGATACGTTGGAGATGTATCAAGGGACAATGACATCGGCAAACTTTTGTCTTGCTTTAGTGTTTGTAGTCGTCACTAGCTCTTCTACTTATATAGGTGAGGAGTACTACCATCCTGGTTTTATTAATCCCCTTGTATTTTGAGTCAAATTCTAACCTTTGATTTTATTATCAGAAAATATGTTATATACTAGTACAAAATTAGTATCATTAAAAACCTCTTTTGAATATGAATTAAATAATATAAGTTTAGTCATTTACATTAAAAAATTGGCAAAAGAAACGAAGCAAACCAATAAATCTGAACAGAGGTACTAGTAGTGTAAAAAACACGCTAATATTATGAGACGGAAGAAGTAGTAGATTGTAAGTATTTTTTTGTGAACCAATCTATGGTTGATGGTTAGAGGGACAGTGGCATCCTCAGCCCACTGGGGTTCAAGTCCTGGTGCTCGCATTATTTCTGGATTTATTTCAATATTTCTAGCAATTCGCTTTCAGTGGGAGAAGACGTTTTCGTCGACGACGAGACGCCTACGGTGACTTCGTAAATCTCAAGATGATATGCCGGCTCCTTCTCTCGAAGGTGCTCATAGGGGAAGGGTGTCTGTTCGCGTTCATAGGGGTGAGTGTATGCGTGTATGTATGAGCGTTTGCGTTTGTACTATGTTAAAAAAAGATCATAAGTTTTTTTTAAATAAAGAGCGTGTACCTGGTTCCAAAATTCGTCTTCCCCACTATAAGAGCATCTCTAGCAGACCCCTAAAAAGCCCCGACCTGCAAAATAATCGCCAAAATGCGGGTCGGGGGTGGGTGCAAAATCCCGCCCGAACAGACTCCGCAAACGCGACCGACACACAATTTTTTTGAGGGGTGCGGCAAAATCTTGACCACAACCCCGAATACGCGGGTTTCCCCCCAGCCCGTCGGTGCCCTGCATATAGCGGGAGCACTTGGTGGGGAGGACATTTCAGCCCGCACTTTTTCCCACCAACCACCTCCCCTCTCCCCCTCGCCCCGCCGCCGGGCTGCCGCCCACGATTCTGGCGAAACTAGCCGGCGGGAGCACGCCGAAAGGCCGCCACACGCACGAGGTTGCCCCTCCGCCCCCTCTTGCGTCGGCGGGCGGTCGGATTTGGCTTTTCCGACCGCCGGTGGCTGTGCCAAGCGATGGAGTGGTCGGGGAGCATCTCGCACAGCCTCGGCAAAGTCGCATCGCCGCATGCAGGTACAGGGTTGTCCTGTCGCCGCCGCCGACGGTTTGCGGGCATGGATTCGGCTATCCGTCCGCCGGGCTCGGCGCTCGCATAGAGGCTCTGTGGCTCGCCAATGCCGCTCATACAGTGCGACGACCGCACGCAGACAGTGCTGCGGCCAACTTCGGGCACCCCGAAGCATCTCGAATGGGTGTTCTTCAATTGCGAAAACGACAGGGTACCTGGTGTTTTCATTCGGCTTTGGCACCATATTCTTTGGTTCAATTGCGATAGCTCATTTCAAACATCATCATGTGTGTAGGAAGATGGATGCTCATTTTGATTTGAGAAGGCGAATACATTGATTTATTGATAGAAAGAAACTTAATAGCCGTTCGTGCACTCCTTAGTACAATCGAAGGCAATGAAGCAGTTGCATGTGCAACTAGAGGAGAAGCAACGTCTACTTCTTTAGAACCAAAGAATAATAATGAAGAATGCAAGATCAAGAATCCGCAGATCAACAATGGATACATGGAGAAGATATTGCTTCAACTAGTGGGAGCAGTTATGGAAGTTGGAAATATTCTAAAATGCATAATTGTGGTTCTTGTTTTCTTTGGTCTTGCTATTCTAGCAAAGATTTGGTGATGTCCAATGTATCCAGTGTTATTGAAAAAGCAAAAAATGCATTATGTTGCGTTAAATTGAGGTACAAAAAATATGTTTTGCGGGTCTGGTGGAGCGGTGCTAGACCAGACCCCGCAAAGCCAACCCGTAAAAAAGCATATTCCGTAAATATCCTTTTATATGAGTTCGTTTTACGCGGTCTGCCGCTGCGACCGTCCGCACCGACCTGCAAAATCGTTTTTTAGCAAACTACAAACATATTTTATGTGTCAGTGCAATGCAGGGTCGGCTAGAGATGCTCTAATAAGACTACCCGCAGTGGGAGTAACATAGGTAGTAACATCACACATATATCTAGATAAAATAGATGATGTGGCAAGCAATAAATGAAGAAAGAGAAGCATGTGGTAACATAGCTAGTTACTACTCCCTCCGTCCAGGTGTATTGAGCATCTTAGCGATTTTAGAATTTCCAAATGAGTAAGACGCGAAGGAATTAAATCAGTCTCGTATCACTCACATGCCTCGTTCGCTTCACCCTCATGCACAAGTTTTCAATCTTTTTGGCAATAACTCTGGTTGCATGCGCTTCGTGCTGCATGTTGATTGGTAAGGCAAAGGAATTGCAATCAATTAGCTCAACTTACATGATTTTTAATGCTAATTATATCTAATATTACGGCCAATCCCATCACCCTAGATCATGGTGCAGCTCCTTAGGCGCCCAATACACCTGGACGAAGGGAGTACTAGTATGAGTAACATCACACATATGAAGGTAAGATGAGTCTATAACCTATTAAATGAAATGTTTCATGTTACCACACATATGTTACTTCCCACTATATATAGATAGTAGAGTGAAGTCTAAAATGAACCTTGAAGTTGTATAGGCCGACGTAAACAAACCCTCATCTCTAAATCCCTGAAATTGATACCCTGTATTTACAAATCCCAGTCAATCCTGACCCTGTATCAGTAAAATCATTGTTTGATGTAATAGGAAAGGCACGATCTCAGTCGGGATTGTTTCTACTGTCATACTACGTGGGCCCATCTGTCAAACGCATCTTCTTCCCCAATCTTTCCTCACAGATGCATGGCAGGTGGATTGATTCTAGCCGCCGGCTAATTGATGTGTGCAAGTACACAAAACAAACAAACGAACGTGGTGCAGCAGGCTTTGCTCATCCTCGGCCATTGACGCCTCCTTTGTCTCGAGCTGTGCCGCCCTCTCTGACTTGAGGTGCCCGTGCGACACCGTCAGTCCGTCAGTAGCTGCGGAAGACCCCTGCCACGGCAGCCTCTGAGATCGGAGCAGCTGCTTGGGCACGCTATCTAGGCGTCTCTCGAGCTCCACGCGCAGCCCATCCAGCCCGCGGACGACGGTGGTGACACGGTTAACGCCGGCGGCGGCCGGAGAGGTCTTGGTCATCCATGAACTTCGTGAGGCACGCGGTTAGTCTGGCCCGCTTGAAGTAGGCGAGGACGGCGAGGTAGGTGCCCTGGTCGACGAAGTCGGCCCATCTCACCAAGGCCGTCGTACTGCTGGTGTCGCTCGCCGGCGCGGCGTACTACTGTGGCTGGTGCTGCTCCCGACCATAAGCAACCGCTGCCCTCGCTGGCCATTACCATGTATTGTTGCTACTGCTCGCCGCCGCGGAGCACATGGAAAGAGCAGCTTCCCTGTGCGCACATGCTACAGGCTAAGCTCGTGGCACTCTTGTCTTTGCTGTGCTCTATGCTTCTTCTTTTTTGAGCCAGAGAAGTTGTGCTCTGTGCTATTGCCATTGATGGATCTGAGGAAACGGAATAGCAGGAGAGAGATAGGAACGACGAAGAATGGTTATGATGCGTTGACCAGCGCCACGGTGAAAGAAGCGGGTTCCCGGCTAGGATTGTGTTTTCCCGGTGTGCCAAACGTATGTAGGGTTCGAGTAGACTGGGATCAGAGAGGTCAGGGTACAAACTTCAGGGATTTAGAGATGAGGGTTCATTTACGTCGGCATCTACAACCTCAGGGTTTATTTCAGACTTTACTCTAGATAGTACCCTAGAGTAGTAAGCCATTGTGGCTGGTCTAACGAGAAAGCCCGTCTTCTTATCTCCTCCAGCTTTCTCAATCTAGTGTCCATCAGCGTGTCCTCCCATCTCCACTTCCCTCTAAAACCCCAACGCCCTCCTCCAATCCCCGGACGTCCCCAATCCCCATATCCTCACAGCAAATGGTGGTGGTGGGTACACGCGGAGGAGAGACTTCGTCCCTGTGATGCCCTGCCATGGCTGCCCGCGCGCTAGTCGCACCCCCTCTGCCTCCTCCCCCCACTCTGGGTACCATGCGGGCACCCCCGCGCGCCGCCGCCGGTCTCAGCTCAGCGCTGACCGGCCACCGCGGAAGGTCCCTTCCTGGATTTCATCCTCATTTGGTTGTGTGGATATCCTGCTGATACCGATCCTTTTTGTTTGGTTTTGCTTAGTGCCTTGCTTCTCGCACATTATTAAAGTAACAGTTCAGAGTTCCTGTATTTTATCGTGAAATCATCGTGAGTGAATTCTTGGATAGTCTTATGTTTGCTAATAATATAACAATTATAATTATATGGAGGGCAGTAAGAAGAGTTGCTGGATTGTTTCTTATTCTAGTGGGCAGTAGAACAGTATCTTTGTTTGCTTAGATGAACGGAGCTTCAATTTCCGTTGTGCCACTTGATCCCGTGGTTGATTGGCAACTCATATTTATCCAGGCACACTTTGTGTTCAGTGCAATTGACAGAATCCCCCAGTGGCAATCTTCAGGTGGAAGCAAACTCGTCTCATTCCCCAACTCAACTGATGTCTACAGGACGTGGTAATTTCTTTAGCTTAGGTTGAATGCCTTCATATCTTTTAGGTACCATGTGATAAAACTTTAGAAAATATGAATACGTTACTTGGCACTTCTATGGACAGTCGGTCAATTTTTGTATGTTAGTCTGTTACTTCAGTATTTTATTGTTTGGTTATCTGAATTTACAATCTGTTGTGCTAATACAAAGTTGTACATTAATTATGATTTCTAGGTAATATTAATTGAGGTTCACATTTATTCCGTATGCTTTACGACTGTGATTGAGTTTAGTATGCAAATGTGAAGTCACCATCATTTTTAATCATTACTATATCAATACAGAGGCAATTTTTGAAGAAAAATTCTCGTTTGCCTTCAAATTAGAAAATTTGATTATTTTGTCACATAAAGGCTAACTCTGCATTCATATTCGTTTAGCTCAAATTTGAACTAAAACCACCACAAGACTTATGGAACAGAGGGAGTATGTTTCCTGGTATATACTGTGTCAATACTGCAGTAAATACAATATGAAATCAAAAGATGGTTCGGTTTCGTTATATACCATATTATTTCGGTAGATACCAAACTAACCAAAATTGATGCGAATTTAAAAATGAGGTAACAACCTTTTAGTTTTCTTTGTATATTTCAATGACTAAATATTGGATATCAATAATTTTCAAACCTCGTGATGTCATTGTCTGGCTCTGTACAAGCAGTGGGGGAAGGTTAAGAACACCAAAACAACAAGAAAAATTATCCACAAGTTCTAATCTGTACAAGCAAAGCCAAATAGGTAATGGCCAAAATCAATCGAGAATGTGTGTGTAGCACCAGTAGACTAGTTGATTTTCCGTTTCAGTAAAGTTGTTCATTTTTATTTAGTGTTAATATTAATATGTACTTTTGATATGTTAAAGTTAAGCTTGTACCTAGGTTAAAAACATGTGCACCTAAAATACTTCATCACATTGTGGATATTTTGAAGTTTATGTCATCCCCAGCTGGTTTCTTACAGATGACTCAGCAATAACATGTAAAGGATTCTGTACGATATCATGGAGCCTTAAAGCAGATGTTATGGATGGTTACATTATCTTCATAACAGGTGATCCAGTTACCCTGGGTTGTTGGGAACCTGATATGGCTGTTCAGTTGAATCCCTCTGTTAAAAGTAGCAATAAATGGACGGCTGTAATCAAGGTAACTCTTTCAACAGAAATAGCTTTGTGCCAAACTAGTAAGTGAGATGGTACATCCTTGGATAGTGTCCTAAACTTGCTATAATATCATCTAAGCAAGTTAATAACAAACAAGTTATATTCAATAAGGAATGCTGTGGTTGGTCTGGCCAAGGTAAACTAGAAAACGAACTGGTAAGAGCATCTCCAGCCGCGCCCCCAACACGCCCTCCCCAGGCCTTTTTTTTGCGCCGGCGGCCGAAAATCGGCCCAGCCGCGCCCACAGGATCTCATTTAGCGCCGGTTTGGGCCGAAAAAACAGCCGGCGGTCCCGAGCCGAACCCAAGCGCCCGTGGGTCGCCTGGGGTCGCCGGCACAAGCGAAAAGCGGCGTGGGGCCGCTCTGTCGGCGAGATGAGGGCCTTTTCCCGCCGTTTCCTCCCGCTTTTCCCCTCGTCTTCCCTCCCATTCTCCCTCCCTCCCGCCATTCTCCCCCTCTCCCCTCCCCCAACCCGCTGCCATGCTGCCGAGGAAGTACGCAGCACCCCGCGCCGTGACGGATGCCCCCGCCCAGCCGAAGCAGAGGAAGCAGAGAGCGCCACCGTCGAAGCCGCCGGGCATGACTAACGCCGACTGGAAGGCGAGAAGTGGGCGGAAGTCCGGCGCACCCTCGCCAAGGCCAAGGAGACGTACAAGCCGGACGCGCCGACGCCGGGCGCGTCCTGATACGGCCACAGTTCGTACACCTAGTATTCCCTCGTTGCTGCCAAGTAAAATATTTTCTAAGCGAGAGGATGGTTATGAAAAAAAGATGCGGAAGTACGTGGTTCCGGCTCTACGTCAAAGGAAGGTGTTGCATTCAACAAATCAAAGAGGTATATTAGGCTCCATGCCTTGCTCACGTACTATCCAAGGAATGCAAAAGCCAGTACTCAGGGATCCAAGTATCCCCAGGGTTGTACTTGAAGAGATGCCAGCTAATATAATCCCTTCAGATGAAGTGAAGCCTTGCTTTAGAACCCCAAGCAACTACTACAAGTTTAGCCAGAAAAGCAAGTTTACGTGAAGGTCTCCCTAGATTTATTATGGTGTATTTTTTTTATCCTGCCGTGTGTTTTCTAGTATCTTTGTTGAGTCCGGTCCGTGTCGTGATGTGAGTCGGGCTTAGCCCAAGTTGCCTGCGTGCACTTATAAATAAAGGCCATATGGCCATGTAAAAGGGGGATTTTTTTTAGGTCAAGTGAAAATAATCAGAAGCGGCATCCGATGATGCGTCGGTCTGTACCCTGCATTCCATGAATTGGTTCGTACTTGCATGTGTTCCGGCGACTTGATCACCAGGGCACTAGTTCCGCTCGGTTTTTGTTCTACAAGGAGCGATCCAATCTTTTTCTGTTTCTCATCAACTACTGCTAGTGCGTGATCTCCATCCTGCTAATTACTCCGTCACCGTCGCCGCCGGTGATCATCATTAGTCTAGATCAATCCATCCAGTCTAGCTAGCTACTAGTCTCTTTCACGTATACATCCACCACTCCATCAAGTTCTATATTTTCTCTAGCTACTACGCGTCTACCAGCAAATCCTATCATCTGCTATTGTTCGTTCTTTGCTGCCAAACTCATTGTTTTCCTGCCTGTGCGTGCGGTGAAAGATCAGGGCACCCCTAAAATCGTCCCAACACTACTTGAGGCGTATCAACTGGTATCAGAGAGCGCCAGGTTTATCACTGATGGATAAGTCTGTGTACTAGGGTCTGGTCTTTGTGGGGCTGCAGCATCTGTGTACCCTCTTTGTGGGGCTGCAGCACATGGTCCTTGTGGCAGTTAGGATAGAGTTCCTGACTGTCAAGGACTGTCAGTTAGGATAGCATCTTAGACTAGCATCTTAGACTAGCATCTTAGACTGGCATCTTAGCAGCATCTCAGTATATGCTTGGCTGGCTAGCAGCCTATAAGTATGTATCCCCAACCCCTCAGGTTGGCATGGCATTGTGTGAGAAATAAACCAACGAAAATTGTCCCAACTCTCCTAGTGTCATCCACAACTATCAATGCTCAGGTTCAAAGGCCTAACAAGTGGTATCAGAGCCTCGTTATCTTGCACCCTGAGCATTTCCTATGGGCAGCCTAAGTCGGTAGCAACAACTGCTCCGTCTGCCTCTGGTAACCTTCCTCCCTCCGGACTGTCGAGCAGCAGTTCATCTTCAACAGCCTCCTCTTCACGCAACAGCCCCCCTGCAGCAAGCCATGTCTGCAGGTCGCTCTCAGCACACGGCTACCTCGAGCATACAGCGCCGACAGGAGGCCGAGCGCGCCGTGGCAGAGGAGCGTGAGCGGGCAGCTGTAGCAACAGCTGCTGCGGCAGCAAAGGTGTCGAGGCTGGCTGCAGCGGAACTGGCAGCAGCCAGAGCGGAGGTAGAAGCAGCCAGGGCGGAGGTAGAAGCAACAGCAGCAACAGACGCAGCACGTGAGGCTATGGCAGATGCCAAGGCACTCCGCGGCGGCTCCGGCAGCTCCAACAGCTCCGCGGCTGCGGACGACTGCGCTGACGCAGACCGCGCCAAAGTGGCGCAAGAGCGGACGGCGCAGTGGGCAGCCGAGCACGCCCGCGCTCCAGGTGGAGGTGCGCACCGCGACGGCGGCTGCAACGACCAGGACCGCGGCCTCTACGAGGTCCGGACTATGGTCAGGGATGTTGGTCCCAGTGCTGGGTGGCCTACCCTCACTAAAACCAACTATGTCGAGTGGGCCGCGATCATGAAGGTCAGGCTCCAGGTACGGCGCATGTGGGAGGCAGTCCAGGACAGCAACGTCGACCACCAAGAGGACCGACGGGCGCTGGACGCCCTCATCGCCGCAGTCCCGCCCGAGATGCAGTTCTCGCTTTCCAGCAAGCGGACTGCCAAGGAAGCTTGGGACGCCATCGCCGCGGCACGCATCGGCAGCGACCGTGCTCGCAAGTCCACTCTGCAGGCACTTCGCAAGGAGTGGGAGAGCCTGGG
>LR738715.1:446643643-446727547 GCA_902687465.1 Secale cereale | reverse complement strand
CGAACGGCTGGAGTTGCTCTAATAACTTAGTTGCCAGATTGCTCAACTAAAGTGTAGGCTGATGCTTCTTACTCGTTGTTAACACTTGAATAATCACTATCTAGCTTTGCATAACATTGCAAAGTTAAAAAATATACAAAATTATTGTCTGGTAACTACTCATAATTTTTGTGGCAACCCTGATGACAACTATGGTGACATAATCTGGCAACTCTTGGCAGCGATTTTTTTCCACCGGAACATGTCAACATGGAATCTTGTTTCATAGCCCTCGCCGAGGCGAACCCACCGGTTAAGACTGATCGCTATTGGATTAATGGTTTGTGAGATAAATCATTTAAAAAATTCAATTTTTTTTAATGTGATGATGCCAGCATGATGTGTAAGATTCTTGCATGCCTGCATGTGCTCTCTCAATATAGGAAAAATCCCATTGATATGCGTGCACTGGAGTGCACGCATGCACACTTAATGCAATGTAGAATTTCCCTTTCCTTTTTGGGTTGCTCGGTTTAGGTTTTACTTCACAAATTCCTTTGTTTATGGATTTGTGATAAGAAACATTGTGTTATATGGAACCTATATTGGGAGGATGAGGCACATCTTTCTGTATTTATACATCTGATAAACATTTTAAATTCACAACTTTACAAACAGTTTTTGTGTCAAATGCTATGGGTAATTGATTTAATTGACATACCTGCCTATTCATTGTTATTATCAGAAACACAAGTCACTTATTATGATTGTTAAAAAATGATATCATTCTTTTGACATGGTACACACTTTCAGGTACCATATGGCGTGCATTTCAAGTATAATTATTTTGTTCGCGAGGAAAAAAATTCCTCTAATGACATCATATGGAGGCCTGGACCTGAGTGCTCCTTATCGATACCTTCAGTTAGCCAGAAAAATCATGTCATCCTTGTAAAAGATCAGTGGATGGAAACCAGTGTGGCAGGTATTTCCTCTCCTCCCTGGGGATCGTGGCTGATGGAAGCTGATTCTGTTGAAGATCAAATTGCTGAGAGAGGGAAGCGTGGGAGCATTGTGAAAGCCCACTCTATAGATGTGGTGGACGGAGCTTCATCTGTAGGTAATGTTGCTCTACCACATATATTTAATCAGTATTGACCGACATCCTTAGAGTTGCTGAACACTTAAATGTTTTCAGTTGATTGGCAGGTGAGCATATTATAATGAGACTTTGGAATGGCACACCTTTAGATGCAGTCAGTCCATCCATCAGTGTGCATGATGATTTTGCTGCAGCCGATAAACCAAATGCAATCAAAATAATTGTAAACCAACATGAAATAAATCAGCCTGTTGAGGAGCCATGGGTTCTTGGACCTATCGTCTCAGCGAAGAACTCTGTTGCACAAGTGAAACACAAGAAAGACAGAAGGAAGTTTCTGAATACAGAAAAGGATTCAGGCGAAATAACTGAAAACATGCCTGAACAGGATCAGCCTGTGGAGGAGCCATGGTTATTTCAGTCTTGGGTGACAGCAAACAGAGCTGGTGTTATATCAAAACGGAAAGTAGAAGCAAAGGGTATTATGAAAAGGTTAAAAGAATTTGAAAAACCCTCAACAGCTTCTGAGAAGGATATGCCCGCCAGTGGTGAACCACCAAGAGTCATATTAATTAACTCCTCTATCTGCAGTACACAGAGAATTGCAGTATTGGAAGATGGGAAATTAGTTGAACTCTTGCTGGAGCCCATAAAAAATAATGTACATTGTGACAGTATTTATTTAGGTATAATAACAAAACTTGTGCCTCATATGGGAGGTGCTTTTGTCGACATTGGAATTTTGAGACCTTCACTTATGAGCATAAAGCAAAACCGTGATCCATTTGTGTATCCTCAAATTGTCAAGGATATTAAAGGAGGTTCTGCTAATGATTCTGGTTATAACGATGAGAGCCTTCTGACATACGATGATGATGATGATGATGATATTGCTGACAATGAGTTTGCAGATGAAGAAAATGACGATGATTCATCAACATTTCTGGCTCAGAATGTTAAGGAAAATGAAGAAGGCTTGGACATTGTATCCCATTCTAAGATAAAGAGGATTGATGGTGCTGAATTTGAAAATGTCTCTGGTTGGGATGATGAAATTGATGATCACGTGGAAGATGAATACAATGATGATCACTCACCAGGAGATCGGTCAGAGATCTGCAATGATATTAAGACATTATCTTCCATTCAGCATGCTTTGAGGGAATCTAACGATGATACAAATGGATGTAGGTGGTCTCAAGTTCGCAAGGGCACAAAAATCATGGTTCAAGTTGTCAAGGAGGGATTGGGCACGAAAGGTCCAACACTGAGTCCCTTTCCATGCTTAAGAAGCCGATTTTGGGTGCGTAAGATTAACATAGTTCATTAGCTCTCATGTACTTTGAGCATTACATTTTTAAAGCTTTGTAATCTCTTGTTTAAAAATAATTAAAGCTTCATAATCTCTTGTTTATCACCAAAGAACTAGGAATGGACAGGGGTGCGTGTTAGCTATCCACGTCCCAGAACCATGAGTTGGTTTCGAGATCTTATGGGTTTCAACTCTAGCCTACCCCAACTTGTTTGGTCTTGTTTGCCATTGGTACAACAGTCGCACAAAAGGAATATCTCTGGCCGCTAAATGCGGCTTGGTTAGTTCACGGAACCACAATTATTTGTGTCTGCACCCCGTTGCAAAAATGCATGTTATACACATGAAAAAAAAATGCGAAGAAAAATCATGGACAAGCTGTTCCATGCGCATTTGCAAAATATGCCATAACAAGCTGTTTCATGCTTCACTACATCCATTTGTATCATCGAGTTCTGATCTTGGACAAAGCAATGATCTTAACTTACCTGGAATATGTCTTCTTACGGACATTTGCCATGATAACATGTTAATGATATCACCGACAACTAACTATTTGAGGCACATTCTGATCCAAGTACCAAAACTTTCGAAAGAATGCCCTTCTGACAGACCCCAAATTGTATGGTGCATAGGTACTCAGGTAGAAACTTTTTTAACTTTGGAATGAGCCTTCCATTTTGAATTGCAGATATTGGTCTCCCGTGGCAACAAAGTTGGAGTTTCAAAAAAGATTACTGGGATAGAACGCACCCGGTTGAAGGGCATTACAAAGTTATTACGACCTCCTGGATTTACTCTGACTGCTCGTACAGTTGCCGCTGGCCATTCTTGGGAGGAGTTAAACAAGGACCTTGATCGGTTGTTATCTACCTGGAAGGGAATAACTGAACATGCTCAATCTGCTGCCCTAGCTGCCGAGGAGGGTGTGGAAGGTGCTATTCCTGTGATGTTGTATAGATCAAAGGGCCAGGCTCTATCTATTGTTCAAGATGATTTTAATGAGAAGGTGAGTTAAGTTTGTATACTATTCAAAACACAGCAGAACCAATAAAATTATGTCACGAGTGCATTTCTTTTCAAACGCTTTGCTCGAATCCCGATTAACTGGTATCTTCACTTAGGTAAAGAGGTTGGTTGTGGATTCTCCTCGCACCTACCATGAGGTGAGTAGCTTGATATATGATACGTTTATAGTCATTTAAACTCTTGAAGAAATATTTTTTGTAAATTATTTTTCCTTCACACTGATGCATGCTTTATGGTGTGTACCTCTAGACAGAAGTTGAGTTCTATATACCTGTTTTTTCTGCAATCCAAGAAGTAAACACTTGAAAATATATGCTCCGAAAATTTGCTGCACATTTTTTGTTGTCGCATAAGCCTGTTGAATGAGTGGCCCATGTACTACTGGCCCAGGATGGCCAGGCCCATACCAGAGAGTGGCCCGATCTTCACGAAGTGGTGGTGGATGTAAGGAAGAACACGAGGGGAAACACAAGGGGCACTAGTACGAATCAACACACAAGTTGCAATAAAGATACACATGGATAGATCCTTGATCCAAATCATCCACAAGAGAGAGATGAAACAAGATAGGGTTCTTCCCCAAGTCCTAACACAAGGAGGGCTTGAATTCCTAGAGGAATCTTCACTCGTAGGTGGCCTTGATACTCCATGAGTCTTCTCCCTCGGGAGGTCGTGTTCTCCATGAGGAGCCATCTCCACAATGGAGGAATCCCACTAGGAGACGTAGATGAGCTAAGCTCTATCAATGAGTACTAATCTTAGCTAACCCTGAATCTAAGGTGGGGGAGAGGTATATATAGGTCCGCCCATGAATGGGTAAGTGAGGAGGGGATACATGGCTCGTGGGCCCAAAACTTTGCGCAGACAGTCTGGTCGCGGAGGACTGGACAGTTTAGTAGTGCAAATCTTCGGAGGCTTTGGCGCAGGACCGAACAGTCTGGTCGGTCGGACTAGACAGTCCGGTGGCAACGAAAGGTTTTGAAGCTGCGTAGACCGACACCGGACTGTCCTAGCCGGCCTGACTGTCCGGTAAGCCGTCCAGACTGCACCTCTTCTTCCTTTGCTTCCTCTTCTTCCGTCGTTGCTTCCACGCTTCCCTCTTGGATGGCGTAGTCGTACTCTTGTGCTTGCACTCCCTCAACATGAGAGAAGCTCAGTTTAAACCTATACATGCATTAGGAAGGAGGGTCAAGTAGTATACCATCCTCGAAGGGGGCAAGTAAACACTACATAAAGGAGAGAAATTCACCTTTATATGTATGATGTGGGAGATGCGCGTGTCTCTTGACATGGTGATGTCCGGGTGATGCTCCACATCAAGATGGGAATGAATGGTATCTATCACCTCTCTTGAGAGCGAGTGTTGTATGAGTGGCCCATGTATTGCTGGCCCAGGCTCATACCAAAGAGTGGCTTGTTAGTATTATTTATATACCCATGTAGCCTTTTGTATCTACCCCATTGTATAAGGGGTTTTCTGCATATCCTACACCCGCACATGTATATATATTGGCCTATGGCCTCATGAGAATACAGGTTGCATATTCCTAACATGGTATTAGAGCTCAGTTTTTTTAGCACGTGCAAGTCGTGCTTGATCCTTTCCTGGCACCGTGTTCTCCTTGCCGGCTGTCGCTATTTCATCACCGCCTCATTTCTCTACTCCAGCGACTGCTTGCTCACCCTCCCAATACTCCGTTCAACGCTGCTGCCCCAAGCCGCCCGCTCTGTCCCGAATCAAGCCACCCGTGTCCTGATCTCCAGATTGAGACGCCGTTGGACTCCTTTGGATAGAGCCGCAGACTCCCGCGCCAGGTCCAGCTTTCTGGATCACGTCGCTCGCCCTGGTTCCATTCTCTGGATCGCCTCCTGTCCGTCGAGCCGCCCAGGTCGTCCACCTCTTCAGATTGTAGCCCTGCCAGTTCGTTACGCCGGCTCTCGATCGCTATTCTGACCCCAGCCGCTATTCCTCGCCAATCTCCGCCACCGGCCATCGATTCCTGCCGCCGCCAGCCGTCGTTTCCTTCTGCCGGCCGCCGGATCCCGCCACCTCTGATTGGATTCGATCTCCAACTCATCTCCTATCCCTTGGCCCCGTCGGGACGCTCTAGTGGTAGTGTGTGAGGGCTGCTGCTGTTTGCCTGTTGATTGGTCGTAAAAAAAGGGAAAAAGAGAGATGTTTTCATCCGGCTCGCATGTCCCTTTGTCGGCGTTCTGGGAACCAGGGTACCCAGACTTGCCTGCTTGCGGCCCACCGCGTGGCTCCACCAACGGCCTGGTACGGCCCATCTTCAGCATCGACAAGGCAAGACCCTCGCGAGGCGGACGACGGCAAGACCTCCGAAGGAAGCGGCCTCCTTAGGCTACCTCTTGAGGAGCGGAGTTTCCTATGCAAGCGCCCACCTCGCGAGGATCAAGTGACGCAAGCCATGACGACCTAGCCCAGGCGGGCGCCCGCGGGCGCAGGATGGCAGGTTTCCACTTTGGTGCTAAGAAGGCAAGCGCAGTCGCGTAGTCCCGAGGAATCAGCCAAAGGTTTCCATTTCAGTGCAACAAGACCAAGACCGCCAGGACGGCAGGGCGGATGTCATCGCTGAGCCCACCACGGCGTCATGGCCAGAAGCTTTGCAGGCGAAGACCACCTTTTGTCAGGATAAGATGTACTTCTTGTCCCCTTTCAAATTGGCCGTTGTGGAATCCCTTCCCGCCTTCATTTTCGGGAAAGAGGACCAAGGCCACTATATATACGGCCTAGCCACTACCGTAGTGAGGGATCGGACCGGAGACAGATAGAAGTAGCCACTCACCCAAGAACAGACCTCCTAAGGTTGTTCTTCCCCTTGTATTAGTTCATCCTCGGCCCTCCGTGAGGCCAATCCACCACAAAGCAGGAGTAGGGTCTTACACCGCAAGGTGGCCTGAACCTGGGTAAACCGTTGCCTCCCTTGTCTTTCTTGTTCATCGAGCTAAGCCGTGAGATCGACGACTGAGTAGGCAAAAGGGGTTGAGTTCTTCGCACACGCCCCAGAGTTCGAACCTTCTTGGGTCTGCGGAGCCCCGAATCCGACATTTGGCGTGCCAGGTAGGGGCGTGTCGAAGCCTCTCTCCCTCATCGATCGATTTGCCGCTGTTCCGCTGATTCCATGGCAGACACTCGTCGAGTTTGTGCTGAGCGCCGGGCGGCACTCGCCACCCGCGTCGCCCAAACGGCACCTCCGGCGACGGCATCCCTCGCCGCTCGCCGTCACCCGCGGCCCACGAGCAGCAGGACTCGTTGCTGCCACCCTTCGTGCGGCACGACGGACGCAGCGGCACTCCATCGCCGACTCCCATCGCTGCTTCATCCTCCCATGCTCGACGCGGGCCGGCGAACTCGCAGGCCGCGTTGCTCATGGCACGCGAGCTCCTACGCTACCGCCTGGCCGACGACCTCTACGAGGATTGGCTGGACCGCATCGCCGAGCTCGTCAGCGCCGCTGGAGAAGCCCCTGCATGGTCCCGTTCGTTGCCTCCCCCGCCACCTCAAGCTGGCGACGTGGCCCACGGCGCGCCTCCTCCTCTCCGGCATGATGTCGTCCCCGAGCCAAGGCGTGAGGCCCCCCAGCGTGACCCGCCGCGCAGGGCGCCAGCACGCGATGAAGAAAGCTGCCAAGTGGTGCACGCCCCCAAGGAGAAGCACGTGCGCTCCCAGCGCCGCCCCGTTAAGGCCGTGCGCCACCCGAGGCGGCGGCATGCGAGCACCCAGGCCAGGCTCCCCCTCCGCAGCGGGCTCCCGTGAGCGCGGCAGGCTGCCGAGCGTTCACTTCGGAGCTGCGCCGCGTCGTCTGGCCCGGCAAGTTCAAGCCAGACCTGCCTCCATGCTACGACGGCACCCCTGACCCTGCCGAGTTTCTTCAACTCTATGAGCTGAGCATCGAGGCGGCGAGCGGCGACGAGAAGGTCATGGCGAATTGGTTCCCCATGGCCCTCAAGGACGGCGTGTGTTCGTGGCTCCTGAACCTCCCCGCTGGGTCAATCTCCTCCTGGGATGAGCTGCGTGAGCGATTCATCTCCGACTTCCAGGGAACTCGCGACCGCGCCCCTGCGGTAGGCGACCTGCGGCGCATCAAGCAGCAACGAGGGGAGACCCTGCGCAAATACATCCAGCGTTTCACCAACGTTCGCATCAAGATTCCCAAGGTGTCAGACGAGGCCATCATCTCAGCGTTCTCTGATGGCGTTCGGGACGTCAGGATGAAGGAAGAGCTTGCCATCCACGAGGACCTGTGCTCAGCTCTAGAGATGTTCAATATGGCGACCACGTGCGTGAGGGCAGAAGAGGGTCGCCTCTCGCTCGTCAAGCTTCCGGAGGCCGACCCTGAAGACAAGAAGGCCAAGGCCAAAGACGTGAAGCGCAAGGGCCCGACTGTGCTCGCGGAGCCTGAGATGAAGCGCGACTGCAATCACCCTGAGTCCTCTAAGGGCAGCCGCCCGTTCTGCGTCTTCCACAACGTCCACAACCACAACACCAATGACTGCCAAGAGCTCAGGGCCATTCGAGACGGGCGCCTTGGTCGTCGCCCCGAGCGCAACGACCGCGGCTACGGCCATGGAGGAGGCCGTGGCGGAGGACGCTGGGACAGCCGCGACACCCGTCAGGGCTGGCGCGACCAGCCTCGTGAGGACCACTGGCGCGATCAGCCTCGTGACGCCCCCTGGAGGGATCAGCCTCGTGAGTGCCCTCAGGGCAACGCCGACCTTCCTCCTCTGCCACCGCCACCAAGGAGGAACGACGACCATCGCCAGGATGATGGGGCTGGGGGCTTCCAAGAGCCTCGCGCCATCGCCTGCATCCTGGGTGGCGCCCAGGCCCCTGCCTCTCATCGCGTCTTCAAGCAGTTCGCTCGCGAGGCGAACGCGACCCTCCCAAAGCTCGAGGCGTCGCGTCCCCTCAAGTGGTCTAAGTACGCCATCATCTTCAACTCTGCTGACCAGCTCAAGTGCGCGGCCACCGCCGGGGCACTCCCGATTCTTTGCTCTCCCACCATCAACAACGTCGTCGTCACCAAGACGCTGATCGATGGTGGCGCGGGCCTCAACGTCCTCTCCGTCGAGACGTTTGACACACTCCAGGTGCCATATGACCAGCTCCAGCCAACCAAGCCTTTCCCAGGAGTGACCGATGGCTCCACAGTCCCCATCGGGCAGATCCGTCTTCCTGTCACCTTCGGCCAGCGCGACAACTACCACACCGAGCTCATCGACTTCGACGTTGCCCACATTCGTCTCCCGTACAACGCCATCCTTGGGTATCCGGCCCTGGTCAAGTTCATGGCGGTGACTCACCACGGCTACAACGTCCTCAAGATGCCGGGGAACGGCGGCATCATCACGGTCTCCTGCGACGAGAAGGATGCGGTGTGCTCCCTTGAGCGCACCTACCAAGCTGCGGCGGTCGAGAACCCAGATGGCGAGGACGCCATCCACCCCCCTGAGGTCATCCCCAAGAAGAAGAAGCAGCAGCTGCTGCGCCTAGGATCTCAGGAGGGTGGGGCGTCCGATGATCGTGCCTCTGGACCTGCGCCCAACACTAGGGCGCCTTCCTTCCTCGCATAGGAGGGCGCGCCAGGCGCCCCTCTCAGGTTGGGCTCGGGGGCTCTCCTCTGGAGGGCCTCTGACCTGGCCAACGTCACGAGGGAGGTGTTCGGGCACCGCGTGGAGGCATGCTTCGACGAACGCTTCCGCAGGCAGGGCGTGGGGCGCGAGGCGCCGGGCGCTCAAGAGTTCATCACCCAAGCCATCGAAGAACTTCAAGAGGCGCGGGCCATGCGCGGCCAACGCCGCACCAAGCAACCAAGTGCAGCTGCCGCCCCAGACGTGGGTGGCGAGCTGCGCGTCTGCGTCAACATCCCGGGGCTCAATAGAGCTGCATCCCAGGAGCTCTTCTGGCCGTCCTGCGCCGGCCGGTGCGAGGTACCCCTCACAACTACGTTCGCATGCCTTTCGGCCCGCCGAACGCGGCCGCCTTGCACCAGCGCCACATGCGGGGCATTCTGGCAGCTCACGAGGCCAGGCACCAGGAGATCTTGACGGTGGAGGCGTCGATCCTTCGCGAGCCTCCTGGACCTCAGGAGCCCGCGGCTTGTGAGGGGCGACATCTGCGGCGCGCATCTCCAGTTGCCCCAACTCTTCTTCAGCAACAGTGCCAGGTGACTTTTTGGTTTGTTCAATTGAGGGCGCCCCTCGGGCTGCATTATCCTCAAACTGCCGGGGCCAGCCCCGTGACAGTGCTATTTTTGTTTATGTACTCCAGACTGGTATGCATGCCTACGTTATCATGGTTACCCAATATTGCCTTTGTTGTTTCGTTGCCCATGGAGCTACCCCTCGCGGCCCTTGCGCATTGCGCATTGCTAACCCGCCTATTGCTCATCCCGCAACGGGGGCTACAACACCGACACGACGCCTGTGCTCGGGCCCGTCCCTGCAGCGCTGATAAATCTGAGAGACCGAGTTCTGGCTCGCTGCCAGCCCCGCGCACGTCACCTCACCGGGTCCTCAGTGCCTTCGTCTTCTTGCGGAAAGATCACCAGCGGGGCAGCAAGCGCGGCTATGTTTTCTTTCTTCGCCTAACTCAGAGGGACTTCCGGAGTCGGGATCACGGGCGGCCTCACCGACACCCCGAGTTGCAACCCCTCGCAAGGCCAGCCACTCATTTTTTACGCAAATCGCTTGCACGTTAAAGGGGGAGGCCCTGAGCAACGCGCCTCAGGGACTCCTATTGTCTCTCGAGCCCTCACCCCTTGGCCTTGACCACGGCAGCGCGACCTGGCATACCAGCGGCGGCGGAGCCACGCTCGAGAGCCGGGACCCGAGGACGTAGAGCACTTAGATGAGCGAAGAGGAATGAGTGGGCACAGGCCTAGAAGCGCCACCGACGCCAGGGCATGGCCGGGCGTCGTGCCGGAAGCTACTTCCGCAGCAAAGGAATCGCCACGGGCTCGCCAAGATAAGTCACCCCATACTCGCAGGCCTGAACGCTGTGACTAGTGTTGTGCTACTCGCAATCTCGCCCGGGCAAGGGTACCTCCCTTTTGGTCTGTCGGAAGTTGCTCGCGCGCCAAAGGGGACCCCCTGAGCATCGCGCCTCGGGGTCTCTTACCGGACCTTGGGCCGCTCACCTCCTGGCCTTGACCACGGCATCGCGACCTGGCATACCAGCGACGGCTGAAGCTTGCCTAGGGACTGGGTTCTGTCGACGTAGAGCGCTAAGCTGCCGCAAGAACGAAAGAGGGAATCGTGCCTAGGCGAGGGATGCGATCGCAACATCGTTTCGGGAGTAATAACATTAAGACAAGAGCACCGCGTTCATTTCTTTTTACATACCCCCACGGGGCTCGTCATGCATTGATGCGGGAATAAAAGGAAGAAAAACCCCTGAAGAGCCGCGGCCCGGGCAACATCATCGGCGGTGCCGGGATGACGCTGCCGCGGTCCGAGCACGGCGGCTCGTAGCTGGCGTCGCTGCTCGAGTCCGAGGAAGCACTGTTGCTGCCGGAGGAGTCGCGGGCAAGGCCAACGGCAAGTTCACTGCCCGTGGCCTCGCTGTCTTGACCGCCTCCGAGGGCAGCCCTCCAACCGCCGGCCGTCCTCACCGAAAACCTTGAAGGAGAGCATCGAAGCTCCGTCGTACTCAAAGTGGATCGCGAAAGCCCTTCCCGAGCGGCAAGCATGGGCGACCTCGCCCCATCCACGGGTCATGAAGACGTCGCCGGAGTTGACGACCTCGACCTTCGCTTCAGAAGCTTAGCTGCAGCATTTGGCGTGTTGCAGCCATAACTCGACGGGTCCCCGCGGCGGCACCTCCCTTGCGAAGAACCGCGGAAGCCGAATCCATGTGCTTGGTGGCACGGCCGCCCACACCATGAACTCACGGGCTGTGCCCTCGGCGTGGGTCCGTGAGTGGGGCGTCCGTGCCGCCTCCGCCTGTCCCCCGCTACAACCACCGCTCCTCGCGACGCCGGACACTGCTCCTGGGCACGGGGCTCGGCGCGCGGGCGTACACAATGATTGGGTAGCCAGGCAGGGGCCGTTTGAGCCAGGGCAACGTCGTCACCAGCTCCACGGCAACCTCGCGAGAGCTCTCCAGCCTCTTCTTCGGCGGGAGCAGCTCGGGTTCCACCAGGGGGGCTTTTCCTTTCTCCGCGGCGGAGAACCTCCTCGTCGGTGCCATGGACTCTATGGCAAGACGGCGGGGCGAGGAAGGAGGAGCGAGCAGACAGGAGATGGAGACGGGCAGGGGGCTCCGCCCCCCATTTATAGCCAGAGGGAGGCCAATCGCCGGCCTCCCACAATTCCAGGTAATGATGATTTTTTCTGCATGCAGCAGGCAGTCGTCAAGTCGAATGGTTGCCGAGGCGGCATGGGGAGGTGGAGACGCCTACGTCCCGTCAAGCGCCACGCGTCGGCTCGGTCCGTAGGCGATTGGGGCCCGCGACGCTTCGTCCTCGCCTCTTGGCTTCGCCTCGAAGCCAAGTCCAAGCGCGCCTTGGGCCCGGGGGCTACTGTCAGCGTTCTGGGAACTAGGGTACCCAGACTTGCCTGCCTGCGGCCCATCGCGTGGCTCCACCAACGGCCTGGTACGGCCCATCTTCAGCATCGACAAGGCAAGACCCTCGCGAGGGGCCAAGCCTCGCGAGGCGGACGACGCCAAGACCTCCGAAGGAAGCGGCCTCCTTAGGCTGCCTCTTGAGGAGCGGAGTTTCCTATGCAAGCGCCCACCTCGCGAGTATCAAGTGACGCAAGCCATGACGACCTAGCCCAGGCGGGCGCCAGCGGGCGCAGGATGGCAGGTTTCCACTTTGGTGCTAAGAAGGCAAGCGCAGTCGCGGAGTCCCGAGGAATCAGCCAAAGGTTTCCATTTCGGTGCAACAAGACCAAGACCGCCAGGACGGCAGGACGGATGTCATCGCCGAGCCCACCACGGCGTCACGGCCAGAAGCTTTGCAGACGAAGACCACCTTTTGTCAGGATAAGATGTACTTCTTCTCCCCTTTCAAATTGGCCGTTGTGGAATGCCTTCCCGCCTTCATTTTCGGGGAAGAGGACCAAGACCACTATATATACGGCCTAGCCACTACCGTAGCGAGGGATCGGACCAGAGACAGATAGAAGTAGCCACTCACCCAAGAACAGACCTCCTGAGGTTGTTCTTCCCCTTGTATTAGTTCATCCTCAGCCCTCCGTGAGGCCGATCCACCACAAAGCAGGAGGTTCTTTTTAGGAGGAAAGCTTAGAAGGATTCTTTTCAGAGCGTAAGAACCATCGAAGATCCTTTAGATTCAACCTCAACTATGTTACAGCCTCGGATCGTTGGCAACGAACATTATGAAACTGCGCAAAGAGTTAAGGAAACTTTTGTTAGGTCTCGACTTCTCCGCTATGATCTCCCCTCACCTTTCTTAGGACTATCAAGCCTTCTCGAATTAGGTCTATGGTAGAAGCTTTGAACGTAGACCCGGATACAAATCTTTCACTCACTGAAAAGTGAAAACCTGTGACTATATCGTCCTGAAGACGGATGCGGCGGGAAGAAGTGGCATTTAGGGGTCTTACACCGCAAGGTGGCCCGAACCTGGGTAAACTGCTGCGTCCCTTGTCTTTCTTGTTCATCGAGCTAAGCTATGAGATCGACGACTGAGTAGGCGAGAGGGGTTGAGTTTTTCGCACACGCCCCAGAGTTCGAACCTTCTTGGGTCTGCGGAGCCCCGAATCCGACACCCTTGCTGCCTGATGAATCTTGACGGTGTTTTCTTCACTAGCCCCGTCTCGCACATTGGCCATTTCTTGGCGCTTGATGCTCGTTCACCTGTAACGTCGCCCCCTTCGGCGTCTTCCGCATGTTGTGCTGGTTGCTCTTTAGTGGCTCCTCCCGCGACCTCCACATATGGTGATTGTCACTCTACACCGACTCCTCTTGCGACTTTCACCAGTGAATGTCGCTCTTCCTTGACACCTCGCGACTTTCACCGGCTGTACTAGTGCATATGACTATCGACCGCGCCTCGCACACGTGTCTTCCCTTGGCGCTTGTCCGCATACGGCCTTGTTTCCTCCACCGGCCTTTGCCGATGCTATTGGTCATGCTACACTGCACATTTAGCGGCTTCCACAGGTGGTGGTGGCCGCTCCTCTTCGGGTGCTACTTCGTCGACTACTTCAGCTGTGTACTTCATCGAGGAGATTGCGCGACTCCCCGCCCTGCTGATTGCCTCCGACTCTCTATTGCCGGGTGCATCTACGTCGACCTCTTCAGTTGAGCCCCTGACTGAGTAGGAGATTATGCAACATCGATGCCTGCTAGCTCCATCTTCCGGTTCTCCATCGACAGGTTCTGCTGGTCATGCTACAGACTCTTTGGCATTGTGAGACCACCTTCTACACAAGCAGGCACATCTATGTGGATTCTTGATACTGGAGCATCTTTTCATATGATTCATGATTCATCCACTCTGTCCTCTACTCGACCTCTCGACTCTCCTGTTCATTTTCTTACTGGTGATGGTACCTCTCTCCCGTTTACTAACTGAGGCCTTCTTAGCACTTCATCTTTTCATGTTCCTGATGTTGCTCATGTTTCCCGACTTACCATGAAGCTCATTTCTGGTGGCTAGATTGTTGATTCTGGTTGTCGTGTCATTCTCGACTTTGATTCTTGTTTCGTTCTGGACCGTCATCCTGGTGCTCTCGGTGCTGGCCCTCGACGTCGTGACTCTCAGGGCCTCTGGGAGCTTCACTGGCTTCATCTTCCGTCCGTTGCCACTACTGCCAGTCTCTCCTCCTCTGCTGCCTTTTCTACCATCTCTTTTCAGTAGTGACATCATCGCCTTGGTCACTTGTGTGGCTCTTGTTTTTCATCCTTAGTTCGACGTGGTCTTCTTGGATCTATCTCTGGCGGTGTGTCTTTAGATTGTCAGGGTTGTTGGCTTGGTAAACAAGTCCAATTACCTTATGCTCATAGCGACACTATGTCTCAGCGTCCTTTTGACCTTGTTCACTCTGATGTCTGGGGTCCAAGTCCCTTCGCCTCAAAAGGAGGTCATCGCTACTATATTATCTTTATAGATGATTTCTGTCGATACACTTGGATATATTTTATGTCTTCTCATAGTGAGGTGTTATCTATCTATAAGCATTTTGTTGTCATGGTTCACACTCAGTTCTCTGCGCCAATTCGTGTGTTTTGTGCTGACTCTGCTGGAGAATATATCTCCAAGATGTTGTGTGGAATCCTTGCTGAGCAGGGTACTCTTGCTCAGTTGTCATGTCATGGTGCTCATGCTCAGAATGGCGTGGCTAAGCACAAGCATCACCACCTTCTTGAGACATCTCGTGCATTGATGATTGTCGCCTCTCTTCCGCCTCACTTCTGGGCTGAGGCTGTCTTCACTTCCACCTATCTCATCAACCTTCAGCCATCCACTGCTCTGCAGGGTGGCGTTCCTTCCGAGCGTCTCTTTGATAGTTCTCCTGATTATTCGGTGCTTCGTTTGTTTGGTTGTGTTTGCTATGTTCTTCTTGCCCCTCATGAATGAACCAAACTGTCCGCTTAGTCTGTTGAGTGTGTCTTCTTAGGTTATATTGATGAGTATAAGGGCTATCGTTGTTGGGATCCAATAGTCGTTGGATGCGTATTTCTCGAGATGTGACTTTTGATGAGTCACGTCCCTTCTACCCACGTCCATCTTCCTCGAACATTTTAGTGGAGGATATATCTTTCCTCACTTTTCCTGACACATTTATCACTCCTGTTCAGCCCTTGTCCGTCCATCCTAGTGCCCCTGCTTCTCCGATTGTTGCGGATACGACGTCACTATCTCCCATGATTTCCTCACCTTGCTTGTCATAGGATTCTGCTCCTTCATCCCCGGTGTCTTCTCTGTCACCCTCACTTATCTCGGTTATTCCACCTCTATTCTTCCATCCTTTCCTTAGTATTATACTCGTCGTCCGCGTAATGTGGATGTGTCTACTGATGTGCCATCTTCCTCATCTCAGCCTACTTATGGCTTGCGTCCTTGTCCGCTTTCGCCTATTGATCGACTTGGTTTTCCACGCCCTAGCGTTGCTGTTCATGAAGCTATTGTTCATCCTGAATGGCTGTTTGCGATGGCTGAGGAGCTTGCTGCTCTTGAGCTCACCGACACGTGGGATCTTGTTTCTCTTCCTCCTCGTATCCGTCACATCACTTGTAAGTGGGTCTACAAGGTTAAGACTAGCTTTGATGGTTCTCTTGAGCGTTACAAAGCTCGTCTTGTGCCTCGTGGTTTTCAGCATGAGCATGGTCGTGATTACCAGTGCCGTTTCTATGTGTAAGCTGTGGGGTCATCTGACCCCACAGCTTTTGAGCAAAATAGGCTAAAAATACCGTAGAGTTACTGTACACCAGAACATGATAGCGCGCGTTGCCGCGCCCGTTCATCTTAAGATTGAGGTGACATATTTTTTTTTAAATCTTGGTATTATAAATATTTGTTCCATCTGAAATAGTGTACAGTAGATGAGAGGCCATAGCAAATAATGACATCACACAAAGGACAATTCATAAGATAAAGAGGTTTTGATATATGTTCTCATCGAAGCAAATTAAAATTAATGACAACACTCCCTCACCATGTTTAGCCTACTGCCATTAAAGATTTAAGTGCACAACCCCCCGTTGTTCAAATTAATGGTAACGACTGATTTTTTTGCGCAAAAACAATTGAATTAACAACGGAGAAATCCAGAGCAGAAAGATTGTTTTTCTTAAACATGCCTGGAAGCGTGTCATTGTTTATGAAGACAACACTAAGATAGTGTGAATTGCCAAATGAAAAAATATTTACATAATAAAAATAAAAATTAACCGTCCTCACCGAGTGGCAAAATAATAATATGAATGCCTACTTAACCTAGACCTGTCACAACAGGCAGCACACGAACAAATGAACCGAGGCCTGAAGCGGCACGAGTGCTTGCTGGCAGCCATACCAATGCTCGAGAGAGCTCGCAACCAAACGACTGAGGGACCAACAATAGAAACAGCCCGTAAAGAAAAAACAATAGAAACCGAGTCTCTAGGGAAGCAGTGTATATATATTTGTAAACATGGTGGACTGCATTTTTCTGATGGCAAACAACATATATATATCTGTTATCTGTAATCATGATGTTACTGCCAAGCTACATGATACAATTGCTCATGTTGTTTGCTTGTTTTTCTAGCACATACCCAAAACAATTTGGTAGACCGTTAATTTGGAGCTGGGTGGTTCCATCCAGAGGGAGCTGGCATCGAAACGTTCGCAATACAGATTAAGATCTGATAGTTAACTGGAGCAGAACAAAATAATTGTACCATGCAAGAATCCTAGCAATAACTCATAGCGAAATCTTACCATGACGGAAGGCGTAGACGCTGGGAGATCGTAGATGTTGCCAGTTGCAGCGAGAGGGTGCAACGGTGGACACCTTGTTCGGATCACATGTCTTCTTCAACCCCTCATCTCCTCCTAAGCAGCTGCCTTAGACGGATGGGCAGGGGGTGTGGTAGCGCAACGATTGGATCAAGCGCTCCTCTTCCACTTTCTTCGTACCCTCAAGTCGTTGATGGTGCCGCACCTCCACCTACTCCAGATCGCCTGCCGCCCCGTCGTATCGGGCATGAGACAACCACATACAAGAAGCCCAGAAAGATTAACACACAATTCATACATAGAAAAGAAACTGGGGGCCCGTTGACGTTCCCTCGGCCCGATTAATGTGAGGACGTCCAAGTCCATCATCGAAGCAGCAGCCCGTAGACGTGGGCCAGTCATGACGCTCGGGGCTAGCGAGATAAAAAGGCTCATGCGTGCAATGTGGGATAGCTGAGCGAGCCGGTACGTTTGTATGCCGAATCCAATGGCTGATGAGGTCAAATCGCTGTGGAGGGGCATAGCTACCCCCTTTTACTGTTTCTCAATTGTGAAGATTTTTTTTTTTAAAATTAGCAATGACCCCACAGACTTTTGAGTCTGGCTCCGCCACTGGTGATTACGATGAGACTTTGGCTCCTGTGGCTCATATGACCACTATTCGTACACTTCTTGCCGTGGCCTTTTTTCGCCGTTGGTCTGTGTCTCAGCTTGATGTTAAAAATGCCTTTCTTAGTGGTGAGCTGCGTGAGAAGGTTTACATGCATCCACCACCTGGGTATGGGTATTCTGTTCCTGATGGCATAGTCTGCTGTCTTCGTCGCTCTCTCTATGGCCTTAAACAAGCCCCTGATGCCTGGTTTGAGCGTTTTGCCTGGTGGCAGCCGCTGGTTTTTCAGCGAGTGCTCATGATCCAGCGCCGTTTGTCCACCCTTCTGCTCGTGGTCGGACTCTTCTTCTTCTCTATGTTGATGACATGATCATCACTGGCGACGACCCCGAGTATATTGCCTTTGAAAAGGCCCGTCTTAGTGAGAAGTTTCTTATGTCTGATCTTTGCCCTCTTCGCTACTTTCTTCGGATCGAAGTCTCTTCTACCTCTACCTCTGATGCCTTATTTATTTCCCAGGAGAAGTATATGCAGGATCTTGCTCGTGTTGCTGTGTTGCTCTTACTGATGAGCGCATTGTTGATACTCCCATGGAGCTCAATGTTCACCTCCGTGATACTGATGGTGACCCCTTATCTGATCCGACGTTGTCATCTTGTTGGTAGTCTTGTCTATCTAGCTGTCACTCGTCCGGATATCTCTTATCCGGTCCATATTCTGAGTCAGTTTGTCTTTGCTCCCACTTCGCTTCACTATAGTCACCTCCTTCGTGTTCTCCGGTATCTTCGTGGTATGATCTCTCTCCGTATGTTCTTCCTCGCTCCAGTTCCTTACAGTTTCAGGCCTATTTGTATGCTACGTGGGCTAGTGATCCCTCAGATCGCCGTTCAGTTTCTGCTTACTATGTTTTTCTGGGTGGTTCTCTCATTGCCTGGAAGACGAAGAAACAGACTGTAGTTTCCCGTTCGAGTGCAGAGGCTGAGTTGCGAGCTATGGCTCTTTTGACGACAGAGGTGACTTGGTTATGGTGGTTACTTCAGGACTTTGGTGTTTCTGTCACCACTACACCTACGCTGCTATTGTCTGACAATACAGGTGGTATTAGCATTGTGCACGATCCTATGAAGCATGAGATCACCAAGCATATTGGTGTTGATGCTTTCTATGTGCGCGCTGGTGTGCAGGATCAGGTTATCGCTCTTCGGTATGTGCCTTCCTAGTTACAGTTGGCGGATTTCTTTACGAAGGCCCAGACTAGAGCGCAACATGGTTTCTATGTATTTATCCCATTGTATGAAGGGTTTTGTGCATATCCTACACCTATACATGTATATATACTGGCCTATGGCCTCATGGGAATACAAGTTGCATATTTCTAACATGGCTGACCTAGTTGAGGTCGAGCTCCAGGCAGCAAAGGAGCGGGCCGCCAGAACAATCTATGAGTTCGACCACAGGCGTGCCTCCACTGTCCTACAAAGCATAATAATTAAATATGGATAGTTGTACTGTTAGCATATTTTTTTTCGAGAAAACGCAGAAGATTTGCGTTTCATTGCATTGAAAAGGAAGGGGTTTCAGTTACATCCTCCTAGGAGGCAATCATACAGAGTGAGGGTGCTGCAATTAGTGTACATCCCAGGTCTGGGGAATGAGGGCGCGCAGGCCCAACGCGTCGGCTCTGGCCCAGAGGGTTGCCTCCTCCTTGATCTTGTCCAGCAACGTAGGTATGGAAGGGGTGGCTCTGTCAAAGACACAGTCGTTCCGATGCTTCCACAGCATCCAAGGGATGAGTAGTGTCGCCGAGGCGAGTCCCTTGCGCATAGGCTTGGGCGTGCGCTGCCGCGCAGAGAGCCACCAGGTGTTGGTTGATTGGTCGCCATCAGGCGGGTTGCAGGTAACCCTAAGCCAGCTCAGGATTTCATACCATACCTGCCGGGAGAACGGGCAGGCGAGGAGGAGATGCTGGAGGGTCTCCGGCGCCTGGTCACAGAGTGGGCAGCACGCGGGGTGCTGCAAGCCGCGGCGGGCGAGGCGGTCAGCGGTCCAACACCGGTCTAAGTGGGCAAGCCAATGGAAGAAGCGTACGCGGGGCGGCGCCCAGCTTCTCCATGTGAGCTTCCAAGCATCGCATGCGGTGGATCCGTGGAACGTGGCGAGGTAGGCGGACTGTGCGGTGTAGGCGCCTTTGGAGCTCCACTTCCATAGTAGGTGATCTGACTCGGTGGAGAGCGTTGTGTGCTCAATCATGCGCCAAAGTTGCAGGTAGTGCACCTTAAAACAACCTTAAAGCAAAAATGTACAATTTACATTTTACTGTTAGCATATTAGTGTTTCCTTATGGATATAAAAGTAAAACATGTATCGTGTGCCCTACCTTTGTTACATTGAGGGGGTACTGTCCATTCTTAGTAGAAAATCACATTTTCCAGACCTGTTGATGTAAAAAAAATGCTTTTCTTCTGTCGTTTCTAGGTTACGGGCTATCTCCAAGAGGTTGCACCTGAGCTCTGCAATCGAGTCGACCTGTACGAGAAAAGAACTCCCATATTCGATGAATATAAAATTGAAAAGGAGATCGACAATATTCTCTGCAAAAGGTATGATGTCTCTTCCTGCATTACTAATCAAACCCTTATAATTTTTGCGTTTTAAGGCTTTGGTCGAAAAAAGTGTCCAGAACAGAAACCGTAAATATGGTCCAACCCGTAATTTTTTTAAAGGGCACTGAAAATCCACACCCGAGACCCTTATTTTTGAAGGTTGGAAGGCTGAACCGAGGGGGGCCCGTATACCGGTCAAACCTCGTCGGAGCAAACACGCCACCGCGGAATTTGCCGGAATCCGCTCGAAACTCACCGGACTTCGTTACCGCACACCTGTAAAGGCCGCTGGACGCCGGAATCGATCGCCGATGGTTGGAAACGGACGAGCTTGACCTCGCCGTGGCCTCCGGTGACCTCAGCCTGGCCGCTAGAATCCTCCCGGCGCGGCCGGCAAAGGGGCACGGCTCGGCCGGTGCTGCCGGCAACGGAGCAGGGCGCAGCCGGCAGGCGACGGGGCGCGGCCGGCGTGGCGACGGAGCAGTTTTACACTTTGTTTTACAGTATCTGGTCGGCGGTAGCTAAAATGGACCCTTAAAATACCTTTTTTCGACCCTTATCCCAGTTTTAATGTTTGTAGTTTTAAGGGGTCTGCTAGCGATGCTCTTATGTTTTTGCTTCCTGTGTGTAATTTTTCGATGATGGGAATATATTAATATCACAAAGATATCAATTACACCCAGCCTCTGCACCAGCAAGACATCAAAAGATATCAAGGATGCACACAGCTAAGAATTAATATCTGGGAGCCATTCTACTAGAGAGCAAAATTGCATCTGTACTGTATATTTGAGTTTGATAAGTAGTTTCAGTATGTCTGGACCAAGGAGCTGCTTTGTGGAGTAGTGCGGATGTTATCTCTGTATTGCTGTAACCATAGCTTTTATCACTTCCTAACTAAGAACAAATTAATTTAATAAAAACCAATCCAAAGAGGAGAGTGCAACAACTACAGTGGCTTGGTGTCATAGGTACTTCTGCGTGGAACTTGCTCAAAGAGTTAAATTAACTTAGAAGTTGGTTTTGTAATAGCTGATCCATCATGGGCCAAACAATTCAATTGGCCCATGACCGAATTGACATTGGCACCCAAGGGAGCCAAGGAAAAAAAGAGGAAAAATGGCAGAAAAAGGAGGTTCCCGAGGGAATGACTGAACTGTCCCAACCCTCTGGCCAGCAAGCAGCCAGCCCGGCGGCACTGGGCACAACCTTCAAGAAGGATATCACTGAGAAGGGTGCGATCGTTCGGTTGTGCGTTGCCGAAGGTGCAGGTGTTCCTGTGCTTCCAGATCATCGAAGATGTTAGGAGTACAGTACTAGCGAGGCCTTTTCGGCGCTCCTTGGAGTTCTCTGCTTGGTTTTCAGCCACCAGTCAATGAGGGTCTCGCCAGGATCAGCCCCCCTGGAGGAGGCACGGAACCAAGGCAAGACCTCATGCCAAATATGCCTGGTGAACAGGTAGTGGACCAGGAGATGCTGCATGGTCTCCAAAGTTTGGGCGCAGAGCAAGCAAGCAGGATTATGTGGTAGTGCTTTGTGGGTAAGGCGCTGCGCAGTCCAACAACGATCCAGACCGGCCATCCAGAAGAAAAATTGACTTTACGAGGAGCCCATGTCTTCAAAGTAAGTTTCCAGGCACAACAGCGGACAGACCCATGGAAGGTTGCCCTATAGCATGGTCTGGCAGAGTAGACACCAGACTTGGTCCATCTCCAGACGAGGCATTCAGGCTCATCGGAGGGTTGGTAGGCTTGCCAGAGCATCACAAACTGTCAGAGCCCCAACAAGGAAAGCTCAATCAGGATGTTGTCAATCCAGGCACCGTTGAGAAGCCCCTGGGCCATGGTGTGAATTTCACTTCGACAGCTAGGGACCTTGGCGAGGATGTCAGTTGATATTTTGCCACCGCGCTGCCGCCAAGCCTGCGGTCAGACCAAGGGGCTGTTTGGATTGTGCCCCATCTAGCCCCACCAATTTTTTGGCGTGACCAATGTGAGGGCATGACCAAATATTTGGTAAGTGATCATTGTTTGGATTGTAGCCGTTCATGTTTTGGCCCCTACACTGTGGAGTAGTCTGCTTGCATGCATTGTGAGGACCCACAGATTAAAGTATAACTAGCATGCACCAGATACTAGTAAAATAGAGGGATTGTTACATGGGACCCAACGAGACAGAGAGCCCAGGGTGCGATGCCAAAATTTTGGCGGAGCATTTTGCCGCCCTCAACTCGCCCGTGAGTTGGCTAACTTTACACTGGCGTCTCGCAGGTGAGCGTGCCAATTCTTTGGTAGCGATCCAAACGGCCACCAAATTCTACGGGCTTGCCAACTTTTTTGGTCGGGCTGGTTTTGGTCGAGATCCAAACAGCCCCCAAAACCGTCAAGAAGACTGCCCATTGCCAATGATAGGCACTTGGGTGTCCTGATCTTCCAATGAGAGGTACTCCTTTGATTTTATTGGAGTTGACTTTGACGATCCGACTACACTGCATCGACACTGTGCCATGCAATCGCTAAACCAACTCCAGAGTTATTGACCAAGCTAGAATTATGAATAGCAATGCGAGTATTGCGAATATGAGTTGAGGTTCTGAAAAGCGGTTCGCCGGCGGTCGTTGGACACACCAGTGTAAAGTTTACACGAAGTTGCAGCAATGTCCTTGGGGCGGTATTTATGGAGGGACAGAGGGGAAATTTGGCAAGCCTTGGGAGCCAGAGGCGCCGAAATCCACCCTAAGTCGGCTTCCTCCACTCCACTTATACAGACTGTAAAAACTGCCAAAAAGTTAGGTGGGACAACACCTATGGATGATTATCGACGAAATTATGAAGTGTATCTTGTATATTTCGTCCATATCTTCATTCAGTGGCTGGTTTTCAGGGGTTCAAACACTAGTGTACTTCTGATAATGGCGGGATGTTAGGTAATTAACACACCAAGCTAACACACCAAAGTAAAGAAGCCCAGCCCATGTAACATTGTGGCCTGCCCATGTGTTTGTTTTGCCCCGGGCTGTGCCAATGGTCAATGTGATAGATCTGATTGATTGGTGCACCACGTCTCGCTGCAGGGAGTCTAGGAGGCCTACCGTTGCCTCCGCCGCTCGTCACGACGCCATCCACAACCGCATACTAGTACACAGCTGGACGCCAAGCGATTGGAGACCAGCGAGTATTCAATTCGCCTGCAAGGCTGCAACAGCCACCACTTATTGAGTCACCAGCTTTTCGCATGTCTGTACCACAACTCTGCCTGAAAGGATGACAGAGGACAATGACGTCGTCAGCGTACAGGGATTTAGCCAGGATTTGCCTATGAGGGTGAAGAAGCCGAAGTCCAGGGTAGGCTGAACCAAGTGGCAGAGGGTGTCAGATGGCAGTATGAAGATTTGCGGGGAAAGCGGGTCCCCTTGCCACATGCCCTTCCGGTGCCAAAGCGGCGCGCTGGGCATGTCGTTGATCAGGACCCTAGTATTGGCGTAGGAGCACAATATGCACAGCCAGCCGCAGAATTTCTCGCCAAAACCATAGTGATAAAGAACCTCGAGGACGAATGTTCAGGAGATCGAGTCAAACGCTATGGTTAGGTCGAGCTTTAGCAGCTCCTGCGGCAACTTAAGCTGGTGAAGGAGCCACGCCGATTGATATTAGATGCTTATAAATTTCTGCCTTATTATATGATAGTGTTTCATTTGTTGCAGGGTTGTGCTACAGAATGGGGGTTCTTTAATTATAGAACAGACTGAAGCTCTAGTTTCCATTGATGTGAATGGTGGCCACAGTATGTTTGGTCAAGGGACGTCGCAGGAGAAGGCTATTTTAGATGTCAATCTTGAAGCTGCAAAGCAAGTATGTGCTTTATGCTGTTGCTTTGCAGGAAAACAGTATATTTGCTTCCACATTGTCTCTCAAAATCTATCTGTGTCATGAACTTATCCTTCTGTTGTGATTCACTTTCATGGCCTTATTAATTGCTACAGATGCAACTCATTGCACTTTGTCTTGCACAGTTACACGGCACAGGTTTGCTATGAAAACATTGCTCTTGCTTCTTGTTATGAGTGAACATATTTATGATGAAACTACCGACTTTGCAGTAGCACTTATGGGATGCAGTTGGTGTATGTGCTAGAGCTGTTACTCCCCCCATTATATATAAGGGGTGTTTGACTTTTCAGTCTCCAATGCACGATCTTGAGTATGATTTTTACTTTATAATATGCTTACAAAAATTAGTAAAATGATATATGACATACAAATATTTTGCAAGACAAATACAACTACATTAGTGGTCAAAGTTTTAGAAAGTTGATCACATGTATATTATGCGCCTTATGTTTTTGAATAGAGGTTTATACTTAGACCAGCGCCTGTCCAGGCTGTTGGTTGTGTTTGGCTATTCTATTAATTTCATATTGTCAGCTATATATTAGCATCAGTGTATCACATGCTCATATCACAAATTTGCATTAGTTCTTTTATATGTTGGTTATCTATATAATCCCAAGGCAGGATGACGTAATGAGCGGGCTGCTCATACACGTAGCTATTGCACATTCAAAAACAAATGCATCCCCTTGGGTAGAATGTAACATCAAATAATAGCATAATATTTGGATTTTATCATTTTATGAGTGTTGTTGACTTACTGTCATTTAAGTGATTGTATTTTGAGAAGTGATATCTGTAAAAATGGTTCACAAAGGAATTGTTCCTTATTTCATTTGAAGTACTAAATAAAAAATTCACAGTCCGATGGCCCACATTTTTACTTCATAACCTTCTGCTTTTTAAGATGAAATAGTGCATATTTCTGTTTTTTTCCAGCTGGGACAATCAGCCTTCATCAGGATATTCTGTACTCCTCCATTCATAATATAGTGCACATTGGTTTTTTCAGAAGTTAATTTTTTCCTATAAACTTGGTCAAAGTTTAAAATTATGCTTTTGAAAAAAATCTAATACACATTATATTTTGGAACGGAGGGAGTACCATTTATTACTCAAATTATACTTGCATTGATATCCCTATTAGAAAATTGCTTTGCACAATGATACCAGACCTTCAACTGGTACTTGTGTTTTGTGTAACCAGCAACCATATGCACGCTATGGAGCAAGATAATAAATCTGGCTTGCATAGATTATATTTGAAGTATGGAAGATTATTAAAGTACTGGACTTGATTGCTAATCTTGAAATTTCTTCAACACAGATTGCTCGCGAGCTGCGCTTGAGGGATATTGGTGGCATCATTGTTGTTGATTTTATCGACATGACAGATGATTGTAAGATATAGCTTCGACTCTGGTAGAACTAATAAAGTCATGTAAATGCATATCCAGGATTGTGCATTTGTTTTACAGATTCTCACTCAACTTGCATTTATGTTTTGCTTTATTTATTTTTCCTGCCAACCTGTTGATACTTGACTATCTTATACAATTTTATGTCTTATACTAGTATCATTTGTGCAGCCTGATGTTGTAGAATTTACTAGAATGCAGTTTCATTGATTGTCAATCTGTGACCTGTACCTTCTCATGTTTTCATATGCTAGGTAAAATTACCTAGCAAATGATGTTGCTTATTGATGTTAAACTGCTAGTTTGTTTTGTAAAAAATCAAGTATAAGATTTCATTTAACGGCATTCTTTTATTAGTGAACAGTACATTACATTTTGTACTCAAACACTAGCATATCATTACTCCTGTCAGTAAGATTCAGTCTGGTGTTTGTCCTACAAATTCTTCTTCTTTACCTGTTAAGTTGTTATATGTAAATGGATGCTGGTAAATTTGGTTGGGTTTTCAACAAAAAATTGATTAAATTTCGCTCAAATATCTCTATAAGAATATTTGGCATCTGATCTGGATACTTTGCAAAAGTTAGGAATTGTTTGGCTAGATTTTTGTGTGTGCCATCATTTCTATTCTGACGGGAAATTCACGATGCGTAATTTAAAAAGTGCATTCGGTTCAAAACTGAATCTTCATGGAATTTCAAGAGCTTTGCTTATGCTCTGAATTAAGGCCACCACAGGTAATAGAGAACACCCCTTTTACTTGTACCATTTGGGCATCCTGCATAGTTGGTTAAATTTTTAGCTGACATCGTGGCCAATCTGTTATGTCATTCCCATTTTTCTTCTAATGGTTGAGACAAATTCCTTCCTGGTTATTTAATCAATGTTTCTTGCACTTAATGATGTCCATAAGATTATGCGTATTTTCCTGCTCCTTATTTTTATCCTTGATCTAATCTAGCATTTTCCCTCAGCAAATAAAAGATTAGTCTATGAAGAAATGAAGAAAGCAGTAGAAAAGGACCGCTCAACTGTTGGTGTTTCAGAATTGTCAAAGCTAGGTTTGATGGAAATAACTAGAAAAAGGGTAATGTGCTACTGACACTTTGCCAGCATGCTGACACTATGTTCTTGTACACTGGAAACTTCAATTTCATAAGAGCGCAAGAAATCTTGTTGGTTGTTACTTGGAGTTATCAGTGGCAAACTCGTAATTGCTTGGATCACTTTGTCAGCATGCTGACACTTACCCAAGAGGTTCACAATAATGTGAACACATATTTATCTGATTATATAGTATGTATTGAGCAATAGTTAGTTGATGAAACCAAGGGTATCCAAAGAAGGCTAAATAAACAAAAAATATTGAGAAATCACTATTGCCACATTTATTGTCCATTTTCCTTTTAAAATTTAAGACACACATACAATAAATTTTAGGTGAGGTATCCTGAACTGATTAATAACCCATCGTTCTGATCCACAATTTGCCTAACCTATGCTTGTTAGGGTGCAAACTCTGACTAAAAATGACATAGTTTTAATGAGAATACCTATTCTCTATATTGAAATTTGTGAACATGGAAGTGTGATTCAGAAGTTCATATTGTCAGTGTGCGTTCAAACGTTTTCTTCTCGTCTCAAGGTTTCTCTGTTCTCTCCCAGAGTCATGGTTTATACTGAATTTCCAGTATATGGGGATTTTGGCAGAAAACACTGTATGCCAGCATCTGAATACTGCGAAAATCAGAAGTCTGAGTGCATCAACTGTTGGAACTCAGGCTGAGATAGAGGCAGATGGTAGCTGGGGCTGAACACAGGATAGTGTGTTTCTGAAGCTGTTGCCTGTATTGCTGCCCTGAGGTCTATATATAGTACTTCCTCAGTTCCTAAATAGTCTTTCTAGAGATTCCATTATGGACTACATACGGAGCAAAATGAGTGAATCTACACTCTAAAATATGTCTATATACATCCGTATGTAGTTTGTAGTGCAATCTCTAAAAAGACTTATATTTAGGAACGGAGGAAGTACATGGGCAAGTGGGTTGCGTATGCTAAAACGACCATGCAGCTCTAGCAGCTGCTAGTACATGCAAAAAGAAAATTGAGTACTAGCTGTCTACCTGCATGCACTATTTTACTAAGAAAGCTCCAGCCGGCCTATACTAGCACTAGCTAAGTAAATACTCCCTCTGTAACAAAATATATGACGTTTTTTGGTGTAGTTGACTAGAAAAAGACGTCCTACATTTGTTACAGACGTACAACACAAGGATTATAGCTAACATTCTCCCCCTGATCCTTGTGTGTCTACTTGGCATTGATCTTGACCATTCCAATCCTTGTGCTGAGCTCATGGAAACGAACTCTGGTAGAACCCAGGGTCCTACCGGACCTGCTCCTTAGGTTGTAGGGGCAGACAGAGGGAGGAAGGGGGCGAGGGCGTCGCGGCCGGCGCGTGGGCGCCGTCCCGATCGGTGGAGGAGGGCGGCGGCGAGAGAGGTGGTGCGGCTAGGGTTAGGGTTCCGGCTCCTTCAGGGAGCCGGGCAATAGAATATGTCTTATTGCTTAATCTCAAAATAGTCTTACAGCCAATATATATAACCACGATGCTATAAATAAGATAACTTGTGGGCCAAGCCCCTAACTAAACCTGCCCGTGGGCCTCCTACGGGCATAAGTCTGCCCGGTCATAACATCTCTCCCCGCCTGCGCAAACAGCTCGTCCTCGAGCTGAAAGTCTGGGTAGTGTTGGCGGAACTCGTCACGCTGCTCCCAGGTGGCCTCCTCCGCCGGAAGTCCAGTCCACTAAATCAGCACGTACCACACCCCGCGGCGGAGTTGGGCCTGCAACACCTTCTCCGGTCCCGGAAGGATGCATCCGTCGAAGGTCGGAGGAAGCACTGGAGGGGCCGTAGGTGGCTCCCCACGGTAAGGCTTCGGCAGCCCCACATGGAAGACGTCGTGGATGCGGGCTCTGGCAAGAAGCTGAAGGCGGTAAGCCACCTTCCCGATGCGCTCCAAGACAGCAAAGGGCCCGGCGTAACGAGGGCCCAGCTTGCGCTTCGCGCGCGGGTCAAGTGATTGTGTAGAGCGGTGAAGAAGACGCAGCCACACCCAGTCACCCACCGCGAACTCTGCCTCGCGATGGTGGCCATCGTAGTAGTGCTTGGCCAGCTGCTGGGCCTGAAGGAGACGTTGCCGAACTTAGGCCAACATGTCGTCACGGCGCTGCAGAAGCTCACCGGCCACCTCCGTTCGAGCCGTCGTCGGATCAACCGGAATGATGGGTGGTGGTGGCCGGCCATAGGCCACCTCAAAAGGAATGGCGCGCAGGGCGAAGTGATAGGAGGTGTTGTAGCAGTACTTCGCCCAGGTGAGCCAGTCCACCCAAGCGCGAGGACGATCACCTGTGACACAACGCAAATACATGGCAATCACCTTGTTGACAACCTCGGACTGGCCGTCCGTCTGAGGATGGAAGGCCGTGCTCAGGCGGAGTTTCACGCCCGCCAACCGGAAGAGATCGCGCCAGACATGTCCGGTGAACACCGGGTCCCGATCGCTGACGATCGAAGAGGGAAACCCGTGGAGACGGACAATACCGTCAAAGAAGGCGCGGGCCACGGAGGCAGCAGTGTAGGGATGACCGAGCGCAATGAAGTGAGCATACTTGGAGAAGCGGTCGACCACCGTGAGAATGACTGATTTGCCGCCCACCTTGGGGAGGCCCTCGATGAAGTCCATAGAGATATCCGCCCAGACCTGAGACGGCACCTCCAAGGGCTGGAGCAAACCAGCCGGCCGTAGTGTCTCCGTCTTGTTGCGCTGGCACGTCAGACAAGACCGAACCCAGTCACGGACCAGGGCCCGATCACCAGGGATGTAGAAGTCGGCGCGGAGACGATGGAGGGTTTTCTGCACACCCTTATGGCTGGTCGAGTGGGCCAGCAACATCACCTGGTGACGGAGATCGTTGTGCGCCGGCACGAAGACCCGGCGCCCATGGAGGAGCAGGCCTTCGGTGAAGCGCCAGGGCTCCTCCAGCTCGCCCGCAGCCAGCTGCTGCTGAAGAAGAAGTGCGTCGGGTGCGGCCGCCGTCGCCCGGCTAATGTCGGTGAAGAGGCCGAAGGTCGGCCCGGTGCGGACGCAAAGCGCCGCCCCCTCAGAGTCGCCGACGGTGGGGTCGTGGTCGGCGTCACGGCGCGACAAGGCATCAGCCACGGTGTTAAGACGACCCGGGCGATACTCGACGGGGAAGTCGAAGCCGAAGAGTTTGTTGATCCACTGGTGCTGCGGTACTGTGGAGAGCCTCTGGTCCAGCAAGAATTTGAGGCTGTAGTGGTCCGTGCGAATCCGGAAAGACCGACCTCACAGATAGGGCCACCAATGGCGCATTGCCTGCACCAAACCAATGAGCTCCCGCTCATACGCCGCGAGCTTCAGATGGCGTGGAGCAAAAGGCCCGCTGAAGAAAGCGAGAGGGCCATCGCACTGATGAAGCACGGCGCTGAACCCTGCACCGGAGGCGTCACAGTCCACCACGAATGGGGGGGGGGTCAAAATCCAGCATTTGAAGAACAGGGCCCGTCGTGAGGGCCCCCTTGAGGGCCTCGAATGCTGCCGTCGCCTCATCGTCCCATGCGAAGGCGTCGCGGCGCAGCAAACGCGTGAGTGGCGACGCGATGAGGCCGAACTCCCGGATAAACTTCCGGTAGTACCCAGCGAGGCCCAGAAAACAGTGAAGAGCCCGCGGTGAGTGCGGCGTCGGCCAGGCCGCAACGGCCGCCACCTTGTCGGCATCCATAGCAACCCCGTCGGCCGAGATGACGTGGCCGAGTGCTTGCTGATGAGGCTGCTGATCGTGCTTATGATGAGAGGGTTTTGGCTTATGAGGAGGCTCTTCAGACGTATCATGGTGCTCTGTCTGTTTACACCCAGTGGCTTGATGATGATGCTCGTGCCGCAGCTGTTCTCACTGCTAGTGTTCTGCCCCAGTTTGCTTCTGAGTTTCTGGGTCTTCCTACTGTCTTTGAGATGTGGACCCGTCTTCGTCAGCGCTATGAGCCCTCTGGTGATGCCCTGTACCTTTCTGTGGTCCGTCAGGAGCATGCTCTTCAGCAGGGTGACTCTACTGTTGATGACTTCTATGCACAAAGTTCTGCTATCTGGCGCCAGCTTGATTCTCTCCGCAGTGCTGGTTGTCGTACTTGTCCCTGTTGCCAGGCTGTCCAGGCCAATTTGGAGTTTCATCGCATCTACGAGTTCCTGTCTAGGCTTCGTAAGGAGTTTGAGCCCCGGCGTGCTCAGTTGTTTGCTCGTGGCCGTATTTCTCTCATGGAGGCTCTTTCTGAGATTCGTGCTGAGGAGACTCGCTTACGTGGTGCTGGTTTGCTGGAGGTTCCTTTTGTGCTCGCTACTCGGTCTTCTTCCACGCAACCCGCTGCACCGACCCCTTCTCGCTCGAGTGCTCCGCCACTCTTGCCCACTCCTTCTGACGGCTCAGGTCGTCCCCGTCCACATTGTGACTACTGCAACAATGATGGTCATATTGAGTCCCAGTGCTACAAGAAGAGGAAACACCTGCGCAAGGCACGATCATCATCTTCAGGGACTTCGTCATCTACCTCGACAGCTTCAGCCATTGCTTTGACTGAGCAGGATATTCTGAGACTTAAGCGTCTGCTCGCGGCTTCAGGTTCTTCCTCGACGGGTACTGCTGGTTCTGTGACTGATGCTTCCCGCCCTGAGCAATCGCCCTCTACACAGTCAGGTACATCCCCATGGGTTCTGGATTCTGGAGCTTCTTTTCATATGTCTTCTCATTCTTCCACTTTGTCCTCTCTTCGATTGCTGGATTCTCCTGTTCATGTCTTCACTGCTGATGGTACTCCACTTTCTGTTGCTAGTAGAGGCAATCTTTCCACTCCTTATTCTGTTCCCGATGTTGCTCATGTTCCTCGACTTACCATGAATCTGTTTTCTGCTGGTCAACTTACTGATTCTGGTTGTCGCGTCATCCTTGACGCTGACTCTTGTTCTGTCCAGGACCGTCGCACGCACACTCTGGTTGGGGCTGGCCCTCGCCGCCGTGATTCTCAGGGTCTTTGGGAGTTGGACTGGCTTCATGCTCCTTCCGCTGCCACCACCATCGCCAGTTCTTCCGCTTCTGTCGCCTCCGTTACTGGTTCCTTCCAGCAGTGGCATCATCGACTTGGTCATCTGTGTGGTTCTCGGTTGTCTTCTTTAGTTCGTCGAGGTCTTCTGGGGTCTGTCTCAGGAGATGTCTCTTTAGAGTGTCAGGGTTGTTGTCTTGGCAAGCAGATTCAGTTACCATATTCACATAGTGAGTCAGTGTCTAAGCGTCCTTTTGATTTAGTCCATTCTGATGTATGGGGTCCGGCCCCTTTCGCTTCGAAAGGTGGTCATAAATACTATATTATTTTCATAGATGATTTCTCTCGTTACACATGGCTTTATTTCATGACTTCTCGTAGTGAGGTGTTGTCTATTTATAAGCATTTTGCTGCCATGGTTCATACTCAGTTCTCTTCACCCATTCGTGTTTTTCGTGCTGACTTCGCTGGCGAGTATATCTCTAAGATATTGCGTGGTGTTCTTGCTGAGCAAGGGACTCTCTCAATTCTCTTGTCCCGGTGCTCATGCTCAGAATGGTGTGGCTGAGCGAAAGCATCGACATCTTCTTGAGACGGCTCATGCATTGATGATTGCTGCCTCTCTCCCGCCTCATTTTTGGGCTGAGGCCGTCTCCACATCCACCTATTTTATCAATATACAGCCTTCCGCTGCTCTACAGGTGGTGTTCCTTTCGAACGACTTTTTGATCGTTCTCCCGATTATTCGATGCTTCGCTTGTTTGGTTGTGTTTGCTATGTTCTTCTTGCCCCTCGCGAGCGCATCAAACTGACCGCTCAGTCTGTTGAGTGTGTCTTCTTAGGCTACAGTGATGAGCATAAGGGCTATCGTTGTTGGGATCCTATTGGTCGTCGGATGCGTATCTCTCGAGACGTGACTTTTGATGAGTCTCGTCCCTTCTACCCACGCCCATCTTCCTCCACTTTTTCAGTGCAGGATATCTCTTTCCTCACTTTTCCCGACTCACCTATCACCCCTGTCGAGCCTGTGCCTATTCGTTCCATTTCCTCTCCTTCTCCACCTCTAGTTGATTTGCAGCTACCATCCTCCCCGGTCTCCTCGCCTAGCATGTCACCGGGTTCTCCACCTTCATCTCCGGTGATTTCCTCCCCGGTCTTCTCTCCTAGTATGTCACTGGATTCTACACCTTCATCTCCGGTGACTTCTTCGTCGCCACCCCCCGATTCTACCTTGGCGATTCCTCCTTCTATTGTTCCATCTTTTCCTCAGCATTACACTCGTCGTCCACGACCTGTCGATGCCTCTGTGGATGAGTCGTCATCTTCCTCTCAGCCTACTTATGGCTGTGTTTGTTTGAGCTTCGGTTTCAGCAGTTTCAGCTGTGGACTTGCTGTGCTGGCAAAACTGCTGTGCTGAGGAAACAGCTGTAGTGAAGGTTAGCTGTTTGGCAACGCAGCTGTGGAAACGACTGTGAGCTGGTGAAAACGCTATGTTTCAGGAGGAGGGGGGCGAACGTAGAGATATGTCATGCCTACGGTGGCATTTACGACATAATTATGACCAAACGCCAAAGATAGAGGGGCTAGGGAAACAGTTTTGGCCCAAAAGTACACCGAGACCAGCTTTAGACTGTTACACTGAAAATCTCCCGAAACAGTTTTGGGTTGTGGTTCCACAGCTGTTCTAAATAACCTGTTTGTTTCAGCTTCAGCTTTTTTCAATCCTAAAACTGCTCCAAAAGCTGAAACAAACACAGCCTATGGCTTGCGTTCTCGTCCTCGTGCGCCTGTTGATCGCTTTGGATTTCCCACCGCTGGTGCTGCTGTTCTTGAGCCGACTTCTTACCATCAGGCTGTTGTTCATCCTGAATGGCAGTTTGCGATGGCAGAGGAGATTGCTGCTCTTGAACGCATTGGTACCTGGGATCTTGTTTCTCTTCCTCTCGGAGTTCGTCCGATCACTTGTAAGTGGGTCTACAAGGTTAAGACTCGCTCCGATGGTTCTCTTGAGCATCACAAAGCTCGTCTTGTGGCTCGTGGTTTTCAGCAGGAGCATGGTCGTGATTATGACGAGACTTTTGCTCCTGTGGCCCATATGACCACTCTTCGTACACTTCTTGCCATTGCCTCTGCACGCCACTGGTCTATATCTCAGCTTGATGTTAAGAATGCCTTTCTTAATGGTGAGCTGCGTGAGGAGGTGTACATGCAGCCACCACCTGGGTATTCTGTTCCTGATGGCATGGTATGTCGTCTTCGTCGCTCTCTCTATGGCCTTAAGCAAGCCCCCCGCGCCTGGTTTGAGCGTTTTGCCTCTGTGATCACTGCTGCTGGTTTTTCAGCAAGTGCTCATGATCCAGCATTGTTTATTCACCTTTCTCCTCGTGGTCGGACTCTTCTTCTTCTCTATGTCGATGACATGATCATCACTGGGGATGACCCCGAGTATATTGCCTTTGTAAAGGCCCGTCTCAGTGAGCAGTTTCTTATGTCTGATCTTGGACCTCTTCGCTACTTTCTTGGGATTGAAGTCTCTTGTACCTCTGATGGCTTTTTTATATCCCAGGAAAAGTATATCCAGGATCTTCTTGCTCGTGCTGCTCTTACTGACGAGCGCATTGTTGAGACCCCTATGGAGCTCAATATTCACCTCCGTGCCATTGATGGTGATCCTCTCCTTGACCCGACGCGTTATCGTCATCTTGTTGGTAGTCTTGTCTATCTGGCTGTCACTCGTCCGGACATCTCTTATCCGGTTCATATTTTGAGTCAGTTTGTCTCTGCTCCCACATCAGTTCACTATAGTCATCTCCTTCGTGTTCTTCGATATCTTCGGGGCACGATCTCTCACCGTCTATTCTTTCCTCGCTCCAGTTCTTTACAGCTTCAGGCCTATTCGGATGCTACGTGGGCTAGTGATCCTTCAGATCGCTGTTCACTTTCTGCTTACTGTGTTTTTCTTGGTGGTTCTCTCATTGCCTGGAAGACGAAGAAACAGATTGCAGTTTCCCGTTCGAGTGCCGAGGCTGAGTTGCGAGCAATGGCTCTTTTGACGGCAGAGGTGACTTGGTTACGCTGGTTACTTCAGGATTTTGGTGTTTCTGTCACTACACCGACTCTGCTCTTATTTGACAGTACAGGTGCTATTAGCATTGCGCGTGATCCTGTGAAGCATGAGCTCACCAAGCATATTGGTGTTGATGCTTTCTATGTGCGCGCTGGTGTGCAGGATCAGGTTATTGCTCTTCAGTATGTGCCTTCCGAGTTACAGTTGGCGGATTTTCTGACGAAGGCCCAGACTAGAGCACAACATGGCTTTTATCTCTCCAAACTCAGTGTTGTTCCTCCACCATGAGTTTGAGGGGGGGTGTTAGAGTTATAATATAAGTCATGTACCCCTTTGTATTTATCCCGTTGTATAAGGGGTTTCCTGCATATGTTCCACACCTGTACATGTATATATATATCGGCCTATGGCCTCATGGGAATACAAGTTACATATTCCTAACATACATGATCTAGTTGGAGTACAAGGCAAGCCAGAATATTTCCTAGTCTAAGCTATGTTTCCTAATACAATCACGTTACTCAACAATAACAAACTCTCCCTAATGTCTTTGTTAGGAACTAAGGATGTTGAGAGCTGGTCCTAGCTGGTCCTTGGTGCCAATGAAATAAGCAAAGTTGCTCCCATTCTCCAAACATTCGTGGATGAAATGATATTGGACATGCTGTTCATCTTCAGCTTGATGGTGTCAGCTTTCTTCCCCTTAAGATCGCTGAGCAACCGTGCCAGCCAGATGGCATGGCTTCCCCCAGTTGTTGCAGCGACATACTCTGTTTTTCAGGAAGACGCAGTCACAACTTGCTGCTTGGCTGATTGCCAGCTTACCAGGCCGAAGCCCAGGAAGAATAGAGCTTCGGATGTGCTCTTCATGGTGTCAATGTCGCCAGCGGCGTAGTCGCTTTCCGAAAGGCCAACCAGTTTTCTTCCCCTAAACTATGTGGGCAGGAGAGACCGTAGTCTATTGTGCCGGTGATGTAGCGCAGCAGCCGTGTCACGGCGCCCATGTGCTCCACCGCAGGGCGCTCCATCAATCTGCTCCTATAACCCATCGAGAAGTTGAGATCAGGCGAGAAGGCGAGATCAGGCCGCGCGTGGACTAGGTACCAGACTTCCATTGATCTGCCAGTTCCGTGGCATCAATCTCTTGCGTTGTGCTCTCACGACTCAATTTGAGTCACCCCTCCATGGATGTGGGCAAGGGATTGCAGTTCCTCAGCCCAACAATGTCGAGGATGCGCGTGGCATAGTCTCTCCGATTCAAGGTGATCACATATTTGCCTTGGTATACCTCAATCCCCAGGTAGAAGGAGAGGATCCCAAGATCACAGACCCGGTGATGATGACCCAGGCGGCTGCGACACATGGACCTCCTCCTCCAGTACTCCATTCAGAAATGCAGATTTCACGTCCACCACATGGACAGGCCATCCCTCATGAGCAGCTAGTGCAAGGAGAAGGAGAACGGACTCAAGGTGCGCGACGGGGTGAAGACTTCACCGAAGTCGACCCTAGGCTGCTGCACGTACCCTTTGGCGACGAGGCGTGCCTTGAGTTTGACGATGGCGCCGGCCTCGTTCTTCTTCAATTTGAAGACCCAATGTTGGCCAATTGGGCAATGGCTGCGTGGTAGGTGTACATGCTCCCAGGTGCCGTTTCGCTCCACGACATCCATTTCTTCCTTCATGGCTTCGCGCCCTGCCGCGTCGCGCTCTGCCTCTGTGTCGCCAACGAGCTTGCTTTTCGCCTATCCAGGAATGATGGCGTTGCCGATGACATTATCAATGCCACAGTAGCGTAGCGGTGTGTCATCATGAGGCATCCACCCGCTCGTTGTGATTGCGAGACAGTGACACAAACTCACGCTCTGTTGGCTGTGGAGTTGGCCTTGGTGTCGCCGGCAGCGGTGCTGGAGACGGCTGTGCAGCAGGAGATGGTGCAGGAACAGGGGAAGGTGCTTCCCCTGCAGCTGTACTTGGTGTGGCAGGAGCAGCTTGCTTGGTTATCGTGACAATGAAGTTGCTGAAGGGTGGATCTGACCTTCCAGCCGCCCAATCCCAGATTGCCTCTTCATCGAAGATGGCATCACGAGTGATTTGGACACACTTATTCACCGGATCGTATGCACGGTTGCTCTTAACGCGCTTGTCGTAGCCGATGAAGACTATGGCGGGGCTGCGATTGTCGAGCTTGCAGACTTGCGGGCGCACATCTTTGATGTACACCACACACCCGAAGAGCTTGCGGACACCGAGGACTTCCTCCCATGGGATGCCTCAACTGGTGTCATATCAGCCAGACTTTTGGTGGGGGCTCGATTCAGCAAAAAAACTGCATTTGTTACCGCCTCCCCTCAAAATTCTGCTGGCAGCTCCCTTTGTTTCAGCAAGGCATGAGCGGTGGCGACGACCGTCTGATTCTGGTGTTCTACTACATTCTGCTGTAGGGAGTAGGGCACCGTGAACTGAGGTTGCACACTTTACTCCTCGCAATGGTGTGCAAACTCCAGCGAGGTGAATTCGCCACCGTTGTCGGTGCGGAAGACACCCATGGCCTCGAGCGCCATGCGATTTTCCTGGTGGTCGTGTCGCCGAATTCGATGGCTTCCCACAGACCATGGGCCTCCAGCTTCACCCTCATGAGGCTCCAATCCTCATAGTTGCTCCGAGTCAGCTGCAGGAACACGGCGCCGTTGACTTTCTTCACCCCGCACTGGATGGCAACCTCTGGTCGGTCATGGTGCCCCCCGCGCCTTGGCTGCGTGGAAGGTGAAGGACGACTATAGACATGCTGCTGTGTGCTGGGACTGATGCGGCTACCCACTGAAGCTAACATGGTCTTGGATCAGCACCTTGCTTTCATATTGAATGTCAGAACTCAGGCTGAGATAGAGAAGGCAGAGGGAAGCTGGGGCTGAACACAGGATAGTGTTTTTCTGAAGCTGTTGCTTGTATTGCTGCCCTGGGGTCTATAGGTAGTGGGCAGGTCGATTGCTAATGCTAAACCGACCATGCAGCTCTAGCAGGTGCTAGTACATGCAAAAAGCAAATTGACTGCTAGCTGTCTGCCTGCATATATTTGGGACGGAGGGAGTACATACTAAGAAAGCTCGAGCGGACCTATACTAATAATAATAGCTAAGTAAATACTCCCTCTGTCCCATAATATAAGAGTGTTTAAAGTTTTTTAAACGCTCTTATATTATGGGACGAAGGGAGTACAACATAAAGATTACAGCTAACATCAACCGTCTTTTCTCTTTGAAAACAAGGTTGTAACTGTTTAGTCATCAGTAGTTTCTGAATGTTCTTGTTTTTTATTCTAATGCTGAAATTATGTTCGTGTAGCAGCATACTTGCTACTGTTATTTGTTTATTACTTTTGAGTCATCCCGACACCCCTCCTTTAAATTATCATGTTGCCGGTAATGTTGATATGCCTGGTTGGTATGCAGGTTCGACCAAGTGTTACTTTCATGATCAGCGAGCCTTGTCCATGTTGCCATGGTATTGGTCGTGTTGAAGCTCTTGATACGTCCTTTTCTAAGATAGAACGTGAAATCTGTCGACGCCTGGTAAGTCCTACAAACATATGCTTGTTTGTTGTCCGTCCTCAATTTATGGCTTTAGTTTCGGTAATTACCTTTGGCTCCTAGGTGCATATGCACCCATTGTCGAAATACACATTTCAAAAAGTTGAAAAATTCGAAACAAAAATCCCACGTGTATATCCGGACATTTTATGTGCGTGCACAAGGTTTCGGTAAAAAACGAAGTTTTTTGTGGGTTGTGTAAAAAAGATAATTTCGGATGCTTCATTCTAACTATTCACGATGCATTTCTTTATCGTTTTTACACAAGCCACAAAAAAGCGTCGTTTTTCACCGAAACCTTGTGCACGCACATAAAATGTATGGATATACACGCGGGATTTTTGTTCCGAAATTTTCAACTTTTCGAAATGTGTATTTTGATAATAGGTGCATATGCACCTAGGAGCCAAAACACCGTTCTCAGTTAGTTTGTGTTACACTATCAAAATGAATGCTCACACCTGGATGTACCTAATTTTCTAGAGGATAATTTGAAACAATACTGATGACCCATGGAATTGAAATCGCATGTTTGTTTAGATCATTTGGCATTATGATAAACCTTTTTCTTCTGGATGCACATATGATCTCCTTATATAGCCAAAATTCCAGACATAGAACTTCAGGTCATGATGTACTCAGTGTTTTTAGTCACAGTTATTGACGAGGAATATTTGTCTTAATCTTTTCCAATGAACAGGCCGTCTCTGGTCATAAATCAGATCCAGAGAAACCAAAATCGTGGCCAAGATTTTTGCTTAGGGTGGACCATGAGATGTGCACGTACTTGACATCAGGCAAAAGGACTAAATTAGGGATCCTTAGTAGCTCCCTCAAAGTTTGGGTTTTGTTGAAGGTATAACATGCCACGTTTTTTATCCATTTACACCCTCCATGAATCTTCAATAATGATAAACTTAAGCAAACTCACTTTGCTAAATGAAAACAATTCAGATTGCTCGAGGTTTTACACGGGGTGCATTTGAATTGCTACCATATTCTGATCAGAAGGACACAGATGAGCAGAAGGAAGCATCACCAGAGTCACCACCTCCAAGGGAAGCAGGAAGACCGAAACTGTCGGTTTTTCCTATAAAGAAATGGATGAGCCGTGCAAAGCGAGCCAAGTGAATATCTTGCAAAGATGAGATGAACTTCCAACGGTGATCCCAACAGCGGATATTCATGTTTGCCTGGCTAGAGTTTGGACAACTACTGTCCTTGATTTTGTAGTTGCCACTCAGTGAAGTTTAATGTAAAATGTGGGAAGATTGTAGGACGCAATGAAATTAGATTGTGTGAAAGCTGTGGGGGCAGAGCATAGTTACGTAGTTGTTGTATCGGCCTAGTCAGATTCTTTTGTTTATTTATTCAATCATCGTCAAAATCTCTGTCAATAAACTAGCTCGTGATAATCCCGTTAATGTAGAGTTTGATGATTTTGACGAAGCGGGTGATCCTCCGATGTAACTCTACCGACGATGAACTCTACCCCGTGTCTGTGCCACCACCTCACCATGTGCTTGCCACGGTTACCACCGACACTTGGCATCAACGCCTTGGGCACCCTGGCCACGGCACACTACAGCGTGCTCCGTTCATCCTCCATCGCCACTTGCGACACTTTGCTGCCTATCTGTAAAGTGTGTCAACTAGGAAAGCATGTTAGGTTAACTTTTAGTACTTCAGATCATGTGTCGTATTTCCTTTTCAACTTGTGCATTATGATGTCTGGACCTTTCCTATAATCAGTGTATCAGGATATCAATATTACCTTGTGCTCTTAGATGATTACAGTCACTTTGTATGGATGTTCCTCCTACGACACAAATCTGAAGTGCTTGCCACTATTAAACACTTCCATGCGTTCATCTGCTGCCAGTTCAACCTCAACCTACTCACTACCCAGAGTGATAATGTCCGTGAGTTTGACAATGGACCCGCTCGTGCCTTCTTCGCCTCCGAGGGCATCCAACTGCGTATGTCCTGCCCCTACAACTCACCTCAAGATGGTCGAGCCGAGGGGATACTTTGCACACTGAACGACATTACACGCTCCCTTCTCACCCGTGCGTTCGTGCCATACATGTTCTGGGTCGAGGCCCTTAACATGGCCGACTTCCTACTCAATCACCGTTCATGTAGTGCTCGCCGTAGCCAAACACCTCTCTATCTTCTCTGCGGCGTCCACCCTGAGTACTCCACTCTTCGAGTGTTAGGCTGTCTGTGCTGCCCCAACCTCACCGCCACCAGTGCTCACAAACTTGCTCCGCGCTCCCATCTGTGTGTGTTCCTTGGATACTCGCCGGACCACAAGGGATACCGCTGTCTCAACCGTGATACTGGCTGGGTGATCATCTCTTGGCATGTGGTGTTCGATGAGCACACCTTCCCCTTTATGACACACCACCACGATGACCACCCCTTGCCATCGGTCGACCATCCTACACCCTTCCATCCCCACGTCCCACGTCGGGCTCAGACTTCCCACCCTAGCGCTGCAACTATCGCTACCCCTGCCACATCGACCACCCAGCCTGTTGTGGCCACTACCCCAGTCGCGCAGCTTCCCCCGATTTTGCTGCCATGGCAACGAAATCACCGCCCCAAAACGGCTGCCATGGCAGTCGATTCCCCCGATCAACCTCACTCTACTACCCCCGCAGCACACCCAGCCACACCATCGGCCATGGGAGCCGATTCACCTACTCCTCCACCTCCCGAGCCGTCTCGCCGTCCAGACGTAGGATTATCCCAACCCACACCATGGTCACGTGCGGGCAACTCAAAATTTTGTCCAAACCCTAAATACGCCGATGCCAATCTCACCAACACATCCATACCCTCTGTCTCCCCAATTCCCAAGTTCGTGCACGACGCATTGCGAGATCCCCATTGGCTAACAGTGATGTAGGAGGAGTACATGGCTCTCATGGCGAACCATACGTGGACTTTTGTGCCGCGGCCCGCGGACACCAACATCATCACCGGCAAGTGGCTCTTTGATAGAGGCAAAGGTGTCCCGTCTTTCGATGAGATGGTGGCTATCGTTTTGGAGGAAGTCGACTTGGACGATCCGACTACGAACGTGCGTGGATGTCACGCCTTAGCAATCGCTAAACCAACTCCGAGAGGTTATTGACCACGCCGGAGCACGATCAACCTGACCACGAAGGTCTGTTTCCTGCAGGCAAACGAAGAACAAGCAAGAAACTGAGATTGCAATCTGGATATTGCGAATTCAAGAGGAAAGCTTTATTGATCAAGTGGGGTTCTGTGACGTCTTTGTCTGGTCATTGAACACAAACGAAGTACGCAAAGTTGCAGCTATGGTGAACTTTAATCTAAACAAAACCCAAAGTCTAAACGACGCCCTAAGGGCTGTATATATGGGGGAAAGAGGGGGGAATTTCGTGGCCCTTGGTGGAGGGGGTCCGAAACCAACCCTAACTCTTGTTTCCCCACACATACGGACTCTAAAAACAGCCTATACTCACGTATTTCGAAATTACATGGGCATAAGGTGACGCAGCACCTATAATAGCCTTTGGACGAAATTTATGAAGTGGCATCTTGTATATTTCGTCCAAGGCTTCACGCACTCATTATGGTGGCTTCAAAGTCCTGAAATCATCACTTGTAACTCCATTCTTGTTCCCGTTGCGCATGCCATCATCTCCATGCTTGATCTTGCTCCAATGTTCATCCTTCTTGTCCAAGCTAGGCCCTTCATTTGTAAGCAAGACAAATGTATCCAATTTAGGCAGCATCATATTCTCATGAACATTAGATTCATTACCAAGAAACGAAAGTACCTGGTAATTTAATTGGCGTGCGCGAGCTCTAGTAATTGGTCCTGTATATGTGTCAGTTGGAGCTGTGGGTGTAACCTTGTTAGTGATGTCCTCATCATCCTCCCCTTCTTGAATTGAAGTCGTCCTCGACGGAAGCTCATCTTCCTCACCCAAGTAAGGCTTCAAATCTGCAATGTTAAATGTGAGACTAACCCCAAAAGCTGCAGGCAACTCAAGTTTATATGCATTATCATTTATTTTCTCTAACACCTTGAAAGGACCATCAACACGTGGCATTAGCTTTGACTTGCGCAAATTAGGAAACCTTAGTTAACTCATGCATTTTTAAGATCAATTCAGCACGTTGTTTAGCATCAAAATTAACCTTCTCCGAAGATGGAAGAGGCAACAAATCAATAGGTGCACGAGGTAGGAAACCATAGACAATTTTAAAAGGGCACATCTTAGTAGTAGAATGCAACGAACGATTATAATAAAATTCAATATGAGGCAAGCATTCTTCCCACATTTTCTTGTTATTCTTCAAAACAGCCCTAAGCATAGTAGACAAAGTTCTGTTGACTACTTCAGTTTGACCATCAGTTTGGGGGTGACAAGTAGTACTAAAAAGCTGTTTAGTCCCCAACTTAGCCCATAAACATCTCCAAAAATGGCTAAGAAATTTAGTATCACGATCTGAAACAATAGTATTTGGCACACCATGCAAGCGAATAATTTCACGAAAGAACAAGTCAGCAACATTAGTAGCATCATCGCTTTTATGACATGGTATAACGTGTGCCATCTTCGAGAACCTATCCATGACAACAAATATGCTATCCCTCCCCTTCTTTGTTCGAGGTAAACCCAAAACAAAGTCCATAGATATATCTTCCCAAGGAACACTAGGAACAGGCAAAGGCATATATAAACCATGAGGATTGAGTCGTGACTTAGCTTTTTAACATGTAGTGCAGCGACCAACAAAACGCTCAACATCCCGTCGCATCTTTGGCCAAAAGAAATGTGTAGCAAGTACGTCCTCCGTCTTCTTCACGCCAAAGTGTCCCATTAATCCTCCTCCATGCGCATCCTGCAACAACAAAAGACGAACAGAGCTAGCTGGAATGCATAGCTTGTTAGCACGAAACACAAATCCATCATTAACGATGAACTTGCTCCATGTTCTCCCTTCTTTACAATTCTGCAATACATCTTTAAATTCAGCATCATGCACATATTGATCTTTGATGGTCTCCAACCCAAATATTTTAAAGTCAAGTTGTGAAAGCATAGTATAACGACGAGACAATGCATCGGCAATAACATTTTCTTTTCCCTTCTTGTGTTTAATAACATAAGGGAAAGTCTCTATGAATTCAACCCATTTAGCATGTCTACGGTTCAGTTTTGCTTGACTTTTAATGTGCTTCAAAGATTCATGATCAGAATGTATAACAAATTCTTTGGGCCATAAATAATGTTGCCATGTTTCCAAAGTCCGAACAAGAGCATATAATTCCTTATCATAAGTAGAATAATTCAGACTAGGCCCACTCAATTTTTCAGAAAAGTATGCAACAGGTTTACCATCTTATAATAACACACCTCCTAACCCAATTCCACTAGCATCACATTCAAGCTCAAAAGTCTTATTAAAATCAGGATGTTGGAGTAAAGGAGCATGTGTCAACTTATCTTTCAATACCGTGAATGCTTCTTCCTGTGCAATACCCCAAACAAAAGGCACATCCTTCTTTGTAAGCTCATTGAGAGGTGCAACAATGGTGCTGAAATCTCTCACAAAACGCCGATAGAATCCAGCGAGGCCAAGGAAACTCCTCACGTGTGTGACCGTTTTGGGCTGCGGCCAACTCTCAATAGCTTCAATCTTGGCTTTATCAACCTCAATTCCCTGTGGAGTAACAACATAGCCAAGAAAAGAGACTCGGTCGGTGCAATAGGTGCACTTTCCAAGGTTACCAAACAAACTTGCATCACGTAGAGCAATAAAAACATCACGTAAATGTTCCAAATGTTCCTTCAAAGATCTGCTATAAATCAATATATCATCAAAGTATACTACCACAAATCGTCCAATAAAAGTACGTAAAACTTCATTCATTAATCTCATGAAAGTACTAGGTGCATTAGTTAACCCAAAAGGCATGACTAACCACTCATATAATCCAAACTTAGTTTTAAATGCTGTTTTCCATTCATCTCCCAATTTCATACGAATTTGATGGTATCCACTACGCAAATCAACTTTGGAGAATATTGTAGAGCCACTCAATTCATCAAGCATATCATCTAGCCTAGGAATAGGATGACGATAACGAATAGTAATATTATTAATGCCTCTACAATCAACACACATACGCGATGTACCATCCTTTTTCGGCACTAGAATAATAGGAACAACACGAGGACTAAGGGATTCGCGTATATAACCTTTGTCGAGTAGCTCCTGTACTTGACACATAATCTCCTTCGTCTCTTCTGGATTGATACGGTATGGTGCGCGGTTGGGTAGCGATGCACCGGGACTTAAGTCAATCTGATGCTCAATCCCTCGAATAGGTGGTAATCCCGGTGGCACGTCTTGTGGAAAAACGTCGGCGAACTCCTGCAAAATGTTAGTGACAGCAGGAGACAAAGAGGAAGGCACGTCCTCGAATGAAAATAATGCCTCTTTGCACACAAAAGCATAGCAAACAGATTTGCTAAAATCTAGCTCATCAATATCTGATTTGGTGGCAAGTAAACATGCACTTTTCAATTTAATTCCAGAAGCAACAGTAGATGGTTTATTATTAGGCTTCATTTGTTGCTCAAATTATTTTGCCACAATCTGAGTTCACTCTTATTTTTCTCCTGTTTTGCTTTATTAGCTCTATTAATATCATCTTTCAAAATGGAATCAGGAGTCATAGGAAGCAAAGTAATATTTTTATCCTTACGAACAAGAGTATACTGATTGTTTCTACCATGGTGTACATATTTTTTTATCAAATTTCCATGGTCTACCAAGTAATAAGGAACATGCTTGCATAGGTACCACATCACAATCAACATAATCAGCATATGTAAAGATACTAAAATGCACACGAACAATACGTGTTACCTTAACCTTGCCGCTGTTGTTGAACCATTGGATGTAGTAAGGATGTGGATGCGGTCTTGTGGTGAGAGATAGCTTCTCCACCATCTTCATGCTAGCCAAGTTGTTGCAACTCCCTCCATCTATGATCACGCGAACAGAACGTTCCTTCACAACTCCCTTTGTATGGAACAAATTATGCCTCTGATTTTGCTCAGCTTGTGTAACCTGCACACTCAAAACACGTTGAGCAACTAAACATTCATACCTGTCAGCATCTTCAGGAGCCATGTATTGCGTCTCATGATTAGAATCGTCTCCACCGTGTTCTTCACATGTAATAAGAGCCAAAGTCTCCTCATCATAGTCACTAGCGGATTCATATCCACCATCCTCAGTAGCAATCATCACACGCTGAGATTTGCATTCTCTCACAAAATGTCCTCTTCCCTTACAACGACGACAAATAATATCACTGGTCTGCCCTGTTGATGCCATGGAAGAAGAAGAACTCTGTGCAGGCCCAGTAGGTGTGCTCTTGGCAGATAATGGTGGTTGTGCCTGCTTCCTTGTATCACGGCTGGAAGTAACAGATGATGGAGGTGTCGGTGCAGTAGAATGTGTGGAAGTAGAGGATGCACGCGGTGTCCATGGTGAAGGTCGACCTGCAGAAAAGTTAGTCCGCGCCAATGCCTGTCGATCCTGCACTTCACGTTCAGCTTTACAAGCAAGATGGAATAAACGAGTGATATTATTATAATCCTTATATTCTAGAATGGTCTGAATCTCTTTATTTAATCCACCCATAAAACGTGCAAGCATAGCTTCATTCTCCTCAACAATACCACATCTAATCAGGCCAGTTTGTAATTGCTGAAAATATTCTTCTACATAATTTTTTCCTTGTCTTAAGCGCTGCAATTTTTGAAGTAATTCACGTTGATAATATGGTGGAACTCAACGAGTACGCATAACAGTTTTCAAAGCATCCCAAGTAGTTGGAATATTATCCGGATGTAATCTACAATATTCAGACCACCACACACAAGCAAAACTAGTGAAAGCACAAAGAGCAGCAGCAACACGTCTCTCGTCGGGATATTTTAAACATGTAAAACGTTGTTCGGTTTCTAACTCCCAAGTAAGATATATATCAGGAACATATCTACCCTCAAATGGTGGAATATTCAATTATAGTTTAGGGAGATGGTCATGATCGCGTACCTGAGGGTATGGTGCAGCCCTACCATTGCGATTATATGCATGTGGACGACCTGGTTGTTGTGGTGCTGGTTGTTGCACGTAGTTCTGATTTTGATCAACCTCTTCCTCGTAATCCCCCGCGTAATCGTCCTTCTCCTCAGCAGCAGCAGGAGCCACAGAAGTATCAACAACAACACCAATAGGTTGGCCAGGCAGAAGAGGGACATGGCTCGCTTTGCGGAGGGCGATTTCGCGATGTGAAGGTGGTTGTTGTTGTTGTTGCAATGGTGCAGCAGGTGGAGGTAGACGCGCAAGCACTTCAGTGAATTTGGCATCCAACTTGGTGTCAATTGACTTTTCAATGCCATCCATCCTCGCTAGTGCGTTGTCAAAACTGGTCATGACATCTGCTACCTGTTGACCCATCATTTGCTGAAATTTATCATGCAACTCCTTGTTTGTCATGTTCTCCCAGTCAGTCTCGTCGACTTGTGAGCCTGGCATGGTTAGCAGCAATAGAAACACAAAAAAATATGATCCTACAGACTACTAGAAAATGGTGGTGGTGGGCCGTCACAAATCCGTCAAGCAAAACTCAAATTCTTACCTGTTCTTACCCAGCAACAGGTGGTGATCGGCAACCGTGGTAGTCAAAACTCTCAAAGGTTGGATCGATTACCAGGGAGAGTCAAACGCACGACGTAGATGTATGTGGAGCTGGGAAGGCTTATAAGATGGGTAGCAAAAAGGGTCAGCAATAATCAATTCAGAGATGCAAAGTTGAATAAACGCTCAACGACGGTACTGTGCTGGTCCTAGGCTAGACCGTACTAGAGACGCGAGCCTAGAACACCAACAAAATCACGGCGCTGCACGTAATCAAGGGGAAAGCACACTCTAGGAAAAAAATCGCCTCTTTTTTTGCGCTCTTTTTTTTGCGCTGCTTTTTTGTTGTTGCGGAAAATCACTATAATGGCGAGTGTCTCAAAACACTTCCCAAGTCAAACAAAGATGATAGGCACGAAATTTTTTTAACGATTTTTTTTCGGAATCAGGGAAGCGACGACGAAAGTGCGGTAAAAAAACAATATGGTGGCACGTGTCTCAAAAGACTCAGAAAAGCCCAAAAATAGGATAGGGAAAAAAAATTCACCTGCCGAAATTTTGGCCTAAAAACTGCCCGGGGGTCTCCAAACTTTTTTTTGAGACCTACTCAGGCAAGGAAACACGAAACCGAAACTAGATGGATCTCGAAAGCCAATCTAAAACGAAAAGAACTCGGATTGGTGGTGGATATGTGGTGGTAGAATATGGCAGCGGTGGTGGTTTATGGATACGGATTGGTGGTGGCATATGGATACGGATCGGTGGTGGTATGTGGCAGTAGCGATGAAGATGTTGCGGCGGCGGCGTGACAACTTATGACCAGAACTCGAAACTCTAAAAGACTAGACGCTAAGACCAACAACTTGACACGACGATACAACCGCAAATTCAACTAAGCAAACACGGAAAAGATTATGCAATGGCTCAGACTGGTTCAGATATGATGAACTAACCCTGATTTTTTTGGCTTTTTCGTGGACTGTAGGTATGAAGAACAGACTCGATCTAATCTACGAAAAACTGTAAAATATCACCGAGCAACGTGGAAATCTGATACCACTTGATAGAGGCAAAGGTGTCCCGTCTTTCGATGAGATGGTGGCTATCGTTTTGGAGGAAGTCGATTTGGACGATCCGACTACGAATGTGCGTGGACGTCGCGCCTTAGCAATCACTAAACCAACTCCGAGAGGTTATTGACCACGCCGGAGCACGATCAACCTGACCACGAAGGTCTGTTTCCTGCAGGCAAACGAAGAACAAGCAAGAAACTGAGATTGCAATCTGGATATTGCGAATTCAAGAGGAAAGCTTTATTGATCAAGTGGGGTTCTATGACGTCTTTGTCTGGTCGTTGAACACAAACGAAGTACGTGAAGTTGCAGCTATGGCGAACTTTAATCTAAACAAAACCCAAAGTCTAAACGACGCCCTAAGGGCTGTATATATGGGGGAAAGAGGGGGGAATTTCGTGGCCCTTGGTGGAGGGTCCGAAACCAACCCTAACTCTTGTTTCCCCACACATACAAACTCTAAAAATAGCCTATACTCAAGTATTTTGAAATTACATGGGCCTGGCCCAATAATAAGGTGACGCAGCACCTATAATAGCCTCTGGACGAAATTTATGAAGTGGCATCTTGTATATTTCGTCCAAGGCTTCACGCACTCATTATGGTGGCTTCAAAGTCCTGAAATCATCACTTGTAACTCCATTCTTGTTCCCCTTGCGCATGCCATCATCTCCATGCTTGATCTTGCTCCAATGTTCATCCTTCTTGTCCAAGCTAGGCCCTTCATTTGTAAGCAAGACAAATGTATCCAATTTAGGCAGCATCATATTCTCATGAACATTAGATTCATTACCAAGAAACAAAAGTACATGGTAATTTAATTGGCGTGCGCGAGCTCTAGTAATTGGTCCTGTATATGTGTCAGTCGGAGCTGTGGGTGTAACCTTGTTAGTGATGTCCTCATCACTCTTGCAAGGCGGATGGAGCTCTAGAGCAATACAAGGCGCGCTGGGTGGTGCACGGCTTCTCGCAGCGCCCCGGTGTTGAGTCCAATGAGACGTTCTCACCGGTGGTCAAGTCCGCCATGATTCGTGTTCTGCTCGCCATCGCCGATGCTCGGGATTGGCCCGTACTCCAGATGGATGTGAACAACGCCTTCCTCCAGGGGTTCCTCACCGAATGGGTCCACTGTTAGCAACTAGATAGTTTCGTCGATGCTCGCCACCCCAACCATGTGTGCCTCCTCGACAGATCACTATATGGCCTAAGGCAGGCACTGCAGGCATGGTTTGACCTCTTTGCCGCCTTCCTTCACTCCCCCGGCTTTGTGGCGGCGCGCTCGTCATAACGACGCAGGGGTGGCGTACTTACCTTGTACGTCGACGACATCGTCCTTACGGCCTCCTCGATGAGCCTGCTCCAACACCTTCAATGCCAGCTCCTCTTTGAGTTTTCCATGAAGGACCCGGGTCTGCTGCAGTACTTCTTGGGCATCCACATCACGCGTGACAAGACCGACTTCTTCCTCTCGTAGGCCAAGTACGCTGACGAGCTCTTGGACAGGGCCAATATGTCCACCTGCAAGCCGGTGGCCACACCCGTTGGCACCTGCAACAAGCTCTCGAGCAACGCCGGGCCACCCGTCGCCAATCCCTCCGACAACCGCAACATTGACAATGACCAGGCCGGACCCGTCGTACGCAGTACAACAAGCATGCATGTCCATGCACGATCCGCATGACCAACACCTCGCGCTGGTGAAGTGTATCCTGCGGTATGTTCGTGGCTTGTCGACACACAGTCTCCACATCCGTCGCTCGCTCTCCCTCGACCTCGTCGCCTACTCCGACGTCGACTGGGCTGGCTGCCCGGACACACGCCGATCGACGTTCAACTATGTTGTCTTCCTTGGCGTCTCACTCATCTCCTGGTCATCCAAGCCCACCGTCTCCAGGTCCACTGTGGAGGCAGAGTACCGTGCGGTCGCCAATGCCATCACCGAGTGTTGCTAGCTCTGTCAATTACCCGACGAGCTCTATGCGCCCCTGTGCAAGGCCACTGTTGTGACGCCCCGAGACCGATGCTCCAAATGCCGTCCATTTATTTTCGTTGTTGCCTTGTGTTTCATTTGTTTGTCGCGTTCATCATCGCATCATCTGCATTGCATCGACACTCGTGCCATCATTCTTTTAAAAACTTGCATTCGTTCGCAGTTGCTGGTTCCCCTCGTCCCTTTCGTTGACCATTATGAGTCCAAACACACTCGCCCCCGCCCGCGGCACCTCCGAAATATTATTTTATAAGTGGGATAAAAAAGTTAACGGATTGGGGTGAAAGTTGGCCTGCGATACGTCTCCATCGTATCTACTTTTCCAAACTCTTTTGCCCTTGTTTTGGACTATAATTCGCATGATTTGAATTGAACTAACCCAGACTGACGTTGTTTTCAGCACAATTGCCATGGTGTTATTTTTGTGCAGAAATAAAGGTTCTCGGATTGACCTAAAAATTTACGGAGAATTTTTGTCGAATATATGAAAATACTGGTGAAAAAAGATACCAGAGGGGGAACACTCAGAGGCCACAAGCCCTGGGGGCGCGCCGGGCACGCCTCCCAGGCTTGTGGCCCCCCTGGACCTCCAGCAACCCTAACTCCAACTCCATATATTCCTATCCGCGGAGGAAAAAAATCCGAGAGAAGGATTCGTCGTGTTTTACGATACGGAGCCACCACCACCTCTTGTTCTTCCTTGGGAGGGTTGATCTGGAGTCCATTCTGGGCTCCAGAGAGTGGAATCCGTCGCCGTCGTCATCATCAACCTTCCTCCATCACCAATTTCATGATGCTCACCGCCGGGAGTGAGTAATTCCATCGTAGGCTTGCTTGACGGTGATGGGTTGGATGAGATTTATCATCTAATCAAGTTAGTTTTGTTAGGGCTTGATGCCTAGTATCCTCTATGTTCTGAGATTAATGTTGCTATGACTTTGCTATGCTTAATGCTTGTCACTATGGCCCGAGTGCCATGATTTCAAATCTGAACCTATTATGTTTTCACGAATATATATGTGTTCTTGATCCTATCTTGCAAGTTATATGCACCTATTACATGTTATGGTCCGCATACCCCAAGGTGATAATAATTGGGATTCTTTCCGATGATTGCCGTAGTTTGAGGAGTTCATGTATTCACTAAGTGCTAATGCTTTGTTCCGGTTCTCTATTGAAAGGAGGCATTAATATCCCTTAGTTTCCATTAGGACCCTGCTGCCACAGAAGGGTAGGACAAAAGATGTCATGCAAGTTCTTTTCCATAAGCACGTATGACTATATACGGAACACATGCCTACATTACATTGATGAATTGGAGCTAGTTCTTCATTTCTCTAGGTTATAACTTCTACATGATGAATATTATCCGACACAATTATCATCACTGATCCATTGCCTACGAGTTCGTCACATATTGATCTTTTCTAAGTTACTTCCATTGCTGCTGCTGTTACAATCACTACAAAACTGCTACTGTTACTATTGCCACTGTTACCGTTACTATCATACTACTTTGCTACTAAATACTTTGCTGCAGATTTTAAGTCTTTCAGATGTGGTTGAATTAAAAACTCAACTGCTGATACTCATGAATATTCTTTGGCTCCCCTTGTGTCAAATCATTAAAATTGGGTTGAATACTCTACCCTCGAAAATTGTTGCGTCCGCCTAACTTGTGGGTTATTAAGACCTTTTTCTGGTGCCATTGCCGGGGAGCATAGCTATATTTGCTGAGTCACTTGGGATTTATATCTGTTGATCACTATGAGGAATCTGAAGGATAATAGAACCGAGATCGTTCCCTCTAGGACGAGGGGGGTAAGGAACTGCCATCACACTCTGCACTTGATTCGCCTTCTGTTTTGAGTAAGCTCGCGACACCACCACCTGCTATTAATCCTGATATATCGCAAGTAATTGATGATGCTACTTCTACTATGAATGATACTTATGATGATGCTAGTACTTTGCTTGATAATGATGTGCCACTAGGTGAATTTCTTGATGAACAACTTGCTAGAGTTAAAAATATTGAGCATGCTGAAACGGATGAAGTTGCTGAAACTGATGAAGTCTTTGAAACTGAAAGTTATGAAATGCCTATTAGACCTAGCTCTCCTAGATATGAATTGCCTAATATACCTCAAGGTTATGTTATGGAGGGAGAGGTAGCTGAAGACTTTCTTGCTTGTAAGGATAGAGATGATCTTAATAAATTTCTAGTTAAGTTGAAAGAAAAATCTTTGAATGCTAGGATGAAATATGATCCTAAGTTTGCTACTTCACCTATCTTTGTTACTGATAAGGATTATGAGTTCTGTGTCGATCTCGAGTTAATTACTTTGGTTGAATCTGATCCTTTTCATGGTTATGAAACTGAAACCGTTGTGGCACATATTACTAAATTAAATGACATAACCTGTAACGCCCAAGATGCGACTATATCTCCCACGTGTCGAGGCACGACTTAGAGGCATACTCGCATTTTGGTATGATCGCAAGAAGGTTATCTTCACACATTCCCATGTACAAGAACAAAGGAAAAAAATACATAGTTGGCTTACAATCGCCACTTCACACAATGCATAAATAAGTCATACATTCATCCAAGTACAATCATAGTCTGTCTACGGACAAATCCAAATGAAAAGAAGATAACCGCCCACTATGCCCGATCGGCCCTAGTAGGAACCACTACTGATCGATGGGTCCGGATCATCCCCAAACATCCCTAAAATATCATCTGTTCTTTGTTTGGACTCCCTACCTATTTTATCTCGACCGTTCGATTTTGATCGCAGGGTTCAATTAGCCCCTAACCTAACCCCTAATATATATAAAGCAGATGAAACCCTAGACCCCTAGGCTGTCCCTTCCATTCCATCCATCGCGCAGCCGCCGCCACTGATGCGGAGCATCCCGAGGTCATCCCCATGGACCCTCCATCACCTCGCCAAGTGCCTCAAGGACCAATGACACATGCTCGTGCTAGAGCTCTCGAGACCGAGGTGACGTCACTCCTAGCCCTACTTCCATACAAATCTTGCGAGACATGGTTGCTACCTCAGACGGATGTGTTTTGTGTGCTCAGGTGTGAAGAAGACCACATTGGAGATATGCATGAAGATGGACAAGTCCCCAAGTTCACGGACAAGGTTTTGCATCGAGAAGGGCTGAAGAAGGCTCCAGGCCCCGGACATCCGGCCCCCTGGCCCGGACATCCGGCCCCTGGACAATCATCTACAGAAAGCCACCAGCGGTCGAAGCTACAGGGCCCGGACATCCGGCCAGGCCCCGGACATCCGGCTAGGCAAGGCCCGGACATCCGGCCTCGGGCCCGGAAATCCGGCGCCACTCCACAGAAGACACCGGAGACTGAACCCCTCCAGCCCGGACATCCGGCCCCTCGCCCCGGACATCCGGCGCCCCGTGAAGCCCCGGACATCCGGCCCGTCGCCCGGACGTCCGGCTCCTGAATGCCTGCGCGCATCCCTTTGGGCCGTGGCCCGTGTATCCCTTCGCTCCGTACACTATATATACTCCTTTCCCCACATCGTTTAGGGTTAGCTTTTGGATAGCTCATTCATAGACCTTTGTGGTTCCTCTCCACGAGACCGCGGCCTCTTCGGAGAAGATCCACCTCGGATTCAAGGCCTCCACATCGGAGAAGATCCCAAGGGATACCCAAGACCTCCTCCGGGAGAAGACTACCTTTGTACCACCGTGATTTGACTATGGATCGTGTATCTTGATGTGTATCGTGGATCTAGCACTTGTGTGATCATATTTGTGTTGATTTGAGTGTTTCCCCTCGTGTTATCCTCCGTTTCTTCCTTGTATTCTCCGTGTTCATCGTGGGATATCGTCCATTCGTGAAAGATCTGCTGATTAGGGTTCCACCCTACATCATATTATGGTATCATGAGCATAGGTTGATCACGAATTTGGAGCCCCACACCCTGTTTTCTAGCTTGTTTTTGTTGTGTTCTTCCCAATTTCGAAAATTCCCCACAAAAAGAGCCCCAATTTTTTTTTTGTGATCTGTTGATTTGGCAAGATTTTGTTGATTTTGTTCCATGGATTTGCTGTGCCACGAGTGGATCTAGCCTTTTCCCATCTTTTCCCCAATTTTTCTCCGCAAAATCCGACGAATTTTGGCCCCAAAGTCACCGTGTGCAAGGAGTTCTTCGCGGCCTCGGGCACCCCGGACATCCGGCCTGTGCCCCGGACATCCGGCCTGGCCCGGACATCCGGCCTCCCGCAGCCACAAAACCCCTGATCCACCCACTTTGCACTCTCCACCGCCATTTTCGTTCGGTATCCCACCAAACCTTCCGCATACCACCACCATTTCCGCAACCACCATCGCTTAACCGCTCCAAGTTTGAAAAGTTTGTCTCCCTTTTCCTTGAATATTTGAGTTGTGGTTTCACCGTTTCCTTGGATGTTTAGGCTACCTTGGAACGGCAAGACCTCGACAACACCACCGCTCAACTTCGGCAAGGACGGTAACATCGACGACACTTTGTTCATTCTGCCTTGCAATTGCATTGTCACCCTATGGACCATCTTTGCGTAGCTTTCCCATCGATACTAGCCATCTCAGTATTGCAGGGCCACGACACTTGTGCACATTAGTGATAGTCATAGATACTTCATACCATATCATCATATCTCCGTGTGACACAAGAGTGTCCCGCATACACAATAGCTACCTTGATCCGAGAAGCACGCATAAGTATCCAAAGAAAGAGCTCACAAGCTTTTAAGCAAAAGAGCCAACGAAAGCAAAAGGACAATAGCATCATACGCCTTGCATCAAAAGAGATCATACGTCATAGCAATACAATCTTGTGCTAAAGCATCGGCACAACATACACTCATAGCATACTTGTGATAGATAGTCGTTACGTTTGCCTCTTATAGGTTGTGCACAAGTGCGTATCCGCCTATTAAGCAATCGGTTAGCGTCTCTCTAGTGTTGTGCAACACGAGCATTTTCCGTGGTTTTCACATTTTCGCTCACCCTTGGTTGCACAACCACATTTATCTATCCGTGCGTGTGTTCCGTGTGCTACTTTGCTAGTGATCTACTTGTTGCATGAGCAAATTGTGAACCATTTTCAACATCTTTGAGTCACCTTGACAATTGCATTGAATTTGTGCCACCATCCTAACCAAGCTCCTCTCAAAGCTTTACTTGTGTAGGTGTGAGAATCGACACGAAGTGGTACCAATAGTGCTATTTCCGGGTTACATTATTGAGTGATCATTGATCCATTTTCAACCTCGGTTAAGGTACATTTGGTATTGTCTTCTCCTTTCTCCCACTCACATACTTGCTTGTGATGATGGATAGGCCAAGTACATCTTCGAACCCGCCTTTCGACGATCCACAAGAAGTGAACAACTACGTCACCAGACGACATCTCTTTGGTGTCCAACGAGCTCTTCATCAAGAAAGTGAAGCTATGCGCGAATACATTGGTCAAGTCGCCAAGGACGCGTGCCAATTTGAAGCAAGAACAAAAGAGCAATTCGACATCATCAACACCAACATGTCTACTCAATTCAACGAGCTCCGGACATTGATAGTCAACCGACGTTCTTCTTCCACATTCTCTCAAAGACAAAGCCGCTCAAGTCGACATTCCGACTCCACGCAAGACTCAAGTACCCCTACGTCCAACACTCTTCGTCAAGCCGCACGTCAAGCTCGACATGACAACCGGCAGCCTCTTCATGACAAGAGTTCACAAGAGCTATTCGACGAGCAAGAAAGCCGACGTCGTCAAAACCAAGCCACACTTGAGCAAGCACAAGAACGACAACGACTACGCCAACAACAACAAGAGCGAGCACGTCAATATCAAGAAGAACAAGACGTCGAGGCTAACCACCAAGCACAACAATGTCGAGGAGCCCAAGCTATGGAGACGCAACGAGCATTACACGATGCACATCGCAATGTGGCAGCCCGCACTCGACACACTCGTCAAGAAGAGGATTTCCTTCGTGATGAGATGCAAGAAAGACGCCACCAAGCAAGAATGCAACAAGAAGCTCCTCCTCAAGTGCGACAAGAGCATCAACCTCAACAAGAACAACAAGCTCGACAAGCACACCATGATAATGGACATCTACTTCGACAAGAGCAACATGATATTGCAAACCGCCAAAATCAAGACCGCCCTCCCAATAGGCAAGGAAATAATGAAGAGCATCGCTATGGCAAGATAAAGTTCACCATGCCAAAGTTCTCCGGAAGCATTGATCCCGAAGAATATCTCTCATGGGCATTGAAGGTTGACAAGATCTTTCGCCTTCACAACTTCGATGAAGAGAAGAAGATCGCAATGGCATCCCTTGAGTTTCAAGACTATGTTCTCATATGGTGGGAGCAAATCATAGAGAGAAGAGAAGCCAAAGGCGAACCTCCTATCACCACTTGGGCTCAAATGAAGGAAGTCATGAGAGCACGCTTTGTGCCTACACACTACAACCGTGACTTGTTCAAGAAGCTACAACTCCTCAAGCAAGGTACCAAGTCCGTTGAAGAGTACTACAAGGAGATGGAGATTGCCATGATAAGAGCCAACATCACGGAAGATGAAGAGCAAACAATGGCGAGATTCTTGAATGGACTCAACTATCCCATCAAGAATATTGCGGACTTCCAACCATACAACAATCTCCTCGAGCTAGTACATCAAGCAACCAAAGCGGAGCGACGAGTTCAAGAGGACTACAAGTACTCCAAGTTCAACTCCAAGAACTTCGGCTCCTACAATCAAGCTTCAACGACTTCGGCTACTCCGCCTACCTCTACCAAGCCATCTACAAACTTCGGTGACAAGTCAAGCTACAAGAATGCGACTACATCGAGTCGTCCACCTTCTAACAACAACTTCAAGCCAAGAGCTTCCTCAACTACAACTCCAACCGAAGACAACTCCAAGACGAGTTCCATCAAATGCTTCAAATGCCAAGGGCGAGGCCACAAGTCATTTGAGTGCAAGACCGTTCGCACCATGATCATCAATGATGACGGTTCTTATGATTCAATGAGCGACGATGAAATGGAAGCACTTGAGCATGTCGCAATGCATCGCCAAGTGAACGAAGAAGAAGACCATCAAGTGTTTTGCTACAATGACTCAAGCCCCAATCTGGTTGTCTCCAAGGTCTTGACACTCCAACACCAACAAGATGACGACCAACGATGTCACATTTTCCATACCAAGGCCGACATCAATGGACGCTCCGTCAAGGTTATCATCGATGGAGGAAGTTGTCACAACTTGGCAAGCGAAGAGCTCTGTGATAAGCTTCAATTGGTCAAGACGAAGCATCCTAACCCCTACAATGTCCAGTGGCTCAACGACGCCGGAAGTCTTCGAGTCGAGCATACCGTGCAAGTCTCTTTCAAGATAGGCGCCTACAAGGACACTCTTGAATGTGATGTGATCCCCATGTCCGTGTGCCACCTTATTCTTGGACGTCCATGGAAATATGATCGTGGAGTCACACACAATGGACGGACAAATCACTATAGCTTCAAGATGAAGGGCAAGGAATTCGTGCTCCGACCAATGTCTCCAAGTCAAGTAGCTGCTGACAAGCTTTTACCTACCAACCATCATGGAGAGAATGGTGAGAGAGTGAGCCACCAAAAGGAGAGTGAGAGCCACAAGCCATATATGAGCGACTCCACGATGAGCGACAAGAAGCAACTAGTGCTATTTGCCACCAAAAGTGAGATGAGAGAAGTGTGTGAGAACCCATCCAGTGTCTTTCACCTTGTGCTTTTATGCAAAGGGGAAGCCAAACCTACTAACACTTCACCACCTCTACCTTTAGTGTTGTCTCAATTGTTGCAGGAATTCTCGGACGTCTTTCCCGATGAACTACCTCCGGGTCTACCTCCACTTCGCGGAATCGAACACCGCATCGACCTCATACCCGGCGCACCACTTACAAATAAGGCTCCCTACCGCGTCAACCGCGAGGAAACAAGGGAGATACAACGGCAAGTGCAAAAACTCATCGACAAAGGTCATGTACGTGAAAGCTTAAGCCCTTGTGCCGTTCCGGTTATTCTCGTGCCTAAGAAAGATGGAAGTTTTCGCATGTGCTCCGATTGTCGACCCATAAATGCTATCACCGTTAGATACCGTTATCCTATCCCACGCTTAGACGACATGCTTGATGAATTATGTGGTGCCACCATCTTTTCAAAAATTGATCTTAAAAGTGGTTACTACCAAATTCACATTCAAGAGGGTGATGAGTGGAAAACGGCTTTCAAAACCAAGTTTGGGTTATATGAGTGGCTTGTCATGCCAATGGGTTTATCGGAAGCACCCGGTTCATTTATGCGTCTTATGCATTTTTGTCTACGACCATACATTGGTGTCTTTGCAGTGGTTTACTTTGATGACATCCTCGTTTTTAGCAAGACGCTAGAGGACCATGTGACACACATCCGTATGGTTTTACAAACCCTTCGGAAAGAGCGCTTATATGCTAATATGGAGAAATGCACTTTTGGCGTTGACAAGGTCGTCTTCCTAGGACCTGTCGTTTCTTCACAAGGTGTTCACGTTGATGAAACTAAAATTGAAGCAATTAAAACTTGGCCTCAACCAACAAATCTCATGCAAGTGCGTAGTTTTCTTGGTCTAGCCGGTTTCTACCGATGTTTTGTGAAGGACTTTAGCACTATCGGTATGCCTCTACACGCCTTGAGCAAGAAGAACGCACCCTTCATTTGGGGTCCTTCGCAAGACACCGCGTTCAATGAGCTTAAAAGCTTGCTTACACACGCACCACTTCTAGGCCTACCAAACTTTGATAAACCGTTTGAGATTCATTGTGACGCTAGTGGTGCCGGCATAGGGGGCGTGCTCATGCAAGAAAAGCGCCCAATTGCGTACTTTAGCGAGAAGCTATCCAGAGCGCAACTTAACTACCCCATTTATGACAAAGAGCTTTATGCCTTGGTGAGAGTTTTACGTGTTTGGGAACATTATCTTAGACCTCATGAATTCATTCTTCATACGGACCATGAGACTCTCAAGTATCTCAAGGGTCAAACTAAGTTGAACAAGCGTCATGCTAAGTGGAGTGAGTTCATTGAGTCTTTTCCCTATGTCATCAAATACATCAAAGGCAAAGAAAATGTTGTGGCAGATGCGCTTTCACGCAAATGCATGCTTGTAACACAACTTGAGTTGAATGTGATTGGCTTTGAGCACATAAAAGATTTATATGAGCATGATCCTTTCTTTGCAAATGCTTATGCTAAGTGCTTGACTCACACTTCTTGGGAACGTTACTACCTAAAGGATGGATATCTTATGAGAGCTAACAAACTTTGCATTCCCTAGTCTTCGCTTCGTTTGCTCCTTTTGCAGGAATCTCATGGAGGAGGACTCATGGGACACTTTGGACGCGACAAGACATTTGCTACGCTCTCAAAGAACTACTTTTGGCCCAAGATGCTCCGTGACGTCTCACGCCTCACCAACCGATGTTCTACATGCCGAAAAGCTAAGTCAAAAGCTCAATCTCATGGTCTTTACATGCCTCTTCCTATTCCATACCATCCATGGGAAGACATAAGCATGGATTTTGTACTTGGATTGCCTAGGACTCAAAATGGCAAAGATTTCGTGTTAGTTGTGGTAGATAGATTTTCTAAAATGGCTCATTTCATTCCTTGTAACAAGATAGACGATGCTTCACATGTTGCCAATCTCTTTTGTAGGGAGGTCATTCGTCTACACGGCGTGCCCAAAACGATCTTGTCGGACCGGGACGTCAAGTTCTTGAGCTACTTTTGGAAAACCCTATGTGCCAAACTCGGAATCAAGCTACTCTTCTCTTCGGCGTACCATCCACAAACCGACGGCCAAACGGAGGTGACGAACCGCACACTGTCGACGCTTCTTCGCGTGTTGATCAAGAAGAACATCAAGGAATGGGAGCAATGCTTTCCCATCGCCGAGTACGCCTACAACTGCGCAAGACATTCGACCACCGGCAAGTCCCCCTTCGAGGTCGTCTACGGCTTCAACCCGTTGTCCCCATTGGACATCTTACCTCTACCTCTCCAAGAGCGCACGAACATGGACGCAAGTGCACGAGCAAGCTATCTCAAGAAGGTGCACGAAGATACAAGAACAATGATCGAGCGACAAGTACATCGTCTCGCCACCAAACTCAACGTCAACAAGGCACCAATGGTGTTCCAACCGGGAGATCATGTTTGGCTACATCTTCGCAAGGACCATTTCCCACACGAGCACAAGTCCAAACTACTACCTCGCGCCGACGGACCCTTCAAGGTGCTAGCATGCTACAACAACAACGCCTACAAGATCGACATTCCACGCGACAAATACTCGGTGAGCGATACTTTCAACATCAAGGATCTATCTCCTTTCCATGGTGATGAAGATTTCGATCCGAGGTCGGATCTTTCCCAAAGGAGGGGAGATGATGCGGAGCATCCCGAGGTCATCCCCATGGACCCTCCATCACCTCGCCAAGTGCCTCAAGGACCAATGACACGTGCTCGTGCTAGAGCTCTCGAGACCGAGGTGACGTCACTCCTAGCCCTACTTCCATACGAATCTTGCGAGACATGGTTGCTACCTCAGTCGGATGTGTTTTGTGTGCTCAGGTGTGAAGAAGACCACATTGGAGATGTGCGTGAAGATGGACAAGTCCCCAAGTTCACGGACGAGGTTTTGCATCGAGGAGGGCTGAAGAAGGCTCCAGGCCCCGGACATCCGGCCCCCTGGCCCGGACATCCGGCCCCTGGACAATCATCTACAGAAGGCCACCAGCGGTCGAAGCTATAGGGCCCGGACATCCGGCCAGGCCCCGGACATCCGGCTAGGCAAGGCCCGGACATCCGGCCTCGGGCCCGGAAATCCGGCGCCACTCCACAGAAGACACCCGAGACTCAACCCCTCCAGCCCGGACATCCGGCCCCTTGCCCCGGACATCCGGCGCCCCGTGAAGCCCCGGACATTCGGCCCGTCGCCCGGACGTCCGGCCCCTGAATGCCTGCGAGCATCCCTTTGGGTCGTGGCCCGTGTATCCCTTCGCTCCGTACACTATATATACTCCTTTCCCCACATCGTTTAGGGTTAGATTTTGGATAGCTCATTCATAGACCTTTGTGGTTCCTCTCCACGAGACCGCGGCCTCTTCGGAGAAGATCCACCTCGGATTCAAGGCCTCCACATCGGAGAAGATCCCAAGGGATACCCAAGACCTCCTCCGGGAGAAGACTACCTTTGTACCACCGTGATTTGACTATGGATCGTGTATCTTGATGTGTATCGTGGATCTAGCACTTGTGTGATCATATTTGTGTTGATTTGAGTGTTTCCCCTCGTGTTCTCCTCCGTTTCTTCCTTGTATTCTCCGTGTTCATCGTGGGATATCCTCCATTCGTGAAAGATCTGCTGATTAGGGTTCCACCCTACATCAGCCACTCTCTCCTCGCAATCCGCACGCACCCAGTCACCTGCCTCCACTTGGCCAGATCCAACAACCACTTCCCACTCAATCTGGACTGCGGATCTCAAATCCGACGGCCCAGAGAGCCTCTGCAGCCCCTGCGCCTCCCAGCTCCCGCACGAGCCCCCTCCCCCCGCTTCGGTCCCTGAGTGGATCGGGAGAGCTCGCCGCCTCCTTCGTCTCACCTCGTCGGAGACCAGCGCCGTTACACCTCATCTGCAACTCCGGTCACGGCACCGCCCCGCTCGCTCCTTCTCTTTCCCTTCTTCTCTCATGTCTTCTCTCTCAACCCTCTCTCTCTTCTGCAGGACACCAACCGGCCGCCGCCATAGATGCCCAGCTCGCCGGCGATAACCAGATCGGCCTCCTACGCCTCTGATCTGCTGCCTTCGTCTCGTTCTGCATCTTCCCTGCCTCAAGCTGTTGCGCCAAGCCCCGCGGCCGCCTGCCAACAGATTCTTCCTCTGCTCCTGCATCGAGCAGGAGGAGGACGACCCTACCTCGAGCGCACTTCCTAGCCTCGCGCGTTGACCGCATCGAGCCCCGCCTCCTCGCCCGCTCCGTCCAACCGCGTGGCCCACAGTGCCAGGCCCAGCCAGATCTAGCTGGCCCGCTTGCCCCGTCGCCCTGTGCCTCCACCGATGGACCTTTTTGCCCTGTAGTGAGAAGCCCAGTCCACCCGGGATTCAGCCCATTACGTGTTTTTTTTGTCAGGATGTTTTTCCTTTTAACCAGGGAATTACTGTTTTATAGTTTGGCCCCTAGTGTTCATGCATTTAATAACTTAATAACCATGCATCCCATGTAAAAACTTTATATATGAAAATTGCTTAGAATTCCGTGTAGAATCATAATAACCAACTTTCATGCATGTTTAAAATGTTGTTTGCATAAGTTTGCTTAAATAACATGCTAAAATGGTTTAATTCATAACTAAATAACCATAGCTCCAAATTTAATAAACTTCATATGTAAATGGGGTGAAAAAATATGTAGAATAATATGGTGCTTTTACTTTTGCTGTTTAATAACTTTAAAATATGGTAATAGGCAGAACATTACCAAATTCAAAATATGCACATGGGGATTTTCCGGAATTGTTGTTTGTTATTATCGGCCCCTTTTAAATTGCCTAGATAGGTAGTTTCTTTGTGCTTCACCCCTTGACATGTTAATCAACATTTAATATTGTTGTGAATATGAACGAGAGTGAACTAAATAAATAGAATTTGGTGTTTTGTCAATATGCAACCCGTTGCATATTGAGCTTCACTTAAATTGTAGTGTTGTTTGTGCACTTTGCCATGCCATGCAAAACCGGACATGCATCATTCTTGTTTGAGCATCATATGCGATGGTTATGATGTGTGTGTTTACCATGTTGTTTGCTTCTTTCCGGTTTTCTTCGCTCGTTAGCTTCGGTTCCGTTTCGGAGTTGTGAGGATTCGTTCGACTACGTCCATTTGTCTTCTTCATGGACTTGTTCTTCTTCCTTGCGAGATACCAGGCAAGATGACCATTCCTTGATATCACCTCTATTGTTGCTATGCTAGATGCCTCGCTCTATTGCTTATCACGATACCTATCCTTTTGCATGTCAGCCCCACTTTGCCATGAAACCTCAAACTACCCACCTAGAAAACCGTTGTTTGGCTAAGTTACACTTTTGCTCAAGCCCCCCTCTTATAGCATTGCTAGTTGCAGGTGAAGATGAAGTTTGCTCCATATGGATTGGGTTTTTGGGAATAACACAATATCTATTATTTAAATTAATGCACCTTATATACTTGGCAATGGGTGGAAGGCTTGGCATTTTGCTCGGTGTTTTGTTCCACTCATGCCGCCTTAAGAACCGATAAACCGGTGTTATGTTCCTTGATTTTGCGTTCCTAACGCGGTTGGGTATATGGGGACCCCTTGATAGTTCGCTTTGAATAAAACTCCTCCAGCAAGGCCCAACATTGGTTTTACCATTTGCTTAATAACTAAAAACTTGCATAGGGACCGGATAGCACCCGAGGACTTAATTTACAATCCGGGCCAGTGCTCCTCATGAGTGTTGGTCCAAATTGGGCAACCTGCGGGACCGCCTTGGGAAAACCCGAGGTATCTGGTATTCACCCGTAGCTTGACCTATCCGATCATGGCCTGAGACGAGATACGCGCGGCTCCTATCAGGGTGTCGGCACGTCGGGAGGCTTTGCTGGACTTGTTTTACCATTGTCAAAATATCTTGTACACTGGGATTCCGAGTCTGATCGGGTAGTCCCTAAGAAAAGGGTTTTTTTACCTCTGTTGATCGCGAGAGCTTGTGATGGGCTAAGTTGGGACACCCCTGTAGAGTTATGATCTTTCGAAAGTCATGCCCACGGTTATGTGGCGGATTGGAATTTTTTAATATCTTGTTGTAGACAACTTGACACAGAACGTCAAACATAATACACTACCGGGTGAGTAGTCATGATGGTCTCTTTTCGAGGGAGTCCGGGAAGAGAACACAGCTGGGTTATGGATGACTCGTAGGTAGACAAGATCATCTAGTGATCATGAATAGTTCATGACCGATGGCTTTCACTTCTCTTCTCGCTCTGATGATACGTAAGCTAGCCACTTCATCTACACTTAGCGCTTGCAGTAGCCCATTTATACACTTTCTCCTTACCCAAAGGCTTTGATAGTTTTGATACCCGGGAATGGGATTGTTGAGTCCTCGTGACTCATAGTTTACTACAAACACAGGTGCAGGTATGTAATGCCCAGGATGGAATTATACCTCCTACGTGTCGAGGCACGACTTAAAGGCATAAGTCCATCCTAGAATGATCTCAAGTTTGGTAATCTTTGCACAACTCATGTAAAAGAGGGGATAGTAAACTTAAAAATAGTTGGCTTACAATCGCCACGTCACAGAATAGCAGTACAAGTCTCAAACATCATACAATAAGATCACTACAACCCTCTAAGGGCAAAAGCCAAATGTCAAAGTACCAAACTCAGTTAAATAAAGCAACCACAGGCGGATCGAATCCTAGTAAGAGACTCCACTACTGATCGTCCGGGTAGCGCACGTAGTAACGACTACGCTCCTCGTCGTACTCCCAATCCAGCTCGGTGCCATCACCTGGATAGCTCACAGCTGGACCTGCATCTGGTGTGTGAAGTAACTGTGAGCCACAGAGGACTCAGCAATCCCGTTCCCGGGTAACAGAACTATCAAAGCCTTTAGGTGAGGGAAAGGCTGAAGAAAGAACAAGTCTGCAGTAGCAACTAGCATCTAGCTTACGCAAGTGAGAGCGAGAAGAGAAGGCATCGGCGAGAAGTGATCACGAAGTGATCCTAGCTACAAGCTCACAAACATAACCCCTCCGTGTTCAACTCCCGAATCCCTATTCGGAAATTGACAGTCACGGAACACACGCTGGTAGTGTATTAGTATCATTGTGTCAAGTTTTCTACAACCGGAATTAACAAGCTCCCATCTGCCACATAACCGCGGGCACGGCTTTTGAAAGTTCAAACCCTGCAGGGGTGTTCCAACTTGACCCATTACAAGCCCACGATCCGCGGAGTCGCAACTCCAAAGTGGGAAGACCCGAGTATCCTCGGAATCCCGTGCTCAAGATATACCGAGCTAAGGTAAGGCTAATCCAGCAAATCCTCCCGGCGTGCCGACACCCTGATAGTAGCCGCGCGTATCTCGTCTCAGGCCACGACCGGATGGGTGATCCCACAGGTTTTTACCAAACCTTGAGTTTCCTCGAGGTGGCCCCGCGTAACCCCCGTTTCGGACCAACACTCATGTGGAGCACTGGCCCGGGGTTGTTGATTAAGAAAAGGGTTTATAACTCCCTATGCATGTTTAGTTTGTTATTAGGCAAATAGTACCAATGTTGGGACTTGCTGGAAAAGACTTAGCACTTAGCGGTTTATCGAGGGGGTCCCATACACCCCAACCGTGTTAGGAACGCATAATCAAGGAACATAAAACCGGCTTATACAGATCCTAACGGCATGAGTGGAACAAAACACCAAGCAAAAGGCTTAGCCTTCCACCCTTGCCAATATATATGTGATTTCAATTAAAGCATTTATATAGTGTGATATAACCCAACCAAACTTCAACATGGAGCAAGCATCTTCACTTCACCTGCAACTAGCAACTCTATAAGAAGGGCTGAGCGAAGCGTACTTAGCCAAGCAACGGTTTGCATAGGTAGGGTGGTTAAACATGGCAATTGGTTACAAGTAGGAGGCTGACAAGAAGAACATGGGCATCGAGGCAAAACTATAGATCGAGACTACTAGCAATAGGCGAAGATAGTAAAGTTATCGGGGTTCGGTCATCTTGCCTGAAGAGAAGACGTTCGGATCGAAAGAAGGGTCCTCGTGCTCAAACTCGTTGGAAACCTCGTGCTCAACCTCGTTGGAAAACTCGTGCTCAACTTCCGGCTCTAAACAAGACAAACACACCAAGCACCAATCAACACGATGCAATGCGCACTCGAAACATGAATGCATGAAGGATGCACTAAAGATGCACATGGAGCACGGAAAACATCACTCAAGCAAAACACCTCAAAACAAGATAACAACCTGATATTATTAATCTACACAGAAAAACACCCAAGTTTGATATAAGAATCGCTGGAATCGGAGTTACGGGCTAAAAGTTATGCCCGAAACAAGATTTGAGCGAAAACTGACAATTACAGCAACATAGCAACTTGGGAGCTCAAAATAATTAATCTACAGCACCCAAAAAGCATGGCAAAGGACTTGAACACAAACTAGATATAAAGTACAGCAACTAGGTCCAAAGTGCACCCCCAACGGAGTCACGGATCAATAGCAATGATCTTGGACATATAGAACTTTGAAATAAAATTCTGGCAGCAGAATTTTATTGAAAGTTTGGAGCAAAAGATAAACATGCTACAGCCACTCAAATGGACATGTGAGGACATGAATGGAAAGACAACAATATATAATTCAAGGAACAATCAAAATCCACCCCAAAACTATCATGCTTTGTCCTACAACATCACACGCACATGGCATCGGAACGTTACAGATTTCAGACTTAGTGAAATTTCACTAAGTCCCAAAACAGCAACATCATCATAGCATCAAAAAGAGCATGTTTAAGACACCTCGAAACTAAACATGGCAAAGGGTAAGCACCTCATCAAAATACATATGACGGTGATCCCGAAACACACAAGCATGCATCATTGTGGTAAACTCAACGATTACAACGAGCTCAACAAGATGGCATTTCATAACAAGTGAAAACACAACATGTGAACATGGCATTTTGCAACGATGATAACAAGGAAACAATACATCTACCATGCAACCTATCACACTCAACACGTAGTTCGTGGCAAGACGAACACGTGGACATGTCATTTGCATCGTTTGGACAAACGAGCTAAAAGTTATCACAAGTCAAAGGTGGCATGAAAATAACACATAACAACAGTTTATAACAAGATGCCCTCTTGCAACAGCAAAACAAGTGTCAATATGACATCTAACATGCATGACTACAACAGGTAAAACGTAGAGGGCATCTCCACGAACATCTGGACATGCTACACGCGCAAAACGGAGCAACAGGCACCAAACTAGAGCAGTTTGAAGATTGCATCTCAGATCAGGATTTAAAGGACTTAGGGAAAAAAAAGGGGTACCTCTCCAGATCTGGATCTGGAGGAACAGTGCGGGCCCGCGGGGCTACAGTGCGGCGGCCCGGTGAACAGTGCGGCGGCTGGCGGCGGGAGGCCCGCGGGCGAAACGGGGCGGCGGCCCGGCTCGGTGCGCGCGGCGGCGGCCCGCGGAGGCTGACGGGGCGGCTGGCGGCTGCAGCGGAGGCCCGCGGCTGGCGAAGGGCCCAGCGCGCCGGGGCGAGGTAGCGGCCCACCGGGCGATCCGGCTGGCGGGAGGCGGTCGGGCCGCTGCGGCGGAAGGGCGAAACGGCCCAGGCGGCGACGGGACTTGGCGGTGCGGAGGATGCGGTACGGGCCGGGGAACTGGTCCCCCCCGGGCCCTGGCCGACGCGGTGCGAGCCTGGCGCCAAGTGGCGACCGGCCCGATGGAGCGAGCGGGGATCGAGCGGAGGGAGCGCCTGGCGAGGCGTTGACCTCGTTCCTCGAGGGGTTCCCGGTGGCTCGGGCTGGTAGACCGAGGGATCCTTCGGGATCCGGGCAGGTTGAGTGGATCTGAGGTAAAAAGAAAAAAAAAAGAAAGTGGATCTAGAGGAGGAAGAAGAAGGAATAGGGAGGCCCAAAAATAGACTAGGGGGGTCTATAAGTAGCAGAATTTTAGGGTTAGGAGGAGTTTAGGGCGCTAGGAGCCCTCCGATCGCGATCCGACGGATCCGATCGCGGGGATGATTTTAAAAGGACCAGACGGGGATAAAAGAAAGCAGTGGGGGTATTTCCGGGACACGAAGTAAGGGCACTTCGGACCCACACGGGCAACGGAGGGAAAAGTCAACGGAGTCCAAACGAGACGAGATTTGAGAGGCGGGTTGCACACAACAAAACAACAACACACAACACAACCTCGCGGCACACCGGTAACGAAAAACGCCCGAACAACAAAGTAGGCCTACGGGACGTCACGGACACGTGAGGGAGCTCCGGAACACGAAACGGACAACGGGAAGGAACGCCACGAACCGGATGCAACCCACAACACAGATGCAATGCAATGCACATGTCTACATGATATGAATGAATGCCACACACTCACACAACAAAACGACGAAAGCCCGAAAGACAAAGAACCCGAAATGGAATTAGATGAAGCCGGAGATATATTATAAGCCCAAAAGGGAAAATATTACATCCGGGGCATTACAAACTCTCCTCTACTACAAAAAGATCTCGTCCCGAGATCTAGGACTGGAAAAAGGAAGGGTACTCGGAACGAAGATGATCTTCTCGTTCCCAGGTAGCTTCTCGGTCTGTGTGATGTGACCACTTGACTTTCAGAAACTTGATGGTCTTGTTGCGAGTCTTGCGTTCGGTTTCTTCGAGAATTGCAACTGGATGCTCTCGGTAGGAAAGGTCTTGTTGAAGATCAATCTCCTCAAACGGAATCATGCGCTCAGGTGCCTTGAAGCATTTGCGAAGCTGAGACACATGGAAGACATCATGAACATTTGCAAAGTTGGAAGGGAGCTCGAGCTGATAGGCTAGATCGCCTCTTTTGCCAAGAATTTTGAAAGGACCGACGTATCTAGGAGCAAGCTTTCCTTTGATACCGAACCTCTGGGTTCCTTTCATCGGAGAAACTCGGAGATATACATGATCACCGATGTCGAAAGCCAAATCACGATGCTTTCCGTCATAGTAACTCTTCTGACGCGACTGAGCGGCCTTGAGATTCTCACGTATGACTTTGCACATTTCTTCGGCTTCACAGATCAAATCATTGCCAAGTAGTTGGCGTTCGCCTGTTTCAGACCAGTTGAGAGGGGTACGGCACTTCCTGCCATAGAGAATTTCAAACGGTGCTTTGCCTGCACTTGCTTGAAAGCTGTTGTTGTAAGAGAATTCGGCAAATGGAAGACAGTCTTCCCATTTCATGCCGAAGGAGATGACACAGGCTCTGAGCATATCTTCAAGGATCTGATTCACACGCTCGACTTGACCACTAGTCTGAGGGTGAAAGGCAGTGCTGAACCTGATCTTCGTGCCCATGGCGGACTGAAAGGAGTCCCAGAACTTTGATGTGAACAAGCTGCCACGGTCTGAGGATATCACTTGAGGAATGCCATGTAGGGACACAATTCTGGAAGTGTACAGCTCTGCAAGTTGAGCTGCATTGATTGATTCTTTGACTGGAAGAAAGTGAGCGACTTTGGTAAGCTTGTCAATCACCACAAAGATAGCATCATTGCCTCGCTTGGATTTAGGAAAGCTAGTGACGAAGTCCATTTCAATGTGGTCGAACTTCCACTCAGGAATAGGAAGAGGTTGGAGAAGACCGGCTGGACGTTGATGTTCTGCTTTCACTCTTCTGCATACATCACATTCATTCACGAATTGGGCAATCTCCCTTTTCATGCGTGTCCACCAGTAAGATTGCTTGAGGTCTTGATACATCTTGGAACTGCCAGGATGAATGGAAAGGAGAGAGTCATGAGCTTCTTCCATTATGAGCTTCCTGAGATCACCTTTGGGAACAACGAGTCTGTCCTCGAAGAACAAGGTATCTCTCTCATCAACACGGAAGCACTTATATTTTGGAGTGCCCTTTGCAATCCCATGTTTCACCTTCTTCACCATGGTATCACTGAGCTGGGCCTCACGGACTTGATCTTCCAAGGTAGGAGCAATTTGGAGATTTGCAAGAAAACCCTGCGGAACAACCTGAAGGTTGAGCTTCCTGAAAGCTTCACAAAGCTCAGGCTGATGTGGCTTGATAAGAAGGCTGTTGCAATATGCCTTTCTGCTCAAAGCATCTGCAATCACATTCGCCTTGCCTGGAGTGTACTCAATGCTGGGGTTGTACTCTTGGATCATCTCGACCCAACGAGTCTGGCGGAGGTTCAGATGCGGCTGTGTGAAGATGTACGTCAAGCTCTTGTGATCAGTGAAGATGTCGACCTTTCTGCCCAACAACAGATGTCTCCACGTAATCAGAGCATGTACCACAGCTGCTAGCTCGAGATCATGTGTGGGATAGTTCTTCTCAGCTGGCTTTAGCTGACGTGAAGTGTATGCCACAATTCTCTTATCTTGCATAAGCACACCACCAAGGCCTTGAAGAGAAGCGTCACAGAACACTTCATAGGGCTTGGATTCATCTGGAGGAATCAGAACTGGAGCTGAGACAAGCTTCTCTTTGAGGGTTTTGAAAGCCACTTCACACTCGGGAGACCAAAAGTATTTGACATTCTTCTGAAGGAGGTTGGAAAGAGGCTTGGCAATCTTGGAGAAGTTCTCCACAAACCTTCTGCAATAGCTGGCAAGACCCAGAAAACTGCGGAGCTGCTTGACGTTCTGAGGAGCTTCCCAGTTGACAATTGCTTCAACTTTCTCGGGATTAACCGCAATACCGACAGCTGAGATAATGTGGCCCAGGTAGAGAACCTTATCGAGCCAAAACTCGCACTTGGAGAACTTGGCATAGAATTTATGCTCTCTGAGTCGATCAAGAACCAGACGCAAGTGCTTTTCGTGATCTTCTTCATTCTTGGAAAACACCAGAATATCATCCAGATACACTAGCACAAACTCGCCTGTATAGGGGTTGAAGATGTAATGCATCATCCTTGAAAAGGTAGGAGGAGCATTGGCGAGACCGAAGGACATGACGGTATACTCATATGAACCGTAGCTCGTTCTGAAGGCCGTCTTGGGAATGTCTTCCTCGCGAATGCGAATTTGATGATAGCCCATTCGAAGGTCAAGCTTAGAGAACACTTTAGCTCCTTTGAGCTGCTCAAAGAGTTCGTTGATGTTGGGGAGCGGATACTTGTTCTTAATCGTCTTCTTGTTCAATGGACGGTAGTCAACACAGAGACGCTCCGTGCCATCTTTCTTCTTGACAAATAAGACACCACAGCCCCACGGAGATGTACTCGGTCTGATGAGACCCATACGCTCCTGTTCATCCAACTGTCTCTTCAATTCCTTCAATTCATCTGAAGAGAGCTTGTATGGACGCCGACAAACAGGTTCGGTGCCCGGCTCGAGTTCAATGACAAACTCCACCTGACGGTGTGGAGGCATGCCTGGAAGTTCTTCTGGAAAGACGTCTTGATATTCATTCACCACTGGAATTTGCTCTATGGCATTAATTTCACCCTTATCATTAAGAGAGAAAAGCCGAATAGTATTATCCCTGGAGGCGAAGATAATCACATCTTCATCAGAATGAGTCAATTTGACTTCCTTTTGAGCACAATCAATGTGAGCATCGTGCTGAGAAAGCCAATCCATTCCGAGAATGAGGTCGATATCAGAATGACCAAGAACCACCGGAGAAGCCAAAAATCGATAATCACCCATGCGAATAGAAACATCCGGAGCATATATACTGGAATGCATCAATCTACCCGGAGAAACAACTGATAACTCCCTTGGCAAACTTTTGATGCCCACATCATACTTGGATGCAAAAGGTTGAGACATGAAAGAGCATGATGCACCCGAATCAAATAACACTTTAGCTGGAAAAGAGTTCACTGGAAGGTTACCCAGAATGACATCAGAAGAAGCCTCTGCTTGTGCTGCATTCATCAGAGTAACCCTTGCAGACTTTGGATCATGCTTGACAATAGCTGAACTCATAGGTGGAGGAGGAGGAAGACGCTTCGGATTCGGACATCTGTTGGCATAGTGACCTTTCTGAGTGCATTTGTTGCAAGTCACTTCTGAGAGAGGACGGAACTGAGAGCCACTGGACTTGGAGCCTTGAGACTGAAACTGCTTCTTCGACTGGTTGCTTGGGTTGGGTGGGTGGGAGAAACCACGACCACTAGAGTTTTTGTTGTTGGAGTTGTTGAAGTTGCTGGAGTTGTTGTATGGAGCTCGAATCATTGGAGGAGGAGGAAGCCAGAATTTCTGTTGTTTCGCAGCCAACTGAGACGATGAGGTAGAGTGAACAGCATCTCGAATTCTCTTCTTAGAAGCCTCCATCTTGAGCTGAGCTGCTTCTTGTTTCAAAGCCATATTATAGAACTTATCGAATTCGTCTGGCTCGAACAGAGTGAGAGCAAGCTGAAGTTCATCTTTGAGACCTCCACGGAACTGATAGATTTTGCTCTTTGCATCAGGAATGTCTTGCTTTGCATATCGAGCGAGGTTTTGGAACTTGACATTATACTGATAGACTGTCATGGAGCCCTGCTTGAGGTTGCGGAATTGCTCACGCATACCCTCGATAACACTTGTAGGAATGTGATGCGAGCGGAAATCCTTGCAGAAATTCTCCCACGAGATCACTTGACCCGGCCTTGAGTCTTTGTACTGCTGCCACCAGTCAGCTGCTTGATCTTTCAGTTGGAAGGCTGCAAACTTCACATAGTCATCTTCTTTCACGTTACTGCACTCAAAATGCTTCTTGATATCGGTCAGCCAATCCTCAGCATCAAGAGGGTCGACACAGTAACTGAAAGCTTTAGGATTGTTGGCCAAGAACTGGTTGAGGGTAGCATGGTGCTGCTGGAAGAAGTTGCCTTGGTTCATTGGAACGCCCTGATTAGCTTGATTAGCTTGCATAGCCTGCATTTGCTGCATCATCTGCATCATCAACTGAGTGTTCTGAGCAGTAGTCTGCATAATTGCTCTCCAAGCCTCAGGCGGAGGAGGAGGTGAAGGAGGATGCTCTGGGACCTCTTCCACCTCTGGGTTGGCATTCGGAACCTTTTTCGGAGCCATCCTGTAAGAGATGACCATGAATCAGCAATTGATTGACAAAAGGAATAAGCTGAATCAATGGAATGAATTGCAACAAGTCTTCACAATAATCATTCGAACAATAAGAACGAATGAAATCATCCGAACAAGAGGAACGAATGAATTTCTCAGTTAATTGATAACATCAGTCTTCACGAGAAGCCACATAGGGATCAAAAGGATAAAATAATAAAACAACAAGGTACGGAAAGGAACAAACACAAGAGAGGAGTTTCGTTCTAACATCTTTGTGCTGAAAGCATATGAACGCGTTACGAAAAGGTTTTGCAATCCCCGGATCAGCATAGCCAAGGACCCTTTAAGATGCAACTCCTGATAGTAACCTCGGTCATATAACTCCTTCACTCAATGTCGAACCCCGAACTCACTAACCTGCATTCGTTGGAAGAATGCCTACGATCTACTGGATAAAACCCACCTATAGCTTTCCGAAAGATTCCAGTTATGCAATCAGGTGTTGGGGATACACAGGAAGCACCGCGCAATCAACTCTAACCTACATCCAGGTGTATCCATCCTTCAACACATAACCAGTCTTTCTCGGAAACTGTGTACCTCGGACCTTCGAAAAGCATCCACTATAACAAGCTATGGCAATACTCCCGAACTACCTCCCCAGTACTGGGTGATGTCGGGGTTATCTTGCCACTGGCCGTATAGGGGAGATTTTCGATGTCGGCCGTCTTAAGTATTTAGTACTGTCGCGATATGCTTGTTACAATGATACCCCGAAGCTCAACTCCTCGGTAACAGGAGGCATCGGGAACAATATCCTTGTCACAAGAACATCGAAACAATCCCAGAATACTCGCGGGATTCCTAAAAAAAAAATTTGTGCAAATTTTGAAGATAGGAGAGACAAGAGTAGACGTCAGGAGTCCTCACAAGAGAGAAAGGGGATGAGAAGCAAAGAAATCCTACTCTCCGATATAATATAGGACTCAAAAAGTTTTCAGTGTGTGCCAAGACTCAACCGTCAACGGTTCGATCAAACAGTGGGGGCTCCTAGGTCGGAGAAGGCTCTGAATACCAACTTGTAATGCCCAGGATGGAATTATACCTCCTACGTGTCGAGGCACGACTTAAAGGCATAAGTCCATCCTAGAATGATCTCAAGTTTGGTAATCTTTGCACAACTCATGTAAAAGAGGGGATAGTAAACTTAAAAATAGTTGGCTTACAATTGCCACGTCACAGAATAGCAGTACAAGTCTCAAACATCATACAATAAGATCACTACAACCCTCTAAGGGCAAAAGCCAAATGTCAAAGTACCAAACTCAGTTAAATAAAGCAACCACAGGCGGATCGAATCCTAGTAAGAGACTCCACTACTGATCGTACGGGTAGCGCACGTAGTAACGACTACGCTCCTCGTCGTACTCCCAATCCAGCTCGGTGCCATCACCTGGATAGCTCACAGCTGGACCTGCATCTGGTGTGTGAAGTAACTGTGAGCCACAGAGGACTCAGCAATCCCGTTCCCGGGTAACAGAACTATCAAAGCCTTTAGGTGAGGGAAAGGCTGAAGAAAGAACAAGTCTGCAGCAGCAACTAGCATCTAGCTTACGCAAGTGAGAGCGAGAAGAGAAGGCATCGGCGAGAAGTGATCACGAAGTGATCCTAGCTACAAGCTCACAAACATAACCCCTCCGTGTTCAACTCCCGAATCCCTATTCGGAAATTGACAGTCACGGAACACACGCTGGTAGTGTATTAGTATCATTGTGTCAAGTTTTCTACAACCGGAATTAACAAGCTCCCATCTGCCACATAACCGCGGGCACGGCTTTCGAAAATTCAAACCCTGCAGGGGTGTTCCAACTTGACCCATTACAAGCCCACGATCCGCGGAGTCGCAACTCCAAAGTGGGAAGACCCGAGTATCCTCGGAATCCCGTGCTCAAGATATACCGAGCTAAGGTAAGGCTAATCCAGCAAATCCTCCCGGCGTGCCGACACCCTGATAGTAGCCGCGCGTATCTCGTCTCAGGCCACGACCGGATGGGTGATCCCACAGGTTTTTACCAAACCTTGAGTTTCCTCGAGGTGGCCCCGCGTAACCCCCGTTTCGGACCAACACTCATGTGGAGCACTGGCCCGGGGTTGTTGATTAAGAAAAAGGGTTTATAACTCCCTATGCAAGTTTAGTTTGTTATTAGGCAAATAGTACCAATGTTGGGATTTGCTGGAAAAGACTTAGCACATAGCGGTTTATCGAGGGGGTCCCATACACCCCAACCGTGTTAGGAACGCATAATCAAGGAACATAAAACCGGCTTATACGGATCCTAACGGCATGAGTGGAACAAAACACCAAGCAAAAGGCTTAGCCTTCCACCCTTGCCAATATATAGGTGATTTCAATTAAAACATTTATATAGTGTGATATAACCCAACCAAACTTCAACATGGAGCAAGCATCTTCACTTCACCTGCAACTAGCAACGCTATAAGAAGGGCTGAGCGAAGCGTACTTAGCCAAGCAACGGTTTGCATAGGTAGGGTTGGTTAAACATGGCAATTGGTTACAAGTAGGAGGCTGACAAGAAGAACATGGGCATCGAGGCAAAACTATAGATCGAGACTACTAGCAATAGGCAAAGATAGTAATGTTATCGGGGTTCGGTCATCTTGCCTGAAGAGAAGTCGTTCGGATCGTAAGAAGGGTCCTCGGAATCCTCTTCTTAGAAGCCTCCATCTTAAGCTGAGCTGCTTCTTGTTTCAAAGCCATGTTATAGAACTTATCGAATTCGTCTGGCTCGAACAAAGTGAGAGCAAGCTGAAGTTCATCTTTGAGACCTCCACGGAACTGATAGATTTTACTCTTTGCATCAGGAATGTCTTGCTTTGCATAGCGAGCGAGGTTTTGGAACTTGACATTATACTGATAGACTGACATGGAGCCCTGCTTGAGGTTGCGGAATTGCTCACGCATACCCTCGATAACACTTGTAGGAATGTGATGCGAGCGGAAATCCTTGCAGAAATTCTCCCAAGAGATCACTTGACCCGGCCTTGAGTCTTTGTACTGCTGCCACCAGTCAGCTGCTTGATCTTTCAGTTGGAAGGCTGCAAACTTCACATAGTCATCTTCTTTCACGTTACTGCACTCAAAATGCTTCTTGATATCGGTCAGCCAATCTTCAGCATCGAGAGGGTCGACACAGTAACTGAAAGCTTTAGGATTGTTGGCCAAGAACTGGTTGAGGGTAGCATGGTGCTGCTGGAAGAAGTTGCCTTGGTTCATTGGAACGCCCTGATTAGCTTGATTAGCTTGATTAGCTTGCATCATCTACATCATCTGCATCATCAACTGAGTGTTCTGAGCAGTAGTCTGCATAATTGCTCTCCAAGCCTCAGGCGGAGGAGGAGGGGAAGGAGGATGCTCTGGAACCTCTTCCACCTCTGGGTTGGCATTCGGAACCTTTTTCGGAGCCATCCTGTAAGAGATGACCACGAATCAGCAATTGATTGACAAAAGGAATAAGCTGAATCAATGGAATGAATTGCAACAAGTCTTCACAATAATCATTCGAACAATAAGAACGAATGAAATCATCCGAACAAGAGGAACGAATGAATTTCTTAGTTAATTGATAACATCAGTCTTCACGAGAAGCCACATAGGGATCAAAAGGATAAAATAATAAAACAACAAGGTACGGAAAGGAACAAACACAAGAGAGGAGTTTCGTTCTAACATTTTTGTGCTGAAAGCATATGAACGCGTTACGAAAAGGTTTTGCAATCCCCGGATCAGCATAGCCAAGGACCCTTTAAGATGCAACTCCTGATAGTAACCTCGGTCATATAACTCCTTCACTCAATGTCGAACCCCGAACTCACTAACCTGCATTCGTTGGAAGAATGCCTACGATCTACTGGATAAAACCCACCTATAGTTTTCCGAAAGATTCCAGTTATGCAATCAGGTGTTGGGGATACACGGGAAGCACCGCGCAATCAACTCTAACCTACATCCAGGTGTATCCATCCTTCAACACATAACCAGTCTTTCTCGGAAACTGTGTACCTCGGACCTTCGAAAAGCATCCACTATAGCAAGCTATGGCAATACTCCCGAACTACCTCCCCAGTACTGGGTGATGTCGGGGTTATCTTGCCACTGGCCGTATAGGGGAGATTTTCGATGTCGGCCGTCTTAAGTATTTAGTACTGTCACGATATGCTTGTTACAATGATACCCCGAAGCTCAACTCCTCGGTAACAGGAGGCATCGAGAACAATATCCTTGTCACAAGAACATCGAAACAATCCCAGAATACTCGCGGGATTCCTAAAAAAAATTTGTGCAAATTTTGAAGATAGGAGAGACAAGAGTAGACGTCAGGAGTCCTCACCAGAGAGAAAGGGGATGAGAAGCAAAGAAATCCTACTCTCCGATATAATATAGGACTCAAAAAGTTTTCAGTGTGTGCCTAGACTCAACCGTCAACGGTTCGATCAAACAGTGGGGGCTCCTAGGTCGGAGAAGGCTCTGAATACCAACTTGTAATGCCCAGGATGGAGTTATACCTCCTACGTGTCGAGGCACGACTTAAAGGCATAAGTCCATCCTAGAATGATCTCAAGTTTGGTAATCTTTGCACAACTCATGTAAAAGAGGGATAGTAAACTGAAAATAGTTGGCTTACACTCGCCACGTCACAGAATTACAGTACAAGTCTCAAACATCATACATTAAGATCACTACAACCCTCTAAGGGCAAAAGCCAAATGTCAAAGTACCAAACTCAGATAAATAAACCACAGGCGGATCGAATCCTAGTAAGAGGCTCCACTACTGATCGTCCGGGTAGCGCACGTAGTACCGACTACGCTCCTCGTCGTACTCCCAATCCAGCTCGGTGCCATCACCTGGATAGCTCACAGCTGGACCTGCATCTGGTGTGTGAAGTAACTGTGAGCCACAGAGGACTCAGCAATCCCGTTCCCGGGTAACAGAACTATCAAAGCCTTTAGGTGAGGGAAAAGGCTGAAGAAAGAACAAGTCTGCAGCAGCAACTAGCATCTAGCTTACGCAAGTGAGAGCGAGAAGAGAAGGCATCGGCGAGAAGTGATCACGAAGTGATCCTAGCTACAAGCTCACAAACATAACCCCTCCGTGTTCAACTCCCGAATCCCGATTCGGAAATTGACAGTCACGGAACACACACTGGTAGTGTATTAGTATCATTGTGTCAAGTTTTCTACAACCGGAATTAACAAGCTCCCATCTGCCACATAACCGCGGGCACGGCTTTCGAAAGTTCAAACCCTGCAGGGGTGTTCCAACTTGACCCATTACAAGCCCACGATCCGCGGAGTCGCAACTCCAAAGTGGGAAGACCCGAGTATCCTCGGAATCCCGTGCTCAAGATATACCGAGCTAAGGTAAGGCTAATCCAGCAAATCCTCCCGGCGTGCCGACACCCTGATAGTAGCCGCGCGTATCTCGTCTCAGGCCACGACCGGATGGGTGATCCCACAGGTTTTTACCAAACCTTGAGTTTCCTCGAGGTGGCCCCGCGTAACCCCCGTTTCGGACCAACACTCATGTGGAGCACTGGCCCGGGGTTGTTGATTAAGAAAGAGGGTTAATTACTCCCTATGCATGTTTAGTTTGTTATTAGGCAAATAGTACCAATGTTGGGATTTGCTGGAAAAGACTTCGCACATAGCGGTTTATCGAGGGGGTCCCATACACCCCAACCGTGTTAGGAACGCATAATCAAGGAACATAAAACCGGCTTATACGGATCCTAACGGCATGAGTGGAACAAAACACCAAGCAAAAGGCTTAGCCTTCCACCCTTGCCAATATATAGGTGATTTCAATTAAAGCATTTATATAGTGTGATATAACCCAACCAAACTTCAACATGGAGCAAGCATCTTCACTTCACCTGCAACTAGCAACGCTATAAGAAGGGCTGAGCGAAGCGTACTTAGCCAAGCAACGGTTTGCATAGGTAGGGTGGTTAAACATGGCAATTGGTTACAAGTAGGAGGCTGACAAGAAGAACATGGGCATCGAGGCAAAACTATAGATCGAGACTACTAGCAATAGGCGAAGATAGTAAAGTTATCGGGGTTCGGTCATCTTGCCTGAAGGGAAGACGTTCAGATCGAAAGAAGGGTCCTCGTGCTCAAACTCGTTGGAAACCTCGTGCTCAACCTCGTTGGAAAACTCGTCCTCAACTTCCGGCTCTAAACAAGACAAACACACCAAGCACCAATCAACACGATGCAATGCGCACTCGAAACATGAATGCATGAAGGATGCACTAAAGATGCACATGGAGCACGGAAAACATCACTCAAGCAAAACACCTCAAAACAAGATAACAACCTGATATTATTAATCTACACAGAAAAACACCCAAGTTTGATATAAGAATCGCTGGAATCGGAGTTACGGGCTAAAAGTTATGCCCGAAACAAGATTTGAGCGAAAACTGACAATTACAGCAACATAGCAACTTGGGAGCTCAAAATAATTAATCTACAGCACCCAAAAAGCATGGCAAAGGACTTGAACACAAACTAGATATAAAGTACAGCAACTAGGTCCAAAGTGCACCCCCAACGGAGTCACGGATCAATAGCAATGATCTTGGACATATAGAACTTTGAAATAAAATTCTGGCAGCAGAATTTTATTGAAAGTTTGGAGCAAAAGATAAACATGCTACAGCCACTCAAATGGACATGTGAGGACATGAATGGAAAGACAACAATATATACTTCAAGGAACAATCAAAATCCACCCCAAAACTATCATGCTTTGTCCTACAACATCACACGAACATGGCATCGGAACGTTACAGATTTCAGACTTAGTGAAATTTCACTAAGTCCCAAAACAGCAACATCATCATAGCATCAAAAAGAGCATGTTTAAGACACCTCGAAACTAAACATGGCAAAGGGTAAGCACCTCATCAAAATACATATGACGGTGATCCCGAAACACACAAGCATGCATCATTGTGGTAAACTCAACGATTACAACGAGCTCAACAAGATGGCATTTCATAACAAGTGAAAACACAACATGTGAACATGGCATTTTGCAACGATGATAACAAGGAAACAATACATCTACCATGCAACCTATCACACTCAACACGTAGTTCGTGGCAAGACGAACACGTGGACATGTCATTTGCATCGTTTGGACAAACGAGCTAAAAGTTATCACAAGTCAAAGGTGGCATGAAAATAACACATAACAGCAGTTTATAACAAGATGCCCTCTTGCAACAGCAAAACAAGTGTCAAGATGACATCTAACATGCATGACTACAACAGGTAAAACGTAGAGGGCATCTCCACGAACATCTGGACATGCTACACGCGCAAAACGGAGCAACATGCACCAAACTAGAGCAGTTTGAAGATTGCATCTCAGATCAGGATTTAAATGACTTAGGGAAAAAAAGGGGTACCTCTCCAGATCTGGATCTGGAGGAACAGTGCGGGCCCGCGGGGCTACAGTGCGGCGGCCCGGTGAACAGTGCGGCGGCTGGCGGCGGGAGGCCCGCGGGCGAAACGGGGCGGCGGCCCGGCTCGGTGCGCGCGGCGGCGGCCCGCGGAGGCTGACGGGGCGGCTGGCGGCTGCAGCGGAGGCCCGCGGCTGGCGAAGGGCCCAGCGCGCCGGGGCGAGGTAGCGGCCCACCGGGCGATCCGGCTGGCGGGAGGCGGTCGGGCCGCTGCGGCGGAAGGGCGAAACGGCCCAGGCGGCGACGGGACTTGGCGGTGCGGAGGATGCGGTACGGGCCGGGGAACTGGTCCCCCCCTGGGCCCTGGCCGACGCGGTGCGAGCCTGGCGCCAAGTGGCGACCGGCCCGATGGAGCGAGCGGGGATCGAGCGGAGGGAGCGCCTGGCGAGGCGTTGACCTCGTTCCTCGAGGGGTTCCCGGCGGCTCGGGCTGGTAGACCGAGGGATCCTTCGGGATCCGGGCAGGTTGAGTGGATCTGAGGTAAAAAGAAAAAAAAAAGAAAGTGGATCTAGAGGAGGAAGAAGAAGGAATAGGGAGGCCCAAAAATAGACTAGGGGGGTCTATAAGTAGCAGAATTTTAGGGTTAGGAGGAGTTTAGGGCGCTAGGAGCCCTCCGATCGCGATCCGACGGATCCGATCGCGGGGATGATTTTAAAAGGACCAGACGGGGATAAAAGAAAGCAGTGGGGGTATTTCCGGGACACGAAGTAAGGGCACTTCGGACCCACACGGGCAACGGAGGGAAAAGTCAACGGAGTCCAAACGAGACGAGATTTGAGAGGCGGGTTGCACACAACAAAACAACAACACACAACACAACCTCGCGGCACACCGGTAACGAAAAACGCCCGAACAACAAAGTAGGCCTACGGGACGTCACGGACACGTGAGGGAGCTCCGGAACACGAAACAGACAACGGGAAGGAACGCCACGAACCGGATGCAACCCACAACACAGATGCAATGCAATGCACATGTCTACATGATATGAATGAATGCCACACACTCACACAACAAAACGACGAAAGCCCGAAAGACAAAGAACCCGAAATGGAATTAGATGAAGCCGGAGATATATTATAAGCCCAAAAGGGAAAATATTACATCCGGGGCATTACAAGGTACAACCAAGTGCAATTTAGTTGATGGCCAGGAACTCAAGTGGGAGTTCGATGAGAGACGTGGGCGAATATACGCGACGTTTCCCAACGATCAGTAGTGGTTCCTACTAGGGCCGATCGGGCATAGTGAGTGGTTACCTTCTTTTCATTTGGATTTGTCCGTAGACGGACTATGATTGTACTTGGATGAATGTATGACTTATTTATGCATTGTGTGAAGTGGCGATTGTAAGCCAACTATGTATTTTCCCCTTTGTTCTTGTACATGGGAATGTGTGAAGATAACCTTCTTGCAATCATACCAAAATGAGATTATGCCTCTAAGTCGTGCCTCGACACATAGGAGATATAGTCGCATCTTGGGCGTTACATAACCACCCTATTTGCTCATGAGGAAAACATTCGCTACTATTATATTCTTAAGTTGTTTCCTTTTTCACTAAAGGGTGATGCTAAGATATGTTTAATTCTCTTGCTCCTGGTTGTGTCCGTAATCCCCATGATATGATTTATTACTTATCTGAAAAATATTTTCTTGCTCATAAGAAACAAGCTGCACTACAGGAAATATTTAACTTTGTGCAAACTGAAGAAGAGAGTCTTCCACAAGCTTGGTGATGCAGGGTGGAACCCTAGATGGCCGATCTTTCACGAAATGGAGGGGATCCCATGAAGAACACGAAGAACATGAGGGGGGACACGAGAGAATCACTCAAACCAACAAGAACAAGTGACACATATGCTAGATCCTCGAAACACAAAGAGATACAAGATCCATGATCTACAAGGGACGATACAAAGGGTAACCGGTTCTTCTCCGTGAGGAGGTCTTGGGGTATCCCGCGGGATCTTCTCCACGAAGGAGATCTTGAATCAGTGTGGATCTTCTCCGTGGAGGGGCCGCAGTCACTCACAAGGAGATGAACCACTAGTGGATGAGTAATTGTCTCAAATGAGCTAAACCTAAGCTAACCCTAATTAGGAGGTGGGGGAGGACTATATATAGTCTAAGCCACGAAAGGGTAAGAGAGAAGGGGATACATGGGCCTCTAGCCCGTTTCTGCACGCAGGCAGGTGCCGGATGTCCGGGCCGGGGGCCGTATGTCCAGCGGCTCGCGAGGAGCCGGATGTCCGGGCCTCTGGCCGGATGTCCGGGCTGTCGGGGGCCGGTTCTGTAGCTGTTCGGTCGGGGCGCCGGATGTCCGGGGATATTGCCGGATGTCCGGGGCGCATGGGCCAGATGTCCGGGCCGCTGGCCGGATGTCCGGCGGCTATTGCAGCAGCTTCTTCTTCCTTCTCCTTCCTTTGCTTCCGCGCACGCTTGACCTTGGTCCTTGGGCTCTCCTGAAGGAAATATGCCCTAGAGGCAATAAAAAGTTGTTATTTTATATTTCCTTATATCATGATAAATGTTTATTATTCATGCTAGAATTGTATTAACCGGAAACTTAGTACATGTGTGAATACATATACAAAACAGAGTGTCCCTAGTATGCCTCTACTAGACTAGCTCATTGATCAAAGATGGTTATGTTTCCTAACCATAGACATGAGTTTTCATTTGATCAATGGGGTCACACCATTAGGAGAATGATGTGATGGACTAGACCCATCCGTTAGCATAGCACTTTGATCGTTTAGTTTTACTGCTATTGCTTTCTTCATGACTTATACATGTTCCTATGACTATGAGATTATGCAACTCCCGAATACCGTAGGAACACCTTGTGTGCTATCAAACGTCACAACGTAACTGGGTGATCATAAAGATGCTCTACAGGTGTCTCCGAAAGTATTCATGGTGTTGGCATAGATCAAGATTAGGATTTGTCACTCCGAGTGTCGGAGAGGTATCTCTGGGCCCTCTCGGTAACACACATCATAATAAGCCTTGTAAGCAAAAGACTAATGAGTTAGTCACGAGATGATGTGTTACGGAACGAGTAAAGAGACTTGCCGGTAACGAGATTGAACTAGGTATAGAGATACCGACGATCGAATCTCGGGCAAGTAACATACCGATGACAAAAGGAACAACGTATGTTGTTATGCGGTTTGACCGATAAAGATCTTCGTAGAATATGTAGGAGCCAATATGAGCATCCAGGTTCCGCTATTGGTTATTAACCGGAGATGAGTCTCGGTCATGTCTACATAGTTCTCGAACCCGTAGGGTCCGCACGCTTAACGTTTGATGACGATCGGTATTATGAGTTTATGAGTTTTGATGTACCGAAGGTAGTTCGGAGTCCCGGATGAGATCACGGACATGACGAGGAGTCTCGGAATGTCCGAGACATAAAGATTGATATATCGGACGACTATATTCGGACACCGGAAGTGTTCTGGAAAGTTTCGGAATTTACTGGAGTGCCGGGG